>CM053417.1:78150378-78172530 GCA_028644305.1 Xerus rutilus | reverse complement strand
TAGAAAAATTATGATTGTAACAATTTTTTTTTCTATTTGCCTCAACAAATGTTTTTAGTGAATAGTGTGTACAGCTTCTGAAAATTTGTTTTTTTCTGTTATGTTTGATAACATGTATTAAAATGCAACTTTTGAGAAAAAAATAAAGTATAAAAAAAAAAAGAAAACTTCTAGGCAAAGATAGGAACACTTTCAATTTGAGTTTTCTGTTCCATTGTTAAACAGCTGTTTATAGGATGCCCGGAAATGCAGACTATATGCATTTTCTGAAAATAATTGATATAAATATTCCAATGAAACTTTGAGATATTGATCCTCCCAACAGACCCTCATTTCTCCCAAAATTTGGTAAACCTACTGCCTAGGGTTCTCTTGCTAGGCAACTCTAAATATTGTGCTTTCTCTTTGCTTCAAAGGGTTGAAGTGCACTTTGAATGTGCTGGCTGAGTAGTTCTTGCAAGTTCAGAAAAGAAGAAGTTTTTCTTTCAGCTTCAGCTTTTACAAACTCACTCTATTCTAAATGAGAACATGGTGATGATTTTTTTTCTGGTTGAAATCGCATTCAACAGAAAACCTTCTCTGAACTTACAGAAACTTTCAATTTTATGCTCCTGTGCCATTGTTAAATGGATATTCTTAAGAAGTAAAAAAAATGCAATGTATGAGTTTTCTGAAGAAGTTTGATAAAATGATTTTAATAAAATTTTGTGGAATTGATCCACCCAACAGATCTTTCTTCTTAGACTTTGGTGATACTAAACAGAAAGGTTCTGTGACTAGCACATTTTAAATGTTGTGCTTGCTCTGTGCCACATACAGTTGAACTGTGCTTTAATTGCTCAGGAAGATTTCCTTGCAAGTCCAAAACAGAAGCAGTGTGCTAGCATTTTCAAACTGCATGAAATAAAACTCTTCTAAAAAAGAACATTGAGGGGCTGGGATTGTAGCTCAGTGGTACAGTGCTTGCTTTGCTTGTGTGAGGCACTGAGTTTGATCCTCAGCACCACATAAAAATAAATAAAGATATTGTGCCCATCTACAACTAAAAAAGTATTTTTAAGAAAGAACACTGGGTTTGTTTGTTTCTTAAGTAGCATTCAGCAGAATGACTTCTGTGTACAGGCAGAAATACTTTCACTTAGAAGCATCAAGGATATTTGTAAATGGTTGTTCATAGAATGAAAGGAAATGCAACTTATGTAGTTTTCTGAAAAAGTGTGATGAAAGGATTTCAATTAAACTTTGCAAAATTCCTCTTCTCAGTATTCTCTCTTTCCTCCAAACCTTTAGTGATCCTAGTCACAACGGTTCTCTAGTTAAAATACTTTAAATATTGTGATTACACTCTGCTGGAAACTACTGAACTGCCCATTGAATAGGTTGGCTGTGAAGTATTTTCAAATGCAGAACAGAAGTAGTTTGTGCTAGCAGCTTCAAATTAAATAAAATCAATCTATTTTAAAGAATAATACTCCTTATTTGTTTGTTTTTTTGAAGTAGTCTTTAGCCAAAAAAATTCTCTGCACTGGCAGAAACCCATTTAGTTTGAAACTTCCATGCCATTGTTAAAAGTCTGTTGGTAGAAAACAGAAAATGCAATTTTTGTGAGTTTTCTGAAAAATTTTGATGGAAAGTTTTAATGAAGCTTTGGTGAATTAATCTGCCAAGCAGTTCATCTTTCCTTCCATATTTTCATGATCCTAGTCCCAATGGTTCTCTGTCTAGCACACGTGAAATTTTTTGCTTGCTTTATGCTGGAAACAGCTGGACTGCACTGCTATTGTGCTGGCTGAAAAGTGCTTGCAAGTGCAGAACAGAAGCAGTGCATACAAACAGCTTCAATTTGCATATACTCACACTGTTCTAAAGGAGAACAGTCTGTTTGAGGTTGTAGTAACATTCAACTGGAATTCTTCTCTGCACTGGCAGAAACACTTTCACTTTGGAGCTCCTGTGACATTGCTAAACAGCCATTATTAGGAATCAGGGAAGTGCAAAGTTTGTGAGTTTTCTGAAAATGTTCAATGAAAGGATTTGAATGGAACTTTGCTGATTTGATTCTTCCAGAAGTCCCTTTTTTGTCCCCATGTTTGTTGATTCTAGTCTCATGGTTTCTTTTGCTAGCCCATTTTAAATATTGTGCTTGTCAGTATGGATATTCCTTAGAAAATGTGGAATGGAAACACCATTTGTCCCAGCCATCTCACTCCTTTGTCTATACCCAAAGCACTTAAAAAGAGCATACTAAAGTAATGCAGCCACTATAATATTTATAGTAGCACAATTCACAATAGCTAAGGTGTGGAACCAACATAGATGCCTTTCAATAGACGAATGGATAAAGATACTGTCATATATATACACAATGGAATATTACTCAGCATTAAAAGAGAATAAAATTATGGGATTTGCAGGTAAATGGATGGAGTTGGAGAACATCATGCTAAATGAAGTAATCCAATCCCAAAAAAGCAAATGTTCTCTCTGATAAGTGGATGCTGATCCACTTATCAGCATCCACTTATCAGCATGTGGGAGGGGGGATGGGAAGGATAGGGAAACTTTGGTCAAATGGGAGGGAATGGGGGCAGGAAAGTTCTTGGAATGTGATGGAAGAAAATTCCCTATGTTCATGTATGACTGCACATATGATGTAACTCTATATTGTGTACAATCAGAGAAGTGAAAATTGTGCTCCATTATCGTAAAATGAACAAAAATGCATTCAGCTGTCATGTAAACCTACTTACAACAAATAAATAAACTACAATAAAATTTTAAAATGTGCTTGTTTGTGGTGGAAATAGCTGAACTCCCTTTTAAGTGTGCTTGCTTAGAAGTCCTTGCAAGTGCAGAAGAGAAGCAGTTTTTGTAATGCTTTCAACTTGCAGGAACTCGCTCTTTTCTAAAGGAGAACACTCTGGTTTGTTTTTGGTTGAAGTAACATTCTGGAGAAGGTATTCTCTGCACTTGCAGAAATCCTTTCACTTTAACGCTTCTATGCCATTGCTAAAAGGCTATTTATAGAAAGTAGGGAAATGCAACATATGTGAGTTTCTGAAAACGTTTGACAAAATTATCTTAATAAATTTTAATGAATTGATCCTCCTAGAGTATTCTCTCTTTCTGCCCAAATGTTGATGATCATAGACCCAAGGATTCTATCGCTAGGTCACTTTAAATATTGTGTTTGTTCTGTGCAGGAAATGGCTGAAGTGTACTTTAACATGCTGACAGAGAAGGGTTTGCAAGTGCAGAACAGAAGCACTTTGTGCTAGTAGTTTCAACTTGCAAAATCTCACTCTATTTTTAAGGAACACACTTTAGGTTGTTTGTGGTTGAAGTAGAATTCAGCAGAATGTTTTCTCTGTACTTGCAGAAACACTTTAACTTTGCACCTTTGGTGCCATTGCTAAATGGCAATTTGCATGAAGCAAAGAAATGCAATGTATATGAATATTCTGAAAAAGTTTGAGGAAAGGATTTCAGTAAAACTATTGTAAATTTATTCCCCCAGCATTCCCTCTTTCTGTGCAATGTTTGGTGATTGTAGTCACAAGATTTCTTTGACAAGCAAACTAAAAATATTTTGCTTGCATTTGACTGAACTTTGCTTCGAATGTGCTGGCTGAGAAATGCTTGCAAGTTCAGAACAGAATATGTTTGTGTCAACACCTTCAACTTGTATGAACTGACTCATGTATAAAAGAATACACTTTCTTGTGTTTGTGGTTGAAGTAGCATTCATCAGTTTTCTCTGCATTGACAGAAACACATTCACTTTGAAATTTCTCTGCCATTTGCAAATGACTGGGAAGCAGGAAAACGCAATGTATATGAGTTTTCTTAAAAATTTTGAAAACAGGATTTCATTGAAGCTTTGGTGAATTGATCATCTCAGGTGTCCCTCTGCTCTCCCAAAGTTTGGTGATTCTAGTCACAAGGGTGCTCTGGCAAGCAAATTTTAAATACTGGGCTTGCTCTGTACCACAAATGGCTGAATCGTGCTGTGAATATGCTGCTTTAAAAGTGTTTAAAAAGTGTTTAAAAAGTGTTTAAAAGTGTTTTATAAGTGTTTGCAGGTTCAGAATAGAAGCAGTTTGTGCTAGCACTTTTAAATTGCATGAACTCACTCTTTCTAAAGAAGAACATTCTCATTTGTTTGTGGTTAAAAGAACATTCATCAGAATGACTTCTCTGCCCTTGCAGAAATACATTCAATTTGATACTTCTGTGTCATTGCTCAATGGCTATTTGGAGGAAGCAGGGAAATGGGATGTTTGTGACTTTTCTGAAAAATTTTGATGAAAGTATGTTCATAAACTTTGGTTACTGATCCTCACAGCAGTCTCACTTTCTTCACAAACATTGTTGTTTCTAGTCCCAAGGGTTCTCAGTCTAGCACACTTTAAATATTGTGCTTGCTTTGTGCTGGGAACGGCTGAACTGTGCATTGAATGTGTGGATGAGAAGTGCTTGCAAGTGCATAACAGAAGCAATGTGTGCTACCAGCTTGAATTTTCATGAATCACTCATTTATAAAGGAGAACACTCTGGTTTGTTTTTAATTTAAGTAGCATTTAGATGAAATTCTTCTCTACACTTGCAAGAGCTCTTTTAATTTAAAGTTTCTTTGCTATTGCTGAATGGCTGTTCATAGTAAGCAGGGAAATACAATATATATATATATATATATATATATGTGTGTGTGTGTGTGTGTGTTTTCTAAAAAATTTTTGATGAAAGGATTTCAATGAAACTTTGTGAATTGATCTTACCAGCACATCCTCGTTCCTCACAAATATTGGTTATCTTAGTCACACGGGTTCTCTAGCTAGCAAAATTTAAATATTGTGCTTTTTCTGTGCTGGGAATGACTGAACTGCACTTTTTTGTGCTGTTTGAGAAATGCTTGCAAGTGCAGAACAGAAGCAGTTTGTGCTAGCAGTTTCAACTTTTTTGAACTCCCTCTATTCTAAAGGAGAACTCTCTGGTTTGTTGGTTTTTGATGTAGTATTTAGTAGAAAGACTTCACTGAACAGGTAAAAACACTTTAATTTTTAAGGTTCTGGGCCATTACTAAAATTCTATGAGTAAGAAGCAGAAAATGCAATATATGTAAGTTTTCTGAAATAGTTTGATGAAAGAATTTCAATGAAACTTTATTAATTGATTCTCCAAGCATTCCCTTTTTCTTCCCAATGTTTTGTGATAGGGAAGATAACTCAAAGGTTATCTTGCTAATACATTTTAAATATTTTACTTGTTCTGTGCTGGAAATGGCTAAACTGCACTACAAATGTGCTGGCTGTTTGCATGTACAGATATGAAGCAGTATGTGCAAGTAGTTTCAACATATATGAACTCATTCTATTATAAAGGAAAACACTCTGATTTGTTTTTGTTTTAAGTAACATTCAGCAGAAATTCTTTTCTGCACCAAAGCAACATGTTATTTGAAACTTCTGTGCCATTACTAAATGGCTGTTTGTAGGAAGCAGGGGAATGCAAATTATGTGAGATTTCTTGAAAAAGTGTGTCAAAAAGATTTCAATGGAACTTTGGTGAATTGATTCTTCCAGCAGTCTCTCTTTCCTCCAAAACTTTGGTTATTTTATTCACAAGTGTTCTGTGGCTAGCACACTTTACATATTGTGCTTGCTCTATGCTGGAAATGACAGAACTTCACTATGAATGTGCTGAGGTATTCTCACCAGTGCAGAACCAAAGCAGATTGTGCTTTCAGCTTCAACTTGCATGAACTTATTCTTTTACAAAGGAGAATACTTTTGTATGTTTTTGGTTGTTGTAGCATTCAGCACAAAGTCTTCACTGCACTGACAGACATACATTCACTTTGAAGCTTTTTTGGCATTTCTAAATGGATGTTTGTAGGAAGCAGAGAAATAAAATTATGTGATTTTTCTGAAAAATTTTGACAAAAAGTTTCAATGAAACTTTGGTTAATTGAATCTCCCAGCATTCCCCCTTCCCTTGCCAAGTTTAATGATCCTGGTTACGAGGGTTCTCTGGCTAGCCCACTTTAAATATTGTCCTGGCACTTCACTGGACATGACTGAAGTACACTTTGAATGTGCTGCCTGAGAAGTGCTTGCACATGCAGAACTGAAGCAGTTTGTGCTAGCAGCTTCTACTTGCATGAACTCAGTTTATTCAAAAGGAGAACATTGGTTTGTTTGTGGTTGAAGTAGCACTCAGCCAAAAGTCTTTTATGTACTTGTAGAAACACTTTCACTTTGAATTTTTTTTTGCCATTGCTAAATGGCTTTTCTTAGGAAGCAGGTACTGCAAGGTATGTGAGTTTTCTGAAAACTTTTGACAAAACTATTGCAATAAAACTTTGTTGTACTGGTCTTACCAGCAATCCATTTTTCCTTCTAGATTTTGGATATCTTAGACACAAGTTTCCTGGTTAGCCCACTTTAAATATTGTGCTTGCTCTGTGCTGGATTTGGATGAATTGTCTTTTGAATTTGCTGCCTGAGAAAAGTTACAACTAAAGTTATTTTTCTGAAAAATTTTCCACATGAATTTCAATGAATCTTTGAGAAATTTATCTTCTGACCATTTTTAATTTTATCCCTAAAATTGTTTACTTAGTTTCAAGGGATCAAATTCTATCATGCTATCTGAATTGAGCCTGAACCATGCTTTTAATGTGCTGGCAGAGAACAGGTTGAAAGAGAACAACAGAAGCAGTTTGTGTAATCAATTTCAATATACACAACTCACATTTACACAGTGAGAACACTGTGGTTTCTCTCTGGTGGAACTTGCATGGATTAGAATTGCTTTTCAGGTCTTGGGGGAACAGTTCATTTTGAAGCATTTATGCCATTACTGGCAATTCATTGAAATCTGGTCACAGCAATTGAAGTGAGCATTCTGAAACATTAGCAGATATGTATTTCAAAACAACCTAGCAGAATTTTGCCATCCAGAAGTCTCACATTTTTCCTCAATGTTGATGATTCATAGGTACAAGTGCTCTGTTACTAGCCCACATTTTATATTGGGCCGTAACTGTGCCTTGAATGTGCTAGTTGAGATATAAACTGCAGATAAATGAGACTTCTGAAATGGTTTCATGAATGTATTTCAATGAAACTTTGGAAAATTGATCCTTTCAGCATTTCTGTTTTCCTCTGGAAATTGGTGATTCTTGGTACAAAGGCTCACTTGCCAGCACAATTTGCATATTGAGCCTCAACTTTGTTTTAAATTTTCTGGCTGAGAATAGCTCTGGTTTATGTGAGTTATGAAATAGTTTCACAAATGCAGTTCAATGAGAGTTTGATGAATTTATCCACTCTGCAGTCCCATCATTCTCCTCAAAGTTGGTGTTCCTAGGTTAAGTGTTCTTGTGCTAGTCCACTCTGTATATTGGGCCTAAATGTGCTTTGGATATGTGGGTGAGACTATCTTGAAAGTGTAAAACAATCAGTTTGAGCAATCAGCTATAAATTGCAGAAACTCTGTTTCTTCCTAGTGAGTGTATTGTGGTGTGTGTCTGGTGGAACTAGCATAAAGCAGAAGCACTTCTCAGCTCTTGCAAGAACAGTCACACTTTGAAATAGTTGTGCCATTTGTAAATGGAATTCCATTGTAGTGGGCAATTGCAGTTTAAGTCAGATTTCTGAATAAGTTTTACAAACTTATTTCAATGAATCTTTGGGGATTTGATCAACTCAGCATTCATCCTTGCCTCCTCAAAGTTGGTCATCTTAAATACAAGCAAATCTCTTGATAGCATACTTTTTATACTTGGCCTGAACTGTGCTTTGTGTGTGCCAGCTGAGAAAAGTGGCAGTTTAAGTGAGTTTTCTGGAAAAAAATTATAAATGCATTTCATTGAAAGTTTTGGGAATTGATCTATTAACATTCCCACTATAGTCCCCAATTTTGGAGATCCTAGGCACAAATGCTCTATTGCTAACACACTGTGTATATTGGGCATGAACTGCACTTTGAATGTTCTGGCTGAGAATAGATTACAATTTCAAAACAAAAGTTTTTTTGAGAAAGCTGCTTCAAATTGGAGGAACTCACATTGATCTTAATGAACATAGGGTGTTTTATCATTGGTGGAATTAGAATGAAATAGGAGTGCTTCTGAGTTCTTGCAAGACAACTTTCAGTTTGAAGCTTTTTTGTTATTAGTAAATGGAATTTTCTTGCAGTGGGCCATTGCACTTAAACTGAGTTTGTTGAAACAATTTTACAATGGGATTTCAATGAAACTTTGGGCATTGATTGTCAAAACATTCCCATTTTTCTCCTTTGGTGATCCTATGTACAAAGGCTCTCTTGTTATTGGTGCACTTTGTTTATTGTCCTGAACTGTACTGCACTTTGAATGCAGGTGGAACAAGGCTGCAGTTTTAGTTAGTTTTCGGAAAAAGATTCACAAATGGATTTCAATAAAATGTTGGGGAATTTATCTTCTAAGTATCTCCATATTTGTCCCTAAAGGCAGTGATCCAAGTTATAAGTGATCTCATCCTAGCACACTTCATGTATTGGGCCTGAACTATGCTTTGAATAGCTAGAACTGCACAACAGAAGCAGCTTGAATAAGCAACTTCAACTTTCAGGAGCTCATTTTGTTCTCAGGGAGCATATTATAGTTTTACCCTTGTGGAAATAGCATAGAGAAGAAATGCTTCTCAGAACTGGCAGTAATGGTTTTACTTTGAAACATTTATGCCATTGGTAAATAGCAGTTTGTTTCAAGTGGTAAACTGCAATTGAAGTGATTTTTTTAAAGTAGTATCACAAATTATTTTCTAAGAAATGTTTGGGAATTGATCCTCTCTGCAGTTCCAATTTTCTCCCCATGTTGGTGATCCTACATACATGTGCTCTCATGCTAGCACACTTTGTATATTGGGCATGGACTATGCTTTGAGTGAGCTTTCTGAGAACAGCTGCAGTTAAATTAAGATTTCAGAAAAAGCCTCACAGTTTAATTCTTATTAAAATTTAGAAAACTGATACCCTCTTTACTCCCACTTTTCTTCCCAACATTGTTGATCCTAGGTACAAGGGTTTTCTTGCTTGAACACATTGAATGTTGGGCATTAACTATGCTCTAAATGGACTGGCTGAGAACAGTTTGGAAGTGCAGAACTAAATTAGATTTTGCAGGCATTTTCAACATGTAGGAACTTACTTTGTTTTCAGTGAGCACACTGGGGTTTTCCCAGGTTGAACTAGCAGAAAGCAGAACTGCTTCAAAACACTTTCAGTCAGGGTTTCCCATTGCAGTTCATTCCAATCATGTACCTGCACTTTAAGTGAGTTTTCTGAAGCAGTTTGACAGATGAATTTCTAGGAAACTTTGGGGAGTTGATCTTCTCTGCAGTCTCACTCTCCTCCTCAAAGTTGGTGATCCTAACTACAAGGGCTCCTCTGCTATCAGACATTTTATATTTTGCTTAAACTGTGCTTTGAATGTGCTGGCACAGAACAGCTTGGAACTGGAGAACTGAAGCAGTTTATTCAGGCAGTTTTGACTTGCAGGATCACAACTGGTTGGCAGTGAGCACATCTAAATTGCCCCTGGTTGAACTAGCATGAAACAGTTAAACTTCTCTGAGCTTATATGCAGGGTGATCCTTTTCTACATCTATGCTATTGTTATTCTGCAGGTCAGGCCAAGCAGGCACCAGCAATTAATATGACTTTTCTGAAAAAAGTTTGACAGATGTTTGTTCATGAAACTTTGGGGAATGGTTCTTATTAGCAGTCCAACTTGCCTCCACAATGTTGATGATCCTAGCTACAAGGGCTCCCTTCTGAGCAGGCTTTCTATATTGGGCCTGAACTGTGCTCTCAATATTGTGGCTGAGGAGATCTTGGAAGTACAAAACTAAAGCATTTTTTGCAGACTGTTTCAATTTGCAAAAATTTACTTGGTTCACGGTGTCCACTTTAGTGTTTGTCCATGTTTGAACTAGCCTGAAGCAGAACTGCTTCTCAGACTTGTAGGCAGGATTTTACCTTGAAATTTCCATGTAATTGTTAAATGGTTGTTTAATGGACGCAGGCACCTGCAATTTAACTTAATTTTCTGAAACAGTTTGGCAGATGGATTTCCATGAATCTGCCAAGAGGATCAATTACCACTTTCCTCTTCAAATTGGGTAGTCCTAGCTACAAGGGCTGCCTTTATTGCAGACTTCATATATTTGGACTGAACTGTGTACTGAATGTGCTGCCTAAGAAGAGCTTAAATGTGAAGAACTGAAGCAGGTTTTGCAGGCAGTTTCAATTTCAGGAACTCACATGGTTTGCAGTAAGAACTTTGGGGTTTGTCCCTGTTTGAACTATAATAAACCAGGACCACTTCTTAGAGATTGCAGGAAGAGTTTCACTTTGAATCTTCTGTGCCATTGTAAAATAGCAGTCCTTCCATTTGGGCATCTGCAGTTCAAGTAAATTTTCTACAAAAGTATAAGTTTCCATAAAACTTTGGGAAACTGATCTCCTCTGCAGTCTGAATTACCACCTCAAAGTGGGTGATCAAGGGCTCCCTTGCTAGCAGACCTTTTATATCAGGCCTGAACTGTGCTCTAAGTGCTCTGAGAAATTCTTGCAAGTGCAGAACTGAAGAAGTTTGTATAGGCTGTTTGAAATTGCCAGAATTTATTTGGATCTCTCTAAGCACATCATGTTTTACCCTGCCTAAACTATCATGTATGAGAACTTTCTTTAAACTGAAGAAACAGTTTAACTTTGAAATTTTTTTTTTGCCATTGGTAAATGGTGGATAATTCTGAGTGGACATGTGCATTTCAAGTGAGTTTTCTGAAAAAGTTTGAGAGGTGTATTCCTATCAAACTTTGGAAAATTGATCTCCTCATCCACACTAATAGGTTCCTTAAAGTTGGTGATTCTAGCTACAATGACTTTTTTACTAGTAGACTTTCTATATTTGTCCTGAAATGTGCTCTCGATGTGCTGGATGGAATCAGTTTGGAAGAGCATAACTAAAGCAGTTTATGCAGGCCCCTCCACATCCCAAGGACTTACTTGGTTCTCAATGAGCATATTGGGGATTTTCTCTCATAGAACTATCATGAAAAATAACTGTTTCTCACAGCTTGCAGGCAGAGTTTCTATTTGAAGCCTCTGCACACTTGGTAAAATATTGTTTGTTCCAAGCAGGCACCTGCATATCAAGTGAGTTTCCTATATAAGTATGACAAATGGAATTCTATAAAACATTGGGGAATTGATCTCCTCAGCAGTGTCACTTTCCTTCTGAAAAATTGGTGATCCTAGTTACAAGGGTTCTCTTGCTGTTAGACTTTGTATATTGGACTTGAACTGTGCTCTAAATGTGCTAACTGAGAAGATCTTGAAAGTGTAGAACTTATGCAGTTTGTGCAGAAAATTTCAAAATGCATGTACACACCTGGTTCTCAGTGAGCACTTTGTGGATTATCTCTGGTTGAACTAGCATAAAGCAGAACCACTTTTCAGAGTTGCAGGCAGAGTTTCACTTTGAAGAATCTGTGCCATTGTTAATGGCTGTTCAATCCAAGAGGGCACTTGCATTTCAAGTATTGGTTCTGAAAAGTCTAACCAAATGGATTTTCATGACCCTTGGGATATTGATCTCTTCATCAGTCACACCTTCTTCCTAAATGTTGCTAATCCTAGGTACAAAGGCTCTCTTGCTAGCAAACATTGTATATTGGACCTGAACTGTGCTCTGAATGTGCTGGCTGAGAACAGCTTGAATATGCAGAACTAAATCAGTTTTTGCAGGCAGTTTCAACTTGAAGGAACTCACTTCATGCAAAGTGAGAACTTTAGGTTTTGCCTTGGTTGCTATAGCATGAAGCAGAACTGCTTCTCATAATGCACATGCATGGTTTCACTTTGAAGAAGCCACTTTGCCATTGGTAAAAGGCAGTTTGCTCCAAGCATTAACCTGAAGATCAAGTGAGTTTTCTCAAAAAGTTTTATAGATGGATTTCTATGAAACTTTGGGAAATTTATTTTCTCTGTAGTTGTACTTTTCTCCTAAATATTGGTAATCCTAGCTACAATGGCTCCCTGGCTAGCAGAATTTATATATTTGGTCTGAATTGTGTACTGAATGAGCTGGCTCAGAACAACTTGGAAATGCATAACTTAAGCAGTTTGTTCAGGCAGTTTCAACAAGCAGAAACTCACTTGAATCTCAGTGAGAACACTGAGTTTTTTTTTCCCAAATTGAACTAACAGGAAGCAGAATTGCTTCTCAGTGCTTATAGTCAGGGATTCACTTTGAACTCTCTGTGCCATTTTTAAGTGGAAGTTCAGAACCAAGTGGGCACCTGAATTTCAAGTGAGTTTTCTGAGAAAAAGTTTGACAGATGGATTTCCCATGAAAATTTGGGGAGTTAATTTTCTCTGCAGTCCCACTTTTCTCCTCAAAGTCTGTGATCCTATCTACAAGAGCTCTCTTGCTAGCAGACTTTGTATATTTTGCTTCAACTGTGCTCTGAATGTACTGGCTGAAAACAGCTTGGAATTGGATAATTGAAGCAGTTTGTGCAAGACAGTTTAACTTGAAGGATCTCACTTGGTTCTCTGTGAGCACATCAGGTTTATTCCTGGTTGAATTAGCATAAAGCAGAAGAACTCCTCAAAGATTGTATGTGAGATTATATTTTGTAGTGTTTATGCCAAGGGTAAACTTCAATTTGTGCCAAATAGGCCCTTCCAATTCAAGTGAGTTTCCTGAAAAAGTTTGACAGATGAATTTCAATGAATTTGGAGAATGGTTTTTCTCAACATTCTTAATTTCCTCCTTAATGTTGATGATCCTAAATACAAGGGCTCCTTTCTTAGCAGACTACATATACTGGGCCTGAACTGTGCTCTGAATCAGGTGGCTGAGAAGAGCTTGCAAGTGCAGAACTGAGCAGTTTTTGTAGACTGCTTCAATTTGAAGAAATTCATTTGGTTCACAGTGAGCACTTTGGGGATTTTTCCTGGTTGAACTAGCATAAAACAGAACCATTTATCAGAAATGAAGGAAATGGTTTCCCCTTGAAATATCAGTGCCATCAGCAAATGGCAGTTTCTTTCCAAGGGGATACCTACAGTTCAAGTAAGATTTATGAATAAGTTTAACAGATGGATTTCCATGAAACTTGTAGGAATAGATTTCCTCTGCACTCCCACTTTTCTCCTAAGTTTTGGTGATCCTAACTACAAGGATTGTCTTGCTAGAAGATTTTGCATATTGGGTCTGAACTGTGCACTGAATGTGCTGGCTGAAAACAGCTTGGGTGTATTGAACAGGAGCAGTTTGTGCAGGCAAATTTAACATACAAAAGTTAACTTGTTTCTCAGTGAGCAGTTTGGAGTGTGTTTGAAAACTCTGTGCAATTGGAAAATGGCAGTTCATTCCAAGTGGGCAAATGCATTTCTAGTGAGTTTTCTGAAAAAAATTGACAGGTGAATTTCCATAAATCTTTGTGGAATTAGTCTTCTCCACAGTTCCACTTTCCTTCTCAAATTTGGTGATCCTAGCTACATGGGCTCCCTTGATAACAGACTTTGTATATTGAGACTGGACTATGTTTGAATGTGTTGACTGATATCAGCTTGGAAGTGCACAATTGAAAAAAGTTCTTGCATACAGATTCAAATTTTAGGAATTCACTTGGTTCTCAGTGACCACTTTGACATTTTTTCCTGGTTTATCTATCATGAAGCAGACCAGCTTCTCAGAGCTTTGAAGCCTCTGTGCAATTGGGAAATGGCAATTTGTTTCAAGCAGGCACCTGCAGTTCACATGGATTTTTTAACACTGAGGAACTAATGTCTTTGGAAGTCCCACTTTCCTTCTCAAGATTGGTGATACCAGCTATAAGGGTTCCCTGGCTAACAGACTTTGTATATTGAGCCTAAACATGCTTTGAATGTGCAGGCTGAGGACAGTTCGTAAGTGCAGAATTGAAGCATTCTTTTTTTGTTGTTGTTGTTGGTACCAGGGATTGAACTCAGGGGTACTCAACCACTGAGCCACAACTCCAGCCCTATTTTGTGTTTTATGTAGAGACAGGGTCTCACTGAGTTGCTTAGCACCTCACCATTGCTGAGGCTGGCTTTGAACTTGCAATTCTCTTGTCTCAACTTTGCAAAGTGCTGTGATTACAAGCATGAGCCACTGCACCCGGCTTGAATTCAAGCATTCTATGCAGACAGCTTCAAATTTCAGTGTGGAGAGTGGTGACAGAGAATGGGAGAGTAGTGTCTGATATTGGTGTCTGATAATGGGAGAGTATTGTCTGATGACCTCATGGCTGTACCCAGATATGCTATTCACCATTGCCATGAAAGACCTCTAAACACAGTTAAAAAGACTAACTTATACTGAAATTGTCAATCCCAACAGCCATCAAGAAGGAGATCGAGAAGAAGAGAAATAGAACTCAATGAACACAAAAGGCTGGTGTGCCAACATGGGAACAATTGAAGAATCTGACGTACCAAGCTGAACAGATGGAAAATCAACATGGAAATATTAAATCTCCTGCCACAATGCTTGTGGCCATGCTGGCCTTATTAATATGTAAGGTAAGTGGAGTTCATGGGGGAAACTTACTGGACTTACTCTCCAGATCCACCTTTAGTACACCCAGCTATGTGGACTGGAGAATCTATTTCAAGATTTACTAATGATGCACAAATTATGAGAGGCTTTTTAGATAAACATGTTACACTTGTCCATTCAGTTGGATTTTATTATACTGTATACAGTAGGAGTCTACCTATATGTTGATTCTACAATGACAATCCCAGCTATTTAAAAGTGGTCCCAGAAGATAAGACAGTATATGGGGGAGGCAAGGTAGCCAAACTCACTGGCCCTTGGGATGTAACTAAATATATTCAGACAGTTATAAAAATGGGGCACTCTAATGACATAGCTGTTTCCCATGTAACATCCACCAATGCCTTACTATCCTAATTACACTATTACAGAATTAGGTGCCTTTCCTAAATGGATGGAGTATGCCAATATTTGACAAGTACAGCATAATTTCTTTTTTTTTAATTTTTTTTAGTTGTAGATGGACACAATATCTTTATTTTATTTATCTATTTTTATGTGGTGCTGAGGATCGAACCCAGTGCCTCGCACATGCGAGGCAAGTGCTTTACCACTGAGCCACAACCCTAGCCCACAGTACAGCATAATTTCTATGGCAATAATAAATATATTTTTCATTGGTCTCACAAAGTTGATGAAGTCGATGAGAGGCAATGACATAAAAATATCTATGACTCCTGGAGGATTTATAAGCAGTGTTCTGACCTTTAGTGGTGGTGGCATACAAAGAGATCTTTGGCATTTGAGAGCTGCCCTAGAGTTTGTTAACCTTACTGGCACTCCTATACCTGATCTTGTGAATAATAATTGTAAAGTGGCTCCTTTTTATGGCTTGCAAGCCTGTGTACAATTCCCTTATGTTTTAATTTCTGGAAATATAAAAGAAAACAGGAAAAGAAAAGTAACATTTAACTTGTTATAACTAACTTGACTAATTGTATTATAAGATAATAAGGGACAAGAAACAGTTGTGTTATGACAACCTTCATTTATTATGACTCCAGCTAATATTTCAGAGCTCTCATATTCTGATACCGGAGTTCAAGTTCTACAGCAGATGCTTGACCAGTTTTATAGAAACAAGCATGTCTTGGGCTTGTTATAATTGGAATAATCACCTTGATATCTGTTTTAATCTCTGTCATGACTTATGCTGTAGCCTTATCCAAAAGCATACAAATGCTCAATTCATAAATGACTTGCCTCAAAATACTTCTAAAGCTTTGTAAAACCAGGTAAATATTGATGATAAGTTAGAGGCTAAATTAAATGCTTTAAAGCAACAGTTATTAATATTGGATATAAACTTGCCACTCTAAAATTTAGACAAAAGATCTGCTGCCATGCTAACTACAGATACATTTGTGTCACCGCAGCAAAATATAATGCTTCTCAAAGGAATTGGGAGAAAGTTAAAAGTCATCTAATGGGCATTTAATGGTAGCCTGGATCTTATTGAGTTACATCATAATATTCAGGACATTCATAAAATTGATTCTGTGGATCCTACATGGTTTGCTAAACAAATACTTAATAATTTAAATGGCTTTAATCCCTGCAATAGGTTAAAACATATAGTATAGTACATTTTTTTAATTATATTTTTGCTAATTCTCTTTTGTATTATAAAAATTAGATGCTGAATCTTCTGCAGTAAAATAAACCACCCAAAGAATTAACTCATCATTTGCATTTAAAAAATATAAAAGGGAGAAATGCGGAGAGCAGTGACAGAGAATAATAGAACAGTGACTGAGACTGGGGATCTCTGATGACCTCATGGTTGTTGTAGCCTGGTGCCTGGGAATGTTTCTATGCAAAGGCATCAGATGCTTAGCTCCTATGGTAATGCCCTGCATGAAGAGGCTGTGCAGAAGAGTCTCATCAGCTTCAACCTTGATCTCAGGCACATAACTCGTGGAAATAGAGAAATTCTCATGTTATACAACAATGTACAATGTTCCACCAGCTCTGCTATTCCTGAGCCTGCCCAATTTACAGTAACTTTAAACAATGGACCCTTTTGAGCATTACACAAAGTTTCTAACATTGCACATTACAACTACGGATTGCAGCTGTGGAAAAGCTGCATAGATATTTCTAGTTTCTGTAACGTTCTGAGTACTAAGAATAATGCTTGCATAGTCTTTAACCTGATAATGAGATATATATAAATAAAGATTGCTGATATAACTTCAAATCTACTTCTCTATCAGAGAAGAGCACTCCACCTGACCCAAGTTTTATCTTTAAAATCATATGCATGTGTGAGTCTTTATTTTTCTACTCCCCCTTTGCCCCTTGCCTGAACTACAAGTTTGGCCATGTTGTATGTGGCAATGAAGCAGAACTGCTCAGACATAGCAGGCATGATTTCACTTTTAAGCCTCTGTGCCAGTGGCAAATGGCATTATGTTACAAGCATGCAACTGCATTCAAGTGAGTTTTCTGAAAAAGTTTTATAGATGGATTTCCATGAACCATTGAGAGATTGATCTTAGAATTCCCACTCACCCTCTCAAAGTTGGTGATCCTAGCTACAAATGTTCCCTTGATAGGAGACTTTGTATATTGGGCCTTAACTGTATTCTAAAGGTGCTGGCTGAGATGACCTTAGAAGTGCAGAAATGAAGCAGTTTGTGTAGGCAGCTTTAAATTGCACTCACTGTCTTCTCAATGAGCACACTGGGCTTTGTTCCTAGTTGAACTACTGTGAAGCAGAAGTGCTTCTCAGAACTTGCCACAAGTTTCATTTTGAAGCCTCTGTGCCATTGGTAAACTACACTTATTCAAAGTGGCACCTGCATATCAAGTGAGTTTTCTGAAAATTTTTGACAGAGAGCATGGATATCCATATTACCTTGTGGAATTAATCTCCTCTGCAGTCCCATTTTCCTCCTCAAAGTTGAT
The DNA here is from genome assembly GCA_028644305.1 of Xerus rutilus. NCBI lineage: Eukaryota > Metazoa > Chordata > Mammalia > Rodentia > Sciuridae > Xerus > Xerus rutilus. The sequence continues at coordinate 78,154,979 of CM053417.1, read as the reverse complement.
GATCCCAGTTATAAGGACTCACTTGCTAGCAGACTTTGTATCTTGGACCAGAACTATGCTCTGAATGTGCTAGCTGAGAACAGTTTGGATGTACAGACTTGAAGCAGTTTGTGCAGGCAGCTTCAAATTACGGTAACAAACTTAGTTCTCAATGAGCACATTGGTGTTTTTCCTGGTAAGTTAGTATGAAGCAGAACTGTTTCTCAGTACTTACAGGTAGTGTTTTACTTTGAAGCATCTGTGTCATTGATAAATGGCAATACCTTCCACACTGATGTTATGGGCTGATTTGAAAATCAGTCCCGACTTACACCATTTTGTTCAGACAATTCACCCTGTGTAAAATTGACCCCATTCCACATGGTGCCCACATCTGCTCCCCTTGTCTTTTGACCAAAAGTTCCTAGTTTGTCAGTAACAATATACAAGGCATGTTTCTTCTTTCTCTATTCTAAAAAATGTGATTTCTGAGAGTAATATTTTTTAAAGCTTTGGAAGCTGTAAATTTTGGAACCTGGTAATTTTCCACTTTTTATGAAGTGTATCTTTTGTTTATGATTATTTATGATTCTGTTATCTACTTTTTATTTTTTGTGGTTTTTAGCTTTATAAGCCTGTCCTTACCCTAAATTAGGCAAGAGGTTTAGATATTGGCCACTGGTAATTAAGCTTCCCATCCTGTTTTAAGACTGACCCTATGATTTATTACTAACATGCCATAATATTTGGAGGTTCCAGTGAGATCATGGGAATCTGCACTATTGCTCTCAGATGCACAGCAACCTCATGGTCTTGAACATGGACAGGAGAACTCTCCCTCTCTAGTTGTGGGAGCTTTCTGCCTTGTGGTGTTCTGTGGCCCCTGTGGTGATTGGTTTGAGCTTGCCCATGAAAGAACATCTTGTATGGCTCACACCTATAATCCCAGAAGCTCTAGAAGAAGACATGAATCTGCAAATTTTTGGAGGTACCTCATTTAGTCTCTCTAATTGAAAAGTGTCTAATGTGGCTCACGCCTGTAAACCCAGAAGTTCTGGTGCAGCCCATACCTGTAAACCCAGCTCTGGTGTGACCAACACCTGTAAACCAGCACTTGAGACAAAGTGTCTGGAAAAGACCCAATAAATACTGTGAAAACAGTCTGGAGTCTGGGACTGGAGGAGAGAGTGTCTCTCTCTGATTCTGTCTTAGTCTGTCTCTGCTTTTGTCTGATTGTCTGTGTTTCAAGGGTATCTGTCTTTTAATTTGTTTTGGTTTGTTTCATGTTGATTATATCTTCTTTGAGTCAGGTTTCATTTGTCTCTAATTTCTGCCTAACTGTTTGCCCCAGTGAGAAACTTCCTTTTATCCTTGACAGATTAGAACCACCAACAACTCACTGACTCTTCACTCCCAGATCCAAACCACACTTAGAGCCTCATAAAGCATTTTTCTTCCATCTTCCTTCTGTTTCTGCCAATTGTCTTAATTGTTGGTCTCACCATGGGCTCTGCACAGTCACATCAAGAGATTCCACTAGAATGTATGATCAAAAATTTCTTGTAAGAATTCCATGTTGATTCTGGGGTGCCTTTATCAGTGGAGTGTCTCCAAACTTTATGTGAATTAGATGTGTGATGGCCAAGTGGAAAATCTGAACATCCCCAAGTTGTCCAAAAGTTTTTGAATATGGTAGCTGGTAAGCCTGGCCATTCATCTGATATGGCTCATGCCTATAATCCTAGAGGCTCAAGAAAAGGACATAAATCTGCATATGTTTAGAGGTACCTCATTCCCACATATAGACCCATATATAGACAAATGGCTGGTTTAATTTTGGACCCTCCAGAATGGTTGCAGAATTGCATTAAAGAGGAAACTCATCTGCCAATATTCTGACCCTGCAGGATGATGGTTCCCAAGATTATCAAAAAAAAATTAAAAGGAAAGACATTAACCAATAAAAAGCTCCTTGGAATCTGTCAAACCCTGTTCTACCCCCTTCAGGTAAAAGTGGGAGCTGGCCACCCCCTTATGATATTCATGAGACTTAGACTCCTACTCTTTTACTTGTGTACCCCTCCAGGTCTGCTGCATCTCCTTCTTTGTCACCTAATACATCTGTAACCTATCCTTCTTACTCAAAGATGGATAAAATATTGTCCTCTATTGTTACTCCTCTGGTTTCTTCTCACTTCTGTTCCCATGGCCCTCCATTGGAGTGCTCCCTTGCTGCAACACTCCCCAGTGCAACCCCCACAAGTTCCTACAACACTACATCGTTGGGCCATTCTCTCAGGGAGGGATGGGACCTCAGCCTTTGTCTATCTGCCCTTTACAACTCCTCATCCTTATAATTAGAAAAATCAAAATTCTCCTTTTTCTGAGTGCCCACAGGCCCTCATTTCTCTTCTTGAATATATTTTTCATACTCATCACCCGACCTGAGATCCATTGTTAACAGCTTTTAGTGTCTATTATCACCTCTAATGAATGGAACCATCCTGGGATAGAAACCAGAAGGGTTTTCTCACAGCTACCTGTTGTCCTGAAGCTGATATCCAACAGCTATTAGAGGAGGCTCTCCTTGATACTTGTCCTAATTGGGACTCTAACTCTGATGTGAGCCAGGTTCACTTGGATTCTTACCACTGTCACTTATTGGTAGGGGTATGAGGGGTTGCGAAAAAGCCTTTCAATTCATCTAAAACCACTGAGGAACTCAAGAGTACTTATGAAGCTCCAAATTTATTACTTGAAAGGCTACAAGATGCCTTCTGGATATATACTCCTTTTGACCCTGACGCAACAGAAAATGCTTGAGACATAAATTTGGCTTTCACCTCTTAGTCAGCTGCAGACGTTCACAAGAAACTTCAAAAGTTGGAAGAATTTGCATGCATGAATACTTACCAGCTACTTGAAGTGGCTCAAAGGGTTTTTAACAACTGTGAAAGCACAGCTGAACAGGTTGTAAAATGTTAGACTAGAATTCTAGTGTAGTTATCTAAGAGAGTAAAAACTCAGCCCAAGGTCAGACCAAAGAAATAGGGACCCAAGAGAAAAAATAATTCTATCATTCATGGGCCAATGTGATTGGTGCAAAGAGTAAGGACATTGAAAAAAGGACTGTCCCCAATTAAAAAATAAAAAGCAAAACAAAACTAAGTCTTTTCTCACCATGGGTTTTTACTCTGATGAATAAAGGCGACAGGACTCAATACCTTTAGGTCCCCATGAGCTGATGGTAATTGCATAAATAGGGGACCAAAACATCAACCTTGTAGTAAATACTAGAGCAGAATATTCTGTCCTCACCTTTTCTCTGGGTCTGGCAAATCCCCAAAGACAAGTCACCGTACAAGGTGTAGCAGGAGACATCAAACTTTATCCAATGATCACAAAAAGGACTGTACATCTAAGTGAAAAGCAATTGACATACCCCTTCTTTGTTGTCCCTGACTGTCCATTTCCCCTTCCAGGATGTTACTTGCCTTGCAAATGGGTGCCACTATCTCATTTTCTTATATGGACACATTTCTTTCTTTTGAACCAGCTTATCCTGTTCACTTAATAATAAATATATGCTTATCCTCAAGTCTAAAGGTAATATCTCTCCTGCAAAAACAGAACTTTTAAACTAATGGAGATAAGATACCTCAGATGTATGCCCTGAACAATGTTGGCCAGGTCTAGTTCAACACTACTTTCCAGTGGTTGTATGGCTTTTGTGCTCAGCACAGCTGGTAAGATTTAAACAATATTCTATACATCTCCAGACACAAGAGGGAATATCCCCACATACAGTGTCTCCTGAAGGCTGGACTTTTTAAAGTCTACATGGAACATTCAATTTTTGCCTGTAAAGAAGTCTGAAAATAGTGAATATTGACCAGTACAGGCCTCTGAGAGTTACACAAATGGGTTGGAAGTATCCATCCTACAGTGCCCAACCTCTACATATTTCTGAGCCTATTGTCTCCTGAACACCTAGTGTGGGGGCGTGCCACAAGATGGCGCCGAGCAGTCAGCTCAGTACTGACCACACTGCCCTGAGGAGCCACCTCCCTGCACTCTTATTGGCTGATTCCTGCTCCCAGACTGCTTTGGCCAGGGACCCTACTGTTCCCAAATGGACAAGCCTATCCTGACCCTTTAGCTTGGAAACCAGATACCACTGTTCCCTCCTCCTATATAAGCCTGTGAACTCCCTCAATAAAGCGGTACTTGCTCAAGACGGGTCCCCCCGGTTCATGGCGAATTGGCCGGGCGGCCTTCCCCTCTCAGTTCAACCCCCACTGGAGACACACAGCGTGCTTCTCCCTCGCTCGCTGGCCGAGAGAGAGAGCGTGGCTTAGCTGGGTTCGTCTCCTCCCCGACATATTGGCGCCCAACGTGGGGCAGAGGAACCTGGAATAATTCGGCGGACTGAGTAATCACAGGAGGATCGGGGTAGGCATCCTCATATTTTTTTCTACAAATATGGGGCAATCTCTTTCGTCTTCTTCAAAAGTAGATGATTCTGCTTTTAAAGTGCTGAAATACATGCTTAAGAGTAGAGGTCTAGAGATTTCGGACACTCAAGCCGAGAAAGTTTGGGAAAAGTTTATAGAAATGGCGCC
>CM053417.1:78118348-78149878 GCA_028644305.1 Xerus rutilus | reverse complement strand
GGGTCCCCCCGGTTCATGGCGAATTGGCCGGGCGGCCTTCCCCTCTCAGTTCGACCCCCACCGGAGACACACAGCGTGCTTCTCCCTCGCTCGCTGGCCGAGAGAGAGAGCGTGGCTTAGCTGGGTTCGTCTCCCCCCCGACACCTAGTATATTCTGTTTTATATCTTAAGGATACTTTCTTCTCTATTTCTGTAGTGCCCAAAAGTCAGCCTATATTTTCATTTAAATGGACTGATCCAGAAATATAAACCAAAACTCAGTTAACATGGATTTGCTTATCCTAAGAGTGCAAGAACTCACACACTCTATTTTGGGGAAGATTTACAAAAGGACCTACAAAGTTTCAGATTATCCCATTCTGAATTAATACTATTACAGTATGTGAATAATTTACTATTGGCTGCAAAGACTTATAAGGACTGTCTAGAGGGAACTACAAATATTTTGAAACACCTCCAGTGCTGGGGTTATTGGGTGTCTGCCAAGAAGGCTTAATGGGCCATTCATCAGTAATCTATCTAGGTTACACCATAAAAAAGGGACAGACCATTATCAGGGGTTCATTAAAAGTCCATAATTTAGATTACCAGTCCAACCACAAAGCAACAAGTCTGTGAATTCCTGGGGATAGCAGGGTACTGCAGGATATGGATCACCTCCTTCATGGAGCTTGGAAAGCCTTTACTTGAAGCCAATGCAGGAACTGGTTCTTTAGAAAGAACAAAGAACAGCAAGCTTTTGAGGCCATGAAAATAGTCCTAACTAAAGCCCCTTCCTTGGCTCTGCCCAATGTCACTAAACTTTTCAATTTGTTTGTAACAGAAAGACACAGAGTTTCTAAGGAGGTTCTCACCCAAGAACTAGAACGCTGGAAAAAGCCTATGGCATATCTATCCAAAATATTATACCTGGTAACATCCAGATGGTCTGCTTGTTTAGGTATTATAAAATCCAAAATCAAAATGGAGTCACTCTGGCTCAGGCCTGCACATATCTGCTAACCTGCTTTTCGTGCTTCTGGAATTAATGTTTTGCTATGCTTAATTATCATGGATGGGACCAAACCACAGGCTCTGTGTACTGTCTCCTTGTCTTTTGGAATAATGAGTTAATCTTCATACATACCTAGCCCTTTAGATTTGATTAAATCACACTTTAAGGATTTTTAGCAGAAGGCAGCCAAATCCAGGGACACCGTTTACCCAGGTAAACTAACCACTTTCTTTTTCCCTTGCGTGGCCCACATTCAAGATCAGATGGCCTCTAGAAGGGACCACCAACCTTCTCACCACCTACCAGGTCCGAAAAATCATTTTTGGGCAGCTCAGCCACCCAGATCAAATACCAACCCCCCAAAAAATGGTTAAGAAGGTTTTTAACTGTGTTCACTAAAGCTTGCATTAAAATGTAAATGGCTGCCAACAGAACTAAAAAAACAAAAAAACAAGAAATATGTCAACAGTAAAAGCTAAAAATGAAAAAGCATTTTAGAGATTGCCTTCAGTTAGGAAGGGGACCAAATGGCCAACAGAGTAGACAATATCAGTTTCTACAGAGGGCAAATTAAAACTAGAGAGTTTTATAGGATTATCATTTTGAAGATATGTGAAAACATTATTTTGTCTAAGAAATTTGGCTTTTGTCTCTCAGTTAGTCCCAGATATTCACAGAAAACTCCAAAAACTTAGAGGGTTTACAGAGTAACTTCCAACTATTGAAGGTGACCCAAAAGTAATTAACCGTGGCAGTCCAGCTGATAAATGTTTTTCAAAATTCCAGGCTAAGGTTTGGTGGCCACTACACAAGAGACCAGAGAAACTGGTTTAGAATGGGACCCAGAGCTGAGAGGTGTCTCCCAAAGGGACCAACAGAAGCAGGCTCCCTTGCTGCCTATTTGGGAGATTTCCTCATGGAGAAATGGGACCCCATTTGTATATATTCCTTTAACTCTTTTCACCTCTGATGAATGGGACCACACCAAGATGGAAACCAGGAAGGATTTTAAACTTCTTTTTTTGAGTTATTAATTTTGATGTAGTACTCCGAGGTTAATATATTTTTTTCTGATTAGACCTATTTTATCCAACTGTAAAGGTTTTTTTTTTTTTATACTCTGTTTCATCCAGAGGCCAATTTACAAGTGTTAGCTCTCAATCTAATATGTTGTTAAAAATAAGCTACAAGGCCTTTGTTTGTTTGTTTTGTGTAGGTACACTGGTGTATTGTCAGTCTACATATATTGCCATGTCTACATATGTTTGGTACCAAAATTGACATATGAGCTCATAAATTAAAATTTTTAATAAAATGGATCCAAATACCTTTGGTTTATGTGTTTCAAAAAGTTCAGTTTAAATTGTGTAAACAAATAAAAGTAAAAATGTTTTTAAAAGGAACTAACTCAGCCAAGCATGGTGGCTCATGCTTGTAATCCCAACACTTTGGGAGGCTGAAACAGGAGAATCATGAGTTCAAAGCCAGCCTTAGCAACGGCGAGGTGCTAAGCAATTCAGTGACATTCTGTCTCTATATAAAACACAAAATAGGACTGGGGATGTGGCTCAGTGGTTGAGTGCCCCTGAGTTCAATCCCTGATGCCAACAAAAAAGAAGCTACTAACTCACAAACTTCTCTAGGTAGTCAATTGTTAATAAAATATTGATGTCTATAAAATGTATAATATCCATTTTTTCTAGGATTTTTCTTCAACAGGAAAAAAATGATGCTGTTAAATGCACCTGTTTGATATCTTGTTTTTTAAAAAAATAAGTAAATTAGATCTGACATGTATGAGATTGATCACGGATGTGTTTGTTAAAGACATCTAAATAGTTTATAATGCTAAGTGTTAAATATAACATCAAGTTCTCTTAACTCCTGAAATTCCTTAAGGTAATATGCTTAAATATTATTGGTGTTTTCATAAACTAGTAAATTAAAAAAAGGAATTTAAAATTAATTTATGTCATCACTAAAAACAAGGTTATATAAGGGGTCTAAATGTTTCAACAACATTTTAATTAAAATATATAAATAGCAAAATATTTCATCTTATTAAAATAGAAAAATTGTCTAAATTCAGAGATTTCATAAGGGTTATTTCAGAGTGTAAACAAAAAGAGGAATCAACAAATAAAAAATGAAAAGGTTCTAAATATTAAAATAAATTTAATAAGAAACCATTTCTGGGTAAAAAAAAGTCTTTATATGGTAAAGTTGTAATATATCTAAGTAAATAACAAGAGGATCTAAGTGATAAAAAGGTCTATGTAAGTAAAGGACAAGTTTGTGTGTAACTAAGTTGGTTATATATATGTAACACAAATAGTTAAAACTATTCAAGGTTCTACCCTAAGGTCAAATATTAATGTACTGGTATAAACAAAAGTTTAATCTGTTAAAATGACAAGAATTTCTTAAAACATTAATTCACTCCTAAAATTGTGTTTGTTATGTTTTATTCTTAGAACAACTAGTCTTGGAAAAATTAAGATTTGTACCATTCTGGTTAAACAGCAACTGGTATTTTACAGTATTGTACCACATTACAGAGTCTAGATTTTTCTTTAAAAATTAACTTGATTAATATAAAAGCATCAATGTAATTATTGTACTATTACTCTTCTTTACATATTAAATGTGTTCACATTTTTCAGGTATACAAGTCTTTAAAGTAAAAGATTTTATTTTATCAAGCTGGTGTTCTACAAACTAAAGTTGTCTGTAACAGTAAATTTAGACTTATAGAAATGAAAAATTTTATTGGATATTTATTTATATCATTTGATGTTTTGTAACCAAACCTAAACTTTATGTTACCTTTTTCACTGGAATATAAAAATGTAAAACTATTTTTAAAAGATAATAAGATTCTGATCTGTTCAAAAGTTAATATTGCAGCTAAAATTCCTATAGACTCAGGAACTATATGAAAAAATAACTCCAAAGTAGGCCAAACTTCAGTTCATTTAAAGTTGTATATCTCAAACAGGGGATATGATATATGACCCAGATTAAGCCATCTATAGATAGCTAGTAAATAAAAAGGCAAAAATAACTATAAATTTATAAACATTAAGTTAAAGCCCAGTACTCTTTAAGACTGGTAAGACTGAATTGCTGGGTATTTAAGGCAAAGGCTTAAATATTAAGGTTAAAATAAAGGGGCTTGGGAAACTATATCTGGCTCTTGCCCTCTGAGTCAGCCTGAACCCTGGGAAAAGAGGAAAAGCTTTACAACTCTGGGCCACATAACCACCCAATCAAGGAGATTAATGAGACCACTAGAGAATAGAAAGCCAATCAGTGTGCATGCTACAAATGAGGAGGGTCACTGGAAAGAGAAGACATCTCTTATGCATCAAAGGGAAAACCATATGTTCAATGAGACCTTGACCCATCCTAGTGCAGATGACATTAGCAGTGCTAAAAGGCTGCTCACAAGTTCTCCAAGAATGTCCCACAACAACACTCAGTTGACTCTTAACAAAAGATAAAAACAAGGTCCATTTGACCATCTTGATATTGAACACCTAGCAAAAGCAGTTAAAACCAAAACACAACCATTCCTGGGCATTTAAAAAAAAACAATAGTTATTTGTAACTTAAGATGTATATTTGGCTTAGCCCCCCAAGAAAAAGCAAGACTGGAGACAACAAAAGAGATTTGTAAGCAAGAGAGCTGGATAACTATCAAATAAACCTGTCAGAGCCAAAAGTTGTTAGTCAATTCAAGGCCTACAGATCTTCCTAACTTCCAACATAGGTAGGCTTAGTCAATGTGTACTAGTATATGTTTACTAGTATGATTCTCCAGCCCTAAGTAAAGTAACTTAACTAAGTGTTGTGTATACATTCTTGATAACTCTAGAATACAGGAGATTCACATTCCCAAATAAGGGCCTTATTAGGCTTCCTTAGGCCTTGCTTTGGGAATAACCTTTAGTTCTTGCACCTGCTGGTGAGAGATTATTGATTTCTATTATCTTCATGATATTCATTGACATGTTCCAGTTGCTACAACATTTATTATGTATTGATCTCATTTCAGTGCTCATGTCTTTTGTTTCTCTCATAGAAGCACCACCCTCAGGTGAATTTGCAACCTGTTCTTCCTGAATCAGACTTTCATTATGGAACCCTTGACCCAATTTCTAAAGGGGAACTCTAAACTGCTTGCCCCACTGCACATTGCCCCCTCTCAGCTCAAAGCAGCAAGAGTGGTTGTCACCCTTTTTCTTACAGCAGTATGTGTTCCCTAAAATTAGAGGGAAAATACAATCAATGTAAATAGGTAATTGGGTCAATTCACAAAATGGAGGCTGGTTTTGGTCCAAAAAAATGTTTTAAGATATGAGCTGCTAAAACAACATATTTCATCAGTCCAACCCCCACCTCTAATCAGACAAAACCTGATGTTACTCAGGACTGTTGATTAATTTCTACATGGCTCCAGAGGACATTTGATTTGCCTGTTTATCAGAAATAACTCCCTGCTTATCCCTACAGCTTCTTAGCACATCAGGATGGAACAAATTTTTTGACTGTTCACATTATTCCCCAAGTATACTACTATAATGGAGAGTCTAGACAACAGCATCTGGGACTCAAACTGATGATGATAAATCAATGATTTGATTAGTCCCTTAAAATCAGTGGGGAATGTTATGGACTAGGTTAGCATGAGTGACTCCATTTTAGCTAAGGTATCCATTTCAGTTTCTTATGACCCTGTGCTGAACCCAGAACTTTGTCGATTATGAATGATTATGGAAAGTACCGAGTTTGTCAGGTACAAATGATTATGGATCCATGCACTCATTTCTTAATCAAACCCTAACATTACATAGGATTGCTGGATGTGGTCTCAATCCTAAGCCCCCTTATGTGGGCTTTGGGGTTAATGTCACCATAGGAGAAAATTCTCAAACTGATGTTCTACTCACATGAGACCCCAAGAAAAACAAACGTAAGTTGGGACACAAGCCTGTCCTAACTCTGGGGAATTTACAAGGTCAAGGCCTATGCCTTAAGTCCCTCAGCTTTATGTTAGCTGAGTCACCATATACTCAGTTGTGTGCTTACAGTGTTACTCCTAATGACACCCTTTATGCTTCATTTTCCCATAGTTATGTTTTCAAGGCCCCGTATTTTACTTGGTTTGCTTGTACTTCTGATATTACTCCCTGAATCAATGCCTGGTATTTTAAAAATGATGGATCAAAGGAACTTTGTGTTCTAGTACACACTTTGCCACAAATATATTGATATAAGGAGATGCAGGCCATGAATATCTTCTTATGAATTCATCTATAAACAGTAAAATGTGCTGCCCCAGTACTTGTACCCTTGTTAGTGGGACTAGGATTAGCAGGATCCACCAACCTAGGCACAACTTTGCTTATTTTTGGTAAACAAAATTTCAAATCCTCAGCCAACAAGTAGACCTAGACTTAGAGCACGTAGAGTCTTCTATTTCTCACCTCAAACGACAGGTAGATTCCTTAGCAGAAGTAGTCCTCCAGAACCACAGAGGGCTTGACTTACTTTTCATGAAGGAAGAAGGTTTATTTGTAGCCATAAGAGATACTTGCTGCTTCTATGCAAACCAATCAGGAGTCATTAGGGACACATTAGCTCTAGTCTGAGAAAATTTAAGGGAAAGAGATTAATAGATCTCTGCATTATTAACTGTCTGGTTAACTATATAAAACAAAGAATTTGTGCTGTTAAACTCATGGTACTCCAGTCCCACTATAACCTTCTCCCTATAGATGGTGATGAATCAAAGGTTTGATTCCATTCACCAGAAAAGAGGGAAATATAAAATCCAAACTCAAAATGGAGTCACTCTGGCTTAGGCCTGCATGTATCTGCTAACCTGCTTTTTGTGCTTCTGTGATAAATACTTTGCTATGTTTGATTCTCACAGATGAGGCCAAACCACAGGTTGCCAGACCCCCTGGCCAGTTACATAAAGTTCCAGGAACTGAAAGGGGACCTAGGAGGCGCCATCATGGTTGAACTGTAAATAACTATAGGTCGAATATTTGCCAAATTCTGTTTTCCCAAGTCATGTAACTCGCCCACCCTATAATAACCTCTGAAATCCTCATTCCGGGGTCACTCTCTGAAGGAAATTAGAGATGACCCCAATTGATTGGCCTGTGTGCCTATTTCTTCAATAAACTTTGCTGCTTCTGCAGAGTTGTCTGGGCTACACATCTTGGTGAGAGGTGCAGGTCGAATGCAACAGTATCATAGCAGCCACTACTGTCTTAATTAAGAAGGCTGATATGCTAACTTTGGGACAATCTCTCACAGTGACAAACCCAAACTTTGTAGAGGCCCTCCTAAATGGTGCATTAGATAGATTGTTGAGTAACAGTACTATTATTCAATACCAGAGTCTGATGCTTGACCACCCTCAGCTCACTTTTGCCTCAAACTCACTCCACGGATGCCAGATGATGACCTATGTGAACCCTCCATGACTGTGAATAAATGCTTTGCCAGGTAAACTCATGAAGACCAAATTTGACTGATGTTCCTTTCACTGAGCCTGAAGTCATTCTGCTCACAGATGGCACAGTCAATTCATAAATGGAACTCAAAGGGTCACAGCTGCAGTCACCACAGAAACTGAAATCATCTGGTCTCAGGTGCTCTCAGCAGTAACCTTGGCACAGTAAGTAGAACTGATTTCCCTGGCATAGGCTTTGAGGTGTGCTGAGGGTAAGGAAGTAAACATTTACACAGACAGCAGATATACCCTTGCTACTTTACATGTGCTTGGAGCCATTTCCAAGGACCCAGGGTTGCTTCTGCTGAGGGAAAATCTATAAACAATAGAGATGAAATATTAGCTCTACTTGAGGCAATTTTGTTATCTAAAGAGGTGGCTGTAATACACTGCTGAGGTCACCAAAGAGGAGTCTCTCCAGTTATCAGAAAAAACAATTTTGCAGATGAGACAGCAAAACAAGTGACCCAAGTCTCCAAACCAGCCACTGAACTAACCCTGGTTTTATATTCTTTCCTCTTGCATTATCTCTCAGAAGAACAGAAGGCTAAAGTAAAGAGGGAAATCAAATTGGAATGCTGCTGGACTTTACCTGATTCCAGAATAATGATACCCCAAGCTTTGGGGAGGACATTAATACAAGATTTACATGCCCCAAAACATTGGGGAAAGAACAAGTTAACCAACTGTTATTCTTAGGTCTATTATATTTCAGAACTAAAACAAACAGAACAAGATATCTCCAAGTGATGCCCAACCTACCAACAGGTAAATGCCAAACAAAAAAGGTAAACCCACCCTGGGGTCTGCAAAAGAGGTGAACTGCCTGGAGACCACTGGAAACTTGATTTCACTAAGGTAAGGCCTCTTTTGAATGGTTATAAATATCTCTTAGTTTTTGTGGATGCTTTCTCAGGTTGGCCAGAAGCATATCCCATCAAAGTGAAACTACTCAGACAGTTACAAAATTTCTTCTCAATGAATTCATACCTTAATATGGGCTACAGACATAGGGTACAATAATAGACCAGCATTCCCTGCAGCCATATCATAAGGAATATCAAATTCTCTAAATATAGACTGGAAACTCCATTACACTTACCAGTTCTGAACAAGTCAAGCACATGAACCAGACCCTAAAATATCCTCAGTAAATTTGTCCTAGGGACTGGGTGATAGGTGGCCAACTCACCCATCACTCATTTGCAGGCCCAATGCACCCTTAAAAGGGAAATATTTCTCCCTTTGAGATCAGGTATGGGAGATCACCTCTTTGCTTCCTCAGGTAACTGACATTCATTTGGCTGAAATCAGCCATAAATTTCTTGTAAAGTACATTAAGTCTCTTCAATAAGTTCAGTAAAAAGCTCATAATATCCTATAAGAGAATCAACCCTGAGAGACCACTGATTTCCAAAATCCATTTCAGCCTGGAGACATCTATAACAAGTAGCTCCAGAAAGAAGGACTGACCTCCAGCTGGAGAGGACCTTCCTCCCTCATCCTAACCACCCAAATGGTCAGAAAGGTAGATAAGCTTACAGCATGGATTCATCACACCTTAGTAAAAGGAACAAAAACCTCACCACAGAGAAATGGATACCTCACAGGGACTCCAACCAACCTCTAAAGATAAGACTGAAAAGATGCTGATCATTTTTCTACTCTTGCTTGGACTGTGTTATAATGCCCAGGCTGCTCATCATAGGTAAACTTTGACCATCACTTCCAATGGAAAGACTCTAGCTCAGTTAAATGGGTAGGTTTATAGATATGATCAAACACTTAACCTTCTGCTGGCCCTCAGTCTACTTGACCTGTTTCCTGGGTTTTCCTATGTAATCCTAGAGGGTGTCAGGTTCCAACCTAAAAAAGAAGGCCCAATATCAATCTTGGCCTTCACAGGCATTTATATGTGCTTGGATGACCCTCCCCAAGATTATGGGAATAGAAAACATTGCACCCAGAAAGATGAATATTACTGTCTCAACTAGGTCTGTCTCTATAGCCACTTATGCCAGAGGGCAAAATAAAAGATGGAGGAAAATTAAAAATAATAATCATGCAGTCCTTCCATTATAAATTTGGAACTAGGTATACATGTGGTGTCCACCTTTACATGCCAGGATATAATAAGGAAACTACCTCACATTCCAAAGGATGAAATGGAAGTACTCCCTAGACCCTACTCCAGTGGGGCCCTTAGCTGAATTGCAGAATTCTTTATTTCATAACCAAAAAAGTCCCTCATCTTAATACCTGTACCTACAACTAATCTCAAAGGCTTCCACCCTCTTTCCTTGGATGACTGTGAGGACTGAATCTTTACCCCCTACTGCAAATTGTTCATCAGTTTAATAATCTATCATGGCCAGGATTGACAAATAATTGTTGTCTATGCTTAAAATCAAAGCCCACTTACTTTGTTGGGTTGGGCTCCACAGAAGTGCCCACAAAAATGCTAAATGCCTCTTACTGTACAAGTTCTGGACCCCAGCTTACTTTGGAGGATGTATCTGGAAATGTCACCTGCCTTGTCTTCTCTATTTATGGTGATATGCCTCCTAACTCTTCCATGGACATTTACTCTTATAATATTACTGGAAATTATACTTTATCTTATTTTGATCCTAATGACACCTGGTTTGCCTGTGACACCAGATTGTCTCAATGTACCTCTTTGATGCAGTATCCCAACATTTGCATTGTGGTGCATGTGTTACCTCAGATCTACACCTACAATGGACTAGAAGGGGATCATCTCCTTTCAGCTGGTGTCTCCAAATCACCTATGGCCCAAAAAAAGGGCCCTTTCTCTCCTCATTTCAGTTCTTGTAGGATTAAGTGTAGCAGGAACAACTGCAGTGGGTTAATAAAAGCAGCCTTAGTGAAAGGGAAACAAGGTCCTGCCTCTCTCACTCTCAAGGTAAATGATGATTTGGGCCACTTAAATCAGGCAATCAAACACTTATATGGCAAAGTCCAATCTTTGGCTAAAGTGGTACTTCTAAACCATAAAGGCTTAGATCTCTTGTTTATGTTCCAAGGGTTCTATATGGCCCTAGTAGAAACTTGTTGCTTCTATGCAAATAAGTCTGGAGTCATTAAAAGTTTTTTTGCCAAAGTAATAAAAAATACACAAAGGAGAAATCAAGAGCCAAAAAAAAAAAATGAGTTCTGGTTCCACAGATGGTATAAATTAACCCCTGGTTAACTTCTTTTCTCACCGACCTAGTTAGACCTGTAGTCCTAATGTTCATAGGATTGCCCATTGGCCCTTATGTCTTAAACTGGTTTATCAAATTTTTTAAACAATGCATTTATTATGTTCAGCTGAGGTATATGCACAGCTATTACTGCCCCATACTCAATATAGAAGAACCAAGGATTTTATTGTCTCCAAAACAAGGTGGAATGTTATGGGTTAATTTTCCAATCAGACTTACCCCATTTTTTTCAGATACCTCACTCTGCATGAAGTTTACCTCCTTCCATATGATGTCCACATCTGGTGTCCCCTCATCTTCTGACTGCAAGTTCCTGGTTTGGCAGTACATATGTATAAGACATGTCTCTTTTCCTTCCTCCCTTCTAAGAATGTGTTTTGGGAAAATGTGATTTTTTTATGTAATTTTGTAACATTTTGGAACCCAGAACTCTCCACTTTTTAAAAAATGTATCTTTTGATTATATTTGTTTATAATTTATTTTTCTGCTTCTGCTTTTTTATTTGTTGTTTTTAGTTTTATAAGTTTGTCCTTATCCTCAAATGTGGTCGATATGTGGCAAGAGATTTAGATCTCTGCATCTTGGCTGCCAGCAATAAAGCATTCTTTCCTAATTCAAGACTGATCCAGTGATTTACTACTAACATGCCACAACATAGTTAGTCTCTAAATTTTGGTTTTAATCATCTATCAGGCCAGTTTTACTTTTTTCAAGTAGGAATACTGGATTTTAACTTTAATGTCTATAATTTTACAATTATTTATCGGTTCCATTTATTTGGTGTCAGTATTATACTTAAAGTCTTATATTTTGTCTATCCTATAGGTGATGAATCATTATCTCAAATTAACTCAGGTTATTATATTAGGAGTTGTACTTTTGGGCCCAGGACCAACTTCAAGGACTGCCATGGGAGCTCAGCCAAGGGAAGACCCAAGACTGCCAGCTGCCAATCACAGGGGAACACAGACCCAGGAGAAGGACTGCTTCTGGGGACCTTCGTGGGAGACTGGGTCTAAATGAGGCCTGAGACTAACCCCAGTTTTATATCAGAGACTCTGCCGACCAGCAGGAACACAGGCCAAGGCCCAGGACCACCTTCAGGGGCCTCTTCAGGAGCCCAGCCAATGTCAGACATGAGATTGCTACTCATCAATCTGCAAACCCACAGGGGAACCAAGAATCAGGCAAAGGACTACCTCCTGGGACCCCTGTGGCTGAGGCTCATGACTGACCTCAGTTCAGTGCCAGAGCCCCTGCAGATACACAGGAGCACAGGCCCAGGGCTAGAACCACCACTTGGAATCCCTGAGAGAGCACAGGCCAAGATAAGTTCTGAGACTGCCCTCAAAACTCTGTGTGAGAGCGCAGGCCCAGGATCACCCCTGCACATAGAAGGGATCCATGCTGTTGTTCCCTTCCTGTATCCATCTTGTATACTGTAGCCATCCCCATATTTCCTCCCATATATTAGCCTCTACCTTGGGCCAACAGACAGGGCCTGGAGGCAGTGGCCAGCCAAAGTGCTGCATCACCAATCAATCAGCCCAAATTCATTGTAAGTCTTACCCTCTTAGCTCCATCTCTGAAAGTGTTTGCACCCATCTTGGGCCACTCCCACTGTCATCTTGAGTCACATCCACTACCCCCACCACCATCTTTAGTGGCAGTAGAGCCCATCTGGTGACACCTACTGGGGACTAGAAGTGAACTCCAAGGTGAGATACAGGTAATCTGTAGTGTCACCATAAGATTATAGGATAGAAACCACAACACCTCAGATTGGCATTGCAAGAAAGGAAGATGCATAATCAACATGAAAAAAACGACAGAAGAAAGTGCCCCAAATAAACCAAGATACTACAATATGATGAAATGTCACAGAAAGAATTCAGAATGTACGTAATTAAAATGATCTGCAAATTAAAGAATGACTTTATAGGAGCTCTCTCCATGCCTTCAATGCCTCCCCTCCCCTTTCCTTTGCCCTATGCTGATTGGTTCCTTTGAATGTTTCCCCTCCTCTTTACCCCATGCTGACTGGCTGCCTTCAGTGCCTCTCCTTTTCCCATCCCATGCTGATTGGCTGCGCGCCTGACATGGATCAATACCCTATTGGCTGTAACCTAACCTCAGAGCCATGATTGGTCTGAGGACCCTAAATAAACTGTTGAACTAACTGAAATAAACAGGTCTGCTTCTCACTCCGGCAGAGCAGTTTTACCTACCCCCGGGGTCTGGGTGAGTGACTCCGCGACCATCCACCCCATAAACCCTCACCCTCTGGGACCCCAGACCTCATCCTCCGGGACCCCAGACCTCATCCTGTGGGACCCCATTGTCCCTCGTCCTCTGGGACCCCAGACCTCGTCCCGTGAGACCTCATTGTCCTTCATCCTCCGGGACCCCAGAGCTCATCCCGTGGGACCCCATTCCTCGGTCCCCTCATCCTGCGGGACCCCAACTCGTAGAGCGAACCCAAGCGAGGCATGAAATAAATGACATGACTTAAGTGAGCAAATACAGGAAAAATTTTATCACTCCAACAATGACATAAGAGAGCAAATAAAGGCACTCATTGATAACACCAACAAAGAGATAAAGGATAAAATACAGGGAACAAAAGATTACTTTAAGAGAAAGCTAGAGATTATGAAAAAAAACAATCAGAAATTCTTGAAATGAAGGAAACAATAAACCAAATAAAAAACTCAATAGAAAGCATCACCAGCAGACTAGATCACCTGGGAGACAGAACCTTGGATAATGAAGACAAGATATACAATCTTGAAAATAAACTTGACCATACAGTGAAGATGGTAAGAAATCATGAACAGAATATACAAGAATTATGGGATAGCATCAAAAGACCTAATCTAATATTTATCAGGATATAAGGCACAGAATTTCAAACCAAAGGAATGCACAATCTCTTCAATGAAATGATATCAGAAAATTTCCCAAGAATGAAAAATGAATTGGAAAATCAAATACAGGCTTACAGGACACTAAATGTACAAAAGCACAACAGATCTACACCAAGGCACATTATAATGAAAATGCCCAGCATACACAATAAGGATAGAATTTTAAAGGCCACAAGAGAGAGGAATCAGATTACATATAGGGGGAGACCAATTGGGAACTCAGCAGATTTGTTGACCCACATCCTAAAAGCCAGGAGATCAAGGAGGAACATATATCAACCTCTGAAAGAAATTGGAGCATACCAAGAATCTTATATCCAGAAAAACTAAGCTTCAGATTTAATGATGAAATAAAAACCTTCCATGATAAACAAAAGTTAAAAGAATTTACAGCAAGAAAGCCTGCATTACAGAGCATTCTCAGCAAAATATTCCATGAGGAGGAAATGATAACCAACAATAAAAATGTACAAAGAGAGGAACTACACTAAAGCAAAGGC
This sequence comes from Xerus rutilus, assembly GCA_028644305.1. Classification (NCBI taxonomy): domain Eukaryota; kingdom Metazoa; phylum Chordata; class Mammalia; order Rodentia; family Sciuridae; genus Xerus; species Xerus rutilus. The sequence goes on along the minus strand of CM053417.1, from coordinate 78,135,700 downwards.
CAATCAAAGGAGTAACCAAGTTAAGGTAAAAAACAAAAATAAACCAAAATGACTGGGATTACCAGTCATATTTCAATAATAACCCTGAATGAGAATGCCTTAAATTCATCAAATAAACAACAGAGATTGACAGACTGGATTTAGAAAAAAGACTTACCAATATACTGCCTACAAGAGACTCCTCTCATAGGAAAAGACATTCACAGACTGAAAGTTAAAGGGTGAGAAAAAAATCTATCACTCACGTGGACCACATAAACAAGCAGGAGTTTCCATCCTCATATCAAATAAAGTGGACGTAAAACCAAAGTTAGTGAAAAGAGATAAAGGACAATTCATATTTCTTAAGGGAATCATACATCAATAAGACATAACAATCATAAATATCTATGCCCCAAAGGGGCATCTATTTATATCAAATAAACATTTCTCAATTACAAGAGTCAAATAGACCATAACATGATAATACTTGGTGAATTTAACACAACTCTCTCATAAATGGATAGATCTTCCAAAAAAAAATAAACAAAGAAATCACAGAACTCAATAAAACAATCAATAATTTAGATGTAACAGACATATATAGAGTATTCTATTCATCAACCAGTGAATACACTTTTTTTTCAGCAGCACATGGATCCTTCTCCAAAAGAGATTATAAATTATGTCACAAAGCAAGTCTTAGCAAATAAAAAATAGAGATACTACACTGCATCCTATCTGATCATAATGATATAAAATTAGAAATAAATGACAGATTAAAAAATAGAAAATACTCCAACACCTGGAGACTAAATAATACACTATTGAATGATGCATGGATAGCAGAAGACATCAGGGAAGAGATAAAAAAAATCCTTAGAGGTAAATAAAGACTCTGATAAAACATATCAAAATATCTGGGACAGCATGAAGGCAGTGCTAAGAGGAAAGTTCATTGCATTAAGCTCATTCATTAAGAGAAGGAAAAGTCAACAAATAAATGAATCGACACTGCATATCTATGCCCTAGAAAAAGAGGAACAAACCAACACCAAAAGAAGTAGGAGAGAGGAAATAATTAAAATCCAGCCTGAAATCAACAAAATTGAATCAAAAGAAATAATTAAAAAATTTACAAAACAAAAAGCTGGTTCTTTGAAAAACTAAATAAAATTGACAAACCCATAGCCACCCTAATGAAAAGAAGGAGAGAGGAAACCCAAATTACTAAAATTCATTATGAACAAGGAAATATCATGACAGACATTACTGAAATACAGAGGATAATTAAAAACTATTTTGAAAATCTATACTCCAGTAAAATAGATATCCCTGAAGACACAACAAATTTCTAGAGGCATATGACCTACCCAAACTGAATCAGGAGGTCATACACAACTTAAACAAATCAATTTCAAGAAAGGAAAGAGAAGATGCCATCAAGAGACTGCCAACCAAGAAAGGCCCAGGACCAGATGGATTCTCAGCAGAGGTCTACAAGACCTACAAAGAAAAATTAATACCAATACTCCTCAAACTATTTTATAAAATAGAAAAGGAGGGAACGCTTCCAAACTCATTCTATGAGTTGAGTATTACCCTGATACCAAAATCAGGCAGAGACACAGCAAAGAAAGAAAATTTCAGATCAATATCCTTGATGAACATAAATTCTCAATAAAATTTTGTTAAATTGCATACAAAAACATATTAAAAATTATGCACCATGATCAAGTGCAGTTTATTCCAGGGATGCAAGGTTGGTTCAACATACAGAAATCAATTAATGTAATCCATCACATCAATAGACTTAAAGATAAGAATCATGATTTTATCAATTGATGCAGAGAAGGCATTTGACAAAATTCAGCACCCTTTTATGTTCAAAACACTAGAAAAACTAGGGGTAGTAGGATCATATCTCAACTTTGTAAAAGCTATCTATGCTAAACCCAAAGCCAACATCATCCTAAATGGAGAAAAATTGGAAGTATTTTATCTAAAAATGGGAACAAGACAGGGATGGCCTCTTTCACCACTGTGATTCAAAATAGTCCTTGAAACACTAGCCTGAGCAATTAGACAGATGAAAGAAATTAAAGGGATATGAATAGGAAAAGAAGAACTCAGACTATCATTATTTGCTGATGACATGATTCTATACTTAGAGGATCCAACAAATTCCACCAGAAAACTTCTAGAATTAATAAATGAATTCAGCAAATTAGCAGGATATAAAATCAACACCAATAAATCAACTGCATGTTCATATGTCAGTGATGAATCCTCTGCAAGAGAAATTAGGAAAACTACCCCATTCACAATAGCCTCAAAAAATATATATAAAATACTTTGGAATAATTTTAACAAAAAAGGTGAAAAACTTCTACAATGAAAACTACAGGACACTAAATAAAGAATTTGAACAAAACCTTAGAAGATGAAAAAATCTCCCATGCTATTGGATAGACAGAATCAATATTGTCAACATGGCCATATTACCCAAAGTGCTATGTAGATTCCCTGTGATTCCAAATAAATCCCAATGCCATTCCTTATAGAAATATAAAAGGCAATCATGAAATTCATTTGGAAGAATAAAAGACCCAGAATAGCCAAAGCAATTCTTATCAAGAAGAGTGAAGCAGGAGACATCACAATACCAGATCTCAGATTATACTACAAAGTTATAATAACAAAAATGGCATGGTACTGACACCAAAACAGACATGTAGACCAATGGTACAGAATAGAAGACACAGAGACAAACCTACTTAAATGCAGTTTCCTTATACTAGACAAAAGTGTCAAAAACATGCATTGGAGAAAAGATAGCCTCTTCAACAAATGGTGCTGAAAAAACTGGAAATCCATATGCAGCAAAATGAAATTAAACCCCTATCTCTCACCATGCACAAAATGCAACTTAAAGTGGATCAAGGACCTAGGAATTAGACCAGAGACCCTACACCAAATAGAAGAAAAAGTAGGCCCCAATCTTCGTCATGTTGTCTTAGGACCTTACTTCCTTAACAAGACTCCTATAGCACAAGAAGTAAAATGAAGATTCAATAAATGGGATAGATTCAAACTAAAAAAGTTTCTTCTCAGCAAAAGAAACAATGAAGTGAACAGAGAGCCTATGTTCTGGGAACAAATTTTTGCCACATGCACATCTGATAGAGCACTAATCTCCAGGATATATAAAGAACTCAATAAAACTTAACACCAAAAACCAAACAAACAACACAATCAATAAAGGGACTAAGGAGCTGAACAGACACTTTGCTGAAAAAGATATATAATTGATCAACAGACATATAAAAAGTGTTCATATTTCTAGCAATTACAGAAATGCAAATCAAAACTAAGATTGCATTCCATGCCAGTCAGAGTGTCAATTATCAAGAACACAAACAAAAATAAGTGCTGGAGAGGATGTGATGGAAAAGGCATGCTCATACATTGCTGGTGGGACTGCAACTAGGTACAACCAATCTGGAAAGCAGTATGGAGATTCCTTAGAAAACTTGGAATGGAACCACCATTTGACCCAGCTATCCCACTCCTTGGTCTATACACAAAGGACTTAAAAACAGCATCCTATAGTGACACAGCCACTTCAATATTTATAGCAGCTCAATTTACAATAGCTAAACTGTGGAACCAACCTAGATGCCCTTTGATAGATGAATGCATAAAGAAACTGTTGTATATATACATAATGAAATATTGCTCAGCAATTATAGAGAATAAAATTATGGCATTTGCAGGTAAATGGATGGAGTTGGAGAATATAATGCTAAGCTAAGTAAGCCAATCTCAAAAAACCAAATGCTGAATATTCTCTCTGATAAGTGGATGCTGATCCATAATGAGGGAGGAGACATGGGAAGAATGGAGGAATTTGGTCAAAGGGGAGCGAGGAGTGAGGGGGCAAGGGTGTAGTATGATGGTGAAATTAGATGGACATCATAGCTCCAGCTTCATGTATGACTGCATATATGATGTGATTCTACATCCTGCATAACCGGAAAAATGAAAATTTGTGCTCCATCTGTGTACAATGAATCAAAATGCATTCTCCTATCATGTATACCTAAGTAGAATAAATAAATTTAAAAAAAACTTTCCTCCTCTAAAACAAAAAAAAATTACAAAATGTTATTTAATTTATTACATGGCCTAGTTGTTGTTGTTGTTGTTGTTATTATTATTTATTATCATTATTGATTACAGCTTTCCATTGTACTTTGTAATTCTGCTCTTGAAATACAGCACCTATAAAACCTTTTTCAGTATTTATCATCCTACTCTTAAGTAAACTCAATAAAGGAAGAGAAAATCTAATATTAATAAGGAAGAGAAAATCTAATATTACATATGTGTGGGAGCATGGACAGGTTATAAAACAAAAAATAAATAAATAAAATAAAAAAGAAGATCTAAAAATTTGTTTTTATAAAAATCAATGTAGCGATTGCCTCTAAGGAAGAGGAAAAAACTGTGATCAGGAAGAGCTGCTAGGTCTATTTGTGCAGAATTTGTGAATAATACTTTTCCATTTACTACTGGTTACAAAAGAAATACCAGAAAATAATGTGTAATTATAATAATTACTTGTTTTGAAAAGTCAGTTTATTTTGTTTCATTTGCAAGGATGCTGATGTTGGGATAATCCTCTTATTTATGGATAAAAGGCATCCAGTGGATGCCAAATTGTATTTATAAACACTGGATTTGGTACCCAATGCAGCTACTAAGTGACTAACAGGCAGGTAGCATACACAGCAAGGATATGCTTGATAAAGGAATGATTCACATTCCAGGTGAGATAGCAAGCTATTTCATCACAGTACTCAGAACAATAATCAATTTATAAGTATGCATTGTTTGTTTCTAGTACATTCTATTTAATGTTTTCTTTTGGACAGTTGATCATGGAAGAATAAAAACATGAATAATGGAAGACTACTGTATCTGCTTGTTTATCTTTGTTATTAAATTCTAAGAGTTAGGGGTGTTCATTGGTTGCAGAGCATTTGCCTAGTAAGACCTTAATTTGATCCTTAGCACCACCAAGGAAAAAATAATTCTAGTGTGACTGCACTGTAGTTAGAGAATGTGGTTCATATAATATTTGTTTTTTGAAAAATTTAATGGTGTCTCTTTGTTATGGTTTAGATATGAGGAGTCCTCCAAAAGCTAATGTATGAGACAATACAAGAAGGTTTAGAGATCATGATTGGGTTATGATAGCCTTAACTTAATCAGTACACTAATCACCTGATAAGGATTATCTGGGTAGTAACTGTAGGCAGGGAGGGTATGGCCAGGGGAGGTAGGTCCCTGGAGGTGTGCTTTGGGGATATATATTTTGTCCTCGTTGATCTGAGCTCTCCCTCTGCTTCCTGATACCATATTCCCAGCTACGTCCCTCTGCCAAACTCTTCTGCCATAATGTTCCACCATACATAATGCCCCAAGGTATTGAGCTGGCCTTGTATGAACTGAGACCTCTGAAACTGTGAGCCCCAAAATAAATTTTTTCTTCTTAAAACTGTTCTTCTCAAGGCTTTTGGTCATAGCAGTGAAAAAAGCTGACTAGAACATTCTTTCTAACCTAAAATATCATAGCTTTAAAATAATTTATATTCTTTATTTCTGGTTAAATGTATATGTGGGGGCATACCATAAAATAGCGCTGAGCAATCAGCCTGGGACAAAGCATCCCACCCCGAGAGAGCCACGTCACCTCGCGCCCATTGACTGACCTCTATTTCCGTGCTCGTGGACAACGCATAATCCCCAACCTAAACGCTTCTATACTGCTACACATGGACAACCCGCTTCCGCATTAGTGGCTCAAAAACGAAACATTATTGGATCCCTGCCCCTACATAAGCTTGTAACTTCCTCTAAATAAACAGTTTCTGCTTGAGACAGAACTCTCCAGCTCATGGTGGTTTTGCCCCGGACCACTTTACCTTTCTCGGCTCATCCTTGTTGGGCGTGCCTAGGGATTCCTCCTTTACTCTGGTCGGAGGAGCCAATCCCTGGAGCAGAACCCTGGCAAGTACATTTTAAAAATTATGTTATTTGTATTATTTAATTTCTGTGTATATTTCTTTACTGTTTTCTTCATGTATCAAACTAATTAAAATCTGTGAATTTAAAAAAGGAGTCATACTTCTGTAAAGCACTAACAGACAACAGTTATAAAGTTTAAAATATACAAAGAGAATTTTAAAAGACTGAATTCATATTTAGTTTGTATAATAACAGATAATTTTTGTAATTCCAAACATTTACTTAGCTATATATTACATTTCCTATTTATTTAAGATCACAGTAAACCTTATAACAAAAACTTATCTTTTGAACTTAACTTCAAATGAACTTTAGTGGTTATTCTAACACGGAATAAGGTTAGAGGCAAAATCTTAACTCAGGTGAGGTAGCCTCTTTACAAATCTTAGGTAAGGTGTTTTGTTTCTGAAACTGATCAATGCCTTTTTCTCAAATATTTCTCAAAGTTTTTATATATCATTTTATGAGTCTATATGAATCAGTTAAAATAATTAAACATTACATCTAAAACATGAATCAAATAAGCTAACAGAACTTTATACCCATTTTGTGGAAAAGTGTCAAAATGTCTTTACAACTCATATTGTCAAGCTTTAAATAAATGAGGCTCTTTTTACTGTCTTTCAAAAATGCATTCAAGTTCCCATCCCAATGTAAAGAGTAACACAAAATTTATGACTTATGACAGATTATTTTATCTAATTACAAGATATTCAATGAAATAAATATCTTTGCTATATTTGTTATATTTTTATAATCTGCAAAAGATTATTGTTACAGAAAACTTCAGTTTGGAGAACACCAACTTGGTAAAATGACATCCTAAATCTTATATTTTAAAGAATTGTATCCTTGGTAGACATGAATACCCCTCATATACAAGGAAGCCAGTAACAGTTGCACAATTGCACTGATGTCCTTAGATTAACCAAGTTTAACTTTAAGAAAAATTTAGAATTCATAGAATAGTGTAACAATTTAAAGTTACAGTTGTTTGTTTAACCAGAGTTTTACAAACATTAATCCCTTTAAAATTAGTTCACCTAAATAGTAAAACCCAAGAGACACAAGAAATTATCTTGATAAATAAGAGCATACCAATGTTTTAAGAAACCTTGTTACTTAAATACATGGAGAATTAAATTTTGGGTTATATCATACGTTAAATTTGACCTTAAAATACCTTAAATAACTTCAACTGATCACACTAATTATAGTCAACCACTCACAAATTTTTTGGGATTCACCTTTCACTTACTTAGATAATCCACCACTTGTTTACATCTTTAGTTTTCTCCTATCTTTTATCTTGGACTTTAGCACCAGAATATTACTTTACCAAAAATAAAAAAAAAAAAACACCCTCTCATCAAGAACAATTCTTTTAATTTCTTTCTTACCAAAAACATATATTGCCATACCTATAACTTTCTTTTTTTTTCACTGAAAACATTTGTTGAGGCAAATAGAAAAAAAATTGTTACAATCATGATTTTTCTAACTTTGCACAAAATTATAAGCATATTACATTCTTCATATTAAACACCTTTATATGCACTTTCAATGAACAGTATATATATATATTTATATATATATTTATATATTTTTATCAACCATCTTTACTATACTCATCTCCCTTTCCTCAGCACCACATATAAAAAATAAATGAATAAAATAAAAATCCATCAACAACTTTCTTTTATTTTTTATTTGAAACTCTTTCTTAGATTTGTATTCTGAAACAATTCTTATAAATGTTATTTATAAATTTAATTTATACAACAAACTTTATCCCAGAAAAGAGATCAGGCTATCTAATATATACCATAACTGTGCCTTAAACTTTTTCTCATAGGTTGCGCTCAAGGTGTTTGAACACAGGATATTTTTTACCATCATCTGTCTCCCTTATTGTATTATATTGTCATCAAATTTAAGTGAGCTCTCCATTGACAATGTGGACAGATTCTCCTGTTAGGCCTTTTTCTTATACCAGGCATGTTGATACTCAATGAAGGAGGTGCCTGTGAGACAATCTCCAGCTGCTTGAGGCCAGGCTGAGAAACAGTACTGGGACAGCCAGCACTGGGTTGAAAGGATGTAACTCCTTTGTAACTCTTTCTTTTGGTGTCCTGCTATATTTGCATATCAGAGGCAGTGCATTTTAGCAACTTCAATGTAGTTTCTGACTATTCTGGCTCCTTATCATGCACCTGTATAAATGCATGTACATACAGAACTTCTATATATAGAAGTATATATAGAAGTTATTATTGTATAATGATCCAGAAAACCATTTGAAAGCCATACTGTAAACATTTTCTCTTAGACAGGCTTATACCCATAGTTGGCCCATTCAGCCAAGGTCTTTCTTACCAAGATCAATGTAGCATAGCTCATGTCTTAAAGGGCCACTAACAGATGCAAAAAGAAGAAAAGAGAGAGAGGATCACCAATACTAATGTTGACAGACAGTAACCTTTAAAAAAGACCAACTTGAACATACAATTTTCTTCCTTAGCTTGAACAGAGAGGATACAGGGCAGGTGGAGAAATGGAAGCCACTGAAACTGGTTTAGATTCTTCTCCCCCTCTTATTGTTGCCATCATTGCTGAAGGCATAAATTAGGGAATGCTGGCCTTGATATGGCCTAAATTTTGAGTCAGAAGACTGATGAATTTCCGAGTCAAATGAAACAACAGTATTTTATCATCTTTTGAAGTTTTTCCTATGTTCTGCCTTGTGCTGATGTCACAAGACAGAAAAAGGGGACAGATCAAACAAAATGCCCTCCTGGCCATATCCCAAGAGGAGCTTAGGAACTTCTTGGCTGAAAACATACTGATATAAACCCTGGATCTTGTGAGGAGTCCTACTACAGAATATTAATTATCATTGTGCCATAGGAAGTGACCATGGAACCACAGGTTAGGATTCACCTGGACACATGCTTTGGAGCCACAAATAATTTCACACTCACACATGCACTTAGAAATCTTAAACATTGCCTCACCCCTTTCACAGTTCCCCATACTGATGATTCCCTTATGGGGGTCCCTGATAATGATGGCCTCTTTGCCGGTAGTCATAGGAGGTGATTATGTTGCCTTCTGTCCTACAGACAGGCCTGACTGAGGTCTTAAGTCCCTGGATTTTACCTTTATCCAGATGATTTTTCAGATGTTGGTATAACTCTTCAGAGAGTACAGAGGAGATTGCTGTCACAAAGGTACAGGTCTCCTAGGTGAAGGAGATACTGGAACCATCAGGCAGTGTCATCTCATTCAATTTTAGGGGCATGATACACTCCAGCATAAATGGCTAGTAGCACTGGTGGCTCAAAGATCAACAATATTATCACTTCCTGGTCAGTGAATAAAATGTTGTGAAAAACAAATCATTCATGAAGCAACAATAGAAATTGGAAATTTTAAAAATTATTTTATGCCAGGAGGCCCAGAGAAGAACAAAATCCAAATTCTCAGCCCTGATCCACACATCTCACAACATTTATAGGTTATTTGTCATCATCTTAGACCCATCCTTTTGCTGGGGCTTTTTTCTTATTTCAAAAAATAATTGCTAATCTATGCAGCTGAATGCCTTGTGCAGGGTGTCTAACATAAAGCATGCTTACAGAATCAGATACAAAGAAAGGCTCTTTTCACATGTATCTGTAAAAATTCTAGCCTTTAAATCCTGGAATATGGGTGTTTACATTTCAAGAGTGAGTAGTAAGAATTCTAGGGCTATTATGTACAATCCAAAATGCAGGTACACATGCTTAATTAAGTTTCCCAAAGACAGTGTGAGAGTGGAGGATAACTGACCCATTCCTCAGGAATTGGTTCTTACCATAACATTTTTATAATTCTGTTTGGCAACCATATTTGGTTTTGTCATCCCAGCATGAATAATGACTGCTTTTTAGAGCTTGAAAGTAGAGTTGAATTTTGAAGCATCTCTGACATTCATACAGGTCAGGATTTTGTAAGTGGGTTGCAAATCTTTTTTTTTTAAATTTTGTAAGTTCTTGATTGACCTTTATTTATTCATTTATTTATATGTGGTGCTGAGGATCGAACTCAGTGCCTCCCACATGAGAGGCAAGCGCTCTACCACTGAGCCACAATCCCAGCCCGGGATCCAAATCTTGAAGGGAGTTTTCTGAGAAATTTTTCCAGTTTGACTTCAATGATACATTGGGGAATTGACCTTCTTAAAAGTCCCAGTTTCTTCCTTTACCTTGGGGAAACTAGGTACAAGTACTCCTTGTAGCACTTCCAAATTTGATGCAGAGAGTACCTTTCAGGACTGCACAATTTTGTAGTGCATTCCAATTCTTCCCATGAGACTCTGGATAGAGGGTCTGAACTGTGCTCTGAACGTGCTTCCTGGGAAAAGCTAGGAAGAGCAGAACTGAAGCTGTTTGTGCAAGCAGATTCAGCTTGCAGAATGTATATATGTTCTTAGTTTGTATAGTGGGGTTTGTCCATGGTTGAACTAGCATAAAGCATGATCACTTTTTAGAACTTGCTAACAAGGTTTCACCTTTTTTTTGTGGTGTTGGGGATTAAACCCAGGGCCTTATGTTTGTGAGGCAAGTACTCTACCAACTGAGCTATATTCTCAGCCCTGAGGTTTCACTTTTGAAGATTTTTGCTAATCAAAATTCTTCAAAAGGACAGACAGTTCATTGCAAGCAGTATCCCATGTAGTGTAACCCCCTCCTTCACAGATGCATCTTGATTAAGCTTCTCCAGAGATCATCACCATAATTGTACTTGTTAACAGAATCAAAAAAGATTTCTGCAAATGAGCTCAGTGTGGTCATAACTTCCTATTTTCTGTTGCTGTTTTTTGCAAAAGCTAAGTTTAATTGCAAATTTGATAATGCTATTTCTACTTTTGTGGTAAAATGTGTAATACCTCTGATTGTTGTAAAAACTTAGACAAAAATCACTTTCTGAGGACTCAAATAAAATTACTTTTATGTAGACTCTTGTAAAAATGTAAACTTCCAACCCCCCCCCCGCCAGACACATTGGGTATAAAGTTCAAAGAATCTGTAGAATCACTGTCCAAAGGAGGAAGTTTCAGACAATCTGGACCAGCTGCAGCCAATAAAACTGCTTCCTGCTAATTCCTACGGTGTCCAGCCTAATCTGTCCTACATCATTTGACAACCCAGGTGGGATGGTGGAGGTGAAGATGGCTTTTCTGCCTCTTTTTCCTCTGGAGGCTATCTTCCCTGGGATGGTGAAGAATGCTTCCCCTAGCATGCAACATAGGTGATTCTTTGCCTGAAGGAGGAATGACTCACCTGGCACCCCTAAGTGGCCACCCCAAAGCACAACAGAACACATGAGGAGCAGGAATCAGGAAGAGGAAAATTGGAGCACCATACAACTAAACAGGTAGAACCCAGATCCATTAGTGTTATTTCACCTGACTTCCCCATAGAGGTCTAAGAAAGTGGAAGAGAGGCTTGATCAACTTCTAAGGGTTCTGAGTAACCTCCAAAAGAAGTTGGAGCCAAACAGGGCCTGGGGAGTCACCTGAATTGTCTGTTTAAGGTCAGTGAGCAGAGGACAAATGGTGACTCCTTTTTTAGGTTGCGAAATTTTTGAGATTTTGGTGGTATAGAAATTTTGCTATGATCATGTCTGATGAAAATGTGTAAAAGCGTGTGAATGAAATAGACCAACAAAGGGTTCTACCCTGACCAAAGGGCCAAAGCAATGTGGAGTCCCAATTCATGGTTCTGTGGTATGTCATACAGTGTAGTGAAATTCCACTGATTAGTATCTAGATGTAAGCTCCAGGTCAGGGGTTCATATTGACCTGCAAGGCTAAGAGAACTCTAAGTCCCTGGGAGGGGAACAGCTGGAGATGGATGAAGAGAGTCTTGTCTTATATGTGCAACACTGACTGAGGGTGGAACATGGGAGGCAGAAAAAATTAAACTGAGTTCCTTAAACCTTATGTATTGTGTGTTGAAAAACTTTAAGAAAGGTTTTAAGGGAGACTATGGGGTGAAACTCACTCTGCAAAGGTTGTGTACTCTCTGTGAATTAGAATGTCTGACCTTAGGTGTAGGCTGGCCACCAGAAGACTCTGTAGATGAGAGTGTCATGTTTGAGAGCTTTATAATAGTCGTTGGAACCCATGGACACCCAGAACCATGGGTGTCCTTATATTGATTGCTGGCAATAGGTAGTACAGAAAGAGCCCCATGGTTGAGAGCCTGTCTACATGGACAATCAAAGTTGATGTTAGCTCAGATTATAGCAGCCTCTAAGACCTAACCAAAGGCAAGTAAGCAGAGAAAACCTGACAGAGAAAAGGCAGAAAATGAACCAGTTTTATCCAGTGAGCCAGAAGAGAACAGACCACCTTATGTGCCACTCTACCTGATCTAGCTAAGATCACTGAGACAACAGGCTGTCCTCTCAGCCTCCTTGTCCTCACAGATAGCAGATGATGGCCCTTTGGTACAAGATACTCTTCCTTTATGATGTCCTCAGGGACAGAGTCTTCCCCATAGCCAAGGACTCCTCCTCCACTCCCCAAGACCAAGGTGGAAACCTGTCCAAAGACCAGAGCCATTACTGATATGATAGCTCTCCAGATGTCCTTATGAGAGATTAAAGGACCTGCCTATGTTGATCAGAAGGGGAATTCTGAGGGGTAAATTGCATTTTTGTGTATCATTCTTTCACCTCCACCAATCTCTTAAATTGGAAAAATAATACTCCCTCCTAAATGAAGAAGCCTCAGGCCATCCATCTACCTGTATGGATGGCTGCCAGCTGCTTCTGACTCCATTCAATAAGGAGGAGCACAGACAGGTGACCTGAGAATCTTTAAAATGTCTAGAGAAATATGATGAACAAGGCAACATCCAAGCCTATGCCCAAGCCCAGCTCCATGAGAAAACCCAGGATGGGATCTCAACAAAGAGGAAGAACTCCAAAAGATAAAGAGATATCAAGTGGCCCTCAGAGGTCATCTAAAAGAAGGGTTAAGGAGAGCCCTAAACATTAGCAAGATATCAGAAGTACTCTGAAAGTCTGATGAGAACCCCAGCCAGTTCTATGAATGACTGTTTGTGTCCCTCTGACTCTTCACTCCCTTTGATCCTGAAGCACAACCAGAAGACGGTCAATGAAGCTTTGTGGGACAGAACCAGAGTGACATTCACTGAAAATGACAAAAACTAGAGGGTTTTTCTGGGAAGAATGCCAGTGAGCTGATTGATGTAGTCACCACAGTGTTTGTCAACTGAGACAAAGAGGTTCAATAAGAAGGAGATTGAAAGACAAAGAAGAGGATTGGTCTCCTTGCAGCTGCCCTTACTGCAAAAGCAGAAGTCACCCAAAGCAGGGAGTACCACCAGGAAACAAAAAGAAAATATTAGGTCCAGAGGAAGGTCTGGATGGAGGACAAAACTCATCTGGGCACTAGGCTGAAACTAAACCAAGGCATCGACTGTCATCTAGAGGGCTACTGGAAAAAAGAATGCTCTCAACTGAAAGAAGACAACTGGACTGCTGCTACTCCTTACCAAAATAAGAGAGACCAAGTATTTCAAAGGCAATACCAACACTACAAACATATTCCCCATGATGCCCAATGCCACAGATACCCCTATAATGCCCCTGAGAATGATTTTGTGAGACTGGCAGCCATGGAAAATTATGATGAGCCCTAAGACCAACTGGGTATCATCACTTTGGGCCCCTGGAAACCAATGTTGTGAGTGCTTATAGAGGGCCAACCTATGCACCTTATGGGGGACACTGAGGCTCACCATTCTGTTGTGACACAACCTGTGGGTTCACATTCAAAGAAACAGATCACAATTGTGGGAGCCATTGGCAAAAATTTATCATATTTTCCTATTGCACTGACATTGCAATTTATCAGGCTACAAATAGTCCATGAGTTCTTGTACATGCCAGATTACGCAGTGCCATTGATGGGTTGAGACCTGCTGAGAAAAATCTGATCCCAGATAACTTTTGATGAGAAAAGCCAAGCAGTCCCATCATTGGGAAAATCTGAAGTGAAGGTTTTAACCCACACAATTCCCCTTGAAGAGGACTGAAATCTCTTCAGCCTAGTGGTGACACTACCAGAGGAACCAGAACTCCCTTTCTGAGAACCAGGAGTATAGGCAGGGGGCAATCCACCTGGACTAGCCAAAATCATTTCTGCAGTGGCGATGGAATTAAAACCAGGAGGCATACTGGTACACCTGAGACAATATCATATTCCTTACAAGGCACAGCTTGTAATTCAAAAACATTTGGACAGACTTTTACAATATGAAATTCTCAGACCATGTCAATAACCACTTCTTTTGCCTGTCCAGAAACCAGGAACTGATGATTACCAGCCAGTCCAAGATTTATGTATAGTAAAACAAGCCACAGTCAACTTACATCCCATGGTCCCCAATCAACATACTCTCCTAAGTCTTCTCTCAGCTGAAGCAGCCTATTTAATATGTGTGGACCTTAAAGATGCCTTCTTCTGAATTTGACTGGCACCACAGAATCAGCCACTCTTTGCCTTCCAATAAGGAAGAATCCAACAGGAATGAAGGGCTAGGGCTTCATTCAAGTCAATGAAGTTGACTTGGGCTAGGCTACCACAAGGTTTCAAAAACTCACAACCATCTTTAGCATGGTGCTGGCCTTTGACTTAAAAGCCTTTCCTGAAAAACAATGTGGATGCACATTGTTTCAAAGTGTAGATAAATGGTTACTGTCCAGAATCAGGGAAGACTGCATGGAAGGGACATAGGTGCTTCTCACTCTCTTATGTAAGGCTGGTTAAAAAGTTTCAAAGAAGAAAGTTCATATCTGTCAAGAAAAATCAAGTACCTTGCTCTCTATCTGACTCAAGGAAAATGGCAACAGGGCGCTGAGAGAAAACAGACAATCTTCTCAATTCCAGTCCCTTAAACCTGCCATTAGATCAGAGTTCTTGGGTTCTGCTGGATTCTGCCATATGTGGATCCCCAACTTTTCAATCATGGTAAAAGCCCTCTATGAAGCCACATAGTGGTGATAATGAGATTCTCTGATGTGGAGGCCTGCACAACAAAAAGCCTTTGAGGGCATTAAACAAGCACTCATCAGTGCACCTAGGACTTCCTGACCCCACAAAGCCTTTCTGTATCTAGCACAAAGAATACCTAAAAGCCTTGGGATTAAAAACTGTTGGGTTTGCAGAGGGGCCCTCATGAGTAAAGAATGGCCCTGAACCAGAATAAGCCTAGATGCTTATTCCCTACTACTATAGAAAAGGACTCACAATGAATTAAAAATTGAAAGGCCCCAGGGATGAGTCCTTACTTCAGAAGTATTATGTAAGGAATGTATTGGCAAATTTGGACCCCATCACACCCAATGAGTCAGCAAAATCCCATGTAATAGGAAATAATTTTGGAATGCCACCTGGCAGCCAAAGAAACCTACTTGGTTTTGGAAAGATAACCCAGGCTGGCTGGGGATTAATGGTCTGATATGCAAAAACTCCAAAAGAACAGAGTTTTAAAAACTATATCATTCTAGACACTAACCAAATCAATTATTTTGGGGTCATCCCTGAAATTGATAAATTCTGGGGCAATGTAGCCCCTTTTAATTGGAAAGCACCTGATAAACTCTTTTGGATTTGTGGAAAAAAGGCATATATCCATCTTCCAGTGAATTGGAGAGGAACTTGTACTACTGGATTTTTCCTACTGTCCAATGCAACTTGAAAAGACCTAGAGATCCCCTTGTATGAAGATCTAGGGCCAAAAAAAAAGAGGTCCATTGGGAAAGGACTTGATCTTGGAGGTCAACAAACTTGGGGTGAAGATGACTGGCCACCCCAGAGGATTATTGCCACTTATGGTCCTGCCACTTGGGTACAGGACAGGAGTTGCAGCTATAGAACTCCTATTTGTCGGGATCCTCCCAGCCAGGTATCAGTCTCCTCCCTCATCCAGCGGGGAGGAGGAGATCCTCGGGAGTCCCCGACACGATGGCTGAGAATGGTAAAGTCGTCTGGCATGCAATTATCACGCCTGAACCGGAGAGTTCTGTCTTAAGCAGGAACCGATTTATTGAGGAGAGATACAGGCTTATATAGAGGAGGGGGTAGGTGTCCTGTTACTGAGCTAAGAATGCAGAAGTGGGATGTACAGAGACACTTAGATAAGAGAGTATTCATTGTCCATGTCTTGTCCACGAACACGGAAGCAGAGGTCAGCCAATAAGAGCGAGGTGATGACTCTCCCGGGGCAGCGTGGTCAGACCCGAGCTGGTAGCTCGGCGCCATTTTGTGGCATGCCCTTGCATATGTCCCCCACATATCCCCCTTTTTGTTTTTGTAATAGGCAAAGCGGGCCTTACTCGAGTGTGTGCCTGTCTTAGGTTGTCCCCATCTTTCAGGGAATCTTACCCGTCATTGACTACCACACTAGCACTTCAGGTCCCATTTACCTAGGGGCTGTCCAGCTGGAAAACCCCAGGGGAGGGGTCTTCTTCCTCCTGAGAGAGTTCTTCATAGCGAGGACTGGCCACCATCACTTGATATTGGCATTGTGCGACCATCAGTTGTATGTTTCCAATTTGTCTTTTGACAAAGGCCATTAACGTATTTACAATAATGGGACCGAAGGTCAGGGCCAACAGCAGAAGCACTAGGGGCACAGCTATGGCAGAGATTAGAGTAGTTAACCATGGAGATTGGTTAAACCAGGACTCATACCAGGTCTCCTGAGACTCCCTTTCCTGTTTTCTTTTGGCAAGTCCCTCCCTAAGTTTGGCAATGGAGTCCCTAATGACCCCGGTATGGTCAGTATAGAAGCAGCATTTTTCCCCTAGTGTCACACAAAGGCCCCCCTGTTGTAAGAGCAATAAGCTCTTTGTCCCAGTGTGAGAAGACATAATCCTCATCATGGTAGAAGATGTGGGGTAGTACAGCCACACAATAAAGGTAATCAGGGAAATGATGAAGAGTCCCACGCAGGCCAGACAAAGGGTCCAGGACAGTTGAGGCATTCCTGTAATAAATAAAAGATCATTCCTCAAGAGAGAGACTTTCTCTTGGGCAGGGGTTATTAAGTGGGGTATATTTAAGATTTTTTGTTGGAACCCATATAGGTTGTTTTTGTCCACGAGAGAACATGGAACCAAATCCTCGCCCAGAACTTATGAGAGGGTCTGGGCCTCTCCAGTCGCCTGTCAGGGGATCTTTCCACTGAACTTCAATGGCGA
>CM053417.1:78101623-78118248 GCA_028644305.1 Xerus rutilus | reverse complement strand
CTTGTTTTGACCAATGTCTGTGAAATGCTGTCAGAGGACGGTCCTTTGAAAAATTTAAAATATTTAGCGTAAGTAATGCCAGCCTCAGTTGGGTATGGGGGTCTGTTCCCCCTATTTGTTTTTGAGTTAAGGCAAATGTAAAAGAGGAGTATGTGTCTCACATGGACATATTTTTGATTGGTTTGTAATTTTTATAAGTAGACTACAAAGATTTTGAATGTTGGAAGTAATTTTAGAGGCAGCAGCCAAGGAGAAATGTTTTTAATATAAAGGACCATTATTTTGTCAAAGGCATGACATAGGAGTTGTATGATTAAAGATGATAGTTGCCAGGTGCATTGTAGGATCATATCTAGTTAAATTAGCTTTGGGTAAAGACTTGTTAATTTTATAACCTTTTATCACTTACTCTAAACCTTTTTTAACACTTACTTTAAATCCTCTTGTTCATTTTACCATATGAAGACTTTGTTATATAGAAACACTTTCTTTTTCCTTTTATTAAGTACCATATTTAGAATCTTTAATTTCCTTTTATTTACATCCCAAAACACTATTAATGATAAGAAATAGTTTGTTATTTATAGTACTTTAAATGAAACAGTAGAAACCTTTAGGCCTTTATATGTAGAATGCAAAACACAAAGAAAGGATAAGTGACTGTAATTTGAAAATCAGATTAAGCAAGCCTACACTGTGTACACAAATCAGTTGTACAGTTTAAAGGCTAGTGATTTTAAAGGTGTTATTAATATTATTTGTTCACCCAATTTAAATCACACTTTCGAATCACATGAATCAAAGGTATTTGGATCCATTTTTTAATTTTAGTTTATGAGTGCTCCATATATTGGATTTGATACACAAACACATGTAAACAATACACAGGACAAAACACGTATAGACATCACACGAAAAACAGAGGCCTCTTGAATTGAAGGTATACCTTGTAAATTGGTCTCTAAGCAAAGTTGAGTGTAAAAAAACTTTTATAGTTGGATGAAATATATCTGATCAGAAATCTTAATTTTAGCATGCAGAGTCAAAATGAGGAGCTAAAAAAACATATATAGAATTCAAAACCCAAGAGTCCTGGAAAAAATGACATAGATGTTAATTGTTTCAATTGTATGTGTTTTGCTGAAAGTTCCTCCTTTTAGTACACTTATCCGTGTATGGTTTTTGCTGAAAGTCTCCCTTTTAGTACACTTATCCGTGTATGGTTTTTGCTGAAAGTCTCCCTTTCAGTACACTTATCCGTGTATGGTTTTTGCTGAAAGTTTCTCCTTTCAGTACACTTATCCGTGTATGGTTTTTGCTGAAAGTCTCCCTTTTAGTACACTTACCCGTGTATGTATTTTGCTGAAAGTTCCTCCTTTTAGTACACTTATCCATGTATGGTTTTTGCTGAAAGTCTCCCTTTCAGTACACTTATCCATGTATGGTTTTTGCTGAAAGTTCCACCTTTTAGTACACTTATCCGTGTATGGTTTTTGCTGAAAGTTTCCCTTTCAGCACACTTATCCGTGTATGGTTTTTGCTGAAAGTCTCCCTTTCAGTACACTTATCCGTGTATGGTTTTTGCTGAAAGTTTCTCCTTTCAGTACACTTATTCATGTATGATTTTTGCTGAAAGTCTCCCTTTCAGTACACTTATCAGTGTATGCTTTTTGCCGAAAGTCCCCCTTTGGTCCACTTACCCCGGGGTGCTCCCTTTCGGTTCCACCGCGTATGTTGCTTCCCGCGCTCATGCCCCAACGTTTGATGCCACAATGTTGTGGACGGAATGAATATACAGACAGCTGCTTTATTGTTAACGATCTTCTTCTTGATCTTCTCCTCCACTTTATTTCTTCAAGCCCTTTTGTATTTTTTTAATGGTACAAAGCCAAGAGGAATAATAAAAATGTACATGCATAAAGCTCACTGTTAAAAGGGCAAGGTTTTCCCATATGGAGCTGGAGAAAGCTGGCAAGAAGTCGGGCCTGCCGGCAAGTAGCCAAGGTCAGAAGAGGAGAAATCTGGCCGGTCACATCAATTGGCAAAAAGCCGGGGCTAAGGGGAGTGAAGTCTCCAGGCACATCAGTTGTCAAGGGGCTGGGGCCAAGTCTTGGTGTTCCAAGACCAGAGAGAGCAGGGTGTTCCTGCCTGCTCGGCCTTCCAGCTCTCCCTATAACCACACTTATGTGACCAGGTCTCCTACATTTCCCCCTTATATATATTTTGCAATGAGCATATTACAGCCAGAGTTCAGGAGCTCAAAAAACTATAGAATTTAAAACCTAAGATTTCTGTAGAAAATAACATGGCTGTTAATTGTTTCAATAAAAAACATGAGAAAAGAGGAGAGGGAGAGAGAAGGGAAGGGGAAAGAGAAACCTCAAGTTAATTTGAACATAACTTTCTTTTGTTTCTTGGTTTCAAATCCCTTATCAGGCTTTCTTTTAGCAGTGGAATGTAAACTCCCATTTGGTTTGGCCAGGAGAGCTGTTATCTGTTTGGGGCTTTTTAACTCTTTTGTTTCCAGTTGGCATTTAGGCCAGGTTTGGATATAAGAATTTATAAAATATTATCTCCCATGACTTTTGAGGAATAAGGCTAGCCAAATGTGAATAAACTTCTTAAGTTTTATTTTAGTTTAATAATGAAACCTGTAGCAATGTTTTTTAATAGTATCAAAGAGTTCCCAGAGCCAGCCGGCATTTGGGAACCTTCATGAATAAAGCTTACTGTTATACATGCAAGGTCATCTAGGGAACACATCCTGCATTTGTGGTTACTGTATCAATTTAGTTTCATCTGTCCCTAAGTTTGCTTTCTCTTTAAGAGCTGACGAACATAAGCATGCCAGCATCTTGTTACATTATGTTTTTTATATTTTAACAGAATTAAGAAATTGGCCCTCTCTTCACAGTGTTTTTTGTGCTTTTTGAGTCAATTCCCCCCACCTCCCGCCGGAGTGCACCTCAGAAGGAGGAGGGGTTGGATTTTCTCTCTTGGGAGCTGACAAGTTAGGCAGAAAGTTTTGTCCAGTTGGGCAGAAAATTTGTCCATTTGTTTGTGGAGCTGTGTGTCCCCAAGCCCCAAGGCGGTGGGCCGGGAGGAGGTTCCCCCAGAGGAGCTGAGTGGGGAGGGTCCTGTGAGCTTTGGGTCCCTGAGGGACACTCAGGGGATACTATAAGATTGCTCTTTTTCTCCTGAGCTGGAGAGCTAAGGGTTAAGTATCCAACAGAAGTTTTACTTTCAGAGTGCGCCTCGGGGAAAGGAGGGGTTGAGTTCCCCTTTTTTGTTCTAGGCGGTGGGTTAGGGGCAAAGCAACCTTTTAAAGTCATCAGCATGGGATATGCCCCCATAGGAGGTTCCTCTCCCAAATCAGTCTCTAGCTTATGCATCAATTGTTCTACCCTGTTCCTGGTATCTACATTAAAAAGATTAGCTGTCGGAAGCCATGGGGCAGCACATGAAAATGTATCCCAAACCCTTTTAGCTTGTTTATCTGAAATCTGTAAACTTGTACTTTTGAGCATAGATTTGAGCGCTTTGAGCCCAGGGTCATCCACCCTTGAAGAAGCCTGCCCCATTTTCCAGGGATACTTTACCTTGACCACCCTCTATTTGCTCAGTCCGCCGGCTATGCACAGGTCAGGTCCCCACGACGCTTTGGGGTACCTCCGGTCCTTGTGCGCCTCACATGGGGCACCAGATGTCGGGATCCTCCCAGCCAGGTATCAGTCTCCCCCCTCGTCCAGCGGGGAGGA
This sequence comes from Xerus rutilus, assembly GCA_028644305.1. Lineage (NCBI taxonomy): Eukaryota > Metazoa > Chordata > Mammalia > Rodentia > Sciuridae > Xerus > Xerus rutilus. The sequence goes on along the minus strand of CM053417.1, from coordinate 78,114,490 downwards.
GGAGATCCTCGGGAGTCCCGACACGATGGCTGAGAATGGTAAAGTCGTCTGGCACACAATTACCACGCCTGAACCGGAGAGTTCTGTCTTAAGCAGGAACCGATTTATTGAGGAGAGATACAGGCTTATATAGAGGAGGGGGTAGGTGTCCTGTTACTGAGCTAAGAATGCGGAAGTGGGATGTACAGAGACACTTAGATAAGAGAGTATTCATTGTCCATGTCTTGTCCACGAACACGGAAGCAGAGGTCAGCCAATAAGGGCGATGTGATGGCTCTCCCGGGACAGCGTGGTCAGGCTCGAGCTGGTAGCTTGGCGCCATTTTGTGGCATGCCCTTGCATATGTCCTCCACACTATTTACATGCTAAGCAAGATTATTCACTTATAATCTGTACTATAACTTGTTACTAATTAGACTTCCACAGTCTTTGACCTCCTAACCACACAACAGTACCATATGCAAGCAGCTATCTATCAAACCACTTGGCATTATATTATCTACTTGTTGGGGGAGAGAGAGTGTGTGGAAAGTTCAGATTGTTGCATCCAAATAGTTGGAAATGCAGTACACAAAAGTGCAGCTGCAATATAAGGGGCAGTAGCACTTTCAAAGTTGATGCTTAGAGTATTTCTCAGTAATGCTTCCTAAGAACCTTCATGTTCCTATTCAAAATCCCTGAGGGAAAGTAGCATACAGAAGTGCAACTACTCAACAAGTTGCTATAGCACTTCCAAAGTTCAGCCAAAGGGTACACTTCAAGGATGCACTCACACTTTAGAAGTAAGTTCCAATTCTTCCTAAGAGACTATTTTAGTCAACTTTTTCAGTGCTGTAACTATATATAAGGCCCAACCAGAAAAACTGTAGAGGAGGAAAAGTTTACTTTGGGACTCACAGTTTCAGGGGTCTTAGTCCATAGACTGCATATTATATTTCTTGGGGCTAAAGTTGAGGCAGGACATCAACGGTGGAAGAGTGTGGTGGAGGAAAGCAGCTCAATGATAATCAGAAAGCAAAGAGAGATCTCCACTTGCTAGATACAAATATTTACCCTAAAGCCATACCCCTAATTCCTCACCTCCCCCAGTCACACCTCACTTGACTTCAGTTACCACTCAATTAATTCCTTCAGGTAATTATTTCAATAATTGTGTTAAGGCTCTCATTATCCAATCATTACTTTTCTAACCCTTTTTACACCATCTCACATGTGAGCTTTTGGGGGACAACTCCCATCCATACCATAACAGAGAATTTGTATACAGGGCCTGAACTCGGCTCTTAATGTGCTTTCTGAGAAAAGCTAGGAATATCGGAACTGACAATATTTGTGAAAACAGCTTCGATTTGCAGTTCTCAGTGTGCACACTGTTTTTTTTTTTTTTTTTTTTTTCCTGGTTGAACTAGCATGAAGCATAATTGTTTTTCAGACAAGTTTTCACTTTTGAAGCATTGGTGCCATTGGTAAAGGGCAGATTGTTGGAAGTGCAATCCCTCAATTCTAGCAAGTTTTCTGTGAAAATTTGCTGTTTCCATTTCAGTGAAACTTTAGGGAAATGACCTTCTTACAGTTTAGCTTCTTCTTCTATCTTGGAGTACCTAGGTACAGTGCTTCTTAAGAACCCTCATGTTCCTATTCAAAATGCCTTTGGGAAAGCAGCACACCCAAAAGTAGCTGCTAAACAATTTGCAGTAGCATGTCCAATGTTGCCCCAAGGGAATGTTTTACAAGTGCCCTCACACTTCAGGAGCACATTCCAATTATTCCCAGGAGACTCTGGATACAGAGTATGAGCTGTTCTCTGAAAATAATTGCTGAGAACAACTAGGAACAGCAGATGTAAAACACATTAGAGAAGTAGCTTCAAATTGCAAGAGCTAATTTAGTTCTCTGTGTGCATATTGGGGTCTGTCCTTGGTTGAACTAACATGAAGCATTACAGCTTTTCAGAGCTTGCAGACAAGGTTTCACTTTTGAAGATTCTGGGCTACTGGTAAATGTTTTAGGGTGCAATGAGATCTGTTACTGCTAGGGAGATTTCTGAAAAGGTTTTATTGTTCTAATTCCATGAGAGTTTTGGGAATTGACATTCTTAACAGTCCCAGTTTCTTCCTCTAACTAGGCGGACCTGAGTAAAAATGCTCCCTAAGAACCTTCATGTTCCTAATCAAAATGTCTGAATTAAAGCAGGAAATAATAATAGTGATAAACAATTTACTTCTAAACAATGTGCAGTAACATTTCCAAAGGTCACCCAGAGGGGACTTTGCAAGATTTCACCCACACTTCAGCAGCACATTCCAGTTCTACTCAGGAGACTCTGTATATAGAGTCTGAACTGTACTCAGAATTTTCTTGCTGAGAACAGTTAAGAAGAGCACACCGAAATCGTGCAAGCAGTTTCAACTTGTAGGAACTTGGCTTTCAGCGTGCATATTGGTATTGTCCCTGTTTGAACTACTTGAAGCATTACATCTTTTCAGACTTTCAATGCAAGTTTTCTATTTTGAAGTGTCTGTGCCATTGGTAAAGGTGGGTTCTTAACAAGCAGGAACCATTATTGCTAGTGAGATTTCATAAAGAGTTTGCTATTTTGTTTTCAATTAGGCTTTGGGGAATTTATGTTCATGGCAATACCAGTTTCTTATTCTAATTTGTAGAACCAATGTTCATATGCTCCCTAATACCTATTATGTTTCTATTCAAAACCTCAGAGAAAAGTAACACATAGAAGTGCAATTGCTAAACCATTTTCAATGTATTGAAAATTATAGAAAAATACAGAAAATTATGACAATGGAAAGAGAAAGATGGCACTTAGTGAGACATAAGAGCAACATTTACTCAGCACCAGTGCAGGTTCACCAGAGTGTTCTCCAAAGGCTGAACACAGCTCTTTGTTCTTATGTTTTATATAGCTCTTTGTTCTATATTTTATAGAGTACAAATTTTCGTGATTCAAGACTTCCTCATGCAGTAGATTTGATCTCCTTCCCCTTTCTCCAGGTAGCTCTAAATATTGCCACAGGTGATGAGCAAGCTTAAACTTGGAGGTTACAGCTATAAACAGAGATATAAACAATATTAGGAAGGAGTTGCTGCTTCAGTCCCTCCCTCTTCATGCTCAAGATGCATCTACAGCCTTGAGAGCATCATCTTTACTACTTGCTGATACTCTCTCATGAATAATAAATGAGAGACTGTCTTTTAAAAACAAACGTTTCTATTAATCTTTTTATAATACTGATTAGGAATGGTTGGAGGCAAGGAATTAGTAGCTACCCAGCAAATATAGTGATAATTACCCCAATCATTGTCTCAATTCCTCCAAGAAAATCATCATCAAAGAGGTTGTCTGTGTCCCATTCCTTCCAATTCTGTAGAGGCATATGGACAATTTTAATTATATAATCTGTTCTATATTCTATAACTTTCCCTGTGTCACCTATTTGTGAACACAAATTTCCTAATTTGAATTTTCAACAGACCCCTCCTTCAGAGGAATGTAAGTAACCTAAGTTCAAATAGTTCTGGTAAATGGCATTTAAAAACTTGGTTTGTTGTGCCAATATATTGAGGGCATTTAAAGTTTCATTTGAGAACATTTGTATTGTAAATGGTGAAATTAACTGCATTACAGGTGTTAGTATGACAGTCTGGAGAGGATGTGCCCTTCCAGTGGATGAATATTTTATCTCCTTTCCTTTGTGTAGTACAGGACTCACATACCCAATAGAGACAATAGAATTTTTCACCTGCATCACAACCTATCCAGGAGAATGAAGGTTTCTTCCAAATATATTTACGGTGAAGCCTGTATTCTCTTTTAAAGTATAGGATTCTGTGACTTACCATGGAAGTCCTTGACCCATCAATAGTTTTACATGCATCAAAAAGAACTAACATGAATAATTTAAGCTTGATGATTTTGGTATGAGTAATTAGATGTCCCTTTTCATGATAACACCTGAACTTTAACTATGCTAATTTGGTGAGTATTGTGGATGTATATTGGTCCCTGTGTTAGTCAATGGAATACATAGTTATGTTGTGAATACAACCATCCTGAATTTTTCCCAAGCAAAAGAAAATAGTGAAATAGATCAAAGTCCACATAACTTCCTGGTTTGACCAAGTTACTTAGATACTTGGCTAACAAGAGGAGATGGAAGACTGAAGTGGCTCAGTGGCAGAGCACTTGCCTCACACATGTGAGGCACTGGGTTCAATTCTCAGCACCACATAAAATAAATAAAATAAAGATGTGCCCATCTATAACTTAAAAAAAATTTAAAAAAAAGCAAGAGGAGGTGGAATCTGTCAGGACTCTGATGTACAAGATTAATAATTGCAAGCAATAAGCATACATAATGAGAAAATGAAGATAGTATATAACAGCAGGAAAATATTTGCAGAGAATAAAACTCTTTTCAACAGACATCCAACTCCTCAGGCTTTAGCCATGCACTGAATGATGAGCTTCCAGTGTGGCCACAGCAGGGCTTTGAGATTGTGGTCTCCTTTGTAGAGTCAGGCACAGGGGTTTCTCAAGATTAAGACTGTTCTTCATTTCCCCTGATCCTCAGTTGGGCCAGCAGGTTTTGCCCTGGAGTGGTGGGCCAGGTATTGATTACTGTTACTCTTTTTTTCTTTTAAGTTCAGATTGGAAAGGCTTCCAAGCATCTTGAGAAGGAGTAGACAAAACCTAATAAATATTTATATCCTCAGCTTAGGGTGACTTCAGTGAAGTCCTCTTCAGTATTCTCAAATGAGGACAGTCCATAGTAGTGTGTTCCCACCTGTTTAATAGTTCCCTGGTGAGTGCAGTTTTGTAAGCAAGTCATGCAATGCTGGGAGCCAGAGAATCAGAGTTCAGGGAGATGAGCAATGAGGTAATATTGACATAGAAAGGTCTCCAAGATCGTTTTGCCTATATGGGTCAGTTCATGCTCTTGGTGGACCAGTTTGTAAGCTTGTTGTTTTGGAACACAAACATGGTTGTGTTGTGTGAACCAATATCCTGTCACAGCTTTGGTTCTCCCTTCCCTTTTTGATACATTCCTCTTCCTCAGAAGACTACCTAGGGATATCCAGCATTTTGGCACTAGCAGAACTTTGTCAGCAGTTCCAGCATGGGCAATTCCCTTTTGCCACCAAGGTCTCCCTTTTCATGGCCTTTGCAGAGGAAACTGCCACTTCCTTTGCCTCTCATATTACAACTGGAAGTTTTAAGGTTTCACCTTAGTTTTTGATTCCTCTCCTTTCTGCACTAAGGAATACTTTTTCTTTCTATAAGGCTCCATGGACACGTAGAGTGTCAGAGGCATACAGTGAGTTGGTATAGATGTTGACCCACTGGTCTTGGTTGAGTTCCAACTCCCTAATTAATGCCCCAAATTCTGCTCTATGAGCTAACCATCCTTGGAAAAGTACTTCTGCCTCCACCAAAAGCAGAGTTCACTGGATTCAGACACCACAGCATACCCAGCCATCCTTTTTCCTTCTTCCATAGAACTAGTTCTATCAATATATAGGGTCAAGTCTGGGTTCTGGAGTGGTCTATCAGGCAAGTCTTTGCTGCTGAATAATATTTTATCCAATACTTGTAGACATGGTCAGAGGGCCCTGCTTTGAAGGGTTTACAGTTTCTACAAATTTGTTTTACCTGTGGATTTTTACATAGAAACCCTTGGTATTGAGTTATTCATGCATACCTGAGCCATTTTTGACTTCTGCTGTCCATCAGGGTTAAAATCGAGTGTGAGATTTTAACACTGAAGTTTTGTCCCAGCTATAGCTTGTTGGCTTCCCTTATCAGCAAGTCAGTGGCTTCCAGTGATTTGAGTCAGAGCAGCCTTCTGGCTGTGACTGAGTCAATTTGTTTAGATAAATATGCCACTAGCCTTTGCCAAGGTTCAAATTCTTGGATTCAAAGTCCCAAAACTATTCTGATCTTTTCATGATCAAAGAAGTTGAACTCTCTGATTACGTATTTTCAAACACCACAGCATACCCAGCCATCCAGCGCTGGGTCCTCAGAGAGTTTGGCTTTGATTGTTGAAAGGCCACCTTCTTCATTGGTCCCCATTCAAGAAAAAAGACTTTCTTCTCTTCTTTCAAGGCCTCAGACTGGGGTCTGACCAAGTCTGAAAATCCAGGGATCTATATTTTTTAGAATTTTGCTCCCAGGAACACTTGGACTTTTTGACAAGGGGTGAGAGTACTGATTGAACAAACTGTTTATTTTCTTTTAGTATCTACCATTTTTAATCCCCACATAATGTTAAAACCAAAGTATTTAACCTGTCTCCAACAGATTTGGGCCTTTTTTTTAGTACTCGATAACCTGCCTCTGTTAGTAGAGAAAGGAGGGCCTGTATTAGTCAAGGTCATTTAGAGGAACAGAATCAACAGAAAGTATAATTATAAAAAGGGATTTATTAGATTGGCTTACATAACTAGATGCTGGATAGTCCATAATGGCCATCTGTAGGCTGTAGAGCTGGAGGAACCAGTGATTGCACAGTCCAAGAGGCTGAAGCCTTCGAACAAGAGGGATCAATGGCGCTACCCTAGTCTAAGACTAAAGGCTTCTAGAAAATTTCTGGATAATCACTGGCAGAGTCCTCTTTGGAATAGTGAAGGAGAAAGAGCCTATATCCTCAGGCATTCACAGCAGCAATCAAAAACCTAGTCAAGAGCTGGGATTGTAGTTCAGGGGTAGAGCTCTTGCCTTGCATGCATGAGGCACTGGGTTCGATCCTCAGCACCCCATAAAAATATATAAAGATGTTGTGTCCATCTACAACTAAAAAAATTTTTAAAAAATCTATTCAAAAAGAATCAAGCTTGCATCTGCTGCTGCTTTCTTCTTCTTCCAACTTTTATTCCATCCAAGCCACCATCCTACTGTATGGTGCTACCCACACTTAGGGAGGGTCTCCACTTCAGTTCACTACCTCACATGCAAATCATTCCTAGACACACACTCATTGACACACCCAGAAGCCTCTTAATCTTTGGCGTATATTAATCCAATCAAGTTGATAATTCAAATTAATGATTACAGGATCTTTTTTCATTGGAGCTATTGAGCCCTGTGTTGATCTGGCTAGCAGATGGTCATCAATATATCGTAACAAGACACCATTTAGTTCCTGTCCAGGGGACTTAAGTCAGCAGCTAAGGCTATGCTGAAGAATGTAGGGAAATTCTTGAACCCTTGAGAGTTTCTCATCCAAGTGAACTGTTCCTTAGTTACCATATTTCAGTTATTCCATTAAAAGGCAAACAACAATTGGCTAACAGGCACCACCTGGAAGCAGAAAAGGGTATCTTTTAAGTCTAGAAAAGTGAACCATTTAGCAGTGGAGAGGATTAGCCCAAGCAAGGTGTTCAGGTTAAGTATTCCTTGGTGTGGTGCAATTGTTACCTCATTTATGGATCTCGAGTCCTAAACTGTCAAGTAATCATGGGACCCTGGTTTCTTTACATTTGACAATGGAGTATTTCAGAGTGACTGACATTTTAATAAAAGTCCATGTTGAAGCAGTTTGGCCAGATGAGTCTGGATTCCCAGCTGGGCCTCTCAGGGAATTGAGTACTGGCATAACTTAACAGGCCAAACTCCTGGTTTTAAATCAACTACAATGGATGCATAGTGGTTAGCTTGGCCTGGGGAGTTTCCCTCAGTTCACGCTAGTCTATTCAACTTCCAATTTGGTAGGAATTATACTTTCCTTTGGAGGGAATAAGTATAGGCACCATTCTTCTTCTCTATTCACAGCAAGAGTCATGATCAAAAGGTAGGTATTCTTCTAATACTAGCTTGGTTGATCCATCAGGAGAGAAGGAAATTTGGGCCCCCATTTTGGCAATCATATCTCTCCCCATCAAGGGGATAAGGTAGTCTGGTAGGTAAAGAAATTCATGCACTATTTCATGGCCCCCTAACCAGCATTATCAGGAGCCAAAGAAGGGCCTATGTGTCTGAGTACTTGTGGCCTCAATGATAGTGGTTTCCTTCACCATTTATTGTTGGGTGACCATGGACTGTTCAGAGCCAGTGTGTACTAGAAAGTTCATTGGTTGGTTCCCTACTGTAATTTTAACTATAGGCTCTCAGGGGCCCAAATGGAGAGGGCCTGGCCCTCTCTAGTTGGACTCTGCCTCACACACTATCATCCACTTTTCTGTTCTCTTCATAGAGAGATGAATGACAGGTCATTATACCCCTGAACTGGATGTACCCCACAAGAGTATGATCATCCCAGGGGATGGCACTGCATTAAGCCTTATTGGGTCACCATGGAACCACAGGTTAGGACTCAATTAGGCTTGGCAGTCTGAAGATGTTGGAGCATGGACTCTCATTCACTACACACACACACACACACACACACACACACACACACACACACACCAGAATGTACAGACAGATCTCCCAAAGGAGCAGACAGACCCTATTCTGAGTGATACTCTGCTCACTGGAAGTGATTAGTTTCCATTTATTCAATATAGTGGGACCTGACTTAGGCAGATGACCCTGGGGGATTTACCAGTCTGATGTCCCATCCTGAAGTCTGCTTTTTATGAGTCCATTCAGGAACCAGTGAGAGCTGGGGCTAGCACGGCTCCAGTGAGAGGCAGTGTCAATCAAGTTGCTGGGCAGCACCTATCCATTTGTTACCAGGCTGGTGGCCACAGCTTTTCCCAGTTACCTGAAAACAAAAGCACAAAGGGCCAGTTAAATTGGCAGTGTCATGGCCAATGTACCAAAATATGTTACAGAAAATATGAATTATTTATGAATTATGGAAGTGGAAAGAAACAAATGGCACTCAGAGATGCAGAAGAGCAAGGTTTATTCAGCACTGGTGTGGGCTCAGTGGAGATTTCTCCAAAGGTTGAGCACAGCACTTTGTTCTCAAAATCTTTGTGCAAAGTAGACCCCCAGGTTTCAAGATTTTCTCATAGAAGAAGTGTTGATATCTTCCCCTCTCTCCAAGTAGCTCTGGTTCTTGCTACAGCTGCTGGGCAACTATGATTATAGAATAAGATACTAGCAGGCTGCAGATATTTATGGAGACAAACGGAAGAAGAAACATTTTGGAAGAAGTTGCAGCTTCATTTCAACCAAGGACAAACCCCAATGTGCACAATGAAAATTAAGTTAGTTTCTGAAAGTTGAAGTTGCTTTCACAACCTGTCTGGCTATTTCTAACTATTCCCAAAAGCACTTTCACAGCAAGCTTATACCCCTGTTCTCAGAGCCTCCAAGGAAATATTGGAACATGCTACTGAAGTATGAATGAGTTCAGGAAATTTTTCTCTGGATGAACTTCAGAAGTGCTACTGTAAAATCTCCACTTTTATGAGCTGTTTTCCCCAGTAGTTTCACATGTGAACACAACAGGTCTTCAGGAGCACATATACATCTGTGCCCCAAGATAAAATTAAAATATAGGACTATTCAGAAGGTAAATTCCCAAAAGCTCCATTGAAAATTAAGTAGTAAAATCCATGAAAACTTCCTAGCACTACCGGCTCCCTCTTTCCATGAACTGGTGTTAACCAAAGGCACAAACACTTCAAAACTGAAACCTTTCTTCAAACATCATGGTAGTGCTTCATGGCATTTTTTTTTTTTTGGTAAAAGAATTTTATTATGTGGCTTAGGGAGGCCTTTGCATTCTAACAGAAAAGCATGTTTCCACACCTCATTTAACCTAACAAAGTATCTATTTGTGACTTTACTGCATGGCTGCAGCACTATGCTATGAACATCTGACTTTCACATGTACTTTGGTGCAATTATACAGTAGACACATCTTCTTCCAGGAAATAAAAATATTCTCAGTCTAAACTTAAAAGGGAACAAAGATATTAAAAATGAACAATTCAAAGTTTCTGCACCACTTCATAAAAGACTGCAATAAAAATCAAAACAGTATGCTGCTTAACATACAAAGAAGAGACATCTGCCACAGTCCAGTCAAACCTTTGTAGGAATGATTTAGCATCTGGATTTATGTTTACTGCACTTTCACATATGACAGGTGGAGCTGTACCACAAGGAATAATACTCTTATTTGCACAAGAGGTTCAAATATTGGACTCCAGCACAGGAAATGTCTCTTGGGGCTTAGTAATATACAAACAGATAGAAAAAAATTGCCTTAAGAAAATTTCACAATTGTTTAACCAAACATCTGAAACGTTTTTCTCACAGCTTTCATATTTTAAAAAAAGTCTCCTCCAGAGATGAAGCTCCTTTATGAAACAAAACCTAGTCACTATCATCTGACCCATGTTCTGAGCCTCGATCCGAGGCCTCGTTATTGGATCCCTCTGGCTCCGATTCATTGGCAGAGCCCTGGCCAGAACCCTTGTTATCAGACCCACGCTCCGACTCGCGCTCCGACTCGGCACTTGGAGAGGCCTGGCGGGAGTCGTCGTTCTCTGAGCCTGCCGAGGGGCTTCTCCCAGACTGCACGGACTCATCCTCGGACTGTTCTGAGCCTGAAGGCCTTCTCTTTCTGGATGGCTGGTCGCTCTCGGAATCCTCATCTGACTGCTGTCTTCTGGGCCTGCGGGGACTGCCTGCCTCACTGCCAGACTTGTTCTGGTTCTCATCAGAGTCGCTCTCTGAGGAGGCATGCCTCTTTGGCCATTCATCCTCATCAGAGTCGCTGTTGCTATTGCTGTTGCTGTTCCTGGAATGTCCCTCATCAGCAATTTTCAGTTTATCCTCATCTGAAGAATCATCACTTGATGATATTATGGCTTTGGATTTATTTTCCCCTTCATTGAAGGAGGCAGACGTTCTGGCTTGGGAGTCTTCTTCTTTTCTGCTCTTGGTGGACGGCGCTTCTTTGGTCTGGGCCCATTTTCTGTTTCATCATCATCTGAGCCCTCTTCTCCCTTCGGAGGTCTTCTCCTCTTTTTCTTTTTCCTCTCACCGCCCTCCTCCTCTTCTCCTTCTTGTTCAATACCACTGCCCTTTCTTCTCTTCTTCTTTTTGGATATAGATAGGTCATCATCAGCATCATCATTGACAAATTCATCAACCTCTCCTCCTTTCTTGGAACGCCGTCCACCGCCTGCACCTCTTTTCTTCTCTTTTGTTGCTTCAGTCTCACCAGTAAACATAAGAATATTTTTGGTCTTCTCCACATACTGGGCCCACTGTTCCAAAAGTTTATTTTGCTCTTCCTTTTCTCTGAGACATTTCTCTTCCTGTTCTTTAAGAAGTTTCTGCCTTAGTAGCTCCTTTTCTTGCTCTTGCTTGGCCCGCAACTCCTGTTCCTCTTCATCCTGTTTGCGCGCCCGGGCTGCGTGGTACTGGGCCTGACTCAGTAAATCAGAACATTGCCTGGCTTCTGTAGCAGCAAGGGCCAAATCAAATCTCATTTTATCTCCCACTTTACTTAAGTAACTAAAGTATCTATGTGCAAGCTCCAGTTCTTTCATAGCATTAAGTACTTCCTTCAGATTACTTTTTTCATCTTTCAGGACAGAGGTAGCTAATCTTTGCAAAACCAAGGCCACATTAAACATAAGAACTGTATCACTGGGTGCTACATGCCTAGCCTTCAGCAAAGTCTGTTTGCACTCCTGTAACTTGCCACACTTGAAGAGGGCCGGGGCCAAGTAGAGCACAACTTCAGTATTTTGATGTTTGTAAAACTTTCTAAGGCAGTTTTCATACATCTGAACAGCGTTGATATACTGCTTTTGCTCCACATAGATGTGTGCTAAGTTCAACCACACATCACTGATATCTGCTGTTGCTTCTCTTACTTGGGCAAATACATCACAAGCTTCACGGAAATATCCTTTACGGGCCAAAACAGCTCCTATGCCATTAGCAGCACACAGATTCTTTGCATCGTTTCTGAGAACTTGCTTGTAGATGGCCAGAGCACGGTCTTGATGCCGCTTTTCCTTTTCTAGGTCTCGGGTGGGCTGATGCAAAGTTTGGAGCCACACATTGCCAAGGGCTAGCATAGAGTAAGTGTCACTCTGTGTGGAGGGCTGTTTTAATATCCTCTCAAATTTTTTCTGGCCTGGACCCCATTCTTATTTCACCAAATGGAGATTACCAATCAAAGACCAAGCGTCTGGATGATCCTGATTAATCTGAAGAGCTTCCTTAAACCAATCTGAAGCCTCATAAAAGTTTCCTTAATCTCTAGCCATGGCTCCTAGATGCAAATAGCAGTCAACATAATTAGGATGTTCTCGTAAGATGTTTTTATATAGTTTTCGGCTTCATGGAATTCACACATCGCCTCATACAGCCTGGCTAAATTGTATGATGTGGTAACAGAAATGGCATTATAATAATGTTCATCATGCTCAGCTTCTGCCTTTGCACAATCCAATGATGCAAAAAAAATATTTCTTTGCCTCTCCTAGGTTTCCAAGTCTAAAATGGAGGGCACCAACATTATTCAGAATCTCAAGGGGGACATCAGCCTGCACTTTCCCCTGAAGGATTCATGTTACTGTTTCATAGGCTGAAAGGGCACCCTGTATATCAGTCTGTTCTAAGATTTGTGCCAATTCAATCCAAGCTTCAACATCATCAGGATATTGTTCGGTAACCTTTTTCAAATGGCCCTTGGCAATATCGAGTTTTTCTTGATTTTCTGAGGCAGCATAGAGAGAACCAAGAATTTTCATATTTTCATAATTAGTAGGATAAGCTTTCAAAACTTTCTCAAAGCATTGAGATGCATTATCTTTGTCACCTCGATAAATATACATTTGTCCCAAGCCAAAAAATGGCAGCACAAAAGAGGATGAGGCAAACTGTGGGGCTTGATAGTAGTATTGAAAAGCCTGGTCATAATCTTCCTG
>CM053417.1:78076269-78101123 GCA_028644305.1 Xerus rutilus | reverse complement strand
AAAAAGGGATGTGTATGCAAATACAACTTTGTACATTGAAAATAGGATGCCAAGTACACTTAGAATCTGTACTCTGATGCCTGGATGTAAGAAAACCTAAAAATTGGATCTGATGAAGGTCCAATATTGTATCCAATTTAGACTGACTAAGGGGGAGTGTTAGAGAATAAACATGCACATGGAGATTAACAAAAATACTTCTAAATATACTTGAGAAATTATAGATATCATTATAAAGTTTTAGGGGAACTAAAGTGAATGTCAAATGAAAATATACTAGTTGAATATGTGAATAGCAAGCTGAATCTCACTTAGAATAAACAGTGCTATAGATGCCAAGTAATTATTGAAATTTGAAAATAAAATGTACTATCTATTTAAAAAATATTTTGACATACCTAGAAATACAAAAATTTAGAATATCAGCAAGGAATATATAAAATTAAATATCATATTTTGTACTACCTCAGGGTAAGTGTTAGGTATTTTACACAAATATGGATAAATACGGAGATAAATAAAAATATATTTTTTCATGTAGGTGGTAAAACATAGGGAATTCATGGAATCTTATACAGACACGTGTGGATGTGGTGCCATTACAAAATACATCATGTGAACATGAGAAAACTGGTGGTTTCCCATGAATAATATGTTTAAAATATGCATAAAATGTAAAAATGAAATCTGTAAACAGAAAGTGTAATAGAATTGAGAATTCATAGTAGAGTCCTGAAAAGTAAAAAATTTAGGAAATGTACGAATGTATGTAAAATTTTATCAAATTTTACACAGACATAGACTGAGTCAGAGAGAATTCAGCTGAGTTTGGACAATTATGAATATTCATAAGAATGTAATTGTGAGCATATGTGAAGAATCATACAGGAATAGGTAGAATCCTGCACAGGCATGAGTCAAAGAGAGTGATTGTGCTATGTATTTTGTCAATAAGTAAAAGTCAGAATGTATCTCATTTTGAGTATATAGTTGATCTGAAAATGTGAAAGACAGTCAATGTAGATAAATAAGTTGAGTCACAATACAAACATAAGGCCAAATTCAGTCTGGAACATTGTAGACCTCTTGAAATGGTCATAGATCCTGAGGCCTGCTTCCAAACTTTCCTTCCAAACTGACCCAGGTGCCATGTATTACTACTAATTGTCTTCCCGGAAAGATGTTAATGAAGCACTTGGATACTCAATTGCCTTCACCTGGACCATGTCCTCTATCAGCTGGATGCCAATTGATCATCTCATAAAGCATAAATTAAGCCTAGTCACATAAGCAGAAGTAAGAGTTAAGATGAAGTAAAGAAAAGAACAAAGAGACCATAGGACATATAGAAAGGGAATATACATGTATATCTTGGGACCAGATGCCAACTATGATCCTCTCCTTGATGACAGAGAGATCTATATGACCACTTTTCAATATACCCAGGTTCAATGCTTCACTCAGTCTCCACCTCTAATGATGTAATTGTGCGTGTGAGGATAAATCACTAAGCCAAGTCAGTGGTGGTTATTCACACCTGTAATAATGGAATAGTGAATATTGAAAAGAATTGGCAAATACACTGTAAAATGTGTATGAATGATCCTGGATTTAAGAAAAGTAGGAGTAATCACAATGAAGGTACAATTTAAAATTAAATACTGTTCTGATTTGAAGTGGTTTTTAGAGAATATACATAAATGTGAAATAATATATACAATCATGATGATGTACATCTGAGAAATTGTGATAATGCCTATGTAAGTACATCAAATTGTGTACAAGGATGAGTCATTGAGAGCCATAACAAATGTGTTGAGACATATGAGAATTTCAGTTAGAAACAGGATATATCATAAAGTGACATGGATCTGAAAATTTCAGAGTGAAAATAAAATAATCCAATGCTAAATAGACTTGGAAGTTTCCTTGGGGTAAGTGGAATAAAGAACGTTGTATGGCATACAGAAATGTGTGAAATGTTACATCCTGAATTAGGGTTAGGTACAGAGAATTCGCATGAATATGGATGTATATTTTATTCTTAAAAAGAACTTCAGACATATGAGGGAAATTACATGAGTAGATAGAATAGTAAAGAGGTATGAGTAAAAAAATATATAAGATAATATATTATGTAAGCCAGTGTGAATTTGGATGAATTTCATATACAAAATAAGATTATATAGGCAAATTCAACTTTGGACTTTGAAAATAATATGCCAAGTACACTTGAAAATCTGTACTCTGGTACCTGCATGAAAGAAAACATAAAAATTAAATCTGAGGTAGATCCAACATTTTATCCAATTTGTATCAACTCAGGTTGAGTGTTAGCGTATATACACGCACATGGAGATTATGAAAAATGAAACATATACTTCTCATTACACTTGAGAAATTATAGATGTCATTACAAAGCTTACAGGAATTATTCAAGTGAATGTCATATGAAAATATACTAGGTGAATACGTGAATAGCAAGCTGAAACTCACTTAGAATAAACAGTGATATAGATGTAAAGTAAGTATTGAAATATGAAAATGAAATGTACTGCACATTGAAAATTTATTTACACATACCTAAAATAATGAAAATTTAGAATATCAGCAAGCAATATACAAAATTTAATATCATATTTTGTACTATTTTGAGGTAAGCATAAAAGATTTTCCACAAATATGGATAAATATGTCTATTTCTAAATAAGTACTTCTCCGTATTGGTGTGAAAACATAGATGCCTTCATAGAATGTTACACAGACTTCGTCAAAGTAGTGCCATTACAAAATACATCATGTGAACATAATAAAGCTGGTTGTATTCCGTGTATTACATGTACAAAATATGCGTAAAATGTAATAGTGACATACGTAAACAGAAAGTGTAATAACATTGAAAATTCATAGTAGAGTACTGAGAATTAAGAAAATTTAGGAAATGTAGAAATGTATGTAAAATATTTATCAATTATATGCAGACATAGATTGAGACTGAGTTAATTCCTTTGAGTTTGGACAATTATGTATATTCATAAGAATGTATTCTGAGAACATAGGAAATATCATAGAGGAAGAGATAGAATCCTACAGAGGCATAAGTGAAATGAGAGTCATTGGAAAATGTATTTCGTCAACAAATAAACGTCAGAATGTATCTCATTTTGAATGTATATTTGAAGTAATAATGAGAAAGACAGTCAATGTAGATAGAAAAGTTGAGTCAGAATACAAACAAAAGGCCAAATTCAGTCTGGAACACTGCAGAGCTCTTCAAATGTTCCATAGATCCTGAGGCCTTCTTCAAAACGTTCTTTTCAAACTGACCCAGGTGCCATGTGTTGCCACTGATTGTCCTCCTGGAAAGATGTTAATTAAGCACCTGGATGACCAATTGCCTGCACTTGGCACATGTCGTCTATCTGCTGGATGCCAATTGATCATCTCCTAAAGCATCAACAGGGCCTGGTCACATAAGCAGAAATAAAAGATAAAATGAAGTAAAGTAAATAACAAAGTGAACATAGGACATGTAAGTAGGGAAAATACATGTACTTCTTGGTCGAGATGCCAACGATGGCCCTCTCCTTGACCCCAGAGAAGTCTATAGGACCATGTTTCAATATATCCACCTTCAATGCTTCACTTGTTCTTCTTCTTTAATGGTGTCATTGTTCATATGAGGAAAAAAAACTAACACATGTAAGGGGTGGTTATTCACACCTTTAGAAAAGGAACAGTGAATATTAAAACAATAGTCCAAAAAAAACTGTAAAATGTACACGAATATTCCTGGAGTTAAGAAAAGATGTAGTTATGCATGATAAAAAAATGATAAAATGAAATACTGTCCGGATGGCATGTGGTTTTCTGAGAATTAACATAAATGTGGAATAATATAAATAATCATGAAGATGTACATCTGAAAATTTGTGATAATGCATATGTAAGAATTTCACATCCTGTACAAGGATGAGTCACAGAGAGCCATAACAAATGTGTTGGTAAATATGAGAATGTGATTTAGAGACTAAATATCTGATAAACTGAGATGGATTTGAAAATTTCAGAGAGAAAAGGAAACATTCAATGCTAAATTGTTTTGAAAGTTTTTTGGGGTAAACGGAATACAAATTGTTGATTGACATCCAGAATTGTGTGAAATGTAACACACTGAATTAGGGTTAGGTATAGAGAATGAGCATGGATATGGACCCATATTTTATTCTTTTTTTTTAATATTTTTTTAGTTGTAGATGGACACAATGTCTTTATTTTATTGCTTTGTATGTGGTGCTGAGGATCGAACCCAGGGCCTCACCCATGCAAGGCAAGCGCTCTACCGCTGAGCTACAATCCCAGCCCCATATTTTATTCTTAAAAAGAGTTTCAAAAATATGAGGGCAATTACATGAGTAGAGAGAATACTAAAAAGGGATGTGTAAAATGAGATATAATACGATATATTATGTAAGTCAGTGATAATGAGGATGAATTTCATCTACAAAAAGAAGTTATGTATGCAAATACAAATTTTTACATTGAAAACAGGATGCCAAGTACACTTAAAATCTGTACTCTGGTACTTGGATGAAAGAAAACTTAAAAATTGAATCTGATGTAGGTCCAATATTGTATCCAATTTGTATTGACTTAGGGGAAGTTTTATAGAATAAACATGCACATGGAGATTAAAAAAAACACTTCAAAATATACTTGAGAAATTATAGATGTCGATACAAAATTTTAGGGGAACTATTCAAGTGAATGTCAAATGAAAATATATTGGTGAATATATGAACATCAAGCTGAATGAACCTCACTTAGAATAAACAGTGTTATAGATGCAAAGTAATTATTGAAATTTGAAAATAAAACATATTACCTATTTAAAAATTATTTTAACATATCTAGAAATACAAAAATGTAGAAAGTCAGCAAGGAATATATAAAATTAAATATCATATTTTGTACTACCTCAGGGTAAGTGTTAGATGTTTTACACGAATATGGATAAATATGGATATAAATAAAAATATATTTTTTCATGTAGGTGGTAAAACATAGGGAATTCATGGAATCTTATACAGACACGTGTGGGAGTGGTGCCATTACAAAATACATCATGTGAACATGAGAAAACTGGTGGTTTCCCATGAATAATATGGTTAAAATATGCATAAAATGTAAAAATGAAATCCGTAAATAGAAAGTGTAATAGAATTGAGAATTCATAGTAGAGTCCTGAAAAGTAAAAAATTTAGGAAATGTACGAATGTATGTAAAATTTTATCAAATTTTACACAGACATAGACTGAGTCTGAGAGAATTCAGCTGAGTTTGGACAATTATGAATATTCATAAGAATGTAATTCTGAGAACATAGGAAATATCATAGAGGAATAGATAGAATCCTACACAGGCATAAGTGAAATGAGAGTCATTGGAAAATGTATTTTGTGAATAAGTAAAGGTCAGAATGTATCTCATTTTGAGTATATATTTGAAGTAAGAATGAGAAACACAGTCAATGTAGATAGATAAGCTGAGTCAGAATACAAAAAAAAAAAAAAAGGCCAAATTCAGTCTGGAACATTGTAGAGCTCTTGAAATGGTCATTTTGGCCTTCTTCCAAAATTTCCTTCCAAACTGACCCAGGTGCCATATGTTGCTACTAATTGTCTTCCTGGAAAGATGTTAATTAAGCACTCAGATGCTCAGTTGCCTTCACCTGGACCATGTCCTCTATCCGCTGGATGCCAATTGACCATCTCATTAAGCATCAACTGGGCCTGGTCACATAAGCAGACGTAAGAGTTAAGATGATGTAAGAAAAGAACAAAGAGACCATAGGGCATATAGAAAGGGAACACTCATGTACATATTGGGAGCAGATGCCAAATATGATCCTCTCCTTTTTGCCAGAGAGATCTATATGACCACTTTTCAATATACCCTGGTTCAAAGCTTCACTCGGTCTCCACCTCTAATGATGTAATTCTGCATGTTTGGATAAATCACTAACCCAAGTCAGTGGTGGTTATTCACACCTGTAGAAATGGAATAGTGAATATTGAAAAGAATTGGCAAATATACTGTAAAATGTGTCCGAATGTTCCTGGATTTAAGAAAAGTGGGAGTTAATCACAATGAAGGAACTATTCAAAATTAACTACTGTCCTGATTGCAAGTGGTTTTTAGAGAATATACTTAAATGTGAAATCATGTAAACAATCATGATGATGTACATCTGAAAAATTGTGATAATGCATATGTAAGTACATCAAATCGTGTACAGGGATGAGTCATTGAGAGCCATAACAAACGTTTTGAAACATATGAGAATGTGAGTTAGAAACAGGATATATGATAAAATTACATGGATATGAAAAATTCAGAGTGAAAATAAAACAATTCAATGCTAAATACACTTGGATGTTTCCTTGGGGTAAATGGAATAAAGAACGTTGTATGGCATACAGAAATGTGTGAAATGTTACATTTTGAATTAGGATTAGTTACAGAGAATTCGCATGAATATGGATGTACATTTTATTCTTAAAAAGAACTTCAAAAATATGAAGGAAATTGCATGAGTACATAGAATGGTAAAGAAGTATGAGTAAAAAAATATATTCAATAATATATTATGTAAGTCAGTGTGAATTTGGATGGATTTCATATACAAAATAGTGTAATGTAGAGAATTTCAACGTTGGACATTGAAAATAATATGCCCGGGCTGGGATTAATTCACAGTGGTAGCGTGCTTGCCTAGCACGCAAAAGGCACTGGGTTCGATCCTCAGCACCACACAAAAATAAAATAAAGATATTTGGTCACCTACAACTAAAAATAAATAAACATTTTAAAAAAATAATAGGCCAAGTACACTTGAAATTCTGTACTCTGGTATCTGGATGAAAGAAAACATAAAAATATAATATGAGATAGGTCCAACACTGTTACCAATTTGTACCGCCTCAGAGTGAGTGTGAAAGAATATACATGCACATGGAGATTAAGAAAAATGAAAAATATACTTCTAATTACACTTGAGAAATTACAGATGTCATTACAAAGTTTAGGGGAATTATTCAAGTGAATATCATATGAAAATATAGTAGGTGAATAAGTGAATAGAAAGGTGAACATCACTTAGAATAAACAGTGATATAGACACAAAGTATGTATTGAAGTTTGAAAATGAAATGTACTGCACATTAAAAAATTATATTGACATACCTAGGATTACAAAAGCAAGATTATCAGCAAGGAATATACAAAATTTAGTATCATAATTTGTACTTTTTTGAGGTAAGCATAAAGAATTTTCCACAAATATGGATAAATATGTATACTTCTAAATATGTACGTCTCTGTATTGGTGTGATAACATAGATGCCTTCATAGAATCTTACACAGACATGTGTCAAAGTAGTGCCAATAGGAAATACAACATGTGAACACAATAAAGCTGGTTGTATTCCGTGTATTAGATGTATAAAATATGCATAAAATGTAACAGTGACATACGTAAACAGATAGTGTAAGAATATTGAAAACTCATAGTAGATTCCTGAGAATTAAAAATTTAGGAAGTGTAGGAATGTATGTAAAATGTTTATCAAATATTATACAGACATAGATAGAGACTGAGATAATTCACCTGAGTTTGGACAATTATGTATATTCATAAGAATGTAATTCTGAGAACATAAGAAATATCATAGAGGAATAGATAGAGTCCTACACAGGCATAAGTGAAATGAGAGACATTGGAAAATGTATTTTGTCAATAAATAAACATCAGAGTGTATCTCCTTTTGAGTATATGTCTGAAGTAAGAAAGAGAAAGACAGTCAATGTAGATAGGTAAGTTCTGTCAGAATACAAACAAAAGGCCAAATTCAGTCTGGAACAATGCAGAGCTCTTGAAATGTTCATAGATCCTGAGGCCTTCTTCGAAACGTTCATTCCAAACTGACCCAGGTGCCATGTGCTGCCCCTGATTGTCTTCCCAGAAAGATGTTAATTAAGCCCCTGGATGCCTAATTGCCTGAACCTGGCACATGTCGTCTATCAGTTGGATGCCAATTGAACACCTCATAAACCATAAACTGGGCCTGGACACACAAGCAGAAGTAAAAGATAAGATGCAGTAAAGAAAAAAACAAAGTGAGCATAGGACTTATAAGCAGGGAAAATACATGTACTTCTTGGTCGAGATGCCAATGATGGCCCTCTCCTCCACCCCAGAGAAGTCTGTAGGACTATGTTTCAATATAGCCATCTTCAATGCTTCACTCGTTCTCCTTCTATAATGTTGTCATTCTTCATGTGAGGAAAGAACACTAACACAAGCCGGGGGTGGTTATTCATACCAGTAGAAATGGAACAGTGAATATTTAAAAAATAGGCAAAAGAAACTGTAAAATGTACACAAATATTCCTGGATTAAGAAATGATGGAGTTAGTCACGAAAAAAAAATGATATAATGAAATACTGTCCGGAAGGCACATGGTTTTCAGATAATTAACATAAATGTGAAATAATATAAATAATCATGACGATGTACATCTGAAAATTTGTGATAATGCATATGTAAGTATATCACATCCTGTACAAGGATGAGTCACAGAGAGCCATAACAAATGCGTTGGTAAATATGAGAATGTGAGTTAGAGACCGGATATCTGATAAACTGAGATGGATTTCAAAATTTCAGAGAGAAAAGGAAACATTCAATACTAAATTGTATGAAAGTCTTTTGGGGGTAAATGGAATACAGATTGTTGATTGGCATCCAGAATTGTGTGAAATGTAACACACTGAATTAGGGTTAGGTATAGAGAATGAGCATTAATATGGATCTATATGTTATTCTTAAAAAGGGTTTCAAAACTATGAGGGAAATTACATGAATTGAGAGAATACTAAAGAAGGATGTGTAAAATGAGATATAATACGATATATTATGTAAGTCAGTGATAATTAGGATAAATTTCATCTACAAAAAAGGGTTTTGTATGCATGTACAACTTTGTACATTGAAAATAGGATGCCAAGTATACTTAAAATCTGTACTTTGGTACCTGGATGAAAGAAAACCTAAAAATTGAATATGATGTAGGTCCAATATTGCATCCAATTTGTATTGACCAAGGGGGAGGTTTGGAAAATGAACATGCACATGGAGATTAAAAAAAAGGACTTCTCAATATAGTTGAGAAATTATAGATGTCTTTATAAAGATTTAGGGGAACTATTCAAGTGAATGTCAAATGAAAATATACTAGGTTAATATGTGAATAGCAAGCTGAACCTCCCTTAGAATAAACAGTGGTATAGATGCCAAGTAATTATTGAAATTTGAAAATAAAATTTACTGCGTATTTAAAAATTATTTTGTCATACCTGGAAATACAAAAATTTAGAATTTCAGCAAGGAATATATAAAATTAAATATCATATTTTGTACTACCTCAGGGTAAGTTGTTGGAAGCAGGCTCCCTGGGCCTGGGAGCTGCCCTGCCCTTTCGAGATGGCAACCTGGCTATATGCCAGAGACTTGCAGTAAACAGGTGGACAACTTAAGGAAGTGCACAGCATTGGCTGGTGGTAACGTCACTGTGCATGCTTGGCTCGTGGGCTATGCCTGCTCTAATACACGCCTGTATTCTGCTCATGCATTCCCCTCGTGCTTGATAATGCTATTCCTGCTAATTGGTTGTAACTCTGCTCGGTAGTCCTTCCTGCTGTATGAAAAAGTATATAGAAGGAGGCTGGGGGGAAGAGAAGGGGAGAACAAAAGAGAACCAGGAAGGCAAGAAGAGCGCTCAACAAGAATAAAGATTGCTTTCTGAAACAACGGCGTGATTATTGTCTCCTGCCGGCAGGCGACGATAGTGTTAGGTATTTTACACAAATATGGATAAATATGGATATAAATAAAAATATATTTCTGCCTGTAGGTGGTAAAACATAGATGACTTCATCAATCTTATACAGACACGTGTTGAGGTGGTGCCATTACAAAATACATCATGTGATCATGAGAAAACTGGTTGTTTCCCACGTATAATATGTTGAAAACACACATAAAATGTTAAAATGAAATCCATATGCAAAGTATAATAGAATTGAGAATTCATAGTAGAGTCCTGAGAAGTAAGAAAATGTAGGAAATGTACAAATGTATGGAAAATTTTTATCAAATTTTACACAGACATAGACCGAGTTTGAGAGAATTCAGCTTAGTTTGGAAAATTATGAATATTCATAAGAATGTAATTTTGAGCATATGAGAAAAATCATACAGGAATAGATAGAATCCTACACAGGCATGAGTCAAAAGACAGTCATTGTACTAGGTATTTTGTCAATACGTAAAAGTCAGAATGTATCTCATTTTGAGTATATATTTGAAGTAAGAATGTGAAAGACAGTCAATGTAGATAAATAAGTTGAGTCACAATACAAAAATAAGTCCAAATTCAGTCTGGAACATTGTAGAGCTCACTAAATGGTCATTGATCCTGAGGCCTGCTTCCAAACATTTTTTCCAAACTTACCCAGTTGCCATGTGTTGCTACTCATTGTCTTCCCGTATAGATGTTAATTAAGCACTTGGATGCTCAATTCCCTTCACCTGGACCATGTGCTCTATCAGCTGGATGCCAATTGACCATCTCATAAAGCATCAACTGGGCCTTGTCACATAAGCAGAAGTAAGAGTTAAGATGAAGTACAGAAAATAACAAAGAGACCATAGGGCATATAGAAAGGGAATATACATGTATATCTTGGGACCAGATGCCAACTCTGATCCTCTCCCTGATGACAGAGAGATCTATATGACCACTTTCAATATACCCAGGTTCAATGCTTCACTCTGTCTCCACCTCTAATGATGTAATTCTGCATGTGAGGAGAAATCACTAACCCGAGTCAGTGGTGGTTATTCACACCTGTAATAATGGAATAGTGAATATTGAAAAGAATTGGCAAATACACTGTAAAATGTGTATGAATGATCCTGGATTTAAGAAAAGTAGGAGTAATCACAATGAAGGTACAATTTAAAATTAAATACTGTTCTGATTTGAAGTGGTTTTTAGAGAATATACATAAATGTGAAATAATATATACAATCATGATGATGTACATCTGAGAAATTGTGATAATGCCTATGTAAGTACACCAAATTGTGTACAAGGATGAGTCATTGAGAGCCATAACAAATGTGTTGAGACATATGAGAATTTCAGTTAGAAACAGGATATATCATAAAGTGACATGGATCTGAAAATTTCAGAGTGAAAATAAAATAATCCAATGCTAAATAGACTTGGAAGTTTCCTTGGGGTAAGTGGAATAAAGAACGTTGTATGGCATACAGAAATGTGTGAAATGTTACATCCTGAATTAGGGTTAGGTACAGAGAATTCGCATGAATATGGATGTATATTTTATTCTTAAAAAGAACTTCAGACATATGAGGGAAATTACATGAGTAGATAGAATAGTAAAGAGGTATGAGTAAAAAAATATATAAGATAATATATTATGTAAGCCAGTGTGAATTTGGATGAATTTCATATACAAAATAAGATTATATAGGCAAATTCAACTTTGGACTTTGAAAATAATATGCCAAGTACACTTGAAAATCTGTACTCTGATACCTGGATGAAAGAAAACATAAAAATTTAATCTGAGATAGGTCCAACATTGTATCCAATTTGTATAGACTCAGAGAGACTGTGAGAGAATTTACATGCACATAAAAATTTAAAAAATGAAAAATGTACTTCTCATTACACATGGGAAATTATAAATATCATTACAAAATTTTAAAAGAATTATTCAAGTGTGTTTCATATGAAAATATACTAGGTGAATACGTGAATATCAAGGTGAATCTCACTTAGAATAAAGAGTGATATATATGCAAAGTAAGCATTGAAATTTGAAAATGAAATGTACTGCACATTGAAAAATTATTTTGGCATACCTAGAATTACAAAAATTTAGAATATCAGCAAGTAATATACAAAATTTAATATCATATTTTGTACTATTTTGTGGTAAGCTTGAAGGATTTTCCACAAATATGGAAATATGTTTATTTCTAAATATGTACGTCTCCATATTGGTGTGAAAACATAGATGCCTTCATAAAGTCTTACACAGACATGGGTCGAATCAGTGCCATTACAAAATACATCATGTGAACATAATAAAGGTGGTTGTATTCCTTTTATTGCATGTATAAAACATGCATAAAATGTAACAGTGACATACGTACCCAGATAGTGTAATAAAATTGAAAATTCATTGTAGAGTCCTGAGAATTAAGAAAATTTAGGAAATGTAGGAATGTATGTAAAATGTTTATCAAATTTTATACAGAGACATACATTGAGACTCAGATAATTCACCTGAGTTTGGACAATTATGTATATTCATAAGAATGTAATTCTGAGAACATAAGAAATATCATAGAGGAATACATAGAGTCCTACACAGGCATAAGTGCAAAAAGAGACATTGGAAAATGTATTTTGTCAATAAATAAAAGTCAGAATGTATCTCCTTTTGAGTATATGTCTGAAGTAAGAAAGAGAAAGACAGTCAATGTAGATAGATAAGTTGTGTCAGAATACAAACAAAAGGCCAAATTCAGTCTGGAACAATGCAGAGCTGTTGAAATGTTCACAGATCCTGAGTCCTTCTAGGAACGTTCATTGCAAACTGACCCAGGTGCCATGTGTTGCCACTGATTGTCTTCCCGGAAAGATGTTCATTAAGCACCTGGATGCCCAATTGCCTGCACCTGGCACATGTCGTCTATCAGCTGGATGCCAATTGACCGTCTCCTAAAGCATAAACTGGACCTTGTCACATAAGCAGAAATAAAAGATAAGTTGAAGTATAGAAAAGAACAAACTGAGCATAGGACATATAAGCAGGGAAAATACTTGTACTTCTTGGTCGAGCTGCCAATGATGGTTCTCTCCTCGACCCCAGAGAAGTCTATAGGACCACATTTCAATATACCCACACTCAATGCTTAACTTGTTCTCCTTCTCAATTGTTGTCATTCTTCATGTGAGGAAAGAACACTAACACAAGTCAACGGTGGTTATTCATACCTGTAGAAATGGAACAGTTAATATTGAAAAAATAGGCAAAGGAAACTAAAATGTACAGGAATATTCTTGGATTTAAGAAAAGATGGAGTTATGCACGATAAAAGGAAATGATAAAATGAAATAATGTCCAGATGGCACGTGGTTCTCAGAGAATTAACATAAAGGTGAAATAATATAAATTTTCATGATGATGTACATCTGAAAATTTGTGATAATGCATATGTACGTATATCAAATCCTGTACAAGGATGAGTCACAGAGAGCTATATAAATGCTTTGGTAAATATGAGAATGTGAGTTAGAGACCGGTTACCTGATAAACTGAGATGGATTTGAAAATTTCAGAGTGAAAAGGAAACATTAAATGCTAAATTGTCTTGGAAGTTTTTTGGGAGTAAATGGAATGCAGATTGTTGATTCACATCCAGAATTGTGTGAAATGTAACACACTGAAGTAGGGTTAGTTATAGAGAATTAGCATGAATGTGGATCTATATTTTATTCTTAAAAAGGGTTTCAAAAATATGAGGGAAATTACATGAATAGAGAGAATACTGAAGAGGGATGTGTAAAATGAGATATAATATGATATACTGTGCAAGTCAGTGATAATTAGGATGAATTTCATCAATGAAAAAGAGTTATATATGCAAATACAACTTTGCACATTGAAAATAGGATGCCAAGTACCCTTAAAATCTGTACTCTGGTACCTGGATGAAAGTAAATCTAAAAATTAAATCTGATGTAGGTCCAATATTGTATCCAATTTGTATTGACTAAGGGGGAGTTTTAGAGAATAAAAATGCACATTTAGATTAAAAAATACATCTAAATATACGTGAAAAATTATAGATGTCAACATAAATTTTTAGGGGAACTATTCAAGTGAATGTCAAATGAAAATACACTAGGTGAATATGTGAATAGCAAGCTGAACCTCACTTAGAATAAACAGTGTTATAGATGCCAAGTACTTATTGAAATTTGAAAGTAAAACATACTACATATTTGAAAATTATTTTGACATACATAGAAATACAAAAATTTAGAATATCTGCAAGGAATATACAAAGTTAAATGTCATATTTTGTACTACCTAGGGTAAGTGTTAGATATTTACACAAACATGGATAAATATGGATATAAATAAAAATATATTTCTGCCTGTATTTTTTAAAACATAGAAGACTTCATGAAATCTTACACAGACACGTGTGGAGGTGGTGCCATTACAAAATACATCATGTGTACGTGAGAAAACTAGTTGTTTCCCATGTATAATATGTTTGAAATACGCATAAAATGTAAAAATGAAATCCGTAAACAGAAAGTGTAATAGAATTGAGAATTCATAGTAGAGTCCTGTGAAGACAATTAGTAGCAACACATGGCACCTGGGTAAGTTTGGAAGGAAAGTTTGGAAGCAGGCCTCAGGATCTATGACCATTTCAAGAGCTCTACAACGTTCCAGACTGAATTTGGTCTATGTTTGTATTGTGCCTCAACTCTTTCATCTACATTGACTGTCTTTCACATTCTTACTTCAAATATACACTCAAATAAATATATTCTGACTTTTACTTATTGACAAAATACATAGTACAATGAATCTCTTTTAACTCATGTCTGTGTAGGATTCTACCTATTCGTGTATGAATTTCCACATATGCTCAAAATTACATTCTTATGAATATTCATAATTGTCCAAACTCAGCTGAATTCTCTCGGACTATCTATGTCTGTGTAAAATTTGATAAAAATTTGACATGCATTCGTACATTTCCTAAATGTTTTTACTTCTCAGCACTCTACTATGAATTCCCAATTCTATTACACATTCTGTTACAAATTTCATTTTTACATTTTATGCGTATTTTATACATATTATACTTTGGAAACAACCAGTTTTCTCAAGTTCACATGATGTATTTTGTAGTGGCACCACCTCCACAATTTCTGTGTAAGATTCCATGAAGTCATCTACGTTTCACCACCTACTGGTAGAAATATATTTTTATTTATATCCATATTTATCCATATTTGTGTAAAATACTTAACACTTACCCTGAGATAGGACTGAATATGATATTTAATTTTAAATATTCCTTGCTGATATTCTAAATTTCTGCATTTCTAGGTATGTCAAAATAATTTGTAAATAGGTAGTACGTTTTATTTTCAAATTTCAATAATTACTTGGCATCTATACCACTGTTTATTCTAAGGGAGGTTCAGCTTGCTATTCACATATTCACCTAGTGTATTTTCATTTGACATTCACTTGAATAGTTCCCCTAAAACTTTATAATGACATCTATAATTTCTCAAGTATATTGAGAAGTACTTTTTTTTTTTAATCTCCATGTTCATGTTTATTCTCTAACACTCCCCCTTCGTCAGTCTAAATTGGAAACAATATTGGACCTACATCATATTCAATTTTTAGGTTTTCTTTCATACAGGTACCAGAGTACAGATTTTAAGTGTACTTGGCTTCGTATTTTCAATGTACAAAATGGTATTTGCATACATAATTCTTTGTTGTTGATGTAATTCATCCTAATTATAACTGACTTACACAATATATCATATTATATCTCATTTTGCACATCCCTCTTTAGTATTCTCTCTACTCATGTTATTTCCTTCATATTTTTGAAACCCTTTTTAAAAATAAAATATGGATCCATACCCATGCTAATTCTCTATACCTAAACCTAATTCAGTGTTTTACATTTCACACAATTCTGGATGTCAATCAACAATCTGTATTCCATTTACTCCTAAAAACATCAAAGAAAATTTAGCATTTAATGTTTCCTTTTCACTCTGAAATTTTCAAACCCATCTCAGTTTATCAGATATCCGGTCTCTAACTCACATTCTCATATTTACCAAAGCATTTGTTATAGCTCTCTGTGACTCATCCTTGTACAGGATTTGATATACGTACATATGCATTATCACAAAATTTCAGATGTACATCATCATAATTATTCATGTTATTTCACATTTATGTTAATTCTCGGAAAACCACGTGCCATCCAGACTGTATTTAATTTTATAATTTCCTTTTATCGTGCATAACTACATCTTTTCTTAAATCCATGAATATTCGTGTACATTTTACAGTTTCTTTTGCCTATTTTTTCAATATTCACTGTTCCACTTCTACAGGTATGAATAACCACCTCTGACTTGTGTTAGTGTTCTTTCCTCACATGAAGAATGACAACATTAGAGAAGGAGAACGAGTTCAGCATTGAAGGAGGGTATATTCAAATTTGGTCCTATAGATTTCTCTGAGGTTGAGGAGAGGGCCATCGTTGACATCTCAACCAAGAAGTACATGTATTTTCCTTGCTTATATGTCCTATGCTCACTTTGTTCTTTTCTTTACTTCATCTTATCTTTTATTTCTGCTTATATGACCTGGCCCAGTTTTTGCTTTCTGAGATGGTCAATTGGCATCCAGCTGATAGATGACATGTGCCAGGTGCAGGCAATTGGGCATCCAGGTGCTTAATTAACATCTTTCTGGGAAGATAATCAGTGGCAACACATGGCACCTGGGCCAGATTGGAATGAACTTTTCAAAGAAGGCCTCAGGATCTGTGAACATTTCAAGCTCTGCATTGTTCCAGACTGAATTTGGCCTTTTGTTTGTATTCTGACTCAACTTATCTATCTACATTGACTGCCTTTCTCATTCTTACTTCAAATATGTACTCAAAATGAGATACATTCTGACTTTTATTTATTGACAAATACATTATCCAATGACTCTCATTTCACTTATGCCTGTGTAGGATTCTATGTATTCCTCTATGATATGTCCTATGTTCTCAGAATTACATTGTTATGAATATACATAATTGTCCAAACTCAGGTGAATTATCTCAGTCTCAATCTATGTCTGCATAATATTTGATAAACATTTTACCTACATTTCTACATTTCCTAAATTTTCTTAATTCTCAGGACTCTACTATGAATTTTCTGTTTTATTACACTTTCTGTTTACCTATGTCACTGTTACATTTTACGCATATTTTCTACAAGTAATACATGGAATACAACCAGCTTTATTATGTTCACATGATGTATTTCGTGATGGCACTAGTTCGACCCATGTCTGTGTAAGATTCTATGAAGACATCTATGTTTTCACACCAATACAGAGAAGTACATATATAGAACTATACATATTTATCCATATTTGTGGAAAATTCTTTATGCTTACCTCAAAATAGTACAAAATATGATATTAAATTTTGTATATTCCTTGCTGATATTCTAAATTTTCGTTATTGTGGGTATGTCAAAATAATTTTTCAATGTGCAGTACATTTCATTTTCAAATGTCAATACTTACTTTGCACCTATGTCACCGTTTATTCTAAGTGAGGTTCAGTTTGCTATTCACGTATTCACCTAGTATATTTTCATGTGACATTCACTTGAATAATTCCCCTAAAACTTTGTAATGACATCTACAATTTCTCAAATATAATTAGAAGTATATTTTTCGTTTTTCTTAATCTCCATGTGCATGTATAATCTCTAACACTCACCCTGAGTCGGTACAAATTGGATACAATTTTGGACCTACCTCAGATTAATTATTATGTTTTCTTTTATCCAGGTACCAGAGTACAGATTTTCAAGTGTCCTTGGCATATTATTTCAATGTCCAAAGTTGAATTTGCATACATAACCCTATTTTGTATATGAAATTCATCCAAATTCACACTGACTTACATAATATATTATCTCATATATTTTTTTACTCATACCTCTTTACTATTCTATCTACTCATGTAATTTCCCTCAGATTGTTGAAGTTCTTTTTAAGAATAAAATATACATCCATATTCATGTTAATTCTCTGTACCTAACCCTTATTCAGGGTGTAACATTTCACACATTTCTGTGTGCCATACAATGTTCTTTATTCCATTGACCTCAAGGAAACTTCCAAGTGTATTTAGCATTGAATTGTTTTATTTTCCCTCTGAAATTTTCAGATCCAAGTCAGTTTATCATATGTCCTGTTTCTAACTGACATTCTTATATGTATCAATACATTTGTTATGGCTCTCAATGACTCATATTTGTACAGGACTTGATGTAGTTACATATGCATTATCACAATTTTTCAGATGTACATCATCATGATTGTTTATATTATTTCACACTTATGTATATTCTCTAAAAATCACTTACAATCAGGACAGTATTTAATTTTAAATTGTACCTTCATTGTGATTAACTCCTACATTTCTTAAATCCAGGAACATTCACACATATTTTACAGTGTATTTCCCAATTCTTTTCAATATTCACTATTAAATTTCTACAGGTGTGAATAACCACCACTGACTTGGGTTAGTGATTTATCCTCACATGCAGAATTACATCATTAGTGTTGGTGACCCTGTGAAGCATTGAACCTAAGTATATTGAAAAGTGGTCATATACATCTCTCTGGCGTCAAGAAGAGTATCACAGTTGGCATCTGGTCCCAAGATGTACATGTATTTTCCCTTTCTATACGTCCTATGGTCTCTTTGTTCATTTCTTTACTTCATGTTAACTCTTACTTCTGCTTATGTGACCAGGTCCAGTTGATGTTTTATGGGATGGTCAATTGGCATCCAGCTGAGAGAGGACATTGTCCAGATGAAGGCAATTGAGCATCCAAGTGCTTCATTAACATCTTTCCGGGAAGACAATTAATATTAACACTTGGCACCTGGGTCAGTTTGGAAAGAAAGTTTGGAAGCAGGCCTCAGGATCAATGACCATTTCATGAGCTCTACAATGTTCCAGACTGAATTTGGCCTTATGTTTGTATTGTGACTCAACTTATTTATCTACATTGACTGTCTTTCACATTCTGACTTCAAATCTATGCTCAAAATGAGATACATTTTGACTTTTACTTAATGACAAAATACATAGTACAATGACTCACATATGACACATGCCTGTGTAGGATTCTACCTATTCCTGTATGATTTTTCATATATGCTCAAAATTACATTCTTTTGAATATTCATAATTGTCAAAACTCAGCTGAATTTTCTCGGACTCAGTCTATGTCTGTGTAAAATTTGATGAAAATTTTACATACATTCATACATTTCCTAAATTTTCTTACTTCTCAGGACTCTACAATGAATTCTCAATTCTATTATACTTTCTGTTTATGGACTTCATTTTTATAATTTATGCATATTTTAAACATATTATACATGAGAAACAACCAGTTTTCTCATGTTCACAAGATGTATTTTGTAATGGCAACACCTCCACACGTGTCTGTATGAGATCCCATGTAGTCATCTATGTTTTACCACCTACAGGCAGAAATATATTTTTATTTATATCCATATTTATCCATATTTGTGTAAAATACCTAACTCTTATTCTGAGGTAGTACAAAATATGATATTTAACTTTATATATTCCTTGCTGATATTCTAAATTTTTGGTTTTCTAGGTATATCAAAATAATTTTTAAATAGGTAGTACGTTTTATTTTCAAATTTAAATAATTACTTGGCATCTATAACACTTTTATTCTAAGAGAGGTTTTGCTTGCTATTCACATATTCACCTAGCATATTTTCATTTCACATTCACTTGAAGAGTTCCCCTAAAACTTTATGATGACATCTATAATTTCACCAGTATATATAGAAGTACTTTTTTTTAATCTCCATGTGCATGTTTATTCTCTAACACTCCCCCTTATTCAATACAAATTGGATACAATACTGGACCCACATCGGATCGAATTTTTAGGTTTTCTTTCATCCAGGCACCAGAGTACAGATTTTAAGTGTACTTGGCATCCTATTTTCAATGTACAGAGTTGTATTTGCATACACATCCCTTTTTGTAGATGAAATTCATCGTAATAATCTCTGACTTACATAATATATCATATTATATCTAATTTTACACATCCCTCTTTAGTATTCTCTCTACTCATGTAATTTTGCTCATATTTTTGAAACCCTTTTCAAGAACAAAATATAAATCATATCCATGCTCATTCTCTATACCTAACCCTAATTCAGTGTGCTACATTTCACACAATTCTGGATGTCAATCAACAATTTGTATTCCATTTACCTCAAAAAAACTTCCAAGACAATATAGCATTGAATGTTTCCTTTTCACCGTGAAATTTGAAAATCCATCTCAGTTTATCAGATATCGGGTCGCTAACTCACATTCTCATATTTACCAACGCATTTGTTATGGCTCTTTTTGACTCATCCTTGTACAGGATGTGATATACTTACATATGCATTATCACAAATTTTCAGATGTACATCATCATGATTATTTGTATTATTTCACATGTATGTTAATTCTCTGAAAACCACGTGCTATCCGAACAGTATTTAATTTTATAATTTTTTTATTGTGCATAAATCCATCTTTTCTTAAATTCACGAATATTTGTGTACATTTTACAATTTCTTTTGCCTATTTTTTCAATATTCACTGTTCCATTTCTACAGGTACGAATAAGCACCCCTGACTTGTGTTAGTGTTTTTTCCTCACATGTAGAATGACAACAATTGAGAAGGAGAACGAGTGAAGCATTGAAGGTGTGTATATTGAAACGTGGTCCTATAGCCTTCTCTGGGGTCGACGAGAAGGCCATCAATGGCATCTCGACCAAGAAGTACAAGTATTTTCCCTGCTTATATGTCCTATGCTCACTTTGTTCTTTTCTTTACTTCATCTTATCTTTTATTTCTGCTTATGTGACAAGGTCCAGTTTATGCTTTAGGAGACGGTCAATTGGCATCCAGCTGATAGACGACATGTGCCAGGTGCAGGCAATTGGGCATCCAGGTGCTTAATGAACATCTTTCCGGGAAGACAATCAGTGGCAACACATGGCACCTGGGTCAGTTTGGAATGAACGTTTCGAAGAAGGCCTCAGGATCTATGAACATTTCAAGAGCTCTGCATTGTTCCAGACTGAATTTGGCCTTTTGTTTGTATTCTGACTCAACTTATCTATCTACATTGACTGCCTTTCTCATTCTTACTTCAAATATGTACTCAAAATGAGATACATTCTGACTTTTATTTATTGACAAAATACATTTTCCAATGACTCTCCTTGCACTCATGCCTGTGTAGGATTCTATGTATTCCTCTATGATATGTCCTATGTTCTCAGAATTACATTGTTATGAATATACATAATTGTCCAAACTCAGGTGGATTATCTGAGTCTCAATCTATGTCTGTATAAAATTTGATAAGCATTTTACATACATTCCTACATTTCCTAAATTTTCTTAATTCTCAGGACTCTACTCTGAATTTTCAATATTCTTACACTATCTGTTTACGTATGTCACTGTTACATTTTATGCATATTTTGTACATGTAATACACGGAATACAACCAGCTTTATTATGTTCACGTGATGTATTTTGTAATGACACTACTTCGACCCATGTCTGTGTAAGACTCTATGAAGTCATCTATGTTTTCACACCAATACGGAGAAGTACATATATAGAAATATACATATTTATCCATATTTGTGGAAAATACTTTATGCTTACCTCAAAGTAGTACAAAATATGATATTAAATTTTGTATATTTCTTGCTGATATTCTAAATTTTCATAATTCTAGGTATGTCAATTTTTCTGGGCAGCCTGTTTGTTAGCAGCATCAGCATGGTGGTTCTCTTTTGCCACTGAGTCTCTCCCTTTTGCTGACCCTTGAAGTTGATAACCACAAAATTCTTTGGCTTCCATACTACTTCCAGGAATTTCAGAATTTCAGGGGGCCATGTTTCAACTGGTATAAAAGTAGCTGGGTTTAGAGTTTATTCAACTTCCAGTTTTACCCATGGATTTTCATATAGCAACCCTTCATATTGAGTAATTCATTCATTTCTGAGCCATTGATGACCTCTGCTGTCCATCAGGGTTATAATAGAGTGTAGAACGTTAACACTTATGTTTTCTCCCAGTGTTAGCTTGTCAGCTTCCTGTCAGCAAGGCAGTGATTGCCTGTGCTCTGAGTCAGAGTGGCCTTCTGGCTGTGAATGAGTCAGTATAGGACTACCAAGACCCTGTTGTACTTTTCATGAAAAAGAGGTTGAATTTCTTTGGTTATGTTAGGCAGTCTTAAGGCTGGGGCCTTGGAGAGTTTGGCTTTTATTGTTTAAAGGCCAACCTCATGTTTTGGTTCTTATGCAAGGGCACCCTTTTCTTATTTTACAGCCTCATACAGGGGTCTGTCCAAGTCTGAGAATCTGGAAATCTACATTCTACTGAACCCTGCAGCTCCTAGGAATTCTTGGACTTTCCTATAGATGGTAGAGGTGGGGATGACCCAAACTGCACATTTCCTTTTAGTCCCTAGCATTCATTATCTCCACATGATATTAAAGCCTAGCTATTTAGCCTGTCTCTGGCAGATATGTGCCTTTTTCTTTGATATTTGTTTTCCAGCCTCTGTTAGTAGAAAAAGGAGGGCCTTTGTTCCTTGTAGGCATCAAGCTTGTTTTGAACTGGCCAGCAGAAGATCCCAAACATATTTCCACAAGACAGTTTAGTTCCAGTCCTGTTAACCCATATACTTCAGTGGCAAAGCTCTGCTGAATAGTTTAGGGGTGTTCTTTAACCCTTAGTGAATCTTATCTAAGTGAGATGTTTCTTCTTTCCCTTGTGTGTGTTTCTTTTTTTCCATTTGAAGGCAAAAAATGTTAGAACTGAGTTATGGAAGGCTCACATTGATACTGATGACATCATGTTATCTATTTAAGTGCTATGAGAAAACCCTACCACATTCCCCCATTGATGCTTGGATCCTTTTTTGACTAAAGAGTATCATCCTGATTTAATGGTTTATATTTTCTAACATCATGCCATAAGTAGCCATTTTCCTTTTAATCAGATCCTCTATTAAACTAGAAATTGATCTTATAACAAGGGGTAACAGGCAAGGCAGGAGAAGGCAAACCCTTAACTAAAAGCACAATACCTATGAGAATCTTGAATTACCTCAAAAGTTGAAAGCCATCTTCCAATTAATCTCCTGATGTTCCAAAATTTCATCTGGATTGGGATCTGGGTGAACATTTTATACAATTTTTAGGTTCCTGAAATAGTTCCTTGATAGGATAACTGGGGATGATAATGTAGGGTTCTGGCAATACCTTGGCCTGTTTGTGTCATATTTAGACACGAGTCACAAAGTGAGAGGCTCAAGTCCACAAACAAAAGCCAGATCAAAAACAACCAATAGTAACAAACCAACCTGTTAAAAAAAGACTTAAAAAACTACTACAGAATGTTTTCAATCCAATGCCAATTGGCTAGAGCATTTCTTTTTAATCCTACAGTGAAAACTAAGGCTAAGACTGTGGTAACTGATAGGGATAAAGGGTGGCATTAACAAATCATCACAGTAAATTGACCAATATAGAAAACAAGAGTAGTTCATTCATCCCAGCTAGGGTTTTGGCTAGTCCTAATCCGTAACAAAGCAATTGGCAACAGTTAATAAAGTGTAGGTGGATTTCATAACACAGTTTGCTTAGATGTAACTTCCAGATGATCTTTAACCCCTTTGTCACCAATTGTATCACCACAGCCATGGATGTCAGCCTATGTATAGCTGTGCTTTGGTTATAACTCTCTGTAAGATGTCTAAGATCAAGCTGGTCAGAATTGACCTTATTCTTATCTACTGTTAACAGGCAACTGAAATTCCTCAGAGGTTACTCTTGGGGACTAGTGAGAAGACACTTAACTCCCTTAGTTTCCTCTACAAGTTGTGCCATTTGTCAAGATGAGTCAGGGTCTTGCTGACTATGTGTGTCTTTTCTTGAAAGCATTAGCACCATTACCCATTTTTATTTACCAATTTATAAAAACACATAGAATACTCAAATATATATTATCTCATGAAATTCAAAAAGTCAGAAGTACTTGAATTTACTCATACTTCAACAGCACATTCTAATTCTTGCTAGGAGACTCTGGTAACAGAGGTAGAACTGTGCTATGAATGTGCTTGCTGAGATGAGGTACAAAGAGAAGAGCTAAAAATTTGAGTAAGCAGCTTCAACTTGCAGAAACTAACTTAGTTCTCAGTATGCACATTGTGAATTGCCTCTGGTTGAACCATTATGAAGAACTACCACATTATAGATGTTAGTAGCAGCATTTCAATTTTGAAGTGTCTGTGCCATCAATAAAGTTAATTTGCTGAAAGGTGGAAACAGGAGAGCTAGGGAGTTTTAACAAAGAGTTTACTATTTTGTTTTCAGTGGAGCTTTGGAGAATTGACTATCTTGACAGTACCAGTCTCTTATTCTAACTTGGGGCATCTAGGTATGCATGCTCCCTAAAAACAATCAGGTTCTATTCAAAATGACTGAGAAAAGCAGCACATAGAAGTGCAATTGCTAAGCAGTTTCCAGAAGCATTTCCAATGTTCATCCAGAGACCACATTTTAACAGTGCAGTCATACTTCACCAGCACTTTCCAATAATTGGTAGGAGCCTCTGTGAACAGGGTCAGAACTGAGCTGTGAATGTGCTTGCTGAGACCATCTAGAAAGAGGAGAACTGAAACAGTTCATGTAGTATGCTTCAACTTGCAGGAACTTAGTTCTCAGTGTGCACCTTGG
>CM053417.1:78036550-78075769 GCA_028644305.1 Xerus rutilus | reverse complement strand
ACCCTGAAGACACCGACAAATTCCTAGAGACATATGACCTACCCAAACTGAACCAGGAGGACATACATGACTTAAACAGATCAATTACATGCAAGGAAATAGAAGAGGCCATCAAGAGCCTTCCAACCAAGAAAAGCCCTGGACCAGATGGATTCTCAGCCGAGTTCTACAAGACCTACATAGAAGAACTAACTCCAATACTCCTCAAATTATGTGTTTTGATTGATGATTTTAATCCATTAACATTGGGTATTCTCATTGAGAGATGATTTTTATTTCCTATCATTGATTTATTCTATATTTTAAATTAAATTAGATTTAACATTGCTTGGTTCCATTCAAAACTCTCTATGTCTATCCTGCTTTCCATAGTAGTTGCATCAAATTGCAGTCCCACCAGCAATGTAAGAGTGAACCTTTTTCACCACATCCTCACCAATATTTAGTGTTACTTGTATGCTTGATAATTGTCATTCTGACTGGAATGAGATGGAATCTTCAATGTAGTCTTAATTTGCATTTGTTAATTGCTAGAGATGTTTAACATTTTTAACAGAGTTTTTAACCATTTATATTTCTTCTTTTGTGAAGTGCCAGTTCAGGTTTTTAGCCCATTAATTGATTGAGGTTTATTTTATTTTATTTTTTTTGGTGTTAAGTTTTTTTTTTGTTGTTGTTCTTTGTATATCCTGGAGATTAATGCTGTATCTGAGGTGGAGGCAGTGAATGGTTTCTCCCATTTTCTAGGCTCTCACTTTACATTCATTATCACTTCCTTTGATGTGAAGAATCTTTTTATTTTGATGCCATCTCATTTATTGATTCCTGATTTTACTTCTTGCACTTTAGGAGTCTTATTGAAGAAGTCTCTTCTTGAGCCAACATGATGTAGAGTTGAACTTACTTTTTTGTCTTCTAGGTGCAGTTTCTCTGTTCAAATTTCTAGTTCCTTTGTATATTTTGAATTGGGTTCTGTGCAAGGTGAGAGATAGGGGTTCAATTGTATTCTGCTACATATGGATTTCCAGTTTTCCCAGCACCATTTGTTGAAAATGTTATTTTTTCTCCAATCTATGT
This sequence comes from Xerus rutilus, assembly GCA_028644305.1. NCBI lineage: Eukaryota > Metazoa > Chordata > Mammalia > Rodentia > Sciuridae > Xerus > Xerus rutilus. The sequence continues at coordinate 78,074,692 of CM053417.1, read as the reverse complement.
TTAGGGTGCCTTTGTCTAGTATGAAATAACTGTACTTATGTGGGTTTGTCTCAGTGTCTTCTGTTCTGCTACATTGGTTTTCCTGTCTGTTTTGGTGCCAATACCATGCCATTTTTGGTCAATACTTTTGCAGTATAACTTAAAGTCTCATATTGGGATGCCTCCTGATTCATATTTTTTATTAAGTATTCCTTTGGCTATTCTGGGCCAAATAAATTTCATGACTTTTTTTCCTATTTCTATGAAGAACATCATTGGAATTATAATAGAAATGTCATCCAATCTGTATAGCTGTTTTGGTGGTATCACCATTTTGACAATGTTATTTCTGCCTATCCAAGAACATGGGAGATCCTTGCATTTTCTAAGATCTTGTTAAATGTCTTTTATCAGTGTACTGTCATTTGTATTGTAGAGGCTTGAACCACTTTTTATTAGAATGATTCCCAAGTATTTTTTTGGCTATTGTAAATAGGGTAGTTTTCCTGAATTCTCTATCAGTTGAGTCATCATTGCTGTGTAGGAATTCAAATAATTTATGGATGTTAATTTTATATCCTGTTACTTTTCTAAATTTATTTATGAATTCAAGTAGCTTTTGAGTGGATTTTTCAGGTCTTCTAAATATATAATCTTCTCATAGGCAAATAGGAATAGTTTGAGTTCTTCTTTTCCTATCTATGTCTCTTTCATATTTTTCTTTTGCCTAATTGTTCTGACTGGGTTTCAAGGACTATGTTGAATAGGAGTGGTGAAAAAGGGCCCCCCTCTCTTGTTACAGATTTTAGAGGGAATGTTTTCATTTTTTCTCAACTTAGAATATTAACCTCAGCTTTAACATATATAGCTTTTATAATATTGAGGTATGTTCTTACTATCCTATCCCTAGTTTTTGTAGTGTTTTGAACAGTAATGGATGCTGTATTTGGTCAAATACTTTGCCTGCAACTACTGAGATAATCATGTGATTCTTGTCTTTAAGTCTACTGATGTGAATTATGTTTATCGATTTCTGTATTTTAAATCAAACTTGCATCCCTGTAATGTGCCCCAGATGATCATGGTGCACTATTTTTTAAATATTGTTTGCATGTGATTTGCCATTATCTCATTAAGAATTTTTGCATCTATATTCATCAGGTATATTAGTTAGAAGTTTTCATTCCTTGATATTTTGAAGGTCTTGTAGAACTTGGCTGTGGATCCATCTGTTCCCATTTTATTATTCTTTTGTTTTGTTTGGTAGGCTTTTGAAAGCAACTTAAATTTCATTGCTTAAAATTTATCTAAAAATTTTCTATGTTCTCCAGTTTTAATTTTCATAGGACATAATATCTTTCGAAATTTGTCAATGTCTTCATGATTTTATTATTTATTGGAGTATAATTTTTCAAAGTAGTTTCTAATTATTGTCTGTATTTCAATACTGTCTGTGGGGATATTTACCTTTTCATCACGAATTTTTAATGATTTCTGCTTATTTTTTCTTTCTTTTACTTCATTAATATGCCTAAGAGTTTATTGATTTTATTTATTTTCTCAAAGAACCCATTTTTTGTTTTGTGCAATTTTTGAATTTTTTTCTTCCAATTTTATTGAATTCGCTGCTGTTTCTAATTATTTCCTGTGTATTACTACTTTTGGTGTTGATTTGTTCTTTTTTGAAGGCTTTAAGTTGTGATGTTAGGTTATTTATTTGGCAATTTTTTATTATTTTAAAAAATGTGCTTAGAGCAATGAACTTTCCTCTTAGAAATGCCTTCATAGTCTTCCAGAGACTTTGATAAGTTGTGTTGCAACTCTCATTTACTTCTTGGTATTTTTTATTTCATACCTGATGTCTTATAAATACATTAATCATTAAATAGTGTATTATTTAGTCTTAAGGTGTTAGAGTAGCTTCTACTTTTTATTTCTTATTTTTTTATTAATTTCTAATTTCTATCATTATGAACTGATACAATGCAATATTATCTGGTGGTTTTTTTTTTTCTATTTTCTAGGAGTTGCTTTGTGGCCTAAGGTATGTTTTAGAGAAAGGTCCATGCACTGCTGAGAAAAAAGTATATTCAGTCATTTATTCATTAAATACTCTATATGTTTTTGCTAAGTTTAAATTATTAATTTTACTTTTTAGTTCCATAGATTCTTATTTTAGTTTTTGTTTGGAAAATATATCAGATGGTGAAAGATGTGTATTAAAGTCACCCAGTATTATTGTGTCATAATCCTTTTGATTCTTGAAATTGAGAAAGGTTTGTTTGAAGTACATATTTGTTCCACTGTTTGGGACACAAATATTTACAATTGTTATTTCGTGTTTCTATATAATTTCTTTAATCACTATGAAATTATTCCCTTTGTCCCTTCTAATAAATTTTGTCTTGGAGTTCACTTTACCTGATATGAGGATAGAATCCCCAGCTTGTTTTCGAGTTCCATGTGAATGTTATGTTTCTTCCCATACTCTCACCTTCAGTCGGTGGATATCTTTGTTTATGAGGTGAATTTCTTGGAGACAACACATTTCTGGGTCTTTTTTTAAAATCTAATCTGCCAGTCTATGTCTTTTGATTAATGAGTTTTGGCTATTTACATTCAATGTTATTATTGAGATATGATTTTAATTCCCTGTCATTTTGATTTGCTTCTGGTTTTTAATTTGAATTAGTTTCTCCTTTGACTGACAACTCTTCTAGTGTAGTTCCTCCTTTTTCTGGTTTTCACTTTGTTTTTTTTTCCTACATGAAATATTTCATTGAGTATGTTTTTTAGAAGAGGTTTCTAGTTGTAAATGCATTTAACTTTTGTTCATCATGGAAAGTTTTTATTTTGTCATCAATTCTGAAGCTTTATATTGCTGCCTATCATATTCTTGGCTGGCTTTTATTTTGTTTCAAGGCTTGGTATGTATTATTCCAAGAGCACCTAGCTTCCATGGTCTGGTCTGAGAAATCAGCTGTGATCTGTATTGGTTTTTCTCTAAATGCTACTTGTTACTTTTCTCTGAAATCCTTTAAAATTATATCCTTATTCTGTTTGTTAGGCATTTTCTTCATAATGTGCCTTGGTGTAGGTCTGTTACAATTTTACATATATGAGTCCTTTAGGACTCCTGCATTTGAATTTCCATCTCATTTGTAAGGTTCAGGAAAATTTCTAATATTATTTAATTGAAATACTGTGCATTTCTTCAGTTTGTATCTAGGAGCCTTCATATATCCTGATAGATCTTAAATTTGGTCTTTTCATATTATCTCATATTTCTTGGATGTTCTGTTCATGGTATCTTCACATATTTTGTCCATGGTCAACTTTATTTTCATGATAACATATATTTGTCTTCATTGCCTGTATTTGTTTTCCATGTGATCTAGCCTGCTGGTGATGATTTCCATTGAATTTTTAATTTGGTTTATTGGTTTCTTCATTTTGAGGATTTCTGACTGATTCTCTTCAGGATCTCTATTTTCTTAATGAAATGATCTTTCTCTTCTTGTACTTTCTCTCTGATATCATTTTTTTTTCTTTTTCTGTACTGGAGATTGAACTCAGTGGCACTCAACCACTGAGCCACACCCCCAGCCCTATTTTGTGTTTTATGTAGAGACAGAGTCTCACTGAGTTGCTTAGCACCTTGCTGTTGCTGAGGCTGGCTTTGAACTTGCAATTCTTTTGTCTCAGCCTTCTTAAGTGCTGGAATTACAGGCTTGTGCCACCGCGCCTGGCTTGATATCATTTTTATGTCATCTTTTACCTTGTAGATTACTTTCACCGTGTACTTTCTGAATTCCATCTCTGACATTTTGTCCAATGAAGTCTATTGTTGAGGTATTCTGTGTTATTTGAGATGCTTTATTTCCTTGCTTTTTCATATTTTTTGTGTCTACCTATCTGTGTGGATAGATCTGATGCTGTAGAGTTTCTACCTTACAAGTTTATAGTGTCCCTCTATGTTACTAGTACCTCACAAATTTATGGAGAAGGCTAATAATAGTGACAATATATGCAAACAATACATACCTGTAGACTAGGTCCTTAGTCCTATTTTGATATTTAGTGTTAATTGGTATAATATGTAAAGATAGTACAGTCAGCAATTTTTATCAGTTAAAACATTAAGAAATCATACACTATGTCTGGCTTAAAATCAAATAATAGTTGTTTTCTGTGACTTCTGTATTAACTATTTCTGTGTCATTGGTGGTAAGGGTAGACATTACATACCTCAATTATTATTAAAAAGTGATAAGGATAGAGTTTTGTATGAGGAACAAAGAAGAGGTAGGAGGATAAAAAAAGTGTTTACAATTTCAAAGTGTGAATAGGGCAGATGCAGTGGTAATATAGGATATAATGCTAATGTAAAATGGGAAGAACAAATAGAAGAATATAAAGGAGGAGAGAGAATTGAATTTGGGTGGCAGAAATAGAAAAAAAAGAAAAGGAGACAAGGGAATATAGTAGTGGAAAAGATGATACAAAAACATCAAAATATGATAATCCAAAACCCTAACCCCCAAAATACAAAGCATGGGAAAAGAGCACCCTCAAGAAAGAAAAAAACAAACCAAAAAAAGAGAAAGAAAAGAAAAAAAGAAAAAGGAAAAAATAGACTAGAAATGAGGAGAAAGAAACACATATAAACATGTATACGACTCCTTGAATCAATCAGTACACATTCAAATAAAACAAAAACAATATAGAAACTAAAAACTAAAAGCAAAACAGAACAACAGCAACGAGCAAACAACAACAACAACAACAAACTTGGTGATATTTTAAGAAATTAAGTAGTCTTATTCACTATGGGGGACAAAATAATCAGTAAGCATATATGTTCATTTTCTGTGCCCACCTGATTATCTTTTTGTTTATTTTTAAGGTATGAACTAATCATGGGAGTATGGGCCATGGGTTGTTCTGTCCTTCCATTTATATTCTTTTTCTGACTGACAGGAGGGTTGGAGTTTAAGTCTTCCTCATTTCCCTTCTTGGGGGATTAGTTTGGGTATCAGGCTGTGAGCATGGTGGTAAAGGGGCATGCTGAGTTAGCTGGATAGGAGGTAGGCTGTGAAGTAGGTGGCAATGTCTGATGGTCCCAGCTAGCCTGGGCCAGGAGGAACAAGGCCAGGTGGTGGGTCATCTGGGTTGGCAGTGAAGCTATGTGAATGGCCAGGCTGGCCTGATGGGAAAGTAGTGGTCTGGTATGCAGGACTATGCACTAGCAACTAAGATGCAGGTCTAGCAGGCAGAACAGTTGCTTGGGATGGGGGCAAGAGTGTTGGGAGACTGGGGACTGGGCTATAAAAGGGATATGATAGGTGCTAGCCTGGTAATGCACCAGGGGACTTGTGGATGCCAGATTGGGGAGGGAGCTAGGGACTGCACTAGTCCTGGAACTCTTGGCTATTCTTTGTTTGTGTTTTTGTACAAGTGCTTGAAATCCAGAGCACTAGACAACTAAAGCACATCCCCAGCCATATTTTGTATTTTGTTTAGAGACAGGGTCTGAGTTGCTTAGCACCTTTTTTGCTGAGGCTATCCTTGAACTCACAATCCTCCTGCCTCAGCCTCTCAAGCTGCTGTGATTATAGGCATAAACCACTCTTCCCAGTTTGGCTATTCTTTTTTTTTCTTAACTATATATGGAAATATATCCTCATTTTTAATGTGATGCTGAGAATCAAACCTAGTGCCTCATACATGCTAGGTAAATGTTCTACCAGTGAGCCACAACCCCAGCCCCTGGCTTGCCTATTCTTATAGTGCACTTTCTCCCACTGCTGGTTTTTAGTTTCATTCCCTATTTCTTTTTAGTGAAGTATTTTATTGAGTATGTACTGTAGTGTAGGTTTTCCAGTTGTAAATACTTTAACTACTTCTTTTTCATGAAAACTTTTCATTTTGTCATCAGTTCTGAAGTTTAATTTTGCATGATATAACTATTATTTTTAATATACCATTCAATTATATTTACTTACCATTATTGAAATGACAAAATTATAAGAATGGAAACCAGATTAGTGGATGCCAGTCTCTAAGAATGCAGGTAGTATAGAGTGAGAGTGGCTACAGGAGGGTAGAAGAAGAAATATTTTGTATAGAGAAAAATGACTAATCATATATAGAGGTAAATCAATGCAGATCTCAGCTGATTTTCCTACCTAGAACTAAAAGCTAGAAGGTCCTGGAATTAGAACTTTCAGAAGATAGAGTATTCATGGTTGGCATCCATTTTATTTCACTGCTTGGTACAAATAATTCCGGGACCACCTAGCTATTAGAGTCTGGGTTGAAAAATCAGCTGAGATTTGGATTGGTTTGTCTCTCAATGTGACAAGTCTTTTTTCTTGAGAAGTTTTCATAATTCTATCATTCTGTATTTGACATATTTTCATAATAATGTGCTTTGGTTTGGGTCTCTTGTAAATTTGTATAGTTGGAATTATGTAAGCCTCCTGAAATTGATTTTCATTCTTAATGTTTGGGAAATTTTCTGATATCAATTAATTCTAAATAATATGCATTTCTTTAGTTTGTATTTGAGAGTATTCATCTATCTGAATGAATCTTAGATTTGACCTTTTTATGTTATCCCAGTTTTTGTAAATTTTGTCCATAGTCACCTAACATCTTTTTTCCATGATCACCTTTATTTTCAACATTATATATTTGTCTTTGTTGCATGAAACTTTATCTTCCAAGTTATCTAGTCTGTTGGTGATGATTTCCATTGAATTTTTAATTTAGTTTATTGATTCCTTAATTTTGAGGATTTCTAATTGATTTTCCTCAGGATTTCCATCTCTTTATAGAAATGGTCTTTTACTTTTGTATTTTCTCTCTGATTTCACTCCTGACATCATCTTTTACCTCATTGAGCTGTTTAACTGTGAACTTTCTAAATCTCTTCCCTGAACATTCCTCCATTTTGGCATCAATTGATTCTGTTTTCAAGACATTCTAAAATTGTTCAGGTTAGTTTATTTCCTTGCTTTTTAATATTTTTTTTGTCTTTACATCTATCTGATTGGTTCTGAAGCAGCAGAGTTTCAAACTTATGAACTCATAAAGTCCCTTTTCAATTCCACTACCTCACAGATTAAGGGGTACCAAATAATAGCAATGACCTATGTAAATAATATGTAGTTATATACTAAGTATTTGCCTCCTGTTATGATATCTACAATATTAATAAGTACAGTAAACAACTGGTAGGATCAGCAAATTCTATTAGTAAAAACAGTAAATAATCATGAATTTTGTCTGGCCAAAAATTAAGTAATCAGTGTTTGACTATTTTTAACTTCCATAGTATTGATAAATGACAGCATTAGTCATGCATTCCAGTGTTATATATAGCAATTAGTGCTAAGATATGTGACAAAATTAGATTTAATTAAGAGGAAAAATGAAAAGGTAGAAGGGTAGAAAAGGGTTTGCAATTTCAATAGGTGAATGTGGGAAATGCAAAACTGAAGTAGGATGTGACACTAATTTGGAGGATGAGAAAAACTAGAAGTAAAATATTAAGAGTAAAAGAGAGAACAGAATTTTAGTGTTGTGAAGAGCAAAGCAAGAAAGACACAAGTGAAACAGAATAGTGAAGACAATACAGAAAAAAATTGAGATAGATTAACCAAAAACCCTATCCCTCCACAGACAGAGCAAGGAAAAATTACTACCTTCAAAAATGTTAAAAATGAGATAACAGAAACAAATATGTATATGTATACATATCCATGTGTGATGGATAACAAAACAAAAATAAGTAAATAAAAAATATTGATGCAATATTAAAAAGTTTCCATTTTGGTGGTCAAAAATGTCAATGAGAATATATGTTTTGCTGTCTATGCCCATCTATCAAATATCTTTCTTTCTGTTTCTTCTTGAAGTATGTACTCAGCTCAAGAGTAGAGACTGTGGGTTGTCTGCCCCTTTCTGTTTATTTCGTTACTCACCAAGATGTTAGTTGATGTTCAAAACCTTTACTTCCCTTCCCAGTGGTAAGATGAAGTTTGGGATTGGAAATATTGTCAGCTCTACTCCAGAGTGAAGACACAACTGGGTTCTGTGAGATGAGTGGGGGAGCTATTGGTGCTGGGCTTAGGTCTAGTGAGGCCCCATGTGGTTCATTGCACAAGTTTTCCGAAGATATTAAATCCACACACCTTTAGAGTCTTCCAAATGCCTAACTATGCAGGAACACTGTGCACAGGAGTCTCCCCAGCAGTTCACTCATAAGATTGGGGAGCCAGTCCCACACTGCTTCTGTTGTTTGTGGGTTCTGCCCTTAATGACCTCCCAGGGCACATCCCCAGCTGCAATCACACCACCAATTCAGGTTCCTAACCCACTGCAGCAGGTTTTGCATTCTTCTCAGAATTCTGGGCTTAGTCTCCAAGCAGGGACACACCCACCAGTTCAGATTCTCAACCACATGTTTCCCAGCTTCTTTGGATCCATACCCAAGCACAGATACATCCACCCATTAGACTTACTATCTGCTACAGTTGGTCCTGTGAGCTGAAAGGCTCAAAAAGTGTATGAACAAGTATTCTCCCCAGCCTCCTTGATTTGTATTCTTCTGAGCTAAATAGTCTCTGTGCCTAACTTTCTCCAGATTTCACTAGATTCAGACTAGTTCAGATGGCTGGTGTCTACTTGCACTCTGCATCAGACACAACCCCATTTTCCCAAATGTAAGCTCTCTGTTCCTATATCTGCTGCCTGCGGCTCTGTGTTCGTGTAAAATGGCTCATACTTTGGCTCATCATGGACGATTGTTGAACATGGTACATCAGTCACATACCAATTTCCTGTGTCCAACAGCTTCTGAATCAGTCTAGTGTAGCTGCCTCTCCAGTCTAAGAATTTTCCACACTAAGGCTTTTCATTTTATTCCTCAATTTTTTCACCATTGTGTGTGAGTCCCATTGTTCCCACAAGCAACTTATTTTATTTTTTTCTTTTTTAATGTTCACAAAATTTCTAAGTCTCTAAGGCACTCTGGTTGTCCAGTATTGTGTTTTACTAAAATCCCTTTCACTCATCTTGCAGAGAAACAGTATTCCTTTTGCTTGAATCCTGGGCCACCAAGATACAAGTACTACAAGAAACTCTGCTTCACTTTAGTCCACCATCACCACCACCACCACCACCACCATTTTCTTCTTCTCCTTCTCTTCCTTCTAATTCTTTTCCTATCTCTCTCTCTCTCTCCCCCTCTCTCTCTCTCCCCCTCAGAGTGCCCAGTGGTAATACTGAATATTTTCACAAATATTTTTGTCCATTTTTGTTTCTTCTTTTGGGAAATATCTGGTTAAATCATTTGCCCCTATATTCTTCAGATTATAATATTTGTATGTGTTTATGTGTGCATGTGTATTGTTGTTGTTTGAGTTCTTCACGTATTTTAGATATGAATCTTCTATTCAATGCATAGATGTCAAATATGGTCTTCCATTGTTCAGGTTATCTATTCACACACTTAATTTTTCATTTGCTGTGCAGAATCTTGTGGGGAGATAGCTCCATGCTACTCTCTTAAGATGGCAATTAACCATTGTGTGTAAACAGGAAGGGCACAGAGGAAGGAGGGACTATGTGATTGGTTTACTGTTGGTTCCGCAAACATGATCAGCTCATGGACAGAATTCAGGGAGCTTGTGTACCTTGTCACAGGAACAGCTGCTGGCTGCGTTCATTGTCTCTGATTGGCCAAATGGCCCTATAAGTTGAATGCTTGTTCCGCAATTAAAAGAGTACTTGCTTTGACTTGACTCCCTGGCGTGTCTGATTGTCCTATGGCAGAGGGCTGGGAATAGGCAGCCAGTCAGCTCCAACTCTTCCCAACTTATACTGTTAGGTGAATGTGGGGGTACCTCTTCAACCGACTGGTTCGGGATGGTCCCTAACCCCCGCATTGTGGTGCCTTGTGTGAGGAGGAGAAACCAAAACCATAAGTGGAAAGTTGGGCCAATCAGATGAGTAGATCTGCAGGTCTTTGGGTTGGAGTTTACCTAAAAATAGGTTAAACTAATGGAAAAGAGGACTCTACTCTGAAAGATTTCAGATATCTGCTTAAGAGTAAGGGCTTAGAGCTTTCAGATATCCAAGCTGTAAAGGTCTGGGAGACCTTCATGCAGGCAGCTCCCTGGCTCCCCACTAGTAATCTTTTTGGTCACTCCACATGGGAGCAGATAGAACAACTGGTCCATAAGAGGGAAGTCAAGGGGCTGGGATTGTGGCTCAGTGGTAGAGCGCTTGCCTCGCATGCGTGAGGCCCTGGGTTCGATCCTCAGCACCACATACAAAGCAATAAAATAAAGACATTGTATCCATCTACAACTAAAAAAATATTTTTAAAAAAAAGACTTCTAAAATCAGTAAAAGATAGGAAATTATTACAATCACAGCCACTATTTGTGAGACAAATAAAAACAATGCAAAGGGTCATTTTAATAAAGAAATGGTTCTTTTTAAAGATAAACATTATTCACAAATCCTTAGTGAAACTAACCAAAAAATAGAGTTATGACCCAGTTCAATAGAATTAGATATGAAAATGGAGATATTACCATAAACATTCCTTGGGGCTAAGTATTTTGAAAGCTTATACTCCAGTAAACTGGAAAATATAGAATATATTAACACACTTCTACATGCTTTACTCCTATTCATCCAATAGCATATGTAAAGCCTAAAAATGGAAAACAATCAATTATAGTGAAGCAATAGTAAAATAAAACTATCTATATAAAAGAGCATAGAACCAAAGGATTTTTAGGATTATTTTATCATTTTTGTAAAGAAGAACTAATACCAATACCCCTCAAACTACCCCATGAAATGCAGAGAGGGAATACAACTAAATTAATTCCGTGTATGCTATGTCACCCTTATACCAAAACCTGAACAGGTTTGAAAGATGAGCATAGATGAAAAATTCCTCAGCAAAATATTAGCAATAAGCATTTGAAATTACATTAAGAAGATTGAACAGCATTATTATTAAACTTGCTTCTTTCCAGGGATGCAAATTTGTTTCAACATAAATAAGTAAATGGTTGTAATTCATCACATAAATAGAATAAAGTACAAAAATCACATGAGCATCCCAATAGATGGTAAAAAAAAATTCCTTTGACATTCAGGTTAAAAACATTGAAGAATCTAGGAAGAGAATGAACTTCCACCAACATCATAAAGGGCATGTATGAAAAACTCAAAGCCAACATCATATCCAATGGGGAAAAATTAAATACATGACTTATGAAATTAGGAACTAGATAATGATGAAGCATTTCACCAGTCTTATGTAATATATTACTTTGTTATGGTTTGGCTTTGTGGAGTCTCCCAAAATTTCAGGTTTGAGATAATGCATGGACATTCAGAGACGAAATGGTTAGATTCTGAGAATTTCAACCCAGTTACTTAATTTATTTAAATGATTTAACTTGGTGGTAATTATATGCAGGTACAGTGGGGTTGGAGAAAGCATGTCATGTGGGGAATGGCTTGAAGGTTTACATTTTGTCCCTGATGTGCAAAGCTCTCTCTGCTTCCTGGCTGTTTTGTCTTTGCCAGCTTTCATTTGCCACATCTTTCTGCCATGATGTTCTGCCTCAGCTCAGGCCCATATCTATATAGTTCACTGATCACGGACCAAACCTCTGAAACAGTGAGGCAAATAAACTTCCTCTTGTAATTTGTTCTTGTCAAGTTTTTAGTTAGAGTGGTGCAATGCTGACTAAAACATACTGGAAACTCTAGTTAGAGCAATTCAAAGGAAATAAAGAAATATGAATATGAAAATACAATGTCAAATTATCTTTTTTTCGGATGATATGAACCTATACTTAGAACATCCAAAAGCCACTCCAACAGAAGATTTATAGAGCTAATAACAAGTTCACCTAGGTGACATAAGATCAACATTCCAAAATCAGTTGATTTCCTATATGTCATTAGTGAACTTAATGAGAAAGAAATCAGAAAAACAGTTCAATTCAAACTTCCTCAAAATAATACTCATTGGTAAATGTCACCAAGGAGGTGAAAGGATTCTACAATGGAAAAAATAGAACAGTGAAGAAAGAATTTGAAGACCTTAGGAGATAAAATGACCACTCATTTCCTTGGATTGGCAGAATTAACATCTCCAAAAGGTCTTATTACAAAAACCGATCTACAGATTGAATGAAACAACAACCAAAATACCTCATTTTCACAGAATAAGGAAAAACTGTCCTCATATTCATATGGAAAAATAAAAGATATAGAATAGCAAAGCAATCTTGAGCAATTAGAGCAATATTGCAGACATCACACTACAGGATCTCAAATTGTACTACTGAGCTATAGTAAAAAATACATCATGGTATTGGTAAAACATAGTAGACATGAGGGCCTGTGATATGGGATACAATAACAGAAAAATCCACATAGATACATTCAATTTATCTCTAACTAATGTATCAAAACTACACATTGAAGACAAGATAGACTTTTAAAGAAATGGTGCTGAGAAAACTGGATATCCACATATAGAAGAATAAATGTAGATCTCTATTTCTCATCCTGCACAAAAATCAACTAAAATTGGACCAAAGACCTAAAAATTATACCAGATGCACAGCAACTGATAGAGGAAATTATAAGGTCAGCACTCCAACATATTGGTGCAGACATCAAATTCCTTAAGATTTATAAAACCTCAAGAAATAATACTAGGATTCAAAAAAGTGAGATGTCATCATACTTAGAAGCTTCTGTACAGCAAAGGGAACAATGAAGAGCATAAAGAGAGAACATACAGAATGGGAGAAAATCTTTGCAGCTACTCTTCCAAAAGTGTATTATTATCTAGAATATGAAATGAAATAAAAAACTTAAACATCAGAAAAACAAATAATCCTATCAATAAATGGTCAAAATATCTACAAGGATTTTTCTTAAAGTAAGAAATCAGAATGACCAACAAATACATAAGAAAAATTTTCAACATGTGTAGCAACCAGTGAAATGCCAATGAAAACTATACTGATATTTCATGTTACTCCAGGTGGAATGACAGTCATCAATAACACAAATAACTGCTGTCAATGATGTGAAGAAAAACATACATTTATATATCACTTTTGGGACTATAAATTAGCACACTCATTTTGGAAAGAAATATGAATATTACTCCAAACACTAGAAGTGGAACCACCATAAGAACCAGCTATGTGACTCATTTTGCATTTATCCAAAACAGCTAAAATCAGCATACAGCATTGATACATGAATACTAAGGCTTAGAGCAACCCAGTTCACAATAACAAAATTATGAAACCAGTGTCAGTGTCTGTCAACAGGTTGACAAAAAATGTCATTCATGTATAAAATGTTATACTCAACCACAAATGTGAATGAAATTATGCATTATTGTGGAAAGTGGAAGAAACTGGGGAACATCTTGCTATGAAACATTAGCCAGATTCTGAGTTGAGTGTTGAATGTTTTTTTTTAATCTGTGGAAGCAAAAGAGAAAAAAATAATAAATATGTAATCTAATGAAAACAGAAGTGAGAACAAGAGAGTGGAGGCAAAGGATCCAGAGGGAGGAAGGAGTGGATGGTCTAGAGAATTACTGGGAATGAAATGCACCAAATTATTCTGTGTCTACATGAATCCCACTCTCCTATGTAATCATAATACAGTAATTAAAATAATAATAATAATAATAATAATAATACAGAGTGGATTAGTAGAGTAGGGCAAGTGCATGAGGAGGATATTGAAGTGATGGGAAAGGGAACATGATGGGGAATGAGATTGATCAAACTTGCATGACCATAATTGTATGTGTTTACACAATTATGCCATAATGTAAGTCTCTATTAAGTATAATTATAATGTATCAATAAAAAAGAGGTGGGGCACTGTCAGAGGTTGCTAGGTCATTGAGGACATGCCTTCAAGGGGATTGGTAGATTCTGATCTTTTTCTCTCTCTGACTCACTGATCTGTTTCTAGAGATGACCATTTTCTACTACATGTGTTCCTGCCATATGTCCCTATCCGCTGCCCTCATCTGAGATCAAACCAGTGGTGTCAGTAGATCTTGGATTTTGAAATTCCAATACTATGAGATTAAAAAAGTAAAACTCACTTCATAGAGTTAGTTGCCTTTGGTATTTTGCTGTAACAATACATAGTAAACTAGTACAGACAGGCTGGGAAGTGAGAAAGTCTGCCATGGAATTGAGGGGCTTCAGGTCATTGCCATTGAGAAACTTACCAAGGGCCTTTCAATTTCTGTCCAGGTGATATTGGGCACTGAGGACATAGGCTTTACCAGTATCATGGGGAAGAAGAAGTTGTGGTGGCCTGTGGCTGCCAGTTACAGAGTCACTGTGATATTGAAGGGCATCATGAAGACTGGCAGGTCCCACTTGCAGAAGATGGAATTCAAGGCAATAGAGTTAACAGGGCTGAAGGTGGAAGAGACAGAGGATCAATCACTGTGAGCATTCTCATGTTGACACTGTCCCTTCTGCTCTGGATGCTGCCATCTGCCATCCCCTCTTTTGTCATAGTCATTCCTGATTCCCTCAAAATTCTAGTGGTCCATTGCTTTGGGATTGGAAATAAAGTGTTCAACTTAAGTTTACTTATTCTTTCCTTTTGGAAGAGCATTGTTGAACCAAAACTTCTGCTGGCACTATCACTCCATATTGGAAATATATAAATATTATTTATAAATAAAAACACATATTAGGCTAATGCAGATATTGGTATTTATGAGTGAGGTCATTACTATAACTCTACCTAAATATGTATAAGAACATTTGAAATTGGTGACAGAAACAATTTGGAAGAATTTGAATAAGCAAGCTAGAGAAAATCTGCAATACTCTGAGCACAACATTGTGGGTAATTCTGATGTAGGCTCAGAAAATCATACTGTCGATAGAAATGTGGAGAGTAAAAGCCATGCTGATGAGTTCTGCAATGGAAAGGAGGAGTCTATTAGGAAGTGGAGTAAAGTTTCTCCTTGTTACACTGTGGTTCAGAACCTGGACATATTGTCTATGCCCTAAGACTTTGTAGTTATCCCAAGCAGGGGATAAAGAAATAGATCTGTGGAGTAGATGAAGTGGAATGAAGGGAAGGGAAGAAATACAGTGCAATGAACCTGACCTAACATTCCTATGTACATATATGCATATACCAAAGTGAATCTCACCATCATTTTTATCTACAAGAAACTAATTAAAAAAATAATTAAATAGCAGAAAAATGAGTATAATAGCGGGAAGGGAGTGGGGGAGGAGGAGAGGAAAAGGGCAAGTACTAGGAATTGGATTAGAATAAATTATATTCCATAATTTTATAATTATGGTCAAAAAGAATCCTAATTTTAACTTTTCTCCTTAAAAAGAGATGATTTTAAAAATAATGATAGACATATTTGTTTGTCACAAATTTCAAAAGGGCAAACCCTTTAAGAGGTGATTGCAGTACTTTTGGTCAGTTTTAGCCAAATTTACATAACTAAAATGAGTGCGGTGGATATATCGGGAAGATTTGTACCCTGGCCATGGAAATAGTGGAAATTTGCATAACAATGAAGACAAGAAGGATGCAGTTGATAAAGATATTAGTGCTGATAAAAAGACAAGAGCTTTTTATTAGGACAATAAGATAGATGCCTCAAAGGCATGCAAGAAATTTTTGAAGCCACTGTTCCTATCACAGGATCAGAAGTTTTAGGTGTGAAATTGCTCAAGCATTTCACACAAGCTTCTAAAGTCCTTTCCCCATGCTCAACTGGAAAAACACTTCATGGCCACACATATGATTCAATCAATCTCAGGTAAGGATCCTGCTGGTAGAAGATCTTGGCATTGTACATGTGATGCCAGTTGTACAGAAGCACAGAATGCAAGAGTTATGGGATCATGGCAGCTTCCACTATTATTTCAGAGGAAAGTCTGAGAAAACAAATGATGTGTCACAATATTGGAGTCATTGCTGAGAGTCACTGATGTAGTGAGGCTTTGCAAAGCTGCAGGAGTGAAGCCAAAATGGAGAATACAAAGAAGTTCAGAAATCATCTTTCCAGACTATTCTCAGAAAACAACATCTCTCTGCCTGCATTATCAGACAACAGCTATGCAAGTGGTGACTAGCAAAACTGTAGGGATATAAGAGAAGGGCTGCTTAAGTGTTTGAAGCTTCCCTGACACTGTATGTCTAGGACGTCAGACATTTCAATGTTCACCTTTTTGGTTTTGTTCATGATCTAGGCTAATTCTTCTATTCTTTTTACTTATTCCTTCCTTTTGGAAGAGCATTGTTGAACCTGTACCTCTGCTACCATTGTCACTCCATATTGGAAATACATAACTTATTTATGTCTTTCACAGGGAGTCACAGGTGAGAGTTGACCTTCAATCTCAGATGAGACTTTGAACTTGGATTCAAGCATTTCTAAAACACCTGAGACCTTGAGATACTTGAGGTTAAAATGAATGCAGTTTTCATTGTGTGACGGACATGAATCCACTGGAGGTTAGCAATGGAAGACTAAAATTCAGAAGAACAACCCCAATGGACCTATATTCAAATGTTTAGAATCCAGGTGGGTAGTACTGGGAGGTGCTGTGTATGTTCTTGCATTTTCTTACACATGAACTTTTGGAAAACACTTCTTATGTAATCCATAACTTTAGGTCACTGGCAGTGTGTCCTTGAAGCTGATATTGGTACTGAACCTCATCTTGTCTCTCTCTTTGCTTCTTTGCCACCATGACTTGGTGCAATTTCCTCTGATATATACTCACTTTTATGACATCCTCTCTTGCCATAGACCCAAAGGCAATGGTGCCAAGTGATCATGGACTGAAAATTTCAAATCTTTGAGATAAACATAACTTTCCTCCCTATATGTTGATTTATCTCAGTTATTTGTTACAATAATGGAATGCTAACAGAAAATTTCTACTGAGAAGTAGAATCCTTGTTTTCACTACACCTGATGATGTGGTTAAGAAGCCCTTTTGACTGGTTTGCAGGAGTTGGGAAAAGTTTGGATGAGTAGGGTACAGAAAGCCTAGAATGGTATAAATAAGGATAATGGGAAAATCTGGTGAGGGTTCAGAATACAAGAATACTGACATAAACATGGATGTTAAGGGTTATGCCAAAAGATTTCAGATTGAAGTAAAGACTCTACTGGGAATTAGAGTATAGGATATGCATTACACCATGGCAGAAGCTTGAATGTTTTATGTCAATGTCCTGCTGACTTTGTGAGAGACTGAGCTTAGAAGTGATGAACTAATTAAACTTGTCAAAGAAATTTCAAGACAACTCAGCATTCAGGAAGTGTCATTAATATGTCTGTCTGCTATCATAAAGTTTACAGGGAAAGACAAGAGCAATGAAAAGCACAGTGGACATATTTTAAAAATGTGCATTTTGTTCAGAAAAAGGAGAACATTTAAAGTTATACCAGGAAGAGTCCAGTTGCTGAAGAGATTACTGTCACTAAAAAGAAGCCAACTACCTTGCACCAAGTCAATAAGAAAGATGAACGAAAAACACCCCAGATATGGCAAGATCTTACCCATCACTGGCTAGAAATTAGAAGTATAAATTTATTTAGAAATTTATGCTTTGAAAAGACAGGCCTAAGGTACTTGGGTCACATATGGCTGCCTAATAAATTATTTTCCTCAGGTTTATTTTCCAATGTTTAATTGCTAAGGTATTTAAGAGCCCGCTATAGCTTTGATTGAAAGGGGCAGGTAGAATTTTGCTCCATCACATGCTCTTCACCATGAATGCAGGCAACAAACCTCAATGGATGATGGTTTGGCAGGCATATAGAATGCAAGGATTATGGGATCATGGAGGCTTCTACTAGAATTTCAAAGGAAAGTGTGGCATACAACATGGTGTATAGCATAATCAGAATCCCAGAAAGTGGCCTTTTGCAGGGTAATGTATGAATCTGTGAGAATGAAGCCAGAACTGCAATGGAAAACTTGGGAAATTAGGAATGTCAGGAACACAGAACACATGCCAAGGCAAGCTGCAAGTGTAATCAGAGCCAGCACAGTCTTAAAGGCAAGGTACCCCAAGCACATTAGACATCACTTTATGTCACTCTATGCCCTTTATAACTGGACATGGAGCTTTATGAATCTAATGTATAACCTGCTGGAATTTGTTCTTGCTTTGGTCTGGTTCTTTATTATTATTATCCTATTTTACACTGTGCCATAGTAACATACAAATATGTAACTAAATAAAACTTACATGGACTCACAGATGAGTTTGTCTTGGAACTCTAGGTAGGCTTTGAACTAAGACAATTGAGCAATGCTTCAGGGACTCTTGAAGAAGGACTAAATATATTTTACATTGTGATGTGAACATAAGTCTTTGGGGGAAAAATAGAAGGATAGAGTGCTTTGGCTAAGTGTCCCCCAAAGGGCTACATGTTAAAAAACTGATTGCTATCCAACCCAATAGTGATACTGGAAGGTGGTGCTACTTTTAATAGGTGGAGACTTGCAGGAGGAACTTAGATCACTGGTGGTATATTTTTGAAGAAGGCATTAAGACCTCAGCTCCTATCTCTTTTTGCTTCTTGACCACCATGAGATGAGCAGCTTTGCTCCACCACATACTCTGCACCATGATGTACTACCTTGCCACACATGCAAAAGCAGCAGATCCAACTGACTATGGTTTTACTAAAATAAACTTTTTATCCCTTTAAGTTGATTTAGCTCAGGTAGTTTTATAATATCAGAAAGTTAGTGAGCACACTCTCACAATTAAATATCTATAAAATAAATTGTACAAAATCCCATTGATAATATCCATCAAAAAGTATTTAGGGATAAATTTAAACAAACATTGCATATAGACTGAAAACTATAAAACCTTGATAAAAGTAATTGAAGAAGATAAGAATAAACAGAAAAAAGATTACATGTTCATAGATTGGGAAAATTTATATTGTCATAATTACTTATCCCAGATCATTTTGTGTGATTATCACAAAATACCCATGGTTTAGTATATTATATAAGAATTCAATTCATTTTTGCATATGATTTTTGAGGCCCAAGAACATGGGTGTCCGCATCAGCTTTTATTGTGTGTCTCCTGATGTCACATTGTAGAAATCTCATGGTGAGAAAGGAAGCAGAAGAATCCACTAAGAAAAAGTTGAAGTCACTTTATAATAATCCATTTTCATGGTTACTAATCCAGTTGCACAAAATCTAATCAATTTCTAAAATTTGGATATTAACCACTTCCAAGAATGGTGGTCTTATGATTTAATTATCTTTATTAGAATTCTCTCCATCATACTATTATAATTTAGGGGAACTAAATTTCACAACGTCTTTTGCTAGGAACAAACCACATTCAAATTCAGGTATGATAAAAAATGATCTATATATTCAACATAATCTCTATCAAAATTCCAGTGACTTATTTCACAATTAAAAAAAATTGCAAGGTGCTAAGCAACTCAGTGAGACTCTGTATCTACATAAAACACAAAATAGGGCTGGGGATGTGACTCAGTGGTCGAGTACCCCTGAGTTCAATCCCCAGTACCAAAAAAAAATTCATAGATCTATCTGGAACTATGAATGTCCCTGAATAGCCAAGAAAATCTTGAGCAAAAAGGACAGAACTGGAGATATCAAACACCCTGACTTTGTAGGCTACTGAAAAGCTGTATTTACCCAACCAGCATGAGGGGCTGGGGTTAGAAGTCGGAGATAGAATATTCTTGTAGTACACACAAACTGCTAGTTTTTATCCCCAGAACCACCAAAAAAAAAAAAGACAAAAGAGAAAAACCTAGAAAAACAGCAAGATATTGGCATGCAAAAAGACACAATAATCAAGGGAATTAAATAGAGAAAACAAAAAGAAAGAAATCTGCACACTAGAAGTCAAGTGACTTTTTACTATGTTGTTGAGATCACACAATGCAAAAAGGAGAGTCTAAATGGTGCTGGAAATTTCATGTTTTTTAAATGTCTGTTTGTATTACATTGTGTGCCTATACCACATATTTTTTTGGTACCAGGGATTGAACTCAGGGGTACTCAACCACTGAGTCACATCCTCAGCCCTATTTCGTGTTTTTTTAAGTAGAGACAGGGTCTCACTGAGTTGCTTAGTGCCTCTCCTCACCGTTGCTGAGGCTGGCTTTGAACTCGCGATTCTCCTGTCTCAGCCTCTCAAAGTGCTAGGATTACAGGTGTGAACTACTGCACCTGGCTTATACCACATTTTCTTTACTCATTTATCCATTGATGGGAATTCAGGTAAATTTCATACTGTATTGTGAATAGTGTTTCAATAAACATGGGGGTGCAGCTGAGTCTTCAACATGACACTTCCTTTTCTTTGGGTATATACCCAATAGTTGGATATCTGCAAGTAGAATGTATTCAAAATCTAATCTCAGATGAAATAAAAGCATGAACTCAAAATGGACTAATAACTTAAATTTCAGACTTGAAATAATAAGCCTACTATAATAAAACAGAGGTAAAGCTACAAATCTCTTTTCTGGGCAATGATTTATTGGAAAGAACACAAAATGCACAGTTGACAAAGGGAAAAATTGACCAGTGAGATAACATCAGATTATAAAATTTTTGCATAGCAAAGGAAACTATTAACAGAGTGAAGGGATAACCGACAGATTGGTAGACAGAATTTTCAAATCGTATATCTAATAAGGATGCAATAGCCACAGTATATAAGATACACAAGAAGCTCAATACAAAGAAACAAATAACTTGACTGAAAAATTTAAAAAGATCTGAACAGAAATCTACTAATGAATGGAAAAATTATGGTACACAAACACAACAGTTTGCTACTGGGCCATCAAAATAATCATTTTTTTCTGTCATTTGTAACAACATGGATTATTCCAGATAACATTATAGCAAGTTAAATAAGCCAAGTTCTGATAGACCTATACAACATAATCTCACTCACATCTGATGTTTTAAATAGTTGATTTAATGTAGGTAGATAATAGAATGATGAATAATGATTTCCACAGGTTTGATGGTTAGGAAAGAGAAAGGAACAGAGAGATGTAGTTCAAAGGATATGATTATAGTTATATAGGAGGAATATTAGAAAAAAGGTCCAGAAAAGTAAAATATACAGAGACAGAAAGTAGTTAGGTAATTATTGGGCAATAGAGGTGGTTGGGACAGGCTAGGTTTAGTGAGAGTAAGAAACAATGCTTTTGGAATTTTATTTCTCAATGGTGAAAGTTTTCTAATATTGATTGTAATGATGGTTGCACAACTCTGTGAACATAAAAAACACTGAATTATACACTTTAAATGGGTGAGCTATATGATGCATGCATTTATCACAATAATGAAAAGTGGTGGCAAGCATATGGAGCAAATGGAAAACTTTTACACTCTTGGTGGGAAAGTAAACCAGTACATCCATTTTGGAAAGCAGTATGTCAGTTAATCATAAATCAAAAATTAGAGTTTACATATGACCCAGAAATCTCATTTATAGGCATATGCCCAAAGGAATGAAAATCAGTAGGCTGAAGAGATGCAACCCATGTTAATTTCAGAAATATTCACAATAGACAATATGTGGAAGCAATGTAAATATCCACCAATAGATGAATGAATGAAAAAAAGGTAGAATGTGCACAATGGAATACTCTACAGCTTTTAAAAGGAAGGAAATTCTATCATTCTGAACAAAATGGTTTAAACTGGAAGAAAATATGATCACTGAAATAATACAGGCTTTAAAAGATAAGAGATATATGATCACACTTATGTGTTGAATCTAAAATCATAGCTCTTATAAAAGCAGATATTGGAGCAGTAGTCACCAGAGGATAGGGCATAGGGGGATGGAGAGATGTAAAATAGTGAGAAATCAAAGGGTACGAACTTTCAATTAGGAGGAATGTTTTACATTGCACTGTATGGTGGCCAAAGTTAGTAAATAAATGAATTACATATTTTAAAGTTCCTAAAAGAATTATTAATATTGTTACCATAAAATGATAAGTTGAGATGATGGATATGTTAATTAGTTTTATTCTTTCTTTAATGTATACTTAGATAATTATGTCCAATATTTATTTGTCTATTCAAAATAAATATCATTTTAAAAATACCAATTCTAACTTAGGTAAGGTGGTTTCCATTCTAGCTTTGTTGTGTGTTTCCCTGATCAGAAATGTTATTTATAATTCTTTCATGTGTTTTCTGGCTACTTGCATCTCTTCATTTGAGAAATACCTATTGAGATCTTTTGCCCAGTTTTAGTTGGATTATTGTTACATTTTTGTGGAAGCTAAAAAATATTAACCTGAATTAGAACAATTACTAATAGGGGTTAGGAAGCATGTGGGGGGTAGGAGAAAAAGGAAGATCAGATTTGGGTTGGTGCATGCTGTCTGTATGTAAGGAAATATCACCCCATTAACATGTGCAATTAATACATGCTAATCAAAATAATAAAGGTTAAAAATAAACAACAAAATAAATTTTGGGGGTATACCAGGAATTGAACTCAGGGGCATTCAAACACTGAATTACATCCCAGCCCTACTTGGTATTTTATTAAAAGACAGGGTCTCACTGAGTTGCTTAGCACCCCATTTTTGCTGAGGCTGGTTTTGAACTTTTGATCTTCCCACTGCAGCCATCTGAGTCACTGGGATTACAGGTTTGTGCCACTGCACCTGGCAACAAAATAAATTTAAAAAAATTAAAAAGGAATGAGAAAATGAACAGACATTTCTCAAAAGAACACATACAAATGGCCATTAATCTTATGGGACAAAGGAGTAGAATACCATTATTCTACTCTCCACAGAAGACCCTGCTTAGTGTTAGCTAGAAGACACCTAATAACTGGACAAGGATTTGCTTTTATTTCTGGGACCAGTTAGTTTCCCAGTCTGCCAAGCTGCTCTGTTTAAGTTTTGGTACATGCCTTCCACCATAGCTAGGCAATTGATAGCTCCACTTTAGTGTCCATTTTATCCTTGTACAGAATTTCATGTTCAACTTGAGTAGAGAGCTTAAGGTCCTTTAAGGTCCTCAGCATGGGCACAAACCTGTGCATATGCCAGGCCTCTTAGATTTTCAATAGTATGTAGGATCTTTTCCAAGATCTTATGGATATAGACACCTCAATTACCACAAATCCTTGTCAGCATTTTGGTTAATTATGGTTGTACCCATCTGATTATCTTCTGAGACAGCCAGCTGTGATCACAACACATTACCTGTAGTAGTTTTTGACTTTCAGAACTTGGAAAAATATTTCCGACTGTAGAAACACTTCTGAGTCAATTGAATGAAGAAAACTTTATGAGTGCTGGCTTTTGTGGTAATAGCAAATCTCAAGAAAGGTTACTTGTTTCAGCTTCAACCTCTTGCTGTCTCTACTGGCAAGTATCAGGCAGCTTGTTTCCACTGTAATGACAGGTTGCTAGCTTTGAAGGCTATCATAAATTTGAAGATGAAGTAGGAACAGGACAAGTTCAAATAGAAAGCCTGCTGCTCATATAATATTCAGCCATTTATCTAAAATTGTCCTGGTATTCTCCAAGCCCAGAGTTATGTAAATGCTCACTCCAATGTATTATTGCCAATTTTGTGATGACTTTTAAGAAGGAGAGAATTTCCAAGAAAATTTCACTTCCTTTCCAATGATGCCATTATTAGATTTAAATAAAGAATAGATTTTCTGCAGGAAACCAGGAGGTTTGA
Organism: Xerus rutilus; assembly: GCA_028644305.1. Taxonomy (NCBI): domain Eukaryota; kingdom Metazoa; phylum Chordata; class Mammalia; order Rodentia; family Sciuridae; genus Xerus; species Xerus rutilus. The sequence goes on along the minus strand of CM053417.1, from coordinate 78,050,864 downwards.
GTTAATTATTCTATTCTAAGTACAGGAAGATAATTCCCCCTTAAAAAAATCGTGGTTTTCTGGAAATCCAGATGGGAAGAATATGATGTAAATTCTCAAATAAGAAAAACTTGAGCTTCCCAGATTTCATAACAACATATTGAGGAGCCTAGATTATATATCAAAGATCTTCTTTCTGGGAACTTACCCCTGCATCATTCTGGCATTGGGCCTCTAACAGATTTTCTATGCAAGAGACACTAGCTGACATTCAGATTTGTCCTTTTGGTGCACAAGAGAATTGAGAGATAAATGAAAAGATAAAACTAAATTTTCTTATCTTGGAGATAGCATCAGATGTATACTCCATAGTTTACAGTTTGAGGCTCAATCCATCCTCCCAATAGTGCTAAAAGTTAGGCACAGTAAGTTTACTCATTTTGGAATGAGAAACAAGCTTATCCTTGTTCCTACTCATAAGATTCACTGTAAAGTAAAAAAATGGGTATGTTATATTGTACAGGTCACTTAAATACCATATATTGCTGTTGCTCACATGGCATGAATTTCTGAAAGGGTATACAATTATTAATTTATCTATGAAAGCAAACTAAAATAGAATGATTCCTCAATTTGTGCTATCATTCCATATGGAATATAACAATGTCAGTTCATATTAAGACTGTGTCAATATATAATTTGTGTCTGCGTGTAATTTTCACGTAACAATTATCCAAGGAATTTCACTTTAAGTGTTCTATCCCCACTCTCATATCATCAATTTTCATTCTTTGTTTCCCCATAATTCTAAACAGACCTACTATAACTTCCTACTTTCTCCTTCAGCTACTAGACTAATTACATCTTCCCATTTGTGAAGAATATCCCTCAATGACTTTTCAGTACTTACTTTCTCCAAATGCTTTTTATCCATTTTCACTTAAAATCATAGCATTTGTGCTTTCTCCCTTTTGATTTACCAAAACTACTTGCATTAATGTCAAGAATGGTCTATGTGTGGCTAAATTAAAAGGTTGCTTCTGCAATAGTCATCTTAACCTAGCTCAGCTAAATTTGAAACAACTGATCACCACCTCATCCTCAAAAACTATTCTGCATTTGGCTCTAGAAGTCTATCTTCTCTTGATGTTCCTTGGGCTCCCTGAATGTTCCTTCTAGATTTTTTTTTGTTTTCTTCTTGAACCTTAATTACAGTGAGTCCCAACTTCCATCTTTGTACCACTTCACTTTTGTAAATCCTCTCACTCTCTTGGAGAGCTCATTCGGTATAGTGACTTTCAACACCATCTGTAATAATGACTTCGCATTATGACAAATTTATGACTGATGTGTTATTCTAAAACTCCCTTTATTAGTAAAAAGATAATGTCTAATAAGGAGGAAAGAAAAACAAATAAGGAAGGAAGGAAGGAAGGAAAGAAGGAAGGAAGGAAGGAAGGAAGGATTAACTATATGTTTGTCTTATCTGGTAGGCAGTTCAGGACATTGCACTAGGAAGCAGAGAGAGAGAGCAAGACTCCCCTCACTACAGACAAAATATATTCCAAATCACACTCCAATGACCCACCTCTTCCATCCATACTCTACCTGCTTGTAGGCATCACACATTAATCCCTATCAGAGGATTAATGTTCTGATTAGGTTAAAGTTCTCATATCTCAATTATTTCAACTCTATGCATTCCTAAATTGTTTCACATAACTTTTGGTGGGGTAACTAATATCTAACCATAAAAAGCACCATATCATTTGATGTATTCTACCTTCTCCATCTAGTAGGGGTTCATTCATTGTTTTCTTTAATATGCTTCTCTTTGGTTAGCTGTCTGCTATGATTTGGATAAGATTGGACTGTGACTTCCAAAATTCCATGCACTAAAAATCTTGGTCCTCAATGTGGTAATACTGAGAAGAGGTGGAACCTAAAATAGGTGGGCTTGCTGCCTATTAATTTGGTCACTGATGTAGTCACTGTTGGAAATGATTAGCACATGAAAGAGTGTGTATAAAGAGAGAAAACATGGCCCTTGAATTCCTTTTGCTTCCTGGCTTGGCATGTATTCTCTCACTCTTGAACAAGCTGTCACTACAGTGCCATCTTCTATGTTGACATGGAGCCAGAAGGTTCTCACCAGAGCCAAGCAGAAGTCAGTGACATTCTCTTCAACTTTTATAACTGTAAGTTAAATAAGTTTTTTTTATCATAAAGTTCTCAGTCTCATATAATTTGTTATAGCAATGAAACAGGAGTTATATGGTCTCTCACCACCAAGATTGGTATGTCTCAAGTTCTAAATATTATGGAGGAAGTCCTAGCTGTCCTAGACTTAACTACACAAACCAGTTTTGATATCCAGTAGAGCAATGTCAATCATAAATTTAAATGGTATGTGTCTTCAAAACTTCAGCATTCTATCATAATAAAAGCCCTCAACAAAGTAGTTATAGAAGAAAGGTACCTCAACACAACAAAGGTCATTTATAAAAAATTCATATTTGACATCATATTCAGTGCAGACAAGATTTTCTCCTGTGTTCCACAGCAACACAAGCATGCAAATATTGCCATATCTACTCAACATAGTAGTGGAAGTATTAGAGCAATTAGGCAAGAAAGAAGAAAAATACCATATAAATTATAAATGAAGAATTTAAATGGTCCATATTTGCAGATAGCATGATCTTATATATAAAAATATCCTAAATATTTCACTAAAACCAGTTAGATTTTATAAATGAATTCAGTAAAATTGATGGATTCTGAATCAACATGCAAAAATCAATAGTGTTTTTACACACTGATTGTGAGCAATCTGAAGAAAGAAGTCAAGTAATCAATCACATTTACAATAGCTCCCAAAATAAAATACTTAAAATAAATTTTAAACAAGGAGATGAAAGATCTCTAGACTGAAAGCCATGAAACACTGGTGAAAAATTGGAAGAGGAAAGTAATAAATGGAAATATACTGCTCATTCATACATTTAAAAAGTTAATGTTGATATGTTCATACTGTCTGAAGGAGTTTAATGCAATTCATCTGCAGATTCAAACTCATCTGCAGATTCAATGCAATTCATCTAAAAAAGACAATGACATTTTTCAAGAAATAGAAACAAACAAAAAATCCTAAGTTTCAAAAGGAACCATGCAAGGTTGATTAAATCAATCATGAGGGGGGAAAAGAAAAATCTGGAGCTATCAAACTACCTGATTCAAAATGGCTCACACAATGGTTGTAGCCAAAACAGAAAGTCACTGCCATAAGAACACATACATAAAACAAATAGAACAGACAACCAGAAATAAACCCACACATTTGCCTCCAAATGATGTTTGAAAAAGTTGGCAAATAACATAACAAAGAAAGAATGCTCACTTCAATAAATGCTGCTGGGAAAACTGGATGTTCATGATGAAGAATGAAAATAGAGCCTCATGCCATAAACAAAAATCCACTCAGAATGGATTAAAGAATAAGTTATAACACCGCTCAAAATATAAAAAAACTAAAAAAAAAAGCCTAGGGGAATAAAACTCCATGACTTTGGTATGGACAAGGAGTTTTTGTACATGATACGGCTTTTGGGAATTTTTTAAAAATGACCAACTACAAGGTGAATTTAAGTGACCCACGTGGGATTTCAGCAGACTCAGACCTCAGGAATGCCAGGTATGTGATTTTTAACCTCTTTGTCTGCTCTGAGGGTGGTCCCAGAGTGGCTTCAGCCTTGAGCAATGTGTGTCTTTTCCCAGAACCAAAACTCAGGCCTACAATTTTTTTGGAGGGTCTAAAGCCTGTCATGGGGTTCATTTTAGCTCAGATCTTTCATTGTCCCTTTGACTTGTGCTGGAGACCCAATCATGGTTCTGTGGGCTCAAGTCTCTCTGGAGTCAAGGGAGTCACTGGCTGATATTGAGTCCTAAGAATCATTAATTGGGCCAAGTTTACACGTTCTCTTACAAAAGCAACTAACCTGTTAATAATGCAGGGGCCAAAAGTCAGGAGTAACAGCAGAAGCACTAGAGAGCCTGCCAGGGCTGTAATGAGAGTGGTGAGCCAGGGTGACCAATTAAAGATGTTTTCATACCAATTTGATTTTGTTCTCTCATTTTTGCCTTTTTCTGTAGATGGCCATGTACAACAGCTAAGCTGTCTTGTATAATTCCCGAGCTATTGGTATAAAAACAACACTGTTCTCCCAAAGCCTGGCATAATTCACCTTGGTGTAATAGTATCAAGTCTAGTCTCTGCCTGTTCTTAAATTACCCATTCCAAGTCTCTAGATGTTGTCAGGGGTTCTCACAAAACCCACTTGGCAGTGATAGGCTGGTGAGGGCTGGGGGTTGGGGGTTAGGACCAGATTTACATACAGTTAGCAGAGCGACAAAAATCAGGAGCAGCGCAGCTTGAGCTTGAACAGGATACTGTTTTCTTCATCTACCTTCCATTGTGGCTCAGCGTCTCTGGTTGGGGTATATTCGAGGAGGGTCTCTTCAAGGATGTGTGAGTCAGCAGAGCAAATGTGGGTGTGGTGAATCCAGGTGGAGATTCCATCACCCTTGATGGCGGTAGGGGTGGTCAGCAACACAACATAATTTCCCTTCCAACAGGGTTCCAGGGTCTCATGTCTGTGTCGACAAATGAAGACCCGGTCTCCTGGTCGATAGTTGTGTGGAGTGGGACAAGGTGCAGTCTCCTATATGACTTTCAGGAGGGGGCCACACTTCTTTGTGGGACTGGGCTAACATTTTAAGAGTCAAGCAATTGTTTATTCTCAAGTTTAGCAATTACTTTGGCCCTCAAGTTAGGTACAACAGGAGGGGGCCTGCCATACATTATCTCATAAGGTGTCAGTCCCAGAGTATAGGATGTATGACATATCCTATATAAGGCAAAGGGGGGGCGAGCCATCCAATCCCCGCCAATCTCCATGGTTAATTTAGTAAGAGTCTCTTCTAGTGTCCTATTTATTTATTTTTACCTGTCCTAAACTTTGGGGCCTATAAGGACAATGTAATTTCCAATTAGCTCCAAAACTCTGACTAGTTCCTGAGTTGCCTGAGAAATGAATGCTAGACCATTGTCTGAACTGAAGAATGCTGGCATACATACCTTGGGAGGAGGTCCTCCAACAGCTACTTAGTCACTACCCGGGAAGTTTCTCTGGATAGTTATTACATTCCTGCCTAAGAATCTTTTCTTATTAGCCTCCAGTCTTATTTATTTCAGAAGGCTAATGTACGTATGTTACATTAAATTATATATATATATATATATACATATATATATAAATATAAATTATATATATATTTTTAATGCCCAGGAATGGGTAAGTTTTGGTTTTGCTAAGTGTTTAGGATGAAGTGGGTCCAATTGACTCTTGTTGTTAGTAATGTTAAGAGCCACCTGAGTTCACTCTTGGGGAACTTGGAAACAGCTTTCAGCTCTGTTATTACCATTTGTGCTAGGATAGGTTGAGGTCTGGTGCTGACCATGTGGCTTCCTGGGAAGCTTGAGGGATGTTCCCTTTTTTGATGACCTTTCTCTTCATAGTTTGGCACTTGACTGTCTTTTTAATTCTCCAGTGATCTCAGTAATCTCCCTGATTGGGAGGTTCTGTGGCCTAGAACTGTATAAGCCCTTTAGAGAAGTTCCCTTGCTTTTTGGATTCAGGCTGACTCAGAGGGGAATGGCCAAATACTGGGTTTCTTTGTCCCTTTGATTTAATTTTAATTTTTAAGTCTTGATCTTAAACACTCAGCAAGGTAATTTTATCAGTCTTAAAGAAAGGGTACTGGGCTTTAAGTTTAATGTCTATCCTATAGATGGTGGCTTATTTATCTTAAAATAATCTGGGTTGTTCTGAAGTTGTTCTTTGTTTCTTAAATATCATTTTACAAAGTTCACATATATTGTTTCCTGAGTCCACATGAATGTTAGGTAATATAATATGATATTGCATTTAAAACATGAAGTAAAGAAAGGCTGAGAGGGCTCTTAAGCTTTTTCTGTGTGTGGAAAAGTAGCAAAACTCATGTCTCACAATACTAAACTTTAAATAGATCAAGCTCTCATTTACTTAAAGAAACACATTTAAATTTTACCCCAGTGTAAAAACTAACATAAAACTCTATCTTATGGATAACAGGTTCAGTTATAGAAATAAACCCTCAATAAAATTTGCTATCCTTATAAGTCTAAAATTACCACACAACTTTAGTTTGGAGAACATCAGCTTGATATAATACTCTTTAAACCTTTTACTTTAAGTATTTGCATGCCTGGAAGATATGAACAAATTTAAGTATAAAAATAGGACTAGTAGCACCATAATTGCATTGTTGTTGTTATATTAATCAATTTTAGGTCTCAAGGAAAAATTGAGACTTTGGTACACAGTACAATATTTCAAAAATAACAGTTGTTATTTAACCACAGTTATATAAACCTTAATTTCTTTTAAAGTTAGTTTCCCCAAGTGATAAAACCTGACAAACATAAGAAACTTATTAAGAGCAGAACACCGTTTTACTTTGTTTTTTTATCAGTACATTAAAGTTTAAATTGAATAAGCTTGTATTAATTATAGTCAAATTAGTCATAAACATAAACCTTTGAAATTTATCCTTCATTTATACTCTCATTATTTTGATCCTTTTATCACTTACTCTAAACTTTCTGTAACACTTACATTAAATCCTCTTGTTTCTTTTACTATAGGAAGACTTTCTTACCCAGAAACACTTCCTTTTTCCTTCCACTAAGTACCATATCTAGAATCTTTAATTCCCTTCTATTCACATCCCACAACAATCCTTGTAAATTTCTGAATTTAGGCAAATTACTTCATTTCAATGATAAGAAATACTTTATGTTATTTGCAGTACTTTAAATAAAACAGTAGAAACCTTCAGGCCTTCATGTGTGGAACCCAGAACACAAAGAAAGGATAACTGACTCCAATTTTTAAATCAAATTAAGCAAGCCTACACTGTGTACACAAATCAGCTGTACAGCTTAAAGGCTGTCCACTTTAAGCAGTGAGGGCAGCAGCTCCGTCCAGGAGCAGGGAAGTCTGAAACACAGAGACTCATAAAGGTAGGTTTACAACTAACAAGTTTCTGGTAGTAGCAATACAGAGGCAAATAGCAAATCAATGATTTACATGGCTCAACATCCTAGATAGGGAGCAAACTCAGGTTCCAGCATGAGGGCACCACTTAGATTTTAAGGAGGGCAATTTTACCTACTCAAAGCCAAACATGGTCCAAGCAAGTGAAACAAAAAATAAATGTTTATGACTTCTTGTCAAACTGGCTTTCAATCTTAAGATAGAATTAGGCTCTGTTAGAGAATTACATTCATTTACCATTTATGAAAAACAATGTTTAAGTATATAGAGTTATACCTGTTGGGCTTTAAATTAAGTAATTTGTCAGTGATGACAAAGCAATTTTAAATCCTTCATTGAGCAACAACTTTATGAAACCCACATTTACAGTGTTTGTTCCATTTATGTTAGGTCTGAGCTATTTACTTTTAACTTACGTTATCCATAAAAAAACAGATTTAGTTAACACTTTATAATAGATATGGGAATTAGAGAAATAATATAGTCTGAGGAAAAGAAAAATGGCCAAGCATTACCTTCATTTCCCCCAACAATGTCTTCCTGATGTTAGTCATGCTGGCAGCTCCCATCTTCCCCAACACTGTCTTTTTAAAGTTAATCATGCCAGCAGCCCTATCTTTCCCAGCTCTGTCACTTTGATGTTAATCAAGACAGCAGTTAACATCTCCCCTAAACAGATGCTTTCCTGAGGCAAAACCTGGAAGGAAGGGGCTTATCACCACACGAGAGTGATAAACTAATTGATGAAACAACCCAAAATTCCTAAGTGCTCACAAAAACTAAGAGCCTATAAAAACCCAGTCCCTTCCTTTGTTCAGGGGCTCATTCTCCATTGGGAATATGGGTCCACCATCTCCACAGATGAATCCTGCTCCTGAACAAAGCCCACAATGACCTGCATAGTTTGCTGCCTCCATGATCTTTTGCCCTTACACTTTAAGTCATCATTTTCTGCTGAAGGAAATCCTAGAAGGAATGATAATTAATTACACTTTAAATATTTTATGAAGAACAACATCCCTCATTGTCCAAACATCTGGAAAGAAAAACATAAGGTAGTGATTTTAAAGACCTCATTAATTTCATTTGTTTACCCAATTTGAATCAAACTTTTGAATCACGTGAATCAAAGGTATTTGGATCCATTTTTTAGGTTTTAATTCATGAGAGCTCATTATCTGTGCCAATTTTGATACCATGTACATTGTACACACACACACACACACATACACACAATAGTAAAGGCCTGCAGATGGTTTCCCATTGCAATTTTAGACGTTTAAAAAACTTCATTGTTGGATAAGATACATCTGATCAGAAATCTTACATTGAGGGCGCAGAATCAAAATCATGAGCTGAAAAATATAGGTAGCTTTATATTTTGGTTAAGGCAAGCCAAATAAAAGGCAGTTTTTCTCTTTTTTTTCCTTGGGTTGCAGACTGGTCTCTTCTCCAGTAGCTTTGTTTACCGAAGTCTTTACTAAGTTGTAGCCACCTGAGAGCTGGTGGGGGAGGGGTCGCTGCAGGGCCAGCAGCCAGCTGGTTCATTGCTGCAAAAGACAGAAAATTTCCCTTTCCTGACTTCAAGTTAGGGCTAGCCCTTTACCTCTTTTTCTAACATCCTTACAAAGGAGTAGTCTGTGTTCGCCCACTCACAAGGAGGGGACAGCAATACACAAACAGAAACAGTCCTCCTGGCCAATGGAGGCAAATCTGGATGAAAAGGCAGCTTCACGCCGCACTGTGGGAGCGACTCACTGCGTCTCTTCAGGCTACAGGATGGGCCCAATACTAGAACAAGCAGGTGGGCCGAGATGTCTCTCCGATCCCACAGCCTATGGTCTTCCGGAGCATCAGCCTAGATCTCCCAAGGCAAATACAGGAATACAGGAATACAGGATGGGCCCAGTACTAGAGCAAAACAGATTCGAACAGACAAGACCGAGACAATAGAAGAGAAGACTTACCAGGCAGCTGTTGGGTCCACGTGTCAGGGTCCCTGGGATTTTGGGTATCCTGGATGAGCCCCCAAATGTTATGCCCAGATCATGGAGTACCCAAAGACCACCAGGGAGACCAAGGCATGTTTGTAAAAGCAAAGAGCCTTTATTCAGGCTTAAGCTCAGTCTCTCAGACTTCACTGATGCAGCGGGGTCAGTGCAGAGAGCTCCAAACAATGGCTGAGCAGGTTTTTATAGGGGGAGTGGACAGGTGGTGGTAGTGGACATGACATATGCATCTCATCATTACACAAGTATCAATTACAATTGTACAGCACCTATGGTGACAATAGTGACCATTTAGAGTTTGAAGGGTGTCTGTAATATTTGGTGAGACTCAATCATGGCTTTTGGGACTTTTTTGAAAGTGACCAACTACAAGGTGAGTTTAAGTGACCCACGTGGGTTTTAAGCAGACTCAGACCTCAGGAATGCCAGGTATGTGATTTTTAACCTCTTTGTCTGCTCTGAGGGTGGTCCCAGAGTGGCTTCAGCCTTGAGCAATGTGTGTCTTTTCCCAGAACCAAAACTTAGGCCTACTAGTTTTTCTGGAGTGTCTAAAGCTTGTCATGGGGTTCATTTTAGCTCAGGTCTTTCAACACCAAAAATATGGCATCAAAAGCAAAAATAGACAAATGAGATATCACCTAAGTAAAAAAGCACCTGCACAGTAGAAGAAATAACCAACAGAATAATAATAGAATCCATGGAATGGGAAAAAATACGTGAAAAGTAGCCACCTGATACTGGGCTACTATTCAAAAGATTTATACAAATCAGTCTAGTAGCAAGAAAACAAATTTAAAAATGAGCAGAAGAGGGCCTTGGATTGTGGCTCAGTGGTAGAGTGCTTGCCTCACATGTGTGAATCACTGGGTTTGATCCTCAGCACCACATATAAATAAATGAATAAAATAAAGGTCTATCAACAATTTAAAAATTTAAATAATGAGCAAAGGATGTGAAAAGATATTCTCTCAAAAGAAGGCATTTGCATAGTAAACATATACTTTGGAAACATGCTGAGCATCACTAATGAGATGACAAATACAAATAAAAACCACAATGAAAACCAAGAAGGACCTAAGAAAGAACAATCTGAGGGGGACCTCAGGTCCCACCCTTGTCATCTACTCATATATCAAAAACCGAGAGAAGTCTCAGAACAAATAATGTAATTACACACAAAAGAACAAAGATAATACAAGCTGGGGAATCCACCTCAATTTTCTTGTGAGTCCAAAACCTCTGAAAACACAGGAAACAGCAAACAAATCTCTCCATAGAATCAACAAGTCATGCACTCCCACAAAAATGGTTCCTAGTGATAGTGATGTGGACAAGATACCACAGAAACATTATAAAAAACTGATTATTAAAATGTTCAGTGAATTGAAAGAATATCTAGGGAAGGAAATAAGAGAAAAATTATGATAGATGAAAGACAACATAAGGAAATAGAATTAGTGAAAAGAAATCAAGCAGAACTCCTACAAATGTAATCATAGAATCAAATTATAAATTTGCCCAAAGGCATCACTAACAGACTAGACTGTATAGAAAGTAGAACCTTAGCACTTGAAGACAGGGTATATGACCTTGAGTACACAAAATGCAATAAGAGGAAATATATAGAACATGGCCAGAATATACAAAAGCTCTATGGGAACATTAGAAGACTAAACCTTAGAATCACTAGGATAGAAGAGAATGAGGAGATACAAACGAAAGGCATAAAATATTTTCAGTGAGAAAGTTAAAGAAAAAAAATTTCCAAAATTGGCAATGAGGTAGATATCCACATGCATGAGACTTCTAGTACCCCAAATAGACATTTTCAAATCAGAATCTCATCAAGACATATCACAATCAAAATGCTAAATATATAAAATGAGGAAGGAATATTAAAATCTGTAAGTGCAAAACATAAGGTCACTTTTGGAGGCAAAGCTCACTTAATTTTTCAGCTCAGACCCTAAAATCAAGGCAGTCCTAGAATGAGTTATTCCAAGACATAAAAGAAAACAAACAAAAAAACAAAACACTTCCAGCAAAGTTTACTATACCCAGAAAATCTCAGTGTCAAATTTGAAGGGGAAAAAAAACTTGCCATGACAATAATAAACTAAAGGAATTCATGAGTACCAAGCAAGCACTACAAAGAATAATCAAAGATAAACTTTACTCAGAGAAGAGAAAAAAAAATTTCAAAGCTCCCAAACAGATAAAGGTCAATAGAAAAATAACCCACTAAGATAAAATTACTACAGGATAAAATATAACAGAAAACAAAAACAAAATGGCTGCAAATCACAAACATATATACATATTAATGCTGGATGTTAACCATCTCAACTCTCTAACTAAAAGACACAGATTAGGAGAATATATTAAAAAAAAAACAAGAACCAAATATGTGCTGTTTATAAGAGACTCAACTTATAGGCAAAAATCATTTACTGGAAGAAGACTAAAGGATGGCAAAAATATTCCATGCATGTGGACCATGAGAACATTCAAGAGTAGTAGCTATTGTCATATCTGACAAAGCAGATTTCAAGCAAAAGTCAATCAGAAGAAATAAGAAGCCCACTGTATCCTGTTAAATGGAATAATCCAACAATAAGATATACCAATAATAAACAATTATGCCTCAAATATTAACACAAAAAATTACAAAAATACTCCAGAATATTAAATCCCACATGGACCCTAATAAAATAATACTGGGTGATTTCAATAATCCTTATCACTAATAGGTCATTAAAACATAAAATCAATATAGGTATCTCCAACCAAGCAGCAATGTAAATCAAATGGACCTAACAGACATCTATAGACTATTTCAACCCAAAATAACAGAACTTACCTTCTTCTCAGCTGTGTGTGGAACTTTTTCCAAAATAGATCATATTCTGGGCCACAAGACAAATCTTAGCAAATACATATACATATAAATATATAAACACATATATTTATGTGTGTGTGTATATGTGTGTGTGTGTGTGTGTGTGTGTGCGTGTGTGTATTTCCATGTGTAAGGGTTCTGGTTTTAGAAATGTACAAGACAGAAAATTTCTTCTGGTGAGTAAACTCCCGGAAAATAATAGGCATTATGTTTTCCATAATTGGAAATCCCTGCAGTATCTCCCAGGAAATAATAAGATAATTAATACATGCTAAGATGCTTAGCTGATGTAGCAATGTCCTCCATGTGGAGGCTCTCTGTTAGAGTCTTACCAGCCTTCACTTTGGTCACAGGATCATAGCTCCTGGGAATGAAGGAGTTCCCTTGCTAGATAACTACAATGTTTCACCAAGCTCTGATGATTCTGTAATCTGCCTGATAATATAATTAACAATACTGTACTTAGGTCGTTTATGTCGTGCCTTGTGTGGGTTCGCTCAACAAGTTTGGGTCCTGCAGGACAAAGGGACCCAGGAATGGGGTCCCACAGGACGAGGTCTGGGGTCCCAGAGGACGAGGGACAATGAGGTGCCACGGGATGAGAGACCCATATTTCCTCCTTTTTACTTTTATTTGATAGGTCAGCAGGGCCTGTGTGGCCCATAAGGAAGCATGTTGGAGGGATCTGTGATAAACTCCTCATGGGAGAGAATCATTCTGCTGGATTTTCCAGACTCCTACATGCTGCATATGATAGAGTGGGGGGCACTAACAAAGCTGTAATCTGTCTTAGGTAGTGCTCCTCTGAGCACTTAATATAGGAGCTCTCTCCATGCTTTCAATGCCTCCCCTCACCTTTCCTTTGCCCTATGCTGATTGGTTACTGTGAATGTTTCCACTCCTCTTTACCCCATGCTGATTGGCTGCCTTCAGTACCTCTCCTTTTCTCATCCCATGCTGATTGGCTGAGCACCTGACATGGATCAATACCCTATTGACTGTAACCTAACCTCAGGGCCATGATTGGTCCGAGGACCCTATATAAACTGTTGCATTAACTGAAATAAACGGGTCTGCTTCTCGCTCCAGCAGAGCAGTTTTACCTACCCCCGGTGTCTGGGAGAGTGACTCCGCGACCATCCACCCCACAAACGCTCGTCCTCCGGGACTCCAGAACTCGTCCGGTGGGACCCCATTGTCCCTCGTCCTCCGAAACCCTTGACCTCGTCCCATGGGACCCCATTGTCCCTCATCCTCCAGGACCCCAGACCTCATCCTGTAGGACCCCAACTCCTCGAGCGAACCCACATGAGGCACGACATAAACGACATTGATGATTCCAATGACCTAAGGTAACCTACTGTTATAAATAAAGCTAGAAGCTCACATGAGCAACTTTCTCTTTGCCACCACACCTCACCTCTGTGTCACCCCTCTTTTTGATTTCTTACACCTATATATCCTGTACTAATAGAATGAAACTAGAAATAAATAGTAAGGAAAATAATAAAAATCATATAAACACATGAAGATTGAAATATAACCTTTAAATGAAGAATAGACAAAAGAAGAAATCATATTAGAAATCAAGAAATTTTTAGAAATCAGTGAGAGCAGAGATACAATACACAAAAATTTCTGGTACACTATGAAAAAGTTATAAGAGAAAATATTGTAACACTGAGTGCCTACAGTAAAAATTAGAGGGATTCAAAATAAATAAGTTTATGCTCTGCCTCGAGGCCCTCAAACTAGAAGAAGATGAAAATAATTAAGATCTGATCTGAAATCAATAAAATTTAGAATAAGAAAATAATATATATGATCAATGCAAAAAAGTTGTTTTTTGAAAATATTAATAAAAAACGTTAGTCAATCTAACTGAAAGAGTGAGAAGAATCAAAGATAACAAAGATTAAAAAAGATGTATCAACACAGACCCTTCTGATACCAAAGAATTATTAGACACTTCCTTGAAATTTTATACTCCAATAAACTGGAAAATATGGAAGACATATACAAATTTCTAGACACACATTTAATCAAGAAGGTATATAAAACTGAAACCAAACAATATCAAGTAATAAACTTGAAACTCCAATTAAAAGCCTTTCAAAAAATAAAATACAAGGACCTGATGGAATCTCAGCTGAGGTCTACCAGACCTTAATAGAACAAGTAACTCCAGTCTTTCTCAAATTATTCCAGGAAATTGGAAGGGGAGGACACTCCCAAATTCATTCTACGAGGCCAGTATAACACTTATCCAA
>CM053417.1:77952584-78036050 GCA_028644305.1 Xerus rutilus | reverse complement strand
CAATATCAAGTAATAAACTTGAAACTCCAATTAAAAGCCTTTCAAAAAATAAAATACAAGGACCTGATGGAATCTCAGCTGAGGTCTACCAGACCTTAATAGAACAAGTAACTCCAGTCTTTCTCAAATTATTCCAGGAAATTGGAAGGGGAGGACACTCCCAAATTCATTCTACGAGGCCAGTATAACACTTATCCAAAACCAGACAAAGACGCATAAAGGAAAGAAAAATGCAGACCAATATGCTTGATGAACATAGATGCAAAAACCCTTAATAAAGGTTTTTTTTTTAAAGTGCACACTGCATCCAAATATACTTCCAAAAGATAATAATCCATGATCAAGTGGATTTTATTCCAGAGTTGAATGGTTAGTACAACATACACAAAATACTAAGTATAATTCAAAGATTAAACATAATTAATGACGAGAATAAAATTATCAGCTCAGTAGATTCAGAAAAGGCCTTTGATAAAATCCAGCTCCCATTCATGTTAAAAACACTGGAGATCCCAGGACTTTGGGAGGCTGAGACAGGAGAATCGCAAGTTCAAAGCCAGCCTCAGCAACGGTGAGGTGCTAAGCAACTCAGTGAGACCCTGTCTCTACATAAAACAAAAAATAGGGTTGGGGATGTGGCTCAGTGGTCAAGTGACCCTGAGTTCAATCTCCAGTACCAAAAAAAAAAGAAAGAAAAGAAAAGAAAAAAAAGAAACACTGGAAAACCTAGGGATCAAAGGAACTTACTTCAACATCATAAACGACATGTATGACAAACCCAAACCCAACATCATACCAGGTGGAGAAAATCTAAAAGCATTTCCGCTAAAATCAAGAATAAGACAACTGCCAACTCTTATTCAATATAGTCCTTGAAACATTAGCCGACGTGATCAGACAAGGAAAGGAAATGAAATGGCTACAAATAGGAAATGAGGTCAAAATATCTGTTTGCCAATGATATGATCTCATATCTCCATATATCTTATATTTTGGTCTTATAGACCCAAAAGTCTCCAACAGGAGACATCTAGAGGTTATAAATGAGTTCAGCAAAGCAGCAGAACATAAGATCATCACCCATAAATCAATAGCTTTCCTGTACTCCAACGGTGATTCAGTCAAGGAAGAAATCAGAAAAACTATCTCGTTCACAATAACATAAAAAGAAAACAAACAAAACAACCTTGAGAATTAATCTACTCAAGTAGCTAAAAGTGCACTACTATGAAAATTATAGAACATTGAAGAAAGAAATGGAAGAAGACCTTAGAAGATGGAAAGACATCCCATGTTCTTGAATAGATAGCATCAGTTTTTGTCAAAATGTCTATACTACCCAGAGCAATATACATTTTCAATGCAATTAGAATAAAAAATTCTTAAATTCGTTTGGAATAATAGGAGTTCCATAATAGCCAAAGCAGTATGAAGCAAGAAAACTGAAGCATGAAGCATCAAAATACCTGATCTGAAATATTACAGATCTGTTGGAACAGGAGCCTCATGTTGTTGATATCAGAAGGACCAATGGAACAGAATAGAAGATGGAGAGACAAATCCACATACATATATGCATTTGATATTTGATATTTGACAAAGGAGCAAAATATATATTTTGGAGAAAATTCAGCCTTTTAAAAATGGTACTGGAAAAACTAGATTGTCATTTATGTAGAAAAAAGAAGTGAGACCCCTACATCTCACCCTACACAAAAGTCAAATTGAAATGGATCAAAGACTTAGTAATTAGAACAGAAAATTTACAACTGCTAGAAGAAAACATAGGGACCACACTCTATCATATAGTTGCTGGCAAAAATTTCCTTAAAAAGACCCCAAAATCACAAGAAATAAAACCAAGAATCAATAAGTAGGATACCATTAAACTAAAAAGCTCCTACACCACAAAGAAAATTACAAAGACCACAAAAATAGAGCCTAAAGAAAGGGACAAAATCTTGTCTAGCTACTTCTCTGATAGGGGATCAATATCCCTAATATAAACAGAACTCAAGAAAATATATTAGCACCAAAAAAGTAACCCAATCAATAAATGGGCAGAATGACTAAACAAAGTTCTCAAAAGAAAATAAAATATGATCATCAAATATATGGGGGGAGAGGGAAAGCTCAACATCTCTAACAATCAGGGAAATGCAAATCAAAACTGTACTAAGGGCTGAGATTGTAGCTCAGTGGTAGAGCGCTTGCCTTGCATGAGTGAGGCACTGGGTTCAATCTTCAGCATCACATAAAAAACAAATTAAATAAAGATATTCTGTCCATCTACAATAAAAAAACTGCACTATGATTTCATCTCACTCCAGTGAGAATAGTAATAATCAAGAGTACAAACACACACATGCATACACACACACACACACACACCCCTCACACACATACACGATAGAGATCTACTCAAACATAAAAAAATGAAATTATGACATCTGGTGGTTAATGAATGGATGTGGAGAATACAATGCTAAGTGAAATAAGACAAACCCAGAAACTAAAATGCTGAATGTTTTCTCTCATATGTAAAAAAAAAAAAAATTACAAAAAGGAAATGGGAGGGAAGGATATGATATCTTAAAAATAAGGGGGAATTCAGTAATGTAAAAGGAGATAAGAGATGGAACTGGAGAACACCATGTAAGTGAAATAAACCAAACTCAGAGAGTCAAGTTTCAAACGTTTCCTCATGTGGAATCTAGAGAGAAAAGAGGAATAAAAAAGAGACATCTCACAAAAATAGAAAGGAGGCCATTAGAGTATAGGAAGGGAATCATTATGGGGAGAAGAGAAGATTGTGGGAAATAAAATTGACCAAGTTATGCTATGTGCATATGTAAATATCACAATGAATCCCAACTTTATGTATAATTATAAGCCACCAATAAAATTTTTTTTAAAAATTGAAAGAAGACCCATAGAAAAGAACAAGGAAATCAGAGGAGTAAGGAAGGGAGGGAAAGGAGAAGTACTGGGGAATGAAATGGAGCAAATTGCATTATGTGCATGTATGAATATGTGACAATGAATCCACTATTATGTTTAGTTACAATACACCAATTGAATATTAAAAACTATATGAGATAATGTAGATGTTAATTAGCTAGATTTAATCTCTCCATAAAGTATATATTCTTCAACACCTTATGTTGTACATGATACACATGCAATTTAATCTGTCATTTTAAAAAAACATATACTTACGCTTTACATGCCTCTCTTTCACAGCCCTCAGAATTTTGAGGTGGAAGGAGAGGTTCACATTTAAGCGTTATCCTCAAATTTCACCAAGTATACTCAGAATGAGACTGCATTTAAAGTCCGCTCATGTGTGATTTCTCCGAGCCAGTTTTTTTTTTTTTTCTTTCTGGAAGTGACTTAGACAACTGAAAACGTTTTTTTCTTTCTTTCTTTTTTTTTTCTCCAGAGCTGGCGATAGAGATCAGGCCTCACACATGCCAGGCAAGCACTCTACCACTGAGTCACTTCCCTAGCCCAACAAATGAAAACTTTCTCAATAATGTAGAATAAAATTTATTGCCAAAGCTTCATAAAGTTTTTAAACAATATCACATTTGTGGTAGTCATAATACTCTTACATTGTATGAATTAAAACAAAAAATTCAGTGTTGGCTCATGCATGCAATTCCAGTGATGCAGGAGTATGAGGCAGGAGAATCACAAGTTCAAAGCTAGTCTCAGCAACTTAGTTAGGCCCTCAGCAAATTAGCTAGACTCTGTCTCAAAATATAAAAACAGCCTGGGGATGTAGCTCAGTGGTAAAGTACCTCTGGGTTCAATCTCCAGTGCAAAAAATAAAAATCAAGAAAACAAACACAGAAACTTTCAGACCTGAAACATTCAGACCTTTTTTTTCTTTTATAAACAAATTCCTAATACTTCCTTAGCAACCATCCCTTATAATGTGTCCATTCTTCATTTGCCATGCTGAAGATTACTTAGCAAATGCTGCCTGTAAGATATTTGGTCGACATAGACTACTCATGGTATTGCACAGTACCTACTTTCTTCATTCAATTTCTAATTGACAAAGTGAATTTGGTTGTTTGAGATCAATATCTGATATACCTAGGGAAATTTTGGGTTCTGTGTCTGCCTAATTCTACTCTACAAGGGTTCTCGCTTCACATACTAATCTCTTCTGTTCTTTCCTCTCTTGAAGAGAGTCAGAGACAAAAGAAAACAGAGACAAGTGGTCAGAGAGAGGCAGACTAGCTTCCTCTGTCTCTGTCTTGGCTTCTATGTTTTTTCTGGCTATCTCTGTCTCTGTGCGATTCTGCTTTACAGTTTGTTGCTGTCTCTGTCTCTGTCTGAAAATTTACCTCTCTCTGTCTCTTTGTATTTCTATCTTTGTCTTCTCTGTCTCTGTTTCTGTGTTTTGCAGGCTGCACTCCTCTGTGTGTGTGCGGGGGCGAGGGAGGGCTATCTTTCCAACTATGTCTCCTTCATTCTGTTTATCTACTTATGATTCTTTCTTTCTGTAGGTCTGTCTCACTCTATGTCTAGCTGTCCTGTCTCTGACTGTTTCTTTCTCCATCTCTGTCTTATCCATCACTTTGCCCCCAGCATCTGACCTCTGCCACCTACTCTGTCTCTATCAATCCCTCTCTCCATTGCATTCTTTGTTCATCTGCTTAAACCCTCCTCTTCAGTCAGTTTTGCTGGTATTTGTACCCACAACAACCATCTAAATGTGAGGGTACTCCATGAAGCTATTTGTAGCCCTGTTCTCTACCTACATTCATCCTAGTTGATACCATTCTGTCTCCTGGTATAAATACTCTCACTATGCTCATGACTACCAGGCCATCACCTCCTCCTCCTCTACCTCTTCCCTGGGGTATATCTAAGTGCCACCTCGTCATCTCCACCTGTATTTCTACTAAGCCTCACATAACTGTAAAGTCCAAACCATAAGTCTCTATTTTCTTCAAAATGTTCTCTTCTCTAAATTGTCCTTTTCTCATTGAGGGTTACTAACAGTCACCTCACTTCAAACATTATCATTGGCTTTACCTTCAAAATATATTTGGCATCCCATCGCTCTGCCTCAACTTAAAGGTTATCACCTGTGTCCAAAGCCTCCCTTCTCTCTAGCCTGGATTACTCTAATACCTTCCTAGACTGGATCTCTTGCTTCTACTCTAGCTCTCCTATACCTACCTATTCTGTCTAGCCTTGGTTGCACATGATAATGGATAAGCAACCTAATATAATGTGATTTTCTTCCTCACATCAGAGAAACGTGGAAGTCACCAGTCCAAGGTGGGTATGAAGCCTCCATATTCTCTTGAGATACCAAGGCACCAATCTTTCACCCCTACCATGGTTCACTGTGGCTTCTAGAACATCAGTCATTGTGCCTTTTTGGTGGAATGAAGACAATTGCAAAACAGAAGGGAAGATAGGGATCCTTCTCAGTTGAGGATATTCCATTTAAGCTACATTCCCAGGATCACTACAATCACTCTTGGATGTAATACTTTTTCCAACCAACCAACAAATTAACTGACAAAAATTGAGGGATATAATCACAAGTAGGTAGTGCATAATGGAGGTCGACTTGAAAAAGTTGTCATTGTGTGCTCTACTCAGCATTAGTCTGCTCTCCAAATAGCAGACAGCCTAAATGGGTTCTGATCACTTGCTGGCGTAGAATCCCATTATGGATTCTCTTTAAACTAAGAATAAAATTAAGTCAATGTGCTTTGGCCTACAAAGCATTAATCCATTAGTTCCCTATCTACCTCCACTCTTCCCTTTTCACTATGCCACCACCACACAGAACTTGTGTTCTCTTCATTGAATATATCCCATTACTTAAGTCTGACATAACCGACTACTGGCTCTTACCCCAGGTTTTCATATGACTGAATTGTTCTTTTTATTTAGGACTGAGCTCAAATGCCTCATGTCCCTGGACATTCTAAATATACTACAGTGATTAGCCACTTTCTATCCCATTGCCCATTAGTCTGAAAGTGCCTCTTGCATTTACATTTTAATGTCTACCTCCTAACAGTATGCACATTTCTGAGAGCAGTCATTTGGTATCTCTTGCTCACCACTTTTTATCTCTGCTTTGCAACACAGGACCAGATGCACACATTGGGTGCTCAGAAATTATTTGTTGAGTATATGACTGAAATGCGATAAAATACACATGGCATGGTTCTCTCTCAAAACAGGGAAGCCATCAAACACAGAATTTCTTATATCCTCTTAAATCCTTAATTTTATATCTTTCACAGAGACCTAGATTTGGAGAAGCAAGCAGGTCTTACAGGTACTGGGAACATCCCTCTGATAACCAAATGAAATCATTCCATCAGTGATATACAGTAATAATTTTGAAGTTGCTTTACTGATATGGGTCACAGCGTGCAAGTTTTCACCAACTTCTAGAGTGGAGAGCTTAGAGAGACCAAGAAGCAAGCTTGGGGATTCCATAATCCATCTAATTTGGGGTCATATGCAGATTTCTCCCGATACAGAATATAGTACATATGATTGAAATTTGCTCAAATGATTCAGAGTAATCAAATTGTTTTTAATTTGTTGAGCCAATTGGACATGAGTGGAAGCAGCCTCTTTAGTCCAGTGTCCAGGCAAAATGTTTCCTTTTGCTTCGTACATTTCTTCCAGCTAATCGCATCCAATTTGTGGAAGGTAGTAGGAAAGAAGCAAGGCATCCATAGCATTCTCAAATTATTAAACACACCAAAGGTTTGTCTGCTGCTGCTGAGTATATTAGCCCTTTTATCCCTTGGTGGGAGATAGGCTCAAGTCAAGGCTCTAAGCTTGACTACTTGTGCTGACTTGACTTTAGAAAGGTGATTGGATTCTATAAGCTCTTGGTAAAGGGTGACTGCATAACCAGCTTGGAAATACCCTTTTTCTGTCGTAAGATGAGGCCTGCCTACTTCAGTGACTACTATGTTGGAGACAGGGGAAGTTCTTAAGTTAAACACTCATGAGTTTCTCTCTCATCCTCATCTAAAATAAAGTGTGAGGTAGCCAGAATATGATGCCTGTGGGCCCTGATGTACACTGGAAAGAGTTTTTGTTTTTGTTTATTTGTTTGTTTGTTTTCAGTGCTGGGAATGGAATCCAGGGCCTCACATGTGCCAAGCTACTGATATGCCACTGATCTAAGTCCCCAGCACTTTTGATGTGTACTAAATAGAAGCTACAATTCGTAGATGGTGTAGAAAAGCAAAAATGTTTGGTGCTTTGGGTGGCGCACGAGGTACACTTAGCTGCAGAGGCAAACTGAGTTTAAATCAGAAGCGTCTTCTGACAATTTTGCAGTTCCTTCCTTTGTCTGAACCATTGCCCCTCTCCCAAGAACTCTCTCAAATTTCTTCTACAAGTGGGAATTGATTCATTTTCAGTTCAGTAATATCAGACCCCCCTTGTCTGTTCTCTAGCATCCTCTGCAGCTTCGCATGTACCATGGGGCAAAAAGAAAAATGGGTATGTTGTCAGTGGGTTGTACCTGCCAGCCATGATACACATCATAGCCATTTATCCCTCGCATCCGTGCTCTTGGACCACATTATTTGTCCATTTTTTGTGACGGGTGAGCTCAAAGGGGCTGAAGATTTGTCCAAAGTCACATACTCATGATCAGGAGGTCTTCTGCACTGTGAACCCAATCTGACTGGTTCTTAAGTGTTCCCTGTGTTACCACTTGCTGTTCAGTGTCCCTAATTCACAACCAGTTTATGTGGTGCTTCCATCTGAATTCCGTCATTAGCCTAGAAGAGGGTAATAATGTCAAGTATAATATCTTAAGAGCACACTTAAACATGTTTAGTAATTAAATGAAATTTAAATATAATTTAATTTAAAGATGAAATTATATTCCAATAAATATTTCAATAACATTTATAAAGGCTTCACATATTTCTGGTGTGGAGAATAGATGGCATAGATGCAGTTTTCCATATTCCTCCCACAAAGTACAGCTAAAACCCCCAAATATGAATACACACTTATATAAACACGCACATATAATCACACATATACACATATTCACATATAAATTTGTATATATGTGATGTATACACAAAATAAACAAAAAGAGTCTGAAAGGTGTTGAGAAGAAGGGAAACCAGCTGGAGACCTTGGAGTCGGTGAAAACAAGGTGATCATTTCTCTTGAGGATTTTTGTTTATTTGTTTCTATCATATCCCACAGATTGGAGTGCAATCTTGGGAAGGCAGCATCCTTGAAATGACAACAGGCACGGAGAAGAAAAGATCCTCCAAAATCTTTATATCTTTCACCAAAAGATCATGAAAGGGGCAGCCTAGCAGTAGAGAACACTTTTAGATAACAGCTGTGAAACACAACAGGAAAATAATGGTCTTATCCTCACGCCTTGCAAATAATACAGGATGAGAAACCTAAACTTCTACCCTCACATGGCTAAAATCATATGCCCTAACCTCTTCCTCCCCACTAGAGTGGTATCATCAAAAGTTGGGTGGGAAGCCAGGCCATTCATGCACATGGATCAAAAATTAGGTAACCTTCACCCTCATCATGGGAGCGATGTCAAAAGAGGTCTACAGGAGTCATGACTTTTACCAGTGCTGTGATAGGTAAAATGATAGTTCCCTGATACGTCAATGTCCTAATCCCCAGAATCTGTGAATATGCTACCTTACATGGAAAAATATTAGTAAGTTTGCAGATGGAGTTTAAGCTGCTTATCACCTGAATTTAAGGCATGATGATTTTCCTGGATTATGTAGGTAGGACTCCTAGTCACATGAGCTCTCAAAAGTATAAGAGGGAGACAAAGGAATGGGTTAGAGTGATGTAATATGAGAGCACCCTGGTCCATCATTGCTGGCTCTGACATTGGAGAAAGGTGGCCATGGAAACATACAGACTGCAAATGGCAGCATATAGAAACAGAATGGATCTTAACTTTCAGGCAGCAGGAAAAGCAGGGACCTCAGTTCCACTACCACACGGAATTTGAATTCACAAACAACCAATATAAACAGAAAATAGATCCTCCCAGAGCTTCTGGAAAAGAACACAGCCTGATAATACCTGGAATTCTGGTGGGTGAGACACATAATAGACTCCTGACCTGAAAAACTGTAGGATGATGTGTTATCTTAAATGATAATAAGTTTGAGGACATTTGTTGAAGCAGCGAGGAGAAATAATTACAACTTCCCAGGAGTGGCGAGCCTTCCGCTATCATGCACTTTCAATGGGGGCCAGGTGGGGGAACATTAATCAGGCACTTTTCTCCCTATCAACACCAACACGGGCCTAGAGGGGAAAAGGATTTCCACCTCCAACTGGCAGCAGTGAACTTCTTTCACTCTCGGGTATAGTGTCAGAGGAGGTGTGCTGAGACAGAAGATTTAAGTAATACTCAGAGCCTTGTAACACCCTCAAATGTCCAAAATACAAGAGAAGTTCACTTGTCATGCCAAGAACCAGCAAAAACTCAAATGAGAAAAGACCATCAATGGATGCCAAAACTGAGATGATACAGATGTGTAGAACTGACTGACAAGGCTTTTGAAGCAGCCATCATTAAATCGCTTAAAGGGGAAATTATAAACACACTTGAAAAAAGTGAAACAATAGGAAGTTTCACCAAAGCTAGAGAAGATACAAAGAAAAAACAATGGATCTTTCATAAATTAAAAAATACAATCGAAAAAACAAAAATAGATTATTTCATTAAAAACTCATTGGATACATTGGATGGCAAATAGGAGAGTACAGAAGAAAGAATCAGCGAACTTGAGGACAGAACAATGAAAAGTACACAGTATGAGAGAAAAAATAAATTGAAAACTATTTAACAGAGCCTGAGTGATTTGTTTTCCCTTACAAAAAAATAAACAAACAAACAAACAAAAATCCATGCCGTTTGGCATCACAGTAGATTTCTCATCAGAAACTGTGGGGACCAGAGGGAAGTGATGCAGCATTTCTTAAGTTCCAAAAGGAACAACAACAACAACAACAAAAAAAAAAAACTTCTCATCCTAGAACCCCATCAATGGTGGCAATATCTTTCAGGAAAGAAGTGGAAATAAACACATCTCAGGCAAAGTAAAGCAGCAAATTCATTGCCAGTAAATCTGCTTTAAAAATGCCTAAAGGAAGTTTCCAAAACTTTATGTAATTGAAAAAAGAAGGGATCTTGGCACATCAAGGATGGAAAAGGAACAAGAGAAAGAGTAAAGTTATATTATATGCAAAAAAAATTACTTCCCTTGAGTTCTCTAAGTTCTGTTTGATGGTTGAAGTCAAAACCATAGCATCATCTGTAGTTTTCAATGTAGAAAAGTTATTTGACAAAGCAATGTTTTAGTGAAACATTTTTAAATAAAGATTTGCAATCGATGCTCAATGTACTGAGTATTTACCACATGTTCAATGATATTTTCTATTATCCTTAATTCTATTAGCCTTTTCTGGTGGTAGAGTAGTGCTACTTTGCAGATGTAGAAGCTAAGGCTCTCAGGCCCCTCACATGAGTGAGCGACTGAGAGTGTGTGGGAGAGCTGGGCTTGTTAAGCAAGGAATTTGGTTAAACCACTGAATGTGAATTGTTTGGGGAAAACTGCATAGCATATATAGAGGAACACGGATTTCTGAGTATTCAAGAATTTTGTTACACTGTTCATATATTTCCTATATCTGTGTATTTGGCAATCAATGGAGACCATCTCTCTTCTAAGAAATAAAGAGTTCACCAGTAGCCAATGAGGTAGAGCGAGTGGTGACACATAACCCATGGAAGGTATAAATCATAGTTTACCTTTTTTCTGAAACAAATCCATGAAGGACAGGTTCTCTGTCGGTGTATGGCAGTGACAGTTTTTATGCAAAAGTAGTAAAGTGTGTTTTGAGACCTGAAATCTCACCTTCCTGTGACTGTGCTTCTTCAAGAAAATTACCATGGTCTCACATATTTAACTGTTGGACGTGAAAGGTCACATATGTTTATCATTTATATATCTGCCTTTGAAGACAAGGTGCATTGGTGTAAGTTTGCTGAAATTCACTGACAGGGACTTAGATTTATATTCTCAATGCAGAAATTACTAACTACGTCATATTGGAAAAGTACCTTAAGCACTCTGATTCTTATTTTTTCCCATTTTGAATGAGGATATAAGAATGGATACGTGGCATCATGTTTGTGATGACCAAATGAAGAAACTATGCATATAAAGCATTAAGAATATTTATAGTATTCAATAAATTTTAGATCCCTGCTCTACCACAACCCTTCAATCTCCAAGGCAAATTAAGCAGTTTAATTTTTAGTTGCAATGTCTGTTTCCTAACGTTGAGGTCTTAAATTGTGCCCAAATGGACACTGACTTGGGTTAGAGCATCCTTTGAACAAATATGTACTCATGACATCATACCTGACTTCCAAACCACTACGAGTAATAAGGCAGTAAAGAACATTCGGTCCATCCAATGGAAATCCAAACAACAATCCAGTAATACAAAAAAAAAAAAAAAAAGGATAATGTAAGAGAAAAAAAATCAGGTCATTAGGAAGTAGATGTAGGATGACAGAAACAACTACAAATATATAAATTATTGGGACAAAATTCAGAATGGATCCATATGCTTGATCTTTGAAGGAGCAACATTTGAGTCATAAGCATGATGAAGGATTAAAAGTAAATGATTATGTACATCTATTTAATAATTTGAAGTCTCTGTATTTTATTTATCAGTTGTTTTAGTTATTCATGACAGCAGAATCCATTATGATATAAGTATACAAGCATGGAATAGATCTTATTCTTCTTAGAATACCATTCTTATGGATGTACATGATGGTGGGATACACTGTGTTGTTTTCATATATGTACATGAGAAGATTATGTCAGATTCATTCAACTTTCTTTCCCTATCTCCTGTACCTTCCCTCCATATCCCATTGTCTAATCTACTGCACACTGGAATTCTTAAATGATCATGGGAGGTATTCAGGGTGCACAGACTGCACGTGTAAATATTGTATATACAAATCATGAAGGCTCAAAATATACACATTTCAAAAATTCACTGAGATTGCCAAATCCATGAAAGTGGGAATGTTTCACATATCTCTCAGTAACAGATTTCAAAACAACAATAACTCCTTGCAATAAAGATTTGAAGAACTTGATTGCACTATTACGTGAAATTTGAAAATGACAATTTGATGTAAAAACTTTCCCAAAATGACAAAGGTAAATCAAGTAGAAATAGCCCGCTCATTTCATCACCTACTATTAATCATATTATGATGCTTTAAGGAACACTAATATGGGCTCCCTTATCTACATCCTATTATCTTTTATACCTTATATAGTGTTCATCTGACACATAAGTTAAAAGAAATGCTGGATCTGACATTAAATATCTTACCCTTTTTATATAAACATATTACAGAAACGCACATGTAGCATGTGACAAATCATCCTGTGTATTCAGAATATATGTTAGAGGCTTTCAGACATTTACAATTAAGCACTGCCATGGCCATGTCTCTAGTTTTCCTGGGGAGGAGGGAGTGTGGGAAGAAACATCCAGAAACTTTAAAACTGATTCCTTTAGAAATTTGCAAGGAAAACTAACTGATTCAATCTTTACAAGTGATCTGCAATTGACACATTAGGATGATAACAAATGGCAAATAAAGTATAAATTTGTCTTTGATTATATCGAAAGTAACAGAGACAGACCATACAAAGAGGTACCAGGGAAAGAAGCATCAAGAGAATGGACAGACTGGCAGAAAAAAAAAGAAAAAGAAAGAAAGAAAGAAAAAAGAAACTGGTCAGGAAAACAGAGACACCTAAAAACATTAATGGTGATATATACGCCATTTGCTTAAACAAAAGACAGGTAGACCAGTATACACAGAAAAGGACCAGGAAGAGGCAGGTAGAAATAGATAGAACTAAGTCCAAGAAAGACAGAGAGACACAGGAAATGACAGAGATAGTTACTGACAGAGATGGGGGAGAGGAAATGAATGATGGACACAGAATGACAGAGAGGCAGAGAAAGATGAAAAAGAGGGACACAGAGAAAGATGAAGACATACATAGGCAGAAGTAACTGAAAGATACACAGGGAGGCACATAGACACTATGACAGGCAGGAGTCTAATAGGTGCATGCCTTAGGCATGTAATAAAGTCTGTATGTTCTTATTCCTGTTAAAAAGAAGAGAGGCAGGCAAGCATGTGCATGTGTACTCACATGTGCATGTATGTGCATGCCTGTACACACACACACACACACACACACAAAGAAGCAGAGCCTGCCAGAAGGAGAAAGACACAGTGAAACAGACACAGAAAGTAAAAGTGAGAAAGATGGAAACAAAGACGGGCAAAGTAGATAAAGACATACAAAGACAGACATGGATGCAGACACAGACAGACAGACAATAAGACAAATGCTGATAGGCAGCAACAGAGAGGAAAACACAAAGGCAGAAAAACGTCTTGATCATTGTTAAGGACTGCACTGCATCCTACAGAGTTGTGTCTCCTTTGGTGAAGTATATACTGTGCTCCCATTTAGTTTAATGGCTTTGTGTACAATCACCATAACTGTATATCTTGCCCTGCTTCTGCATTCCTTCACTGAGAATCTATAAACAAAGTGAGTGTTTATGTGGGAAGCATGCTACCTCAGACTTAGGAGTCAAAATAAATTCCAAAAAACCTTAAAGTGAAAAGTAAAGTCTAGTATTGGATAAGTGCCTCAAGCTGCCAAATGGCAACAGTTAGGGATTTTGTCAGTTTAAATGTGTATATTTCAGATGTTATTTGTTGTACTTCATCAAACATCTTTCTACTACTGTAAACAGCAATAATCAGTTTTAAAATAGAAAATTTAGTTAGGTAACAAAGCAGAAGCAAGCTTGCAGCCAATGTTCATTTTCAGCTAAGTAGTTTCTGAATTTCAAAAGTGAGGATATGCCATTTTTTGAGAGAATATCATCCTGGTATTCAGTTCAGGAAAACGTAAGATGAAATTGCTTCAAAAGTTTACATAAAGGAAGTGGAAGTGGCAAAGCATAAAGCTATTTTTTACCATTATACTAAACATTACATACTATTCCCCAACTGTATTTAAAAACATGGAAATGAGGTTTATTGTTTGCATATAGAGCACAAAGGAACATGACAGGAAGGAAATGCAAAATTAAGGCAGACATCCAAGGGTGCATCAAGGCCACCTTGAATGAGACACTTCATGTTACTGTTATCAAAGAATTACCCTAACATTCGTATGAAGATTTGATATGGAAAAGACTTCAGAAAGAAAAACGAATAAATGGTCAAGAGTAATTTCTAAATTGAGTGGAAAAGGAAAAAAATGTAACTTGGAAGAGAAATATAAACCCATAAAAATTCTGCTTTCAAATAAGTAAAATACTGCCCTTGTAGATTTATTTTTTATTTTTAAATCTTGCCTTAGATTTGTACACTCCTCCGAAGTATATATTTGTTATGTGTATGAATTCTTAAACAGAGTTTTCGAAAATTCTTTGACATTCTGTAACCGCAGTCACTCAATGAAATGAAACAAGGTGAACATTTGGGAGGGAGCAAGATAGTGATGGTATTCAAATTAGCAGTAGTCATAAAAGAACCTATTCTTATGGGAGGGGGCAGGAGAGTGACAGTATTCAAATTAGCAGTAGTCATGAACCAACCTATCACCTAGCCCCTAAATTCAGTTTGAACAACAAACGATTGTGAAGAGCAAAGACCATGAACTTGCTTAAAGAGCACTTTCTGGTGCAAAGATAATTTTTGACTGCGCCACATACAAAACTGTATTTAGTAAAAGAATATCCTTGTAGAATCAAACTGCTTCCTACTACCCAATCCCAAAGTAGGGTGTTATAAACTTTGAAATGCCTTTCCGGGGTTAAAATGTTGCGGAAATTAAAGTCAGTTCCAATTTACATCGAGATGATCTTTCTTTGAAGAACAACCAACACAAAGAAAACCATCTGTATAGTCCACACGGGTCCACACAATGGGAAACCATGGAAAGTAAGCAGTGCACTCATTGGCAGGAAATGTGGAAGGGGGAGCAAGGAATGAAATCAGTGTTGGTGGTGTTAATGAGCAGAGCATGGGAGCTCTTAGAGTGGCAACTGAAAGAGAAGTCAAAATATCCCCTCAACATCCACTTAATCAAACTACAGGAAAGCCATGTTTTAAAGAGCTTCACAAAGAGTAGTAGAGTAGGTAAAGCTCAGTTTCTCTCTAAAGTCAGTTGGTCTTTGTCTTCTCAGAAATTATGTGGCAGTTGATGGAAGGTAAACCAGGTGGACAGGCTGCCACCTTAACAGCACAATTGAGTTCTCGAGGTGATTTAGCTTTGAAATGTGTGCTCCTCCTATGCCCCTGTAAGCAGTATCAAGCCTTAGGGACTATGCTTCAATAAAGCCTGTGTGTGCATCACCACAGATCAGCAAGTCCTGTTGGTGTCATAGAGGTAGCTGGCATCTGGAGCATGCTGCCCACTCCTGAGCAGAGGGAAGAGCTGCTCAGCCCTCTGGGCTTTTGCAAGGGTCCTCACTCTGGACAGTGCCCCTCTCCCAGGGGACATACAGGAAGTTACATGCCATGTATAAGGGGAAGACCACATCTTGGTTCTCTAGGTTCACTACCTCTAGTTCTTGATCCTTTCTTAGGGAAAGCATCTGATATTCTGTATCCCTCCTGAAAACGGCTCTTCCATTCCTGTCCAAAGAGACAAGTCGGAGGCGGAATGCAACTTTTCTCTGCCAGAGTAAGCTGACCCCAAGACCACAGGACTTGTTCAGTGCACTGCGACGGAATACGATGCGCCGGTTGGTGTAGCACACCACCAGGTCCCAGCCAAAGTTAAAGCCCGCCCACCTCCAGCTGCATTGTTCATCTCTTCGGAGCTGGCCCCCACACCGCATGCTGTTTCCTTGGAGATCAGACACGTAAACATCCACAGGCCCAATCTCCTTTGTCTGCTCAGCCCGGAGAAGTGCTAGCCACTGCTCTTTGTACACTGGAGTCAACCACGTGGCAGGGATCAGTGCATCCTGGTCAATAATGTGTGCGGATGGCAGGTCGCAGATTATGTAGGCCAGCCGCAGCTGCTGGAACACTGGAATGAAGGCTCTGCCCTGCTCAGTCTCCAGAAAAGGGGCACCTTCTGACTCCCCTCTATGCCTGGCAAACCACGAGTTGGCATCAGGCAGTAATGCTCTTCGGGTGCCCCTCCACGTGGGCTGCAGCTGTAGGAACATCCACTTTTTCAGTGTGGTGTATATGTCCATCTCCACCTCCATCACCAAGAGATCTGAAGAGGCAATAAGCTCTTTCATGAGATCCAGGCTGACTTCCAACAAAAGTTCCTCATTACGCTGGGTCATCAAGTTGTCCAACAGCCACTGGCGGCAAATGGTTCTGATGTCCTGAAGCCCATAGTTCTCGGCTGAATAGTAGTAGCTGCACACACTCTGGGCACTGAGAGTGTCCTGCATGATATCCCGGCACTGTTGAATTAGCTCGTCCAACTGCAGCATACTGGCAGTGGCCAGGATGGCAATGACTCGGCAAGGAGGGATGATCATGGAATCACGGTACAAGGAGCCCAAAACCTCGTGCAAGGCCTCACGATCAATGTTCTCATCAGGCATCTGTATCTCTATGGTATTCATGTTTGTCTCCCGCCAGGCACCGCTGAACATGCTAGCAAAGTACCCAGACTGGCACAGGTAGACCCTGTGTAAGTTCCACTCCTCCCCCAATGCACGGATCTGTATGTCACTGCCCTCACCCCTCAGGAAGAGCGCCTGGTAAATGGACCGGGACTTGTCCTTGGTCCGCTCCCGGCGAGGAGCTTTTGCCAGCGGCCCTCCTGGGCTGGTCTTCCGCTTGCGGCCTACCTGACTGGTGGAGAGTTGGGCTTCTTCACCCTCTTCCTGCCCCCTCTGTACCACTGCTGCTTCCATCTCCACTGCCTCCTGCTCATCTCTAACAGCACCTGGCTCCTCTGGGGCACGATCCCGCCTGAGCCACATCATACGACTGCTTAGCGCCCCCATGGTCTGTGACTCTCAAGGGCGCGATTGTGTACTTCCTGGCCAGGCCTAGCTTCCAGGAGCAAAAAGCTCAGCCAAAAGCTCCGGGGGCTTCTGGGAAAGCTTACGTCTGCCCCAACGTCAACACTGACGCCAAGACAAGCCACACGCTGCTCTGTCCTCAACCCTATTGCACAAGGGCGCACCCTACCAGGGAGGACCAAGCTGTGCACCTTCCCTCCAAAATATACTTGCTCTGGGGCCCCCTTCTCAGGCTGACGCTGGAATAGAGGCAATTTTGTAATAAATTTCTCCCATTGTTTTCAAGAACACGAGGAGCGCTTTCCCATCTAAAACACTTAAAGATAACTTCCTTTGGAGAACTGTATCTGAGTCCCTGCTTTCTCCTCCAGGCCTCTTCATTTCTTATTAACTTTTGATTACCTCACCACTTGAGTCAGAGAAGCCATTTTCTATGATAAAGGTGTTAGCTATTTTTTGTCCCAAATTCTACTTTGGTTTTTAACTTTTTTTAAAAAAATATTTTTTAAAAATATTTCAGTTATAGAGGCTTTTAAAACAGTGTGTTTCCAAATCAGATGCTTTTGTTTCATTCTTTCATTCTTCACAGACACCCAACCTTCACCTTTGAGGAAGAACTTAAGCTCCCAGAATCCCCTTTATGACTTTTTTCCTTCCAACTCTTTGTACATCTTGAGTCACAGCCTGTAGCCTTTTTCCTGTTGCTTGTCAAACAGGTGTGATATCTGGCTCAAATACCTTTTATCACATTTTCTAATACTTCTTCATCAACTATACTTCCATAAGGCCTTGATCAACTGTACTTCCTAACTATACTTCCATAAGGTCTTGATCAACAATCTCCCCATATATATGCAGTTATTTTTTTTCTTTTCTCGTGTGCCAGTTTGTCACCACTGAAGGCCTACATGAATTGACTGGCTTATGAATATCAGGCATGAGGCCTGTCACCTAATACATCATCAATGAAAGAAAAATTAAGAATGAGTCCAAGAAATGTGGAGTTTTATATATTATAAGGACAAATGTGATTTTTTTTATTTTAATATTTGTATTTGTTCTAATTAGTTATACATGATAGCAGAATGCATTTTGATTCATTGTACACAAATGGAGCACAACTTTTCATTTCTCTGGTTGTACACAATGTAGAATCGTACCACATGTGCAATCATACATGTATCTAGGGAACTAACGTTCATCTCATTCCACCACCTTTCCTGCCCCCATGCCCGCTCCACTTCCCTCCTTCCCCTTTGCCCAATCAAAGTTCCTCCATTCTCCCCATGCCCCCCTCACCACACATTACGGATCAGCATCCACGTATCAGAGAGGATATTTGGCCTTTGCTTTTGCTTTGTTTTGTTTTGGTTTTGGGGGGGATTGGCTTACTTCACTTAGCATGATATTCTCCAACTTCATCCATTCACCTGCAAATGCCGTCATTTTATTCTCTTTTAATGCTGAGTAATATTCCATTGTGAATATGTACCACAGTTTCTTTATCCATTCATCTTCTGAAGGGCATCTAAGTTGGTTCCATAGTTTAGCTTTTGTGAATTGAGCTGCTGTGAACTTTGGTGTGGCTGTGTCACTATAGTGTGCTGATTTTAAGCCCTTTGTGTATAGACCGAGGAGTGGGATACCTGGGTCAAATGGTGGTTCCATTCCACATTTACTGAGGAATTTCCATATTGCTTTTCATAGTGGTTGCACCAATTTGCAGTGCCACCAGCAATGCAGGAGTGTACATTTTTCTCCCCATCCCCGCCAACAACAAGTACAATATTTTGAGCAAACAACATGTTGCAGAGGAGGTCTGGACTATGAACAGAAAAGGAATAGCTGAAATAAAAAAATATATAAATATATATTTATATATATATAAATAACATATTTATATATAATATATATAATATATATATAGTAATTATTTATATATATAATATATATATACACATATATATACATACACACATTTCTATGAACTGGTCACACAGGATTTATCAAGGAGAGATCATTCTAAGTCACTTAGGGACTCAGGGAGAGTTGTTTTAAGGGTCCAAAGAAATCGTTGATTCCAAAGGCTCCTAGATTATTTTGGCTTTCCTGAACTAGGATGCCCCCCCGCAAGGACACTTATCGTTTTGTGTTGGAACGCTGAAAATAAATCCCATTCATGAAGACTAAATCATCATTGCAAAGGGGCTATGGAAGTTACACAGAAACTATTATGTCAGTCAAACACAATATTAGGGTCCTATGAGGAGCACAAATTTCTATTGAATGCAACTTTTGAGA
Source organism: Xerus rutilus (assembly GCA_028644305.1). Lineage (NCBI taxonomy): Eukaryota > Metazoa > Chordata > Mammalia > Rodentia > Sciuridae > Xerus > Xerus rutilus. Next base: position 78,016,580 of record CM053417.1, on the reverse strand, counting down.
GTGCAACATACTGTAGCTTAAGAAGTGAAATCTATGACTTGGTTACATTGGTAACACTCGTAACTGCAAAAAAAAAAGACTAGTAGTGTTTGAAAATGCCTTGTACTGTGGCCTTAGTGCATGCAAAGGCGTGTAGGCCAGATGTGTTCTTCCCCATATACATGGCATGTAACTTCCTGTACATCCTCTTAGAGAGTGGACCCCTGCAAAAGGCTTGAGTTCTGAGCAGCTCTTCCCTGGGGTCAGATTGGTTAGCAAGGTCCAGATGCCAGTTCCTGTCTGTAGCGATCCACAAGTTTGCTCAAGTGTGTGGCCCATAAGGCTAGAGACTACTTACAGGGCATATGAGGAGCACATTTTCAAAACCCGTCTATGAGTGAGAAGGGTGTGTGGAAACAACCCCGTAGTAAGGTATCTGCAACTTAAAGTCAAGAAATATTTTTTTTTTATGAAATTAGTAGCACTGAATTTTGGGGCATAAATATTTACTCTAGTCAATCTTCTTGGTGGAATGTTCTCTTAACCAGTATGATGTAAACTTCCCTGTCTCCGATGATAAATTTTTGCACAAAATCTGCTTTGTCCAATATGATAATAGCTACTGCTGTTTGCTTCTGGTCCCTGTTCCCATGGAATATCTTTTTCCATCCTTTTAGTTTCAACCTGGAGATGTCATTGCCTATACGATGAGTCTCTTGCACACAAACATTGTTGGGGCTTCCTTTTAAAACCACTCTGCCAGTCTGTTTTTCAACTGGAGAACAACTAACTCCATTATGAGTCACTATAGAAGGGTAGTTCAATATTTCCTGACCTTTTGATTTACTTGCATTATTTATTCTGGTCTTAGTTTTCATTTCTTCAACTCTTCTAGAGAGCTTTATCCATTCAAAAACTCTGGGGATTGCTTTTAAATTCTTCTCATTTAAAGTGCCTTCTGAAGTGCTTATTTATTAGTCATGAATTCTTTCAGTTTATCATTGTCTTAGGAAGTCCTTGTATATCGTTCAGTCTTTAAGGATGGCTTTTGTGGATACAGCAATGTTGGTTGGCAAGTGTTTGCTGTCAGAACTTGAATTACCTCACTGCAAGCTCCACTGGATTTTAGAGTCTGAGCTGAGAATTCAGGTCTTTAATGGTTTACCTCTAAATGCAACATGCTATTTTTCTCTTGAGGCCGTTGATATTTCCTCCTTTTTCTCTGTTAGGCACTTTTATAATGATGTGCCTAAGAAAGTTTTTTTTTTTTTTTTGTTAATCTTGTCTGTTTGGGTCCTCTTGTATGCCTCATGTATATGAATGTGCATCTCATTCCTAAGGTGTGGAAACTTTTCTGCTACTGTTTCACTGCCAAATTTCTTAATGCCATTAGCTTGTATCTCCATGTTCTCTTTAATTAGAATGACTATGAATTTTGGTCTCTTCTTCTTGTCCCAGAGTTATTCTACATCCCCATCATGGTGTTTTGTTTTACTTCTTCACTGCTTTCTCAGGTTTCTAAACAGTCTGGAAGTTCTGTTTTTGAAACCTGAAGTTCTGTTTTCTATGTAGTCTGATCTTTTAGAGACTCTTTCAACTGAATTTTTAAAATTTGATTTATTGTCTTTCATTTCCATGATTTCTGATTTGTTTCTTTTCACAATCTCTGTCGCTTTATTGAAGTGGTCTTTTACCTCCTGAGTTTTCTCTCTTAATCCATGCCTTGGATATTCTTATAGCTCATTAATCATTTTAAAAACCACCTTTTCGTACTCTATCTCCAGAGTTTCATACCTTTAAATATCTGTGGCTTCTTTGTTGGGGGCTTGCATATTCTAGGGGGAGATTTCTTTGTGTATCTCCTCATGGTTTTGGAGCTCCTAGCCTTGCACATCTGTTGATGATGTGGGGCTTTTGGGTGAGTTTTCTCATCTCTTTGCACTACATGCTGTGCGGCTGGCATATCTCAAATTTAACACATAAGCTCAGGGTAATCCAAGTGTTAATTTCAAGTCCCAATACCTCTTTGCAGCAAGTAACAATGATAGTTTAAAACCAATCATATAATACACTAATAAAATTTCTTCCTCATCACAGCTTGCAGTAGTTTGCTTGGGATGCTACAAAACACCATGAAATGAGTGGCCGAAGCAACAAATAACAAAATATACTTTGCCATTGTTGTGGTGCTAAAAGTCTGAGATCAAGGTGCTGGCAGGCTTGGTTCCTTCTGAAGGAGGAGGCTGGGAAGAAGAATACCTTCCTACCTTCTGGTGTTGCCCTAGAAATCTTTGGCATTTCTTGGCTTGTGGAAGCATCATTGTGCTCTGCCTTCATCAGATCTTTCACATATTTTTGAGGGGAATACACAACTTAAACCAAAATAACATTACTCCTGCCACATTTTGTTGGCTAAACATGTCACATAGCCAACACAGATTTAAATGGTGGATTAAAAAACAGATATCACCTCTTGCAAAGTCTTGTGACATACTATTACAAAGTTTATGGATATGAGAAACTCATTAATTGTGGCTATTATTGCAATCAATCTAACATGGCATTATCTTAATGATAATATGATTATGACTGCAATGTAATTCTAGTGGCTGCTCATCCGCTCTATTTGACTGGAAACATGAAGTTATCCTTTATCTCTTACCTGAGTAAGACTGGTCTATGCAGCTGAGAACTGGAAAAAAAAATCCTAATATTTTTTAATTAAAGAAGGGCCTTTATGCTTTGTATCATGTTACATTTCAAATCTAAGTGTCAAATCTAAGTCCCAGGAAAGCTTAAAGCTTTGCTTTGTGTACCCTGTGGAAGTTCAGTTTGTATAGACTGTATCAATTTTCTTCTACTCGGGGGCTTGTAGTTTCTGTCAACTAATGAAAGATACAATTTTTCCTCTTGTGTTATTTTTCTTTAGCCTGAATTTTTATTATTATTAATGCATTTTGTAGAGAAATGATTCTCTTTCTATCTAGAGGTAGGTAGATTATGGGTCCCCAAGACTTGAGTTGAATGTGAGATGGTAGATACTTTTCAATTCTCTACTCACAATTTGGTGGTCTTTAATTTTGCACACAATATCTTTCCAAATGTAACACTTTTCATATTTTAATTGTTCATTGATAAACATTTGGAAGAGCCAGGCATGGTGCTGGATGCCTGTAATCACAGAGAATCAAGAGGCTGAGGCAGGAGGTTTGCAATTTTTAAGCCAGCCTTAGCAAATCAGTGAGGCCCTAAGACATTTAGTGAGACCCTGTCTCAAAATTAAAAATTACAATAATAATAATAATAATAATAATTATAATGACAATGATAAAAGATATATAAAAAGAACTGGAGAAGTAGCTCTGCAGCAATGTGCCCATGGGTTAAATCCTCAGTACCATAAATAAATAAAAAGCAATATTTGGGTTCAAGATTCTCTACTGATGTAATTCTCCTCATCAAGTGAGCATTATATGATTTAGATTAAGATGCGTGACAATAGTCACCATAAGCTCCTCTATTGACTGTTCCCACTACAGTGATTTGAAACGAATCCCAATATTTTTCTGGTAATAAAGGCACTAAAATAACTAAAGCGGTTTGATCTGAGGAATAGAAGGTAACACCTAAAAGCAATGGTTATCAACCCCTTGTTTGAATGATGGAAGGTGACTGTGGACATATTTAAGCTGCCAATAAATATTTACATTTGCTTGTTAGCCCTCTGCAGCCAAGGGTTCTGCATTTACAGATTCCACCAACTGTGGATGGAAAATCCTTAAAAAAAAATTTGCATGTTAAAAAAATATATATATATTGTTTAGAAGTGAACTGTATACCAGTGTATAGTAGGCATGCGAACGCTAATTATTTCTACAACTCTGTTAACCCAAGGGAGTGTGTACTAATACAGCAAAGGCTGAACTGGTTAAACACTCACACTTGTATATTGCATTGAATTTAATGATGGGATAAAAAAGAATGAAAATACATAGAGAAAATATAAGTAAATATGGAAGGATGTGGGTGGGGGAGGGAAGGGAGACGGGATAAAATAGGAAGAATAAATTGAATACAGAAGAGGAAGCTGAAATGAAATAGTTGTATGTAGAAGGCATTAGGTTTTAATTAATATTAATCAGTTAACATGTTAATTATCATTCAGTGGTTCAGACTAATTAATGCTGAAGTTTTTGTAATAGAGTCTGTTCTTTTTTTTTATTTTTTATTTTTTTGGTACCTCGGATTGAACTCAGGGCTACTCGACCACTGAGCCACATCCACAGCCCTATTTTGTGCTTTATTTAGAGACAGGGTCTCACTGAGTTGCTCAGCACCTCGCCGTTGTTGAGTCTGGCTTTGAACTCTCGATTCTCCTGTTGCAGCCTCCCAAAGTGTTGGGATTACAGGTGTGTGCCACTGCACCCAGCCTTATAGAGTCTTTCATGTGTGGAGATTCTAACTTCAGAAACTGTCAGTTTTGGGGACATCATTAAAAAGCAAATGTAAAAGGACCCTGAGAATTAGTACAACTACTTTGGAAAGCAAAGTGGAGATTCCTCAAATCTAGGAATGGACCAACCATCTGACCCAGATATCTCATTACTTCTTTTTTATCCAAACGTACAAAAATCAGCATACTGTAGTGATACAGGGCACCTCAGTGTTTACGGCAGTGCAATTCATAATAGCAAAGTTATGGAACCAGCACAGGTGCTCATCAGCTGATGAATGAATGGATAAGTAATATGTGGTCTACATAGTGAATGGAATTTTACACATCCACAAAGGACAATGGCACTTAACAGCATGTGCTGTCAAATGTGTGGGCCTCATGGAACTGGGGAACAGCATGCTAAGAGAAATAAGCTATGCCAAGAAAGTCAAGGGTCAAATGTTTTCTGCTGTTTGTAGAAGCTCAGCAAAACAAAAGGTAAAAGAAGGGGGACCCTATGAAAACAGAAAGGAGACATAATAGAGTACAGGAAGAGAATTGATTGGGAAGGAAGAGAGAAACTACAAAATTAAATTGGTCATATTATGCAGAGTACCTATATCAATATACCACAGTGATTTCCACCTTTGTATATACCTAAAAAGCACCAATTTGAAAAAAAACAAAGAAGACAAGTAGAATAGAGAATTGGGGATGCAGAGAGGGAGAAGGAGAAGGAAAGACAAAGTACTGGGTACCGACATGGAGCAAATTATACTGCATACATGTTATGTTAAGGTCAAAACGAACCCCATTATTAAGTATAACACTAAGGCATGAACCAAAACATCTTTTCTTTTCTTTTTTTAAGCAAATCTCATTTGATTTCAGCCCTGGCCCAAGTCAGACAGTTTTTTCTTTTTTTTAAATTGAGTCTATATACAGAATCCAAACCTCACCTCTGCTGGAGAAGAGAATGGGAATAAATTGTTTTTCTCTGTCAGAATAGCTCTGTTGTTGTGTCCAGGGATGAGTTTCACACTATCAGGAAAATTGGTCAGCTCCTTCATCTGCTTTCTCTGTAGACTGATCTGGTTCAAATTTTAAATCTCATTTTTGGGGTCCCTGTCCCTGTGCTGTGCTTGAGTGAGGGCAAGACTTCCCACCAAACCCTGCTCAGACCAAGATTCTCGCCCCCTGTCAGCTACACGTTTTATTATGCAGATCAGTCTGTCAATTTCAGATGGAAGCCTCCTTTGTTTCTGTCTACTCTGCATGGTTCAAGCAGGGTTCCACTCTCCCTTCTATGCTCAGGTTGGCTGTCAACAGCAACAATCCAGTGAAACAGACAGCCTGAGAGGTTGATTGGTCTTGGACCAAACTTTCCTTCCTACTCCTTTTAGTGTTCCCTTTTGTACTTTTATGTTATCCTCCATTGCTCTGACATTTATCCCAGTTTCCTCATCTCTTATGTATGGATAATTGTTGAAAATTAAGCTCCCATAAGGCTTGATTGCTGGAGAGTCCTACTCCATCTTTGTAAAATACCCTCCTCAAAAGTTGTGTTCTATTTTCTAATAGTTTTCTCTTGGAATCTTCATGCATGAGGTTGAAGTGACTGAAAAACCAAAATAATAGCCAGGTGCGGTGGCACAGGAATGTTATCCCAGGGACTCTGGAGGCTGAAGAAGGAGGATCCCAAGCTCCAAGCCAGGACTGGCAAATTAGTGAGACCCTATCTCACAATTAAAACTGAAAAGGGTTGGGGATCTAGCTCAGTGGTTGAGTGTCCCTGGGTTCAGTTCTGAGTTCAGCCAAAAAGAAAAAATAAATAAAAAATAAAAATGATAATATCGGTCTGGTGTGAAGTTGACAGTGTACTCACTTTCCCAAGTAAGTGTTATACTTCTATATGTTTTCATATTACTTATTTGCATCATTTAGCTGAGCATGAAGAAATGAATATTTTCTCTTTGATCTACCATAAATTCTGTGTGCTTTCTTTATTTTTTTCATTTTTTTCCCTTTTTCCTCCTCTGAGTGAATATTTTCAGATGACCTGTGTTTAAATTCACCAATTCTTTAGCATGCTTGATCAATTCTGCTTTCAAGATTCTCTATTGCATTCTCCATTTCACTCCTTGTAATTTCCAGTTCCAGAATTGCCATTTCCTTTTATTTCTGGCATTTTATTTTCTTCTTTTAGAGGGTTAGTGCTTTCCTGCTTGATCTTAGTCCTTCCTCATGTCCGTGCTTTGGAGTTTGTAACATCTGAGGAATTATGGAATTATTCCAGTCTTCAGAAACTGCTTTGTCTGACAATGACTTTCAGCAACCAGAGACTCTGGGTGTGTCATATGACATGGTCCATGAGTGTCCTTGCTTAAAGAATCCCTTGTCAGGCTGCCCTGGTTTCTATGTTTCAGTCGAGCAGGACTGTTGCTGGCTCCAAGATGTTGTCTTTGAAACCTGGTTCCACTAGAGGAGACTATTGGTCAATCCCATTGGGGTGGATCTGGATACTGGGTGTTTTGAGTTGGGATCCTGTGTCCCAAGTCCATGAAGGCTTTCTTTACAAAGCTTGACTTGGCACTTTGCTGAACATTGCTCTTAAGTCTCCAGGAACTTGGCCTAGGACCTTGTTGCACAGGCAACAGCCTTGTGCCAGACACTAAATGGGTCTGCTGGAAAAAGCCTGGACACTGGTGCCACTGAAGACTAAGGGCAGAGTATCCTACCTGGAACTTGGTAGCTTAAGGCTATAGGGCCAGTGTGGAGCCTGGATTGTGTGCGTGAGTCTGGTGGCTTGGATCATTGTGATTGACCTTGTGTCTGGATCCACTGGGCCTGGTGTAGTACCTTGGACATTGAGGTCAGGGAGTGGCCTGATTCTGTGGGGGCTGTCCTTGCACCTGGGTCTATGAGGACTGTCCTGGAGCCTGGGTCTCAAGTGGTAATCTGGTTGTGTCAGTCACTGTGGAGGACTAAGCAGATGATTAGAGCTGCAGAAGCTGGCTTAGTGTCGGGGAATGGCTGAAACCATGAGAGGTGAGGGCCGTTCAGTGTAGGGGTCAGTCCAGAGTAAAGGACCACAGTGTCCAACCAGGTCCTGGTGTGGCCTTAGAGCTTGGTTCTGTTGGCAGATGGCCCAGGGCTGTGCCAAGCACAAAATGCAGGGCCACAAGGGTCACTTGGTGCTCTGTTTTGCCTGATATCTGGAGTTTCTGGCCTCACTCTGTGGCAAGAATGGGTGCCATGTATGTCAGGCAGGGCTGGATTATTAGGTCATGGGACGCAGCCTGTCTCTGGAGTGGGCCTATAGGCTCAGTCTGCAGAAACTGGCCTTAACCCTGGAGCTGTGGAAGCCTGCCTGGCTCTCAGTTCTATGTGTGGTAGAGGCAAGGTTTGGGAGTGCAAGGCAAAGGTCAGTGCTCATTGCCCTCTTACTTAGTCCACGAGAAGGTGTTTCTCTGCACAATGTACTGACTGGAGTTTGATGAGAAATAATGCAAATAATATAAACTATCCTCCTTGTCCTGTTCAATGCATTCCCTCCCATTTCTGTGATATAGCCACGTACTAAAATCCTTCCAGCATCTTTGAAAACAGTTCTGGGATCATCTTTGAGACTGGTGTTTCCATGGATAGATAAGAACTGGTAAGTCCCATTCCACCAGCTTAGTGGCTTCCTCTATACCATCTAACATGTCTAAATGTTCGAACGCAACTACAGATTGACCTCAGGAGTGCTCCACCAGTAAACTACATTCCCAAACTCCCATTTTAAATTTTTGACTCAGGGTCTCACTAATTTGCTGATTGTCCTGCCTCAACTGTGCAACTAACTGGGATACAGGCACGTGCTACCACACTGGCTGTGTTTCTCATTTTAAAGATAACAATCAGAAGGCATGCAAGGAAACAAGAAAAATACATCCCAGATTCAGGCGAAAGTGCAATCAAGAGAAACCATCACCGAAGAAACACAGACATTGGAATTACTAGCCAAAGACAAAATCAATTATTAAATTTAAAACATGAAAAAATACGTATTCAAGGCACTAAAGAAAAGGATGTAGTGATGTGTCAATACAGAGACAAATCATTTAAAAAATGAACCAAATACACCTTCTAGAGCTGCTAACAAGTACAAGAACTAAAGTGAAATTACATGAACAGGGAATCGGGCAGAGTAAAGCATCACTCAACTCGCACAAGTCGGATGAGTTTATCCATTCCATAGAACATAGCATAAAAAGAATGAAAAAAAATGAACATAAACCAAGGCCTATAGGGCAACATCATATATACCATGATGCCTATAATAAGGTGTCCTGAAAAAGAAGGAAGACAGTAAAGGAAAGAAAGCATACTTGAAGAAATAGGGACTGGATTTATGTGATGAAAGTGACAGAGTATGGTGCTTCCAAAAGAGGTCTTGCCTCGAGAGCAACAAAGAAGCTGGTAAAAGAATAACTAGTTGGCAGAATCAATTTTTCTTTGGAAATCTGGATTCTATGCAAACACAGCAAACAGAAAATCAAGCTTAGTGAAGGACACAGAACAAAATTTTGTGAAAGTATAGTGGAGTGTTTCTTTACCCACCTAAAATCTCCCACCATCAAGGATAGCAAAAGTCAAGGAATGGCAGTTCATCTTCCTTTATCCACTTGCTGCTGTGGTGAATAAAAATTGTTTCTCTTTATATGAAATAAAGGGAAATGATTTTAGGAAGCAGAGGAAAAAAAAATGTTTGGCTGTTTTATCAACCTCTAACTGTCGTGACTTTCTGGGTATCATCACTCAGAAACATTTTAAAACAGAAACTACTCAAGCATGCCTGAGGCCAAGGATAGTGGATGGGTGGAGTTACATGTGGCTCTAAATGCAGAAAAAGAAAGAGAATGAGTGATATTCTTACGGAAACCCGAGGCTTATAGTGCTGGGTGAGTACAACACAAACACCCAGACACTGGAGACTGCTCTGATAGGACCTGACTTAACCCTAGATATCCAGCAGTACTCAATTGTTGGCCTCCTTTCAAGGGTTAGGGAACAGTTTTAAATGGTCTCAATAAACATTGAAAGATGCAAGCTCTGAAAATCAACTTCCAAAGACTGGGGGAAGTCCGTTTTTGGTGGTGGTGGGGGTTGTTGTCCTTTTTTTTTTTTTTTCTCTCTCTCGTTTTGGTGCATATTGTTTAGGAAAACCACTCTCTGGGCATTGGAAGAAGAATGGGAGAAGAAATAAGAGATTTCTTTGATCACGCAGGACAAGGAAATCTGTCTATACAAAAATAGTTTGAAACATGCTGTAAAGTAATGGATGATGGCAGTGATCAAAAGACAACCACAGCAAAAACTAAGAGAGGTAGTACAACGTGAATTCTGGAGACACCACATTATAACATTCAAAGTGTCCAATTTTAACGAAAAAAATTATGAGGCATATAAATTTTTTAAGAGTTTGGCACTTTTACCGGGAAAAGAAAATAAAAGAATGAAATTGCCACAAATCGTAATGGGATAAACTTGGCAGCGAACCTAATAGACAAATATTTGAAGACTTGTGCCTTAAAATGTGTTCCCAAAAAATAACAAAAACTGTGGAGGATACAGGAGAACAATATATGAATGATCTGGAATATCATTACATAAATAAAAATATATACTTAAAAAATGACCAAATGGAAATCCTGAAATTCACAATAAAAAAGCAGAAATGACAACATCACCACAGGATTTCAACAGCAAATTCAAGCAAGAAGGATAAAGGATCAGTCAATGCATAGACAGAACAATTGAAATAATCAATTCTGAGGAACGGAAAAGAAAGTAGAAGAAATTTAATGGACAGAGCCCAAGGGACCTGTGAGGCACCAGGAAGTGCATGACTGTACACATGCATAGAAGAATAGAGAGACAAAGGAAGAGAATGGGTATTGGATGAAGTGGTGATTGAACTCCCCACATTTGGGGAAAGATGTGCAACTACAAATCCAAGAAGATCAATAAGTGCCGAATGGTATAAAATCAAAGGAATTTAGAATGGGCCATACTATAATTGAGCTGTAGATAAAGAAGAACAAAAGGAGAATCTTGAAAGTAGCAAGACAATACTGACTATCCAGGTACAGGATATCCTCACGAATTTTAAGATCTAATTTTATCAGAAACCATGAAAGCAGTGGAATGTCATACTTCAAATGCTAAAAGAAAAACTTGCTGTCAGAGGTTCTATAAGTAACAACACTGTCCTTCAAAAATGAAAGAGAAATGAGGACATTCCCTGGTGAGCAAAACACTGAGCGAGTTTAATGCTTTAGCATACAGAAATGCTAAAGGGAGTCCCAAAGGCTGAAATGGAATGAGACAGTATTTCAAAATTTTAAAAAAGAATGAAGATCACAGGTAAAACTCTATAGCTAAAAATAAAAGCTGTTATAAATGTTTTACATGTGCAAAGACTTCTGTTTGCTACATGGTTTAGAATGTGAAAGCATAGAACAATAATTATAATAGCATGCTAATAAACATGCAGTCTAGGAATATGAATTGGTGGAAATAAGAAAATAATGGGGGCAGCTATTTAGGAGCATAATTTTCATCTGTTATTGAAGATAAGCTATTGATTGATAAGTATCAATTCAAACAAGCTGATTAATAAATGAGGATGATATTAGTAAACATTAAGACAGCTACTAAGAATATACTGCAAAATATACAGAGAAAAACTTTAGGAGAAGGACAAAATGGTACAGTAGAAAAACCAGTCAAGTAAAAGATAAGGCAGTGTTGTGGATGTACATGAATGAAAGCTAGATGATATGAATGGCTAAATGACAGATGTGAAGGGCTTCCTTATCAGTAATAACCTTAAATTTATAGGCATTGAGCTCATCAATTCAAAGTCTTAGATACACAGAAAGAGTTCAAGAAAAAAAGAACCGTAAAGGTAAAATTAAGACATGATCCAACTCTACGCTGTCGGTAAGAGAATTATGTTTTAGACGGGAACACTTCGACATAGGTTCAACATAGATTGAAAATGAAAGGATGGAGGAAAGGAATTACATTGAAATATTTAAAAATGACACCTAGCAGGTGCCACCATTAATTTTAATTTTTAAAAAATTTGTTCTTTTAGTTATACATGATAGTAGAATGCATTTTGACATATCATACATACATGGAGTACAACTTCCCACTCTTATGGTTGTACGTGATGTGGAATTACACCGGTCATGTATTCATACATGAACATAGGAAAGTTATGTCCAATTCATTCTACTGTCTGTCCCATTTGCACTCCCCATCCCCCCATTCCTCCATGTCCAATCCAGTGAACTTCCATTTATTCTCACCTCACCTATTGTGAGTCACCGCACAAATATCAGAGAGAACACTCGGCCTTTATTTGTTGGGATTGGCGTTTTTCACTTAGCATGATAGCCGCCAGTTCCATTCATTTACCAGCAAATGCCATTATTTAATTTTTCTTTATGTCTGAGTAATATTAATTTTTTTTAATATTTTTTAGGGGCTGGGATTGTAGCTCAGTGGTAGAGCGCCTGCCTCGCATGCATGGGGCCCTGGGTTCGCTCCTCAGCACTACATACAAAGCAATAAAATAAAGACATTATGTCCATCTACAACTTAAAAAACATTTTTAAAAATATATTTTTTAGTTGTAGATGGACACGATATCTTTATTTACTTACTTATTTATTTATTTATTTATTTATTTATATGTGGTGCTGAGGATCGGACCCAGTGCCTCACGCGTGCGAGGCAAGTGCTCTACCACTGAGCTACAACCCCAGCCCCTATATTACTCTTTTTTGACAATTTTCTTTTTTAAATTTAATTTATTTATTCTACTTAGTTATCCATGATAGCAGAATGCATTTTGGTTCATTGTACACAGATGGAGCACAACTTTTCATTTCTCTGGTTGTATATGATGTAGAATCACATCATATATGCAGTCACAAGTGAAGGTAGGGCTATGATGTCCACCTCATTCCACCGTCTTTCCTGCCACCATGCCCTCTCCCCTTCCCTCCCCTTTGACCAAAGTTCCTCCATTCTTCTCATGTCCCCTTCCTCATTATGGATTTCCTGTATGTACCTCATTTTCTTTATCCATGCATCTATCGAAGGCACCTGGGTTGGATTCACAGGACAACCATCGTGATTTGAGCTGCTGTGAACATTGATGATTTCCAGTTTGTTGGGTATATCTCATACTGGACAAAGACACCATAAACATATATTGTAGAAAAGATAGCCTCTTCAACAAACAGTACTGGGAACACTGGAAATCCATATGTAATAAAATGAAATTAGATCCCTGTCTCTCGCCCTGCACAAAACTCAACTCTATGTGGATCAAGGACCTAGGCATCAGACTAGAGAGACCCTGTGCCTACTAGAAGAAAAAGTAGGCCCAATTCTCCATCATGTCAGCTTAGGAACCAAATTCCTCAGCAAGATTCAGAAAGCACAAGAAGTAAAATCAAGAATCAATAAATGGGATCGTATCAAACTAAAAATATTCTTCATGGCAAAAGAAACAAACACAACTGTGAAGAGAGAGCCTACAGAATGGGAGAAAATCTTTGCCACCTGCCCCTGAGACAGAGCATTAATCTCCAGGAACTCAAAAAAGTTAACACCAAAAAAAAAACAAATAACCCAATCAATAAATGGCCTAAGAAACCAAACAGACACTTCACAGAAGAAGAAATACAATCAATCGATAACTATATGAATAAAGGTTCAACATCAAGAAAAATGCAAATTTAAACTGCACTGAGATTTCATCTCACTCCAGTCTGAATGGCAATTATCAAGAACACATGTAACAGTAAATGTTGGTGAGGATGTGGGGAAAAAGCTACTCTCATACATTGCCAGTGGGACTGCAAATTGATGCAACCACTCTGGAAAGTGATATGGAGATTCCTCAGAAAAGTTGGAATGGAACCACCACTTGACCCAGATACCCCACTCCTCCACGTATGCCCAAAGGACTTAAATCATCCATGATTAATTTTAAAAGATGTTGACTTTAAGTGAAAAATGGTGACAGAAGAATAGTATGGTTATAAAGTTCAATTCATCAAACAATTTTAATATGCATGCCACATGCAACAGTACAAGAATCCAGGCAGAATGGTAGGGAAAACACAGTGTTCTTCAAAAGCAGCTCGAGAATTTCACATCCTACTTTAACTAATGCATGAAACCACTTTAGAGAGGATCTGTAAGTAAATAGAGCACTTGGACACACCAGAAACCCCACATATCCATGCCTCAACAAACACATAAAGAACATCACATCCAGCAACAGAAGAATAAAAACTAAGTTTAACCACATGGAACATTCTCTACAGTAGACCATGAGTGGGCCACAAAAAAAGTCTCAAAAAAACAGTGAAAATAAAAACAGTGAAATCATACAAAAGCTATTTTTTCCTAAACACGTTAAAATGAAGCTAAGAAAAAAAATACAGAAGGAAAACCCCAAAATTGCCAAATGTGAGGAAATAAACAGTGCCTGTGCAAATAACCAAAGAATAAATAAGGAGGGAAATTAGCAATCACATTCCCAGAACAAAAATAAAAACAGGAGGAACCAAAACCAATGGGATGCCGAGAAAGCAGTGCTCAAAAACAGAAGTTTATAGTTGTAAGTGCCTACATTGAGAAGAAGGCAGATTTTATATCCATAGTCTAACTCAATACCTTAAACAAATCCAAAACGTAGAGCAAACAAAATCCCAAGGCAACAGAAAGAAAGAAATAGTAAAGATTAGAACATACGTAAAACAAAAAAGAAAGGAAACAAAAACAATACAATGCTAAGCATTCACACAAGCAAATGCTGGTTCTGGTTCTTTTTAAAAGATCAACAAAGTTGACACAACTTTACACAGGACTACCTAGGAGAAGAAGAGGGAAACTGCAAATATCAAATAAGAACTGAACGTATTGACATTACTACCAATTTAAAGATATGATAGAGCTGGGCGCGGTGGCTCACGCTTGTAATCCCAGCATTTTGGGAGGCTGAGACAGGAGAATCGCGACTTCAAAGCCAGACTCAGCAACGGCGAGGCACTAAGCAACTCAGTGAGACCCTGTCTCTACATAAAACACAAAATAGGTCTGGGGATGTGGCTCAGTGATTGAGTACCCCTGTGTTCAATCCCTGTTACCAAAAATAAAATAAAGATATGATAGATGATTGGGACGCCATTAAACTTGAAAGTTTCTGCACAGATACTGGAATGATCAAGAGTGTAAATAGAGAGCAGGCAGAATGGGAGAAAAATCTTGGCCAGCTACACTTCCATTAGGGAATAAATATACAGAATACACAAAGAAGTCAAAATGTATATCACTCAAAAAACAAATAACTCAATAATTAAAAGTGGAAAGGAACCAAGGAGAAACTTCCCAAAAGACGAAACACAGAAGGCCAATAAACATGACAAAATGTTCAATGCCTCTAGCAATCTGGGACATATGAATCAAAACTACGCTAAGAATTCATCTCACTCCAGTCAGAATGGCAGTGTCCAGGGATATGAAAAACATTAGCTGTTAGTGAGGGTGTGGGAAGAAACAAACACTTGGACATTGTTGGTGGGACTGGAGACTAGTACAAACAGTCTGGAAATCAGTATAGGGATTCCTCAACCTTGCTATCCCACTCCTAGGTGTTTTCCCAAAAGAGCTAAAATTGGCAGTTTAAAGTGATACAGCCATATGCATGTTTATAACAGCAGAATTCACTATATAGATAAAATATAAAATCAACCAGATGCCCATCGATAGATGAATGAATTACGAAATTGTAGCCAGGCACCGTGGTGCACGCCTGTGATCCCTGCACTTTGGGAGTCTGAGACAGGAGTATTGCGAGTTCAAAGCAAGCCTCAGCAATGGTGAGGCGCTAAGCAACTCAGTGAGACCCTGTCTCTACATAAAACACAAAATAGGTGTGGGCATGTGGCTCAGTGGTCGAGTACTCTTGAGTTCAATCCCCAGTACCAAAAAAAAAAAAAAAAAACAGGAATTGTGGCATATATACATATATATGGGCTATGGCTATGGGCATATATATACATACATGTATGTATATATGACACAACCTCTTCATTCTCCGTGTCTATCTCGTTCCTGGCAGATGTCATAATCTCATTACATTATATACTTATACACACCTGTATGTATATATAAATATATATGAATATATACATACATATACATATGTGTGTGTTTATATACATATATATGTATATGTATACATATATACATATGAGTTCTCAGCCATAAATGTAATGAAATTTTGGCATCTGCCATTAAATGCATAGACATGGAGAATATCATGCTAAGTGAAATTAGCTAAACTCAGAGACTCTCACGTTGAATGCTTTCTGTCATATGTGGAAGTTAGATTAAAATAAAGAAACAGGGGAGAGAATGATAAGATTATATAAAGACCAGCAGCTCAGGAGCTTGAAGCAGGAGGATCACGAGTACAAAGACAGCCTCACAAAAGGTGAGGTGCTAAGCAAGTCAGTGAGACCCTGTCTCTAAATAAAGTACAAAATAAGGCTGGGGATATGGCTCAGTTATTGAGTGCCCCTGAGTTCAATTCCCGGTATAAGTAAGTAAGTAAGTAAATACATATATAAAATAACTAACATAAAGAACCAATGAAATGCGAAATAATAACCAAGAGAAAGGATATCTAGTAGAGTAGAAGAAGAAGAATGGAAAAGGAGAGGGAGGAGGTGAGGGAAAAGGGGGAGGGAAATGGGAGGATTTCATGAACAGAATTCAATTTCCATGCATATATGTGTTTGTTGGCATGAACCAACAAATTCTAACCTTAATGCTCTAGTAATAAGAACAATAAAAGATAAACAAATGATAGGATAAAAAGAGAAAACTATGATCAATTTTATACCAGCAGATTATATCTGATATATCTGAATGAGAAAGACAACTCCCTAAATGCACACAAATTAGCAAAATTAATACAAAAGTTAATAAAAATTCTGAGCAGGCCTAAAGCAAAACAAAACAATAAAAGTGATTGGGTCAATAATCAGAAACCTCTGAACAACAACAACAACAACAAAAATCTCTGGACCAGCTGGCTTCACCATTGAGTTCTATCAAAATATAAGAATTAACATGAATTTTCCTCACTCTCAATTAAAAACAGAAGTGGGTGAAGAACCAAACCCATTCAATGAGACCAACGACAAAGACAAATCAGCACAAGTATCTATGCACACATCTCCTTACCAGCAAATACCAGCATTTTCCAATGTCAAAGCATTCTACAAAGTTACAACAACCAGAACCATATGATAATGGCACAAGCGTAGACATATAGATCAACTGCAGATTATTTAGGGGCAAGATATAATCCCATTCATAAATGACATATGAATTTTGGCATGGGAGCCAATTACATTCACTGGGAAAAGAATGCTCTCTACAACAAATGTTTAGGGGGGCTCATGTGGCAGGGAAATGAACCCCATGCCCCACTGATCTACTTGACTCTCAGTCTCTGTGCTGTTTCTTATACCATCAAAGCAAATGATTAAAGGCTTGATTATAAACTTTCATTTTGCCTCATTAGTTTCAATCGGTTGCTTGGATTCCTGGAGGCTCAGTTTCCCCCAGTTCAGTTGAGCTACCGACAGGGACAACTGGATATCCACACACAAAGAACTGCAGTTGAGACCTAACCCACACCATGATACAGAAATACCTCAAAAATGGATCATACATCTATACGTTCTTGGTGCTTCATCCTAAACATAAAGACAGCCACAGAATGGGAGAAATATATGAAGACAATATGATTGATAAGTGTCAGGAATCTACAATACATAAATAACAAAATAATGAAAAGACAAATAAAAATTAATTAAGAAGTGGGCAAAGGATAAGAATAGACTTTTGTCCAAAGATGATCAGCAGATGTCCAACAATCATGTGAACAGACAACTAACATCATTAAGCACTGTGGAAATACAAAAACAAACAAACAAACAAACAAAACCAAAACAAAAATCACAATATCACATTACTTCTTAAGCACAGTGCTATCTATTTTGGGGAAGATAGAGAATAGGAAGTGTTAGGAAGACTGTGGAGAAATTGGAACTCTTTACTATTAGGAATATAAAATGGTTCATTGGCTGTCATGGTGGTTTTTCACACAGTTCAGCCAAATTACCATGTGACACAGTGATCCCACTTCTAGGTTTATACCTCAAATAATTGAAAACTGCACTCAAACAAATACATGTACTTTGACTTTCACAGCAGTGTTTTTCTCACATGATAGAACCAATGCAAAAGTCCCTCAATAGATGAATGGATAAATAAAGTGTGGCATGTATGTAAAATGGAACAGTATTACAACCTAAAAAGTAGTGAAATATGTGTCAATGTGTGTCAATGTGCACAAAAGTCAAATTCATGATGGTAAATTATGTGAAACACAAAAAGTCTCATATTGTATGTTCTCAGTTGTTAGGAAAAATCTAGAGGAATAATTCCACCATGATTGGAAGAAAATTATTGGTGGCCAGGCTCTGGGGGAAGGGAGAATGAAGATTGACTGCTTAATGTTTATCTGTTTCCTTCTAGAGGGATGAAAATGATTTAAGACTAGATAGAGGCAGTGGTTTCATGGCACTGTGAATGTGCTAAGTACCACTGAATTGTTAAATCCTAAAATTTATTTATTTAATATAATTTAATGCCTTTTGAAGTCCACTCCAATTACAAGAGTATACTAAACCAATTATAAGGACAATAGGATTGATAGTCCTTGCCACGCTCCTAAGTGAACAAAAGAAAATGCAGAATGACTGGAATGTTACCATTAGTGTCTATGTATAAACATATGCATAAGTGGGGTGGAAATATGACTGAGATTTGCAAATAAAATGCAAATAATTGAGTTAGGGTGACCTTTCATAAAGCAAAATATTCTTATAATATTTTAATAATAAATTTCTGTGGAATAGTGGCTGCAGACTTTCAGATTTCCAAGAACCAATCTACAACAACCAAAAAGTTCCTTGAACTCAAAGTAGAGACCACTCAAGCAGACAACCTAGACACGTCACCATGAAACTCTTGAAGACAAAAGATCAGAGGCATTCTTATCAGCAGAAAGACAGAAGTGGCTCGTCATGTGTATAGAGTCTTCAGTAAGGTCAACAGCTCACTTTTCATGAGGACTGTGGAGATTAGAAGGTGCTGGGGTGAAATACTCCAAGTCCTGAAAGAAAACCTCTGTCAATCAAAAACTCTATACCTAGCATAGCTATATTCCCCAAACCTGACAGAAAATCAGTGATATTTGTGTATAAACAAAATCGTGAAATAATTTTAATTAGAAATCCTGACATGCAAAATTGGAAGTGGGCTTGAGGTTTACCCTGGTTTTCCACCCCCTCTTTGTTGGAACTTGAGGGACCATGGCTGACTTCATTGAGTGAGGCAGATCAAGATCAAGAGTGGTATGGTGTAAGCCAATCTCAGAAAACGAAATGCTGAATGTTCTTTCTGATAAGTGGATGCTGATCCATAATGTGAGGGAGGACACGGGAAGAATGGAGGAACTTTGGTCACAGGGGTGGTAGGGGGAAGGGGGCAGGGAGACAGTAAAGTTGGTGGAATATGATGGCCATCACAACCCTAGCTTTATGTATGACCGCATGTATGTTGTGATTCTACATCACATACAACCAGAGAAATGAAAAAAAAAAAAAAAACTGGTATGGTGACAGTCAAGAGAAAAATTGGCCAATGGAAAAGTGATGAACGAAAAAGCAGAAAAATTACAAGAAAAGATTTCAATGCATGAAATCTGAAGACGGTGAAAGTTATGCCACTGAAAAGCATGCAAAGGTCCTGCTCGAGTCCCAGATTGCCAGCCAAGGTCAGAAGCCCCATATACCAATCTTCAGCAAGTGTTGAAAAGAGGAAAAGACTTGAAAGAATCTGAGGAATATAAAGAAACACATCCATTACTGTACTCTGTGCAGTTAGAGGCCTGACACTCTTCCGTTAAGGAGTGTCTTCTGCATTGAATCCTAGGACCCGTTCTATAATTCTTTACTCTGGACCACTGCGCTTCTGTGTTTGAGTAGTATTCAGGGAGTCCTTCAGGCTGAAACGAAGTGAGATGCATTGAGGGCAATGTTAAGAAGGCATAAAGCTGTGACAAAATAATGTTTTAAATAAGAAAGGCCATAAGTTGATAATCCAAACACCCACCTGAGGGCATGAGAAAATGCTGACCAAACAAAATGCAAAGCAAAGAAGAAGAAAAGAAACAAGATTGTCAAGGAGAAAAGTAGAGAACTAAGAAATGAAAGACAGGGCTGGGGTTGTGGCTCAGCAATTGATCGCTTGCCTCGCATCCGTGAGGCACTGGGTTCGATCCTCAGCATCACATAAAATACATAAAGGTATTGTGTTCATCTACAACTAAAATAATATTTAAAAAAAAAGAAATGAAAAACAAAATTAACATAGCCAAATTTATTCCTTTGAAAATATCTGCAAAACTGACAATAATTTAGTTAGACTGAACACAAAGAAATGGAGAGGAATTAAATAATTAAATTATAAATGGAAGATGGAATATTACCATCGGCCTTAATAAAATAAATAGCATTTTAAGGTAATACTATGAAAATAATTGGTTGACAACAAACAAGATAACCCAAGCAAAACTGACACATTCCTAGAAAGACATAAGATGCCAAAATCCTGTAGGAAGAATAAAAGGATGATCTGTATGTAACAATGAGATAGATGTTATGAGAGATAAAACAAACAAACAATAGAACTTGCCCAAAAGGAAATCCCGGGGCCAGTTGGCTACACCAGTGAACTACAAAAAGCATCTGAAGACAAGTTAACAGCACACATTCACAAAATCCTGCCAAAAATAAAAGGAAGAGGAACACTTTTCTACTCATTTTAACCATTACCTTGTTAACAAACCAGATAGCAACATAGGTAGGAAAGGAGAAACAAAAAAAGCACTCCAAAGTCAAAAGAGAAGGAATTCTTAAACTTGATTAAGGGCATCTGAGGAATACTCACAGGTAACAGCACACTTAATGGTGAAAGGAGAGTTTCCTGCCTACATTAAGAACAAAAAGAATTGTGCTCTCACCACCTTTATTCAACATCGTACTAGGGGTTCTAGTTAGGGAAATTAGGAATGAAAAAGAAGTGGAGGGCAATCAGATAGCAAAATATGAGTTAAGTGATCATTACATGATCTTGTGTGTAGTTAATACAAAAGAATTCACAAAACTGGCAGGGGTAATGAACCTTTTCCACAAGATTGCAAGAGAGAAGACCAACATACAAAAAGCATCTGCTCTTCCATATGCTAGTAATGAAAATGGAATTGGGAAACTTTCATTTGCACTAGCATTCAAAGGAATAAAATAGTTAGGATTAAATTTAACAAAAGAGGTGCAAGGAATTGATTGCACATGGGAAGAAACAAAAATAAAATCTTTGAAAAGAATCAAGGCTTTAAATGTGTGGGAAACAGACCTTGTTCACATAGAGGAAGATAATATTTCAAGACAGATATATTCAATCTGTAGATTAAATGAAACCCCTATCAACACCCCCCAGCTGATTGTTTTGCTGACACTAAAAAGCTGATGCTAAAATTCCTGTAGAGAAAAGATGAGCAAACTTTCCTCTGCAACATGGAAGAAGGGGATTTTCCAGAAAAATAAAGTTGGACAGCTATCCTTGCACGAAATTACCTTCACCATGGAGCTAAGCAATCCAGGTGAGAGGTTACAGCATGTGGGTGTGGCACAGATTTAAAACAGACCCATTGAAGAAGGTGCAATTGACAGTTTCACACTACCTGTGTGACCTCTCCTCCAGACTAAGGCTGATGACCTCAGGAAAAGATACCCTCAACATGCTGAAAGGAGAGTGAAGTGAACCACTGACTGTATCACAGACCGCAGAACCATGCCTACCTCAGGGAAGCTCAGTGCCCATGTAGAACCTGTGGACTCAGGCTACAGGCTGGCTCCTACACACTCAAGTTTGTGATCTCACCCAGCACCACACTGGTTGCAGGCTCATTTACCAGGCCCTTCTGGTGTCCACCAACAGCCTATGCGCCCGGGATCTGGACTCACACTACAGAGGACCCAATATATGCCTGCCCAACCGTGGTTGGGCCAATCCCCACAGACTCAGACTCTAGGCCCACCCCATCACACCTATGCAGCAGACACCTATGTACCACATACTGAACTCAGCATTAGGCCATCCCACACAAGCACTCTAGCAGCAAACTCACCCATGAACTCTGAAAGATGGCTTGCTCAGAATCGATCTCTGGATCTACTGACTACCAAATAGCTTGCCCTGAATAATCTGGTCTCCGGAGACCAAAAGGGGTGCCTTCCCCTTTACATGCACAGAAACCAGGGCATGATCACAAGTATCATGAATGATCAGGGCATCATAAAACCAGCAAAGTGGCAATGTACAGCTCCAGTATATGACCCTAAAGATGTGGACATCTATGCATTGCCTGACAACGTATTCCAAATAAACGCCTTCAGTCAGATCATGAAAATGCAAGGGAACAGAGATAGAAAATGAACATTATCACTGGGCATGGTGGTGAACCTCTGTAATCCGAGTGGCTCGAGAGGCTGAGGCAGGACAGTCACGAATTCAAAGCCATCCTCAGCAAAAGCAAGGCGCTAAGCAACTCAGTGAAACCCCTTCTCTAAATGAGATACAAAATAGGGCTGGGGATGTGGGTCAGCGGTTGAGTGCCCCTGAGTTCAATTCCAGGCACACCCTCCGCCACCAAAAAATGAAAATAAAAAAGGAAAATAAAAGAAAATGAATATTTTCTCAAAAATAAATGAGAAGCCGGGCGCGGTGCTGCAGGCCTGTAATCCCAGCACTTTGGGAGGCTGAGGCAGGAGAATCGCGAGCTCAAAGCCAGCCTCAGCAATGGCGAGGAGCTAAGCAACTCAGTGAGACCCTGTCTCTACGTAAAACTCAAAAAAATTGGGCTGGGGATGTGGCTGAGGGGTCGAGTACCCCTGAGTTCAATCCCCGGTACCAAAAATAAAAAATAAAAAAATAAATGAGAAGATCAAACAAAGAGATAGAAATCATGGGAAAAAAAAAAACAACAAATTCTGGAGTGCAAGAACACAAAGATCAAAATTAAGAATTCCATAAGGAACTTTCATAGCAGGCTCAATCATACAGAAAATTGGATCAGTGAGCCCAAAGAGAGGAGTTTTGTAATTCAGCTAGTTGGAGAAATGAAAAGAAAATCAAGGAGTGCAAGAAGACCCTGAAGTTTACGGGATACCATCAAATGAACTAATATATGCATTATAGGAGTATGATGAGGTGGAGAGGAAGAGAAAGGGATAAAAACGTTTATGTAAGGATATAAGGGCTTACAATTTCCAAGACTTGAGGAGTGACAGAGAAATACAGACAGCCAGTATCACCCAAATATAGCCAATTCATGTGTTGTCACCAAAATGGCAGAAAAGAAACAGTTGGAATTCACTCTCCCACAGGAAACCAATTAGAACTAGCCGGTGGCAAACTTAGAGCCAAGACATTACTGAGATACTGTATTAGAGTCAAGCGTTCCTAAACAATGAATAGAGAGAATTCTGAAAGAAGCAAGAGAAAGGTGACTCATCACATGAGAAGGAGTGCCCCCACTGTAGACTATCAGCAGAATTCTCAACAGAATCCTGTCAGGCCAGGGGTACTTGAGCTAATATTTGAAGTGCTGAAAGTGAAGAACAACACCTGCTCACAGAGAACGCTATACTTGGTAAGGTTGTCCTTTGGGGGGGGGGGTGGTTTTGAGAGGTCCAGATATTCCCACGCAGAACAAAATAGCTGTCAGATTTCATCACTCCTGGAAATGCCTTACAGTAATTACTAAAGAGAGTTCTTGATGTTAAAGGAGAAGACACTACCAGCATGAAAACATGTCAAAGTATAAAACTTACTCTAAACATGAAAATACAGTCAAGTTCCGCACATAGTTATACTGTAATTGTGGTACGTACATACCTACTACCTGTGGTTAAAAATAAGAAGGCCCAAATATTTGAATAACTGTGACTGTAATAATTAGCTAACACATAAATGAGATATAAAAGATGGGGAATTTTGACGTCAATGTCATAATGTGGAGGGAGCAGAACGTTAAGGAGTAGACGTTTTGTTTGTTCCAAGATATCAGTGTAAAATAGACACTGGTCACCAAAAATATTTTGTAAGCCTCATGTTAACCTCAGAGGATAAACCTTGAGAAGATACAAAAAAAATAAGAGAGGTTTTCAAAGCCCACAGGGTCAAAGAATTGTCAAACGGCAAAGGAAGACAGCAGGAAAAGAAGAATGGAACTATGGATACACAATCAGAAAAAGGCAAAGTGACATTAATAAGTCCATACCTCTCATTAATTCAGTGTAAATGGATTACATTCTCCAATCACAAGATGTAGTGTGGCTGATGGGTTAAAAATCCAGATGTGACTGTGTGCTACCTACAAGAGAGTCACTTCAGTTGCAAGGGCACACAGAGGCTGATTGTCCAGGCTTGGAGACAATAGCCCATGCAGATGACAATCCAAATAGAGTAGGGCTGGCTATTGTAATGACAGTGAATAAACTTTAAGGTGAAAACAGTGACAGGAGGCATGGAAGTTCTTTACATAAAGAAGAGGTCAATTCATTAAGAGGATGTAATAGCTTTAAATACATATTCAACAAACACTGGTATGTAGCACAAATATTAGCAGAACTGAATGGGGAAATAGACCAAAAATACAATAACAACAAAGGAACACCAATATCCCACTGCCAGCAATAGGTAGATAATACAGATAGAAAGTCACTAATGAAAGAGCAAACTTGATCCACACTATGCACCCAAGACATTCTGTCAACCAGCTAAAGAATACATATTCTTTTCTACAACTCACAGACCATTCTCTAGGACAGATGATATGTTGGTCGCAAAGGAAGTCTTAACAAATTCCAGAAGATGGAAATCGTTTTGATTATCAGTTCTGACCACAACAGTATGAAAGCAGAAATGAAGAATAGTTGTAATTTTGAAAAACTCAAAAATATGTGAAAAAGAAACACACTCCTGAACAATGAGGCCAAAGAAGAAAGCAAATGAGAGATAAACGGAATGTGTTGTCACCAAAATGGCAGAATAGAAACAACGAGCCTTCACTCTCCCACAGGAAATTCATTACAACTACCCTGTGGCAAACTTAGAGCCAGAACATGTCAGAACTTGAAACTGAGTCTGTGACCATCCCTCACGAGCACAGAGCAGTGGAAAGCTGTGTCTGGGAGTGGGTGATAAGAAAAATCAACAATTCTGACTCCAGCACTCCACCAGCAACAGGTTCTGTGTGGAGAATTCCATGCAGTCTCACAGTTTCGAGACTAAACAAATGTTGCTACCTCAGCTACCGGGAGGGTTTCCACAGCCTGAAGGACTAAGGATCCTTAAGACAGCTAAAGTGAAAATAAAACTAAAAATAAAGCAAAGGTGGAGCTAGTCACAGCTGGGCACAGAACTCTGGTGACTCTCCATTTCATTGAGGGGAAGGACCAAATCTGAGAGGCTCTGTTGCAATGAGCCATGCTGCAGGAGACCTGCCCTACTGGTCCTTCAGAAAGGAATCCCATGCTGGCCTTCCTATGCATTCTTGGTGTATGTTTGGGTTCCTCTTCTGGATCATTTAGATCTTACATCTTGCCCAATTCAAAATTATTGCAAAATTGGCAGCAAACCTGGGCTTAGCTCGCCATCTTGTGTCTAAAGGAGGCATTTACATCGGATTAAGGGAATTCAGCAACCTGTATACATCACTAGATAGACATTCCATTAAAGACAGGCACGGATGGAAAGGCAAGATGGTGCAACAGAAGTTGCTCCATGCTCACTTCTTCCTTCATGAAGAGGAGCCAGAATAAATAAATGGATGCATTTCTCAGCAAGGTGGAGTTGAGAACCCTGTAAGACACAGAGACGTGGAATAGCAGCATAAAGGGTGGGATATAGTACAATGGTAACCACAACCCCAGTTGTCCAGATGAAAGGACACCCCACTTCAGGGGAGAAAGTGAAGGAGAGGGTCCAACCGGGCCTCTGCATTGCGCAAGCGAAGAACCTCGGCACAGATGCTGTTAACCCAACCCCACTGTCTTGGAAAAACCAAAAGGAAATTCTTGGAGTCTGCATCGTAGCTTTTCTTCTAATAAGGAACTTGAATTGTTACGCACTCAACTCCTAGAGCACAGATTGCTGCAGCATGTGCAAATTATTAGAGCCGGAGCTACACAGTCACCCAATATTGACTTCGTGCTGCTGGGCCTGTGGGCACCTGGTGATAAATTCAAGGGTCAAAGGCAGCCACACTGCTACCCTCTTTGACCCAAGTCACAACGTTAGTCTGAGCCAACTCCATACTTTTTCTGAGCCAATTCCCTGATCGACCAGAGTCACTTGCACCGTCTCGGCCACCACTGGGCCTGTGCAGATATTCTATTCCATTCCATGATTAATGTCCACAACTGTTGTGGGCCAACCTTAAACATCATGTCTCATAAAACATATATATGCTCTCACACACACACATACATACACAAACATAAACACACACTTATAGCAATGAGTCATGCTATAAGAGGAGAACTTTTCTACTAGTTCTTTGGAAGGGAGCCACATGCTGGCTTTCTCATGCATTCTGAGTGTATCTTTATGGTTCTCTTCCAAACAATTTAGGTAGAGTAGTTTGCCAGTTTCAAATTATGTGCAATAATGTGAGGGCTTCATACCACAGCTGAAGAAACAACCCACTATACTCCCTGCTTCTTCCTTCACCAACTTCACTGTGGCAGTAGCCACACATTGGGTGAACCACCCACATTGCTCAATATGCTGCTGCATCCTGTACAGCCAGTGTCTTCCCATGCCCGTGGAGACAAAAGGCTCTCTCAACCCACCACCACATGCACCAGAGTCAAATTACTCAATTAAAGCCAAATAACCTGTAGGAATACTACTGTATGGCAGCCAACTGAAGCCAAAGACAATGTCACTTACAAAACCAACACCCCAAGTCACACCTTTAAGAGATAGACATTTGCAACAATAGTCAGCTTATAAAAGTGTTAATGACAACTTGTACACCAGGTATGCAAATCTCAATGTATGGATGGTCACAATAGATACGAAAAATATTTTTAAAAAGGAACATGACACCAAGAGAACAAAATAACTGTAACAATAGACATCAATGGAAATGATATTGAGCAAATGCCTGATTAGAAGTACAGAAAACTGATGATCAGAGAACTAAAAGGGATAAGAACACAGATAGACAACTCTGTGAAATTAAGAAAAAAAAATCATGACATGAGAAAGAAATTCAGAAGAAGATGGAGATCTGGAAAAAGAGCCAAATGGAAATCAAGGAAATGAAGAACTCAACACATCAAATGAAATACAACTGAAAGCTTCCCAAACAGTGTGGATTCCAAGGATGTTTACTTTTGGTCAAGCACAAGAAGGAGCATCTGTCAGACCAAAAATATGAGGGGATAATGGCAAGGGACAGACTTATAGACTTTAAGGCCTTTCAGAGTACATAAAAAAGGAATAGTTGCATTTGTGGGATAAATGAAAGTGAAGAAAATAGAAAACCTATTCAATGAAATCATAGCTGGACTCGTCCATAACCTCTTGGGACAGATATAGGCATCTATACATGGGAGGTCCCTTGAAATACAAATAGATATGACCAATGAAGTTTGTCACAGTAACATATTTTAGACAAACTGTTACATGTAGGAGATAAGGAAAGAATTGAAGCAACTGGATAAGTGTTAAGGGTATCCCCACTAGACAAACCACATGCTTCAAAGAAGAAACCCCGCAGGCCAGGAGGAAATAAAATGGCATCCATGTTGGGAGAGAAAATGAATGCCAACCAAGTATTCTATACTCAGAGAAGATCTCTTTTGGGGAAAATTAAGACCATCTAATTAAGCAAAAACTGAAGGTCTTAATCAACACCATGCTAGCCTTACAAAAATTGTTTAAGGGGAATCTACATCCAGAAGTTAAAGAACAATATCATCATGAAAGTGTAATATCCACCAAAAAAAGCAAGTACACAAAGGAGAAATAGAAAAAGCCAAATCTAGCTGACACAGTAAACCATGGATATGAATGAGAAAAGGGGAGGAAGAGGAAAGCATATTTTTAAAAAAATAAAACAAAAGAAAAATAAACAAAGAAAAAAAGGAAGAGAAAATTAAGAAGATGACAGGAATATATGCTGATATTTCAATAATAAACATTAGTGTCAATGCACTTAATTCTACCAAGTGAAAGATGCAGACTTGTGGAGTACACAACAAAAACAACAACAAAGCCCCATGATATGCTGTATATGAGAACTCACTGCACAAGAAACTACACAGAGACTGAGAGCAAAATGATGGAAAACTCATTCCACACAAATACAATTCAAAATGAGCAACACAAAATAGACATTTGTCCAACAAAGTAACCTTAAGGGGCAAAACAAACAAACAAAAAAACAAAAAACAAAACAATGGAGGTTGTAAGGGTTTTGTGTTTGGGATTGAGGTCTCTGTTGGCCTCATGGCTGTTGCATGCTTGGTAGCTAGGAAAGTTTCTGTACAAAAGTATAGGACGCCAAGCTTCTGGGAAAGTTTGTATATGAAGTATGGGATGCCGAGCTGCTAGGAAAGTTTGTATGCAAAAGCACAGAATGCCTAGCTGCTATAACAATGACCTTCATGAGGAGGCCCTGTGTTAGAGTCTTTTCAGCCTCCACCTTGATCTCAGACACATAGCTCCTGGGAATAAAGGGACTTGCTTGCTAGATAACTACAATGTTTCCCCAAGCTCTGCTGCTCCTGGACCTGCCCGCCTAACAGTAACTTCAAACAAGTCGCTTTCTTGAGAGCTACACAAAGCTCACAACATTGCATATTGTAATGATAGAGTATAACTGAGAAACAAGCTGCATAATGTTGCTGACTCTGTAACCCGCCTAATGATACAATGGGCAATAATGTAGCAATGATGCCAGTGACCTAAGGTAACCTATTGATATAAGTGAAGCTTGCAGCTTGGATGAGTAGCCCTTTCTCTTTGCCTCTGCACCTTGCCTCTGTGTCTCTTTTTGATTTCTTTACATGAGGAGACAAGGAAGTCCATTATGTAATGATCAAGGGATCAATGCTACAGGAAGAAATGATTGTAAGTGCACCTGCCCATAATGTTGGAGCACCTAGTAACACTATTAGATCTCATGGCAGAGATAGGATCCAGTACGGTAGTAGTGGGCGACTTCAAAACTCCACCTTCACCAGTGGACAGATCATCTGGACAAAATATAAATATATAAATTTTAGATTTAAACTATCCTACAGAACAATGGGACCCGAACGAAAATTGCAGAATATTGAACTGAAAAACTGAACAATATGAATTATTTTCCTCAGCACATGAAACAAATTCTCTACAATAGATCACATACTAAGCTACAAAACAACTCTTACAAAAGCCAAATGCAACCTTTCTGATCACAATAGAATTAATCTAGAAATAAAAAATTAGAACAAAATACTGTTTGAAATCATACTAATACTTGGAGCCTGAAAGTCACACGCTGCAAGAATAAAGCATCATAGAAGCAATCATTAGGGAAATACAAAATTGTTCACCACACAAATGCAAATGAAATATGACATGCCAAAACTTATGAGATAAAGCAAAATTGTAACCTAGATGATATTTAATATCAATAAATACCTACACCAATTAACAAAAAAAAGATCACAGAAAGCAGAAGAATATAAAACACCTAACACTGCATGCCAAGGATCTAGATAAGCAAGGGCAAAACAATCTATATCTAGCAGAAGAGAGATAACATCAGAGGAGCAATAGGTGGAGATTGAAAATAGAATATAAATGATCTACGAAATGAAGAGATGCTTTCTTGAAAAGTTTAAAAAGAATTAATAGAACTTTATCAAGAGTAACAGGGGAAATGTACTATACAGATTTAATGCCATTCCTATTAAAATCCCAAAGACATTCTTCATAGAGGTAGAGAAAGCATTCGTGAAATTTATTTGGAATAATAAGAGACCCAGAATAGCCAAAGCACTCCTTAGCAACAAAAGCGTAACAGGAGGCATCACAATGCCAGACCTTAGATAATACAATATACTATATACATTTTATACTATTATACTATATTCTACATGTACTATACTAATTATACAGAGCTATAGTAACAAACAGGGCATGGTAATGACACCAAAACAGACCCATAGAACCAATGGTGCAGAATAGAAGACACAGAGACAAACCCATATAAATAATGTTAAGGTAAACCCACTTAAATACTGTTATCTCATACTAAACAAAGATGTGAGAAACAAACATTGGAGAAAAGATAGCCTCTTCAGCAAAAGGTACTGTGAAAACTGGAAATCCATATGTAGCAAGATGAAATTCAACCCATATCCCTCACCCTGTACAACACTGAACACAAAGTGGACCAAGGACTTAGGAGTTAGAACAGAGACTCTGTGCTTAATAGAAGGAAAACTATGCCCAAATCTACATCATGTTGGCTTAGGAACTGACTTCCTTAAGAAAACTCCAAAAGCACAAGAAGTAAAAACTAGAAGCAATAAATGGGATGGAATCAAACTTAAAAGCTTCTTCACAGCAAAAGAAACAATCACAAAGGTGGAGAGCCTATAGAATGGGAGAAAATCTTTGCCACCTGCACCTCAGGTAGAGCATCAATCTCCAGGATATATAAAGAATGCATGAAACTTAACAATAAGTAAGTAAGTAAGTAAGTAAGTAAGTAAATAAATAAATAAAATAACCCAATCAGTACATGGCCTAAGGAACTGAACAGACACTTCACAGAAGATGAAATATGATCAATCAACAAACATATGAAAAAATGTACAACATTTCTTGCAATTAGAGAAATGCAACTTAAAACTACACTGAAGGTTTGGGCTTGTGGCTCAGTAGCAGAGTGCTTGTATAGCATGCGTGATACACCAGGTTCAATTCTCAGCACTGCATATAAATAAATAAAATAAAGGTCTATTAACAGCTTAAAAAAGAAAAAAACTATACTGAGATTTCATCTCCCTCTAGTCACAATGGAAATTATCAGGAATACAAGAAAACAATAAATACTGGCAATGATGTGGGGGAAAGAGTACACCCATACCTTGCTGGTGGGATTGCACATTAGTGCAACCGTCCTATAAAGTAGTATGGAGACTCTAGAAAACTTAGAATGGGACCACCATTTGACCCAGTTATCCCACTCTTTGGTATATACCCAAAGAACTTAAAATCAGCATACTACAGTGATGCAGTGACATCAATATGTATAGGAGCTCAACTCACAATAGCTAAACTATGGAACCAACCTAAGTGTCCTTCAATAGATGGAAGGATAAAGAAAATGTGGTATATATACACAATGGAATATTACTCAGCCACAAAGAAGAAGTAAAATGTGGCATTTGCTGGTAAAAGAATGGAACCACAGAATATCACACTAAGTTAAATAAGTAAGCGAATCTTCCAAAACAAAAGGCCAAATGTTTTCTCTGATATGCAGAGATGCTTACTCACAGTAAGGTGAGTAGGGAAGAATAGAAGCACTATGGATTAGAGGAATGAAGGAAGAGGAGGGGGAATGGGAATAGGAAAGATAGTAGAATGCATTGGGCATCACTATCCTTTGTGCATATATGGCTACATGATCAATGTAATTCTATATCATCCACAACCAGAAGAATGAGAAGTTATACTCCATATATGTATTGTATGCCAAAATGTATTCTACTATCATGTATAACTAATTAGAGGAAATTTAAAAACCATTATGAAAACTAATTAATTAAAAAAAGAATAGGAGAAAACAAGTGAGCACACACATAAAACATGAGATGGAATGGAGAGACTACAAGTAACAGTAAAGGAGACATTACAATCCATAGAAAAGATCCTTAGGGACAATTGTGAAGAAATCTCTGCAAATGCATTGGAAAACTTAGAAGAAATGGATGATTTTTTTGGACATATATAACCTACCAAAGCTGAATTATGGGGATTAAAAAAAAACCTGGATAGGTCAATAAAGCATAATGAATATGAATCAGCCCTAATACATTCACCCAAAAGAAAATCTCAAGATCAGGTGGCTTCACTACTGAATTTTGCAAAACATTTAAGGAAGAACACAAGCGAGATAGTCTCAAACTCTTCCAAGAATTCAAAAGAGAAGCAACAGTTCCAAACTCATTCTATAGGGCTCCATATCAAAACATAATGAGAACACATCAAACAAAAAAAACATGGACTGAAAAACATACATATGAGGAATGCAGATGTGATAATAAGTGAAATAAAAGCAAATAAAATCTAACAGTACATGAAAAAAGGCCAGTCTCCATGTTCAAACTGAAATTATTCCAGAGATACAAAGATGGATCATCCATCATACACACATAAAAAAATGTAATACATCATGTCAAAAGAATGAAGGCTAAAACGGTGTGATTATCTCAATAAGTATATAAAAAGCATTCAAAAAATTCAACGTTACTTAATGGTAAAAATCAATCAAATTGGTTAAAGAAAGGTTGATCACAATTGAATATAATAAAGGCCATATGTAGCAAACTCACACTGAGAAACCTCCTACTAAATGGAAAAAAGATATTTTTTTTCTCTATCATTCATTCAACAAAATACTAGAGGTTTTGACAAGAGCGGTTAGGCAACAGAAGAAAATATACATCACACAAATAGGAAGAAAGGCAAAAATATAGCCCTGTTTGCTCATGACATGATTCTATATGCATGAAAAAAAATCAAAGACATTATCAAAACACTATTACGATGGATAAATTAATGTAATAACTCTCAGAGTGCAAAATCAGAATGCAGAAATGTGTGCCATCCATGTGCACCAGTAACAAACTTGCCAAGAAAGAAATCATGAAAGCATTTCCAGTCAAAAAAAAAAAAAGCCAGACACGGAGTGTATAGCTAGTTAATAATATGGGCCCATCCTTGAGTGTGACTTAGGAGGGGAGAGCTCATTAGTGAGAAATTTGGAAAAACTTTGAAGAAGCACCCTCAAGGTTACTGTTCCTGCCATCTGGTGCACTAACGAGCTCTTGGTGCCTCAAAACTTTCAGCCTTTGATCCTGTGAGTTTTGGAACCTGGCCAGTTCCCACTTCACAGAGATTTTACAGCCTAAGGCCAGCTGCATAACGCTGGACTGCATGTTGGGAGGGGTTGCTCTGCCTTTTTAAGTCCTCCAAAGGAGAAAGAAATTCAGAAGAAGGGGATCCAACTGGACTGGAGAAGAAGGGATCCATCTGAAGAGGAAGAGAAGGAATCCATCTGAGAAGAAATTTCAACTGGGGAAGAAAGAATCTGATGTTTTGAGTAAGAAGAAGGAACCTGATGACGAGAAGAAGGAAGCTGACTTGCGAGGTGGAAGGCAGACTCTCACCTATGTTGTTTACCCCACTCTTGGTGTTGCTGATTTTACCCAAGGCTGGGTGTTGAAGGTGGTGATGACGCTTTAAGTGAAAAGGACTCTCACCTATGTTGTTTACCCTACCCTCGATGTTGCTGATTTTGCTGATTTTGCTGATTTTACCCGAGGATAGGTGTTGAAGGTGTTGATGCTGCTGTGAGTAAAGAAGAAGGATCTTGAATGGTGCTTTGAGGAGAAAGACTCTGAAGGTGAATGATGGTGCTTTGAGGAGAAAGGCTCTTACCTATGTGTTTACTCCATTCTTGGTGTTGCTTATTTTACCCAAGGCTGGGTGTTGGAGGTAATCATGATGCTTTGAGTGTACTTGCAAACCCGTGTTGTGTTATCTGGTGTTGATTGGTGAGTGCTTATTGGGCTGGAGCCGCTCTCTCTTTCTTTTCTTCTATATTATTGATTCATTATATACAATATTCAATATTGCAAAGTATAACTGTTGCTTGCTTTGTTATATTGTCTCATATTAAAGCTTATAAAACCCATCCTGTTGTGAGGCTGGTGATTCATGCCACGAATCTGCCTAGATAAATTAGTTTGTGCTCAGAAATTCTTGGTCATTGATCCAGACCAAGACACGGAGGCACACGTCTGTAATCCCAGCACATGTGGAGGTTGAGACAGGAGAATCATGAGTTCAAAGCCAGACTCAGCAATGATGAGGTGCTAAGAAACTCAGTGAGATCCTGTCTCTAAATAAAACACAAAATAGGGCTGGGGAAGTGGCTCAGTGGTTGAGTGCCCCTGTGTTCAATCCCCAGTACCAAAATATAAAAATACAAAAAAAATATAGCTGGGAACAAATTGTACCAATGAAGTGAAAGACATCTACAAAGGATATTATAAAATACAGATGAAAGAAATTTAAGAAGATACAAAAAAAAGGAAAGACCTCCCATGTTCATACATTGAAAGAATTCATATTGTTCAAATGTTCATAGTAATCACGGTATTTTATAGGTTCAGTAAAATCCCTATTAGATTGCCAATGACATTCTGGCATTCTTCCCACAACTATAAAATTCAAAAAAATCATGTAGACTGTCAAAACTCTGTGAAGAGCCAAAGCAATCTTGAGTGAGAAAAACAAAGCTGGAGCCATCACAAATCATGACTTCAAGACACACATCAAATTTGGTAATGCAAATCACATGGCACGGCATGTAAAGGGACACATAGAACATCAGAACACAATAGAGGTCTCAGAGAGAAACACCACATGGCCAATGGACTCTTGACAATGTTCTCAAAATATCTGCTTTGGAGAGAAGATAGCCTTTCAATATATGGCCTGGGAAAATCTGAATCCACATGCAATGGATTAAAATGAGATGCTTCTATCACACGCTGTAAAAAAATCGATCAAAATGGTTCAAAAACTTAAATGAAAACATTGAAACTAAAAGAAGAAAACTTGTGTGAGTCTCGTGAAGACATCAGCACAAGCAATGATTTCCTATGAACCTCAGACCATAAATAAATAAATAAGATGAAATAAAAACAAATATAGACAAATGATTTTAGATTGTTAACGTCTGCACAGCAAAAAGAACAATTGATAAAGAGCCTACCTACATGAAGGAAGAAAATATTTGCCATAACAGAATGTTAAAACTCAGAATATATAAACAAATAAAGTACTTAACTATACAGGAAATCAAACTAATATTTGCAAATGATCTGCACAAATGCTCTTCAGAAAAATAAATGCCAAGTGTCAACAAATATATGGGAAAATGCTCAACATCAGTGGTCATCAGGGAAGGGCAAATCAAAACCAACATATGATGTCACTTCTTCCATTCATAAGGGCAATTAGCAAAAAGACAAAAAAATAATATGTGTGTAAATATATGAAGAAGAAGAAACTCTTATACACAGTTAGTGGGAATATATATTAATACAGCCACTATGGAGAAGAGTGTGGAGGTTCCTCTTTGAACTAAAAATGGATTTAACTTTGCATGGAGCTCTCCCAGTTCTGAGTATATAC
Organism: Xerus rutilus; assembly: GCA_028644305.1. NCBI lineage: Eukaryota > Metazoa > Chordata > Mammalia > Rodentia > Sciuridae > Xerus > Xerus rutilus. The sequence continues at coordinate 77,981,386 of CM053417.1, read as the reverse complement.
CCAAAGGAGATAAAATCAGCATGCAAAAGTGGTACCAGCATTTCCTTGTTTACCGTGGGACTATTCACAATCCTTAGATGTGCAATCAACCTCAATGCCCATCAGTGGAAGAATGGATGAAGAAATGTTTGGTATATATAAACAATGCAATATGTTTCAGATGTGAAGAAGTATGAGATCCTGTCATTTGGAGCAAAATAAATGGGAATATTGGACATTATATTAAGTGAAATAATCCAGGCACAGAATAACAAATACCACATTTTCTCTCATATGTGGAAGTGGAAACTAAACTAAACCAATCAAAATGTAGAACAGCAATTACTCCCTGAGTTTGGGAAGGGTTGGGATTGAGGGCATAAAGAATGTTGGATAGAGAGTGCCAAAATACAGTGAGATATAAGGAATGTGTTCTATTTTTCCATGGCACAGGAGGATGGCACAGTAGCCCAGTATATATTTTATAAATATCTAGCTGAGGTGGGGATCCAAGATGGCAGCCTGAACTGACTCTGCATTCCTAGTCTCTCCATGACCTGGGATTAAAGCAAGGGGAATACTGTTTCTCCGGGAGTTATTTAGAGAACCCCCGACTGCTGCTCCCACGCAGGAATTCCAGTGGTGTGCCCGCATGGGTCACCAGGCCCCAACATTTGCGCAGGACCTAGACTGCATGCCCATGCAGGACACCCTCCCGTGCAGGAGCCCTGGTTCCAGAGCTCACACACCACACAGAATCTTTGGCCTCCCATCCACTCAGGACCCCCTAGCCAACACTCCCTCATGGGATTCATGGCTCCTATGCAGGACCCCTGGCTGCTGCTCCTGTGTGGACCTCCATCTACCGGCAAGGAGCTCCCCGTTTGCCTGCACCTGGGGACACTGGACAGGATCTGGAGACTGCCTCCTACTACAACACAGTGTGCCACAGAGCTGCATCTCTGAACACTTTGCCCAACGCCACTGCCCGGCCTCGACAGACACCCTATCTCTGAAAGCAGATGCCTCCATTGTGGGACACCTTCATTGCCACCTTGGATTATCCTTGCTACTGCGATCACCATCTATAGTTGGGGAAATCCCAGCTTGGGACACCAGCGGGGGCCCAAGAGCCATATCCAGGTACTCATAACTCCCTAGCTCACCTCTCTTCCCTGCAGCCACTAAACTGGCACAATGCTTTCAGCTACTTCGGTTCATAGCTTGCAAAGCCTGGTCCTGAACTGCCTGACACAAAACAAGTCTCGCGACCTCCAGAGAGAAAGGTTCTTGATTGGGAAGTAGAATGGGAGGGGTGAGAGAGATACAGTTTAGAGAATAAATGAGAGACCAGGAATTCTGAGGTCTACAGGTGATATAAGGAGATAAGTCCAGCTTCCCAAATCACAGAAATCCTTGGAGTGGTGTCTTCCCATGGGGAATGGCAAGCGCTGAACCCCACTTCCAGAAGCTCAGCCTCTAAGACCAATACACATACACTAATAATCTGAACCATCCTAAGGGGGGAGATACAAGTAAACAACAGACAACCCCACCTACCGGTTGAGAAAGGAAGCAATCTTTTTTATGTATTAGAGATTTTTTTATTACCTTTTTTTCTTGTCTCTCTCTCTCTCTCTCTCTCTCTCTCTCTTTTCCTGCCCTCACACTCTCAAAATTTGTGAAACCAAGTATTTCTCATGCAATAGGCTACTGAGGACTGGGATATCTGATTAGTATTTTACAGTTGTACCATATAGTCTCGTATCTTCTATTTTTACATTTTTTATATTTCTTAATTTTTTTAGCTGTTGTGCTCTATTTTCTTCCTACTTACTTGTCTTCCCCAAATCTCTTTACCTCTTTCCTAGTACTAGCCAACATTTTTGGATTCCTCTTTCACATTTTCTATGATCTAATAACTCTATATACTCACTTCCTACATCCCTAACATCTCCTACACCCCAGCCCCGGTTTCCTCTATTCCAGGAGAAACTGTGGACTCTTTTGCAAACCTACTATTTATATTGTGGATACTAATTGAACTCATAATTTCTGTATATTGTGACAGAGCTATAAATGTCCTATTAGGAGATATTTGGTTTAAAACTATATACAATTTGTTTGGGGATCTGTTAATATTGATCTCTCCCTTAAAGAAGGAGTATTAGAACCCTGCAGGGAATCTATAAGCCTATAGGATAAAGACTGTAACACCTTGGATCCACACTGCTAGAAGAGAAGACTCACAAACAAAATGTAATAAACATTTTGGTGTTGGCGAACAAACCAACACCAAAGGTTCTTGTATTCTAATACAAGAAATAACTAAAATCAGGGTGGAAATCAATGAAATTAAACAAAGGAAACAATTTAAAAAATTGACCAAACAAAAATCTGGTTCTTTGAATAAATAAATAAAACTGACAAACCCTTAGCTACCCTAATGAAAAGGAGAGAGAAAACCCAAATTACTAAAATTTGTGATGGAAAAGGAAATATCACAACAGACTCTGTTGAAATACAGAGGATTATTAGAATCTATTTTCAAAATTTATACTCCAATAAAATAGAAAACCCTGAAGACACTGATAAATTTCTAGAGGCATATGACCTACCCAAATTGAACCAGGAGGACATTCACAACTTCAACCAATCAATTACAAGCAAGGAAATAGAAGATGCCATCAAAAGCCTACCAACCTACCAACCAAGAAAAGCCTGGGACCAGACGGATTCTCAACTGAGTTCTACAAAACCTACAAAGAAGAACTTATTCCAATACTCCTCAAATTATTCCATGAAATAGAAAATGAGAAAACCCTTGAAAACCCATTCTGCAATGATAGCATCACCCTGATATCAAAACCAGACAAAGACACATCAAAGAAGTAAAATTTCAGACCAATATCACTGATGAATATAGATGCAAAAATTCTCAATAAAATTTTGGCAAATCACATACAAAAACACATTTAAAAAATAGTGCACCATGATCAAGTGGAGTTTATCCTGGGGATGCAAATTTGTTTTGACATATAGAAATCAATAAGTAAACATAATTCATCATATCAATAGACTTTAAGATAAGAATTACATGATTTTATCAATTGATACAGAGAAAGTATTTGACAAAATACAGCACCCTTTCATGTTTAAATCACTAGAGAAACGAGGATAGTAGAAACATACCTCAACATTGTAAAAACAATCTATGCTAAACCCAAGGCCAACACCATCTTAAATGAAGAAAACTTGGAAGCATTCCCTCTAGAAATGGGAACAAGTCAGGGGTGCTCTCTTTCACCACTTCTATTCAACATAGACCTTGGATCTCTAGTCAGAGCAATTAGATAGTTGAAAGCAATTAGACAGCACATGAATAGGAAAAGAGGAACTCAATCTATCATTATTTGCCAAGGACATGATACTACACTTAGAGGATCAAAAGAATTCCACCAGACAACTTCTAGAATTAATTAATGAATTCACCAAAGTTGCAGGATATAAAATCAACACCCATAAATCAAATGCATTTCTATACATCAGTTACAAATCCTCTGAAAGAGAAATCAGAAAAACGACCCCATTCACACTAACCTCCAAAAAAATAAAATACTTGGGAATCAGTCTAACAAGAGAGGTGAAAGACCTCCACAATGAAAACTACAGGACACTAAAGAAAGAAAATGGAGAAGACCTTAGAAGATGGAAAGATATCCCATGTTCTTGGATAGGCAGAATCAATATTATCAAAATGACCATACTACCCAAAGCACTATACAGATTCAATGTGATCCCAATTAAAATCCCCACGTCATTCCTTATAGAAACAGAAAAAGCAATCATGAAAATTATTTGGAAAAATAAAAGACCCAGAATAGTCAAAGCAATCCTTAGCAAGAAGAGTGAAGCAGGAGGCATCATATTACCAAAATTCAACTATACTACAAAGATATAGTAGCAAAAATGGCATGGTATTGGCACCCAAATAGACATGTAGACCAATGGTACAGAATAGAAGACATAGAGACAAACTCACATAAATACAGTTATCTCATTCTAGACCAAGTTGCCAAAAACATACACTGGAGGAAAGATAGCCTCTTCAACAAATGTTGCTGGGAAAATTGGAACTCCATATGCAGCAAAATGAAACTACACCCCTTTCTCTCACCATGCACAAAACTCAACTCAAAGTGGATCAAGGACCTGGGAATTAGACCAGAGATATTGTACCTAATAGAGGAAAAAATTAGGCTCAAACCTTCATCATGTCAGATTAGGCCCCAACTTCCTTAACAAAATCACTAAAGTGCAAGAAACAAAATAAAAAATCAATAAATGGGATGGATTTAAACAAAAAAAAGCTGCTTCTCAACAAAAGAAACAATCAATGAGGTGAAGAGAGAGCCTACATTCTGGGAGCAAATTTTTGCCACACAAACATTATGTAGAGCACTAATCTCCAGGATGTATCAAGAACTAAAAAAAACTTAACACCAAAAAATTAAACAACCCAATCAATAAATGGGCTGGGGAGCTGAACAGACACTTCTCAGAAGAAGATACATAATCGGTCAATAAATATATAAAGAAATGTTCAACATCTCTAGCAATTAGAGAAATGAAAATCAAAACTAATCTACAATTTCATCTCACTTCAGTCAGAATGGCAGTTATTAAGAATACAAGCAACAATAAATGCTGGCGAGGCTGTGGGGGAAAAGGCGCACTCAAACATTACTGGTGGGACTGCAAATTGGTGCAACCAATCTGGAAAGGATTATGGAGATTCCTTAATATCCTTGAAATGGAACCACTATTTTCCCCAGCTATCTCATTCCTCGGTCTCTGCCCTAAAGACTTAAAACAGCACACTAGAGTAACACAGCCTCTTCAATGTTTATAGCAGCACAATTCACAATTGCTAAATGGTGGAAGAAACCTAGATGCCCTTCAATAGATGAATGGATAAAGAAACTGTGGTATATATATATACACAATGGAATATTATTCAGCAATAAGAGAGAATAAAATTATGGCATTTTCAGGTAAATGGATGGAGTTTGAGAACATCATGCTAAGTAAAGTAAGCCAATCCCAAATAAACAAAGACCTAATGTTTTCCCTGATTAACGGGTGCTGATGCATATTGGAGGTGGGGGTGGGGAGCATGGGAGAAACAAAGGAACTTTGGATAGGGAAAAGTGGAGGTAGGGGAAGGGAGGAGGCTTGGGGGTAGCAGCGATGGTGGAAAGAGATGGACATCACTATCCTAGGTACATGTATGAAGACATGAATGGTGTGGCCATCTTGTTGACAACCAGAGAAATGGAATACTGTGCTCCATACGTGTACTGTGACTTGAAATGCATTCTTCTGTTGTAAAAAATAGAACTAAATAAATTATAAAAAAATAAGAGCTAGCTGAGAGGAATTTGAAGCCTCTAAACCTAAAGCAATGGTAATCAAAGGGAGATGCTAATTATCACATTTTATACATGTGTTGTAAAATCGCATTAAACCCTGCTAATATTCAAAATTAATACATATTTAATAAAACATTAATTTAATTGGTTTCAATAAAGAATAAATACAAACTAAGCTAGTTGGCAATGTCTGGAATAAATATCAAGTTACTTAATGTAAAAACACATATGTGAGAATAATAAGGCCAAACAGGAATCTATGATCTTGCCTAATGGATGATGCAAAGCACCAGGTACTTGTCCTCCTTAAGGGAGGTGGAAGACTTTCTGGGTCAGGAATTAAAGATGGCTACTTTGAGGAAAACCAGGAAACTGCAAAGAAACACAGAAAAGGTCAGAAATTTATCAGATAAACTTAACAAAGGCAATGAAATATAAAATCCAGCCAGAATCTGGGATCCAAAAATTATGTCAATGTACTAAAAGTTTTTGGAGAGAATCAACAGCAGATTTGTACAAGCAGAAAAATAATCAGTGAGATGAAAAATAGGTTCAAATAGAATGCAAATAGGCAGAGAAGAAGAAGAAAAGAACAAAGGAGTAAAGAGAAATGATGATAACTTAGGGGATAGGAGGGGCAGCATCAATAGAGTAAATCTGATAGTCATTGGGTTTCAAGAAAGGTTTGACAATGCCAAAAAGTGAGAAATCATGTTCAAGGAAAAAGTAGAAGAATACTTTTTAGTGCTGGAGGATATAATAGAACAGGTACAAGGAGTTCAAAAAATCACCAACCAGGTGCAATCTATATAAAATTGCCCCTCAACATATTCTAATCATACTCTCTAATCAAACTCTCAAACTAAAGAAAAAGACAAGATTCTGAAAGCAGTACGATAAAACAATCAAAAAACATATAATGGTCACACGATATGTGTTGCACTTGACTTCTAAGCAGAAAAGTATTATGTTAGGACACAGTGGGATAATGCACTTACTGTATTAAAGAGAAAGATTCCAATATTGAGAATACTTTGTCCTCAAAGCTGTCTGTCAGAAGTGGAGAGAGAGTAAGATTTTCCCAGACAAACAAAAGCTGAGGGAAGTCATCACCACAGGACCTACCCTGCAATAAATGCAAAAGGTAATTGCTCATACTGAACAAGAAGAATCCTGACACCTAAGAAGGAAACAAAAGGAAATGAAAAACACAACAGTCAATATAGATATACAGAAAAACTCAAAATACTCCAATATCATAATCAGGGTTTGTGTGTGTGTGTGTGTGTGTGTGTGTGTGTGTGTGTGTGTTCCATTCTCCTTAATACGGAGACTAAAGGGCAGTACTAATAAAACCGATTTAAACTGGAAACCATTTGTGAGGCAATGTCCAACATAAATATGTGAAGATTGTGGCATCAGTTTTCTAAATATGTGACAGTGACTGGGGATAACTTGTTGAGTTTCATTCTTTTTGTTTCTTGCTGGTTGGCATCAAAACAAGTTGCTCTCTTCACAGAATAAGTTGCTATAAAGAGGACATATTTTTGTAAGCCTCATTGTAACCACAAATCAAAACCAATGATAGAATCACTAGAAATCAAGTATTTAAAACCTACTACTTAGAGAAAAATCAACTAATCACAAAGGAAGACAGAAAGAGAAGCAGAAATGAAGAAATGATTTATAAAGCAAATAGAAAACAAGCAAGAATGAGTAGGAACGAGTCCTTAATAATCATTTATTATCATGAATGTATATGGATTGATTTCTCATTAAAAGATATAGAACAAATAAAGCAGATAAAAAGGAAAACAAGAACCAAGTGTGTCCTGCATAGAAGAAACTCACTTCAGTGATAAGGACATGCACTGACTGAATGAGAGAAGTCATGTGACGATTATTTCCTTAAACATTTTTTCCTGCATTTGTTGGTTATTTGTGTCTGTTTAATTTATTTTTTTTTCTTTTGAAAATCTTCTGTTGATCTCTTGCCCATTTATTGATTTGGTTTTTTAGGGGGGGTGTTGGTGTTGATTTTATTATCTTGTGTATGCATTCTGGACATTAATCCCCTTTTAGAGGACTAGTTGTAAAAGAATTTCTCCCATCCCATAGGCTATCTCTTCACACACTTCCATACAATAATAATGAAGTTATTTTAGTTTGATTCCATTATGCAGACAGTTTGCAATTTGTTATGAAGAAGCCTTTTTTAGTCTGATGCTAGTCCACTTAGTCATTCTTGGTTTTATTTCTTCAGCTTTAGTGGTCTATTTAAGGAAGTGTCTGCATGATCCAATGCGTTAGAGTGTTGACTCTGTTTTATGTTTTGGCAGTTGCAAATTTTATGGTCTAACTCCAGGATCTTTGATCCACCTTGACTTGAGACTTGTGCAGGGTGGAAGATAAGGAGCTAGCTTCTTTTTTCTACGTATGGATATCTAGTTCTCCAAGTAAAATTTGTGAAAAAGTCTATCTTTTTCCCAAAATATGTTTTTTGGCACCTTTGTCGAATATCAGATAAATGCAAGCATGAGTCTTTGTCTCTGTGTCTTCTATTCTGTACCATTGGTCTTACTGTCTATTTTTATGCCAATACAATGTTGTTCGTGTACTGTAGCTGTCAATAATTTGAGTTCACATATTGTGATGCCTCCAGCATTCCTCTTCTTGCTCAGTGTTCCTTTGGCTATTCTGAGTCTTTTCCTCTTCCATATGAATTTCAGCACTGTTTTTCCTCTAATTCTGTGAAGAATATAATTGATATTTTGATGGGGATTGCATTGAATCTGTGTACTGCTTTTGGTTATATGGCCATTTTGACAATATTATTTCTGTCAATCCAAAAACTTGAGAGGTCTTTCCATCTCCTAAGTTCTTCTTCAATTTCTTTCTTCATTGTTTAATAGTTTTCATTATGGAGTTCTTTCATCTCTTTGGTTATATTTACTCACAAATTTCTTCTTTTTTATTTCTTTTTTAAAAAAATTTTGGGTTACTGTGAATGGAATCATTCCTCTCTGATTTCTGTCACAGCAGATTCATTATTGGAGTATAGGGAAGCTTTGACTTCTCTATGTTGATCTTGTATCCTTTTAATTGCTGAATTTTATGAGTTCTGGAATTCTTCTGGTGGAGTGTTTTGGGGTCTCCTAGAACATTTTGCCATCAACAAACAGAGACTATTTGATTTCTTTTTCTTCTTGTATCCATACAAAGTCCTTCTCTTGCCTGATTTCTCTGGCTAGACTTCCATGGACTGTATCAAATGAGATTAGTGATAGTGGACAACCTTGCCATTTTTCTGACCTTACAGAAAATGATTTCGATTTTTCTCTACTGATTATCATGTTAGCTTTGGGTTTTTGATACATGGCCTATATGATGCTGAGTTAAGTTTTTTCTATTCTTAGTTATCCAAGGTTTTTAGCATACAGGTTTGCTGGATTTTGTGAACAGCTTTTTATGCATCTATTGAGGTGATCATATGATTTTTGGTGTTGATTTTATTTGTGTGACGAATTGCATTTATTGATTTGTGCATGTTGAAACAATTTTGCATCCCTGTGATGAAGTCAATTTTATCATGTTGTTCAATGTTCTTAATGTACTTTGAGTGGAGACTGCCAAAATTTGATGAAGGAATTTTGGGTCTGGGATTGTCAGGGATATTGGTCTGTAATTTTCTTTCCTTGATATGTCTTTGTCTGACTTTCATATCAGAGTGATACTGCCTTCAAAGAATGAATTTGGGAGTCCCCCCTTTCTATTTCATGGAATAATTTGAGGAAAATTTGCAATTGTTCTTCTTAAGAGGTCTGGTAAAACTCAGCTCAGCAGCTTTGTGGTCCCAGGCTTTTCTTTGATGGAAGGCATTTGATTGCAGTTTCAATATGCTTACTTGATACTACTCTGTGGAGGTTTGTTACATCCTCTTGGTTTAATTTGGGCAGGTCTTATGTGCCAGAAATTTGTCAAAATCTTCCACATTTTCCAATTTATTGAACAATTACTTTTAAAATAGTTCCTAATTTTCTTCTGGATTTCTGTAATATGTGTAGTACTCTGTCCTTTCTCATCTCTAATTTTGATGCTTTGGGTCTTCTCTCTCTCTCTCTCTTTACAGTTAGTTTGAAACATGCATATCATCATTTTTAGTAGCAAAATTTACAATAGCCAGGCTGGGGCTGCAGCTCAGTGGTAGAACACTTGGGTAGCATTTGTGAGGCACTGGGCTTGAGTCTTAGCACTACATAAAAATCAACAAATAATATAAAGGCATTCTGTCCATCTACAAGTATAAATTTTTTTTAAAAATTCACAACACCCAAGTTATGGAACCAGTCCACATTTCCATCAGCAAGTGAACAGATCAATAAAATGTGGTATACATGTACAATGCAGTTTTACTCAGCCATGTAGAGAATGAATTTTTCAGTTGATGGTAAGTAGATGGAGCTGGAGAACATCATGCCATGTCACATAAGACAGACTTAGAATTTGAAAGTTCAAATATTTTATTTCACATGTGAGAAGCTCGAGAAAAATAAGGAAATTTAAAAAGAGTGGATCTCTTGGAAACAGAATGGAGAACAGAGAACAAGGCAATCATACAGAAGGGAGGAGGGATGGGAAAGGGGGAGATCTCTGCAATGAATTTGACCAAATCATGCTATGTGGTTGTAGAAAGGTATCATGAAGAAATCCTCTTTTCTTTGTATCCGTAATTCATCAGGTAGAAAATAAAAATAAATAAATAAATAGTAGGAAGACCAATCGTGTAGAGGAAAGGGAGCAGGGTAGGGAGGAGGGGAACAAAAATCCAAATATTAGGGATTGAATTGAAGCAAATTATATCTGATATGTAGTTGAATAAGTAAAGAGGAGTACTAATTTTAAGTATAACTATAATGCACCAATAAAAGCAAAAAAAATCAATTGTTCCAGTACATATGAAAATGAAAACACATCCTAGCAAAACCTATGGGATATGGAAAATACATTAAAAGGAAGCATATTGTAATAAAAGCCTACATCAAAAAAGTAGAAATATCACAAATAAGCAATCTAATATTGCAGCTCAAGGAAATAGATAAAAGAGAACAAATTAATCACTATATCCAGGAGAAGGAAAGGCCTAATAGAGATCAAAGTAGAAATAAAAAAGTAGGTAAAAAAAGACAGAATGATAGAAAAGATCAATACAATATTTTCGTCTCCTTTAGTGCATCAGGGTAGTACATGATAGTCAGGTTCATTTAGACATGATCATACATTCATGTAATTTAATTTACTCCCATTCAGACTCCAGTTCCCCCTTTCTCTCCCTTCCTACCTCCCCTTTATTCACCTTTCTCTATTCTACTCATCTACCTTCCACTCACTTATTTATTTATTTAAATTGGTGCTCTATAGATATACATATAAGTGGAATTCAATTTTGATATTTGATATACAGACATGGATAGAGTATATTTTTGTCACATTTCCTCTGTGACTCTTCCCCTTTCTCATCCCTCTTCCCTTCCTCTCAATCTCTTTCTTCTACTCCACTGACCTCAGAAAAGATCTATTGCTTTAAATATAAAGGGAAATAGTTGGCAAACCCTTTGCTGTACTTTCAAAAATTGAAAGGACTCAAATAAAGTCAGAAACAAAAATGGAAATATTACAGTAGATACCAAAATAGGAAAAAAAATAGAAACCTCTTATGGAAAAATATTTGCAAAAAAAATTAGAAAACCTAGAAGAAGAAGATACAATTCAAAACAAATAAAATTTTCCCAAGTTGAACTACACAGAACTAGAAAACCTGCAGAGACCAGTCCTGAGCAGCAACACTGACTTAGTAATAATAATTGCACCTATTATGAAACTTTTCAGGAACAATGGTTTCAGTGATACATTCTACCAAACATTGGAAGAACTAATAACAATCCTTTCCAAATTCAAAAAAATAAGAAAGAGGAAATTCTTCTATAGTTATTCTATAGGACAAGCATGTCCTCAATATAAACATCAGTCAAAAGAACAAAAGAACTACAAGCCAATACATCAGATGAACATTTATAAAACAAAATATCAAAAAACAGTAGTAAATGGAATTTGAGATGCACATCATAAACTATACTTCAGACAGGATCATGCCAGGGATGCAAGAATGTTTCAAAAGTATGCAAATTTATAAACAAGTTCCATCACATCAACAGAATCAGTAACATACTATATGTTCATTTCAATATATCCTTAAAATATCACTTTATAAAATTCAACACTGCTTCATTGTAAAAAGTATCAAATAGTATATATAGAATGACCATATCTCCACCAGTGAATGCTGTATACGGCAATCGCAGAGCTTACATTTTAACAAAGGGAAAAAAATGAAATCTTGCAAGTTAATACCACAAACAGCACAAACGACCTGACTTTCTCCTCAAGCAAACAAGTCTCATCTCAGCACTTTGGGAGGCTGAGGCAGGAGGATCGCATGTTCAAAGACAGCCTCAGCAACGATGAGGCACTAAGCAGCTCAGTGAGACCCTGTCTTTAAATAAAAAGCAAAAAATTGGGCTGGGGATGTGGCTCAGTTGTCGAGTGGCCCTGAGTTCAATCCTCAGCACACAAAAAAAGAAAGAAAACAAGTATTGGCAAGAGCAATTAGGTAAGAAACAAATCAACAGAATCCAAATTGATAAATAGAGTTCAAATAGTGTTGCTTGTAAATGATATGATTATATGTATAAATCCCTAAAGATCCCACCAGGATAATTTTAGGATTAACAATTCAGTCAGGTTGCAGTATATGGAATCAGCACACAAAAATTCATGTAATTTCTATGTGCCAACAATAAACTATCTAAAAAACAAATTAAGAAATCAAGTCATTTATAATATCTATAAAAATATCTAGGAGAAAGTAACCAAGGAAGTGAAATATCTTTACAGTGAAAATTAAAATACTTTGATTAAAGCCATTGAAAAGTAAGCATATATATTGGAATTTCTATACAAGCTTAAGGATATGACTGATATTTTAAATATTTCCAAAACCCAATGTATTTACATATGTCATACAATCTCTATCAATCCACGGTTGTCAGACTTCAATGAAATGCATTTTTTAAAAAAGAACTTAAGATTTGTATGGAAATACAAAAGACCCAAATCACCAAAACAATCTTGAGAAAATAAAAAATGACTTGAAAATATACTAAAAATCTATATTAACCAGACGTGGAGCTGGCATAAAAATAGACACATAGACCAGTGGAATAGAAGAGAGAACTCAAATAAATTCAGATGCTTACAGTCATATTGCTTTTTAAAAATAACATCAAGAACACATATAAAGGCAAGGACCCTCTCCTTATTTGATGTTGCTGAATAAACTGGATGTTCACATGGGGACAAAGTAGACTATTTATCACCATATAAAACTATCAACTCAACATGGGTTAACAATCAAATGTAAAACCCAGAGTATGAAACTAACCGAAGAAAAACTATAGGGAATGTCCTATGATATCAGATGGGAGAAGGTCTTTTTTTTAGCATATTAACCACACAAAACGGAGGATTGTTTGGTGGCGTATTACTTCATGATTAAAATATTATTTTATCACTCTCATTTCCCAGTACCTCTTGCAACGTCCCTTCCTCCCCTGCAAATCCTCTATTTTTACACTTATGGCCTTCATTATTCTTTGATGAAGAGGCTTCTTTCTTCTTGTTTCTTCTAGTTCCTATATATGAGAGGAAAAATAAGATCCTTTTTTCTCTGAGTCAGACTTACTTCGCTCCACATTATGATATCCAGTTTCATGCATTTTCCTGCAAGTGAAATAATTTTGTTATTTATGGCTGATTAAAACTTCATTCTGTATCCATACATTTTCTTTAACCATTCATCAGTTGACAGACCTCTAAACTGATTACATAACTTGGCTGCAATGAATTGCAACTACAGTAAGCATGTGTATTCATGTATCTCTAAAGTTGGCTGAATGTTATGGTTCGGATGAGAAGTGTCCCTCCAAAAGCTCATGTATGAGACAATGCAAGAAAGTTTAGAGGAGAAATGATTGGGTTCTGAAAGCCTTAACCCAATCAGTGTATTAATCCTGATGGGATTAACCAAGTGGTAGTGAAAGTTTGGTTGTGTGTGGCTGGATGAGATGGGCCATTGGGGGCATGCGTTTGGGGTATGTATTTTGAATCTAGTGAGTGGAGCCCACTCTCTCTGCCTCTGATCATCATAGGAACCACTCCCTTCCACCACACTCCTTCACCATGATGCTCTGTCTCACCTCAAGCCCCAAGGTATGTAGCCTACTCTCCATGCACTGAGACTTGTGAAACTGTGAGTCACAAAATAAACTTTTCCTCCTTTACAATTGTTCTGGTCACAATCACAAAAAATGCTTACTAAAACACTGATTTTAATTGTTTTTCTAGATAAATACCAAAAAATGATAAAGTGGACTTTATAGTCTAATTTTAGATTAAAGTTTTCTTTTCTTCTTTTTGTTGCTATTTACTTTTTTATTCATTTATATTTATGTGATGTGGTGCTGAGGATCGAATCCAGCGAAGCAAGCACTCTACCACTGAGCTACAGCCCCAGCCCTAGTTTAGGATTTTTGAGTAACCTGTATATTAGTTCCCATAATATGCTAATTTACATTCCCACAAAGAGTGTATAAGAGTTCTTTATCTCTGCATCCACATCAATATTTATTGTGATTTTTATTCTTGATATTTACCTTTCTAACTGGAGTCAGATGGAATTTCTTTGCAGTTTGAATTCATTTTTCCCTGATGGCTAAAGTTATTGAATAACCCTTTTTATATACTGTTTACCATTAGCACACCTTCTCTTGAGAAGTGGTCTTTGAATTCATTTGGCCATTTATTGATTAGTTTTCATGTTTGTTTTAGTATTGAGATACTTTTTGTATACCACATTTACATTTTATTTGATATTGAGTAATAGGAGTATATATAAATACTATCCCATTTTCTATACAAAATTAGCAAATTTTGAAATCTGTAAGAATTCCAGATACCAATGTCCAACACAGATACTGAAGGATTGAAATGAATCATTCCATGCCATCCTGGTCTTTAGAGGTTCCACTGAGAATTCCACTGTTATGGGCTTATCATTGTACCTGATTTGTTGCTTCTTTCTTATAGCTTCATTGTTATGGAGTTTTGGCATTTTAACTATAATATGTCATGAAGTTCCTCTATGGTCTTGTCTGTTTGTAATTGTAAATACCTCTAGTTACTGCATGCCCATCTACTTCCCAACATTAGGAAAATTTTCTCCAATTATTTTGCTGAATAAATTTCCCACACCTTTAGTCTATAACTCCTCTCCTTCCTCAATGTAAATGAGTCCTATGTTTGATCTTTCAGTGTGATCTCAAACATACTGTATATTTTGTTGATAGTTTCTCATTTTTATGTTTTATGATGTTTTTGGCTGGGGATTGAACCCAGGTCCGTGCACATGCTAGGCCAGCATTCTACCCCTGTGGCATTCCCCAGCCCATCATAGAGTCTTACTTTTTCTCCATTATTGCCTGGGTGTTTCAGTTCATCTGCATCTTCAATCCTTGATGGCCTTTCTTCTGCTTGATTTAGTATTTTCATGAGAATCTCTACTGTGTGTTGTATTCATCTCTAGGATATATCTTTGGTTCTTTTACAGAATCTCTACCACTTTACTAAAATGCTCTTTCATATCCTACATTTTCTCCCTTACTTTAATCCTTAGGACTTGTTTTCACTCACAAGTCATTTTTACAGTCAATTTTTAAATTATCTGTTTTGTATTTCTTCTACTTCAATAGCTTTGGTTTCAGCAATTAAAGGATTATGAACCTCTTGCGGTATCTTATTACCTAGTTATCTCAGTTTTAATATATTTGTGATTTACCCATCTACGGGGTGGACATCTCTTCCACTATTATGTGAGTTTATTATTAGTGAGGTGCTTTCTCTTTACTATATGCCTCAGGCTTGGGGTATATCTCTACATTGATGCATCCACTAAAATTTTCACAGTGCTGTGATCAGTCCCTAGCATCACTTTGAGAGGAGATAATAATTCCAGTAACTGCAACCCCTTGAGATCAAACCATATACTTATAAACCATGTGAAATTATTGAAAATGATTCCTTCCATTCCAATAATCCAAAAATAGGAAAGGGGAATAAAACTGTTGAAATTAAGTATAAGAAGTAGAAAAATTAATATTAAAACAAATAGAACTTGAAAATTAAGGGAAAGGTGGAGCCATAGAAATAAAAAAAAATAAAAAAAACTGAGGGGGAATGAAAGGCAGAGTGAAGAAGAAAATATGAGAAGAGAAAGAGGGGAAATATAGTGTGAAAATGAAGAATAAGGAGGAATGAACCCAATAAACACACTAAAACATGAAAAAAATTTTAAATTGTATTAAATTATTCAGTTTCAAATAATGAACATAAACCTATTCAACCAACGCAGAAGACATCACCAATGAGATCCAAAAACTAATGGTAAATAGTCTAAAATTACTCCTTGTTGATATAAGCTGAGATGGGATATATCCTTGGGCTTTTCAGACTGGGACTCTGCCAGGTGTTTGCAAGCATAATAAATCTCATCAGCATGACATCTGAACATCTCTTAGCATGGGGTGGTGATGACCACACTTATCTTTACGCAGGTTTGGGGAGTTGTCTATTCAATGGTCCACCAATCTAGTTCAGTGTTCTGCTTCAAAAACTTCAGAACTCCAAGTATGGTGCCTCTCCTCACAATCCTTATCTCACTCAACTTTGACATAATCCTAAGTGGGTCTTGCAGTTCTGTGGTATGTCTGGGATCCTGGGAGCTCTTGTGAGGGTCCAAAGTAATTGCCCTGTATTGTCTGCTGCCCAATGACCACATCTCTCCCTAGGTCAGATGAGAGAGTATTAACTCAGTGGGAAATGCAGAGCTTGGGACTCTTAGTACAGACTTCGGCCCTAAGTGTATCTGGAAGTGATGCAATGAAACATTGCACTTTATTTCCCACAAATCAGGCAAATTAATATGTGCTGTGTCCCAAAATGTGTATGCACCCACACAGTTCCCAGTGTGCAGTAAGGTACCATTCTTGTCCAGTTTCAACATCCTGCCCACTCCATTCCATTTCATTGCCAATGGTGGCAGGGCTCAGTGGCTTTCACATCACAGAATTCTCACTATATACATTAATGAGGTGGGCTGATTTGAAGGAATTCCCCGTGAAAACATTTGTGACACCTCTAGGTGGGACAATGCCACAGGAACTTAGTCTTTTTCAGAGATTTTGATCTAGGTGTTCTCTTTATAAAATCACTTCCCACCACTGTTTTCCACGAAAAAATTTGGAAAAGCAGAGCACTTATGTACTGGCCCACTTTGCAGCTTTTTCCACAACTTAATTGAGTCTGACTTTCTCTTCTACCACTGTTTCTGAGGCAAGCTCAATGGCTTTGCTTCTCTTTCTTTGTCCCCCCTCCCCCTGCTCCACCCTGATGCTGGTTTGCAAGTTCAGGAGTGAATTATTTTTTGCTTTCTGTTCTAGCAGCCTGAAATTCTGAGTCTCTGCCAGTCTCTTACAGAGAAATGGTCTGCTTCAGTGCATTTCCTCTGTCACCCACATGAATGAGTAGCAATTCTCTCACTGCTTTGATTCAAAAGTGTAGAGGAGCTTGGTCATCATATGAATAGAAATTTACCAAAAAATATGCAGATAACAAGTATATGAGTAATTTCTCAAAATCACTAATCACCAAAGAAATACAAATCAAACCCAAATGAGATGTCATCTCAACAGAGGTAGATATACTGTTATTATAAAGACAATAAGTTGCCAATATTGGTAAGGGGGCAGAGAATAGGGGACTTAAAATGTTGGTGGAAATGTAGGGTAAATTTGTCCAGCTACTATGGAAAACATTGTAGATGCTGTACATAATATAAAAATAAAACTTGAAATTATCCATTCAACTCATTACTGGAGACATATTTATATATATATCCAAAGGAATTTCAATCAGTACATCAAAGTACTCCCATGTCCATTGCAGCACCATTCACGAAAGCCAACATAAGGAAACAACCAATGTATTTAAAGAGGTACTAATCACTAACTAAAATGAGGAATATATAAAATGATTTATATTCAGCCATAAAATTGGAAGAAATCACATCCTTTGCAGCAGTTTGGACAGACCTGGAGATCCAGATATTTGGTGTGATAAGCCAAGCATGGAAAGACACACACTGCATTACTGCACTCACATATGAAGTCTAAAATATCTGGGCTCATAGAAATAGAAGAATCATGGCTGCTTCAGGCCAGGGATTGTAGGGGACAAGATCAATGAGGAGGCAGTATTTAATTGGAAGAAAATCATGGAAAGAAAGAAGGGATAATTTCTGGTGTTCTATTATGCAAAAAGAGATAATTGTTAACCTTTTTGTATCATAGAATTCAGAATAAGTGGATTTTAATTTTCAATACTAAATTTTATTAACTGTACACATTAATGGGGTTCAGTGTATTCCCATACATTCATTCAATGACTACTCCTCAAATACAAGCTGCCATTTTTCTGCTCATCTCCCCCCAACACACACCTTTCCCAATCTCTAGTCATCCATATTCTACTTTCAGGCCAAATAATTTTATCTTCCACATAGGAGGAAGACCATGCAGTACTTGTCTTTTAGTGCATGACATTTTATTTAATATAATGTCCCATTTTTCTATAAATGACAGGAATTTAGTTTTATTTATGGCTGAATAATACTTCATTGGAGATTACAGTGTATATAGAAATATATAGAAATATAGATATATAGATATATGCACACACAAACACACTTATTTATTTATATATAAGGTCCTTTATCCATTCATTTTTTGATGGACACCTAGGCTGGTTCCATACCCTAGCATTGTGAATAATGTCAAAATAAACATGAGAATACAAGTATCTCTTCGGTATGCTGATTTCTTCTCTTTAGACATATACCAAGAATTACATTAGGAAGATCATTTATACTTCTATTTTTAGTTTTGTTTTTTTTTTGAGGATCCTCTGCATATTCTCCATAATGTATATATTAATTTACTTCCTTATATCCAGTCTATAGTGGATTCTTTCTCTCCACATCTTCAACAGCAATAGTTATTTGTTTTTAATAATAGTCATTCTAACTGGACTGAGATGGCATCTAGTTGTAATTTTTATTTGCATTACCCTGATGGCTAATTATTTTAAGCATGTGTTCATAACAAACTGGCCATTCATATTTCTTCTTAAAGAAATGTTGAATCATATTATTTGCCATTTTATAACTGGATTATGTTTTATCTTGTCAAGTTTTATTCTAATTCCTAATTTCTAACATTGTGTAGGTTTTTTCTCTTCACTCGTGTGTTGCTTTAACTGAGTAGAAATTTACTTCATTCATAGTGGAGAATTTTGCACCATATCATCAGTGATGGAATTGCCATTCAGATGGAAAGTCAAAAATAAATAAACAAAGTTCTGAGTTAAACATCACCTTCAATTAAAGAGGCTTTTTGTATTTTTATGGAACTCTCCGTATTCTTCTCAAATGCTGATGTACTATTCTCCAGGGGAGGCAGCATATTTGTTCCTCAAAGTAGTCTCAGTCATTTTATAAAAAATAAATCTCACCATACAATTTTTCTGAATGCAATGGAATAAAATGACAATTAAATAATAGGAGGAGTGGTGAAACCATATGAAAATTAAACAACGTGCACCATGAGTCCCAAAAATAAGTTAAAAATGGGATTAATATTTTCTTAATACATATGAAAATTAACACATTAAATATCAAAACTTATGAGACACAGGAAATGCACTAAAACAGAAGTTGATTATAATAGATGCCTACATCAAGATATTAGAAACATCTCAAATAAGCAATCTAATGTTGCACTGCATGGAAATAGAAAAATGAGGACAACATAATCCTCCAAAACTGGAAGAAGGAATAAATAAAGATCAGAAAGAAAATAAACCAAGGCACGAAGGACAATAGGAAAGATCAGTAAAGTGGAAAATACTGAAATAATTAAGGATAGAGGAACAAAGGAAATGTTTCAATGGATACCATAACAGCTAAAAGTAGCAGGAAAATTCATGAAAAACTATACATGAATACATTTGAAAATCTAGATAAAATTGATAAAATCCTAAACACATAAAACCTCCCAAAGTAGAACTTCACAGAACTATAAAACCTGAACAGACCAATCATGAGCAATTGCACTGTAGTATAAATTATCCTGGCAAAGAAAAGTTTAAGGTACAATTGTTTGAATTATGAATTCTACAACATTTGATTAAAAAGTAATATCAAAACCTTGCAAATTATCCCAAATATTTTGAGGAGAAATTCTCCCAAACTCCATACTGTCCCAAATTTATTCTACATTCATTATCATATCATCTTGTTATGAAAATCAGAAAAAGACATAACAAGATAAATACAGGTGCATACACATGATGAACAGTGATGGGAAAAGTTCTTGGAAAATTAAAAGCAAACAGAATTCATAGCACATTTAAAAAATTGTTCACCATAGTCAAGTCAGATTCAGCCCAGGGAGGCAAGGATGTTTTATCAGATGCAAATAAGTATGCTCCATCACATCAACAGAATCAATGACAAAACCGTATGTTCATTTCAATAAATGCCAAAAAAGGATTTTAAAAATTTAACATCCCTTTATAACAAAAGTCTTAAGAAACCAGGTATAGAATATTATATGTCAACATAATATCAACTAGACGTGACAGAAACATAGCACATGTCATACTGAGTGGGGAAATGGATTTCTTCTAAGGTAAGGAAAACAAGAATTGTGTCCACACTCATCTCTTTTATTCAATATAATTCCAGTACTATTGGAGAATTAGACACTAGAAAGCAATAATAAATAAAATATATTACAGGAAAAAATCCAATGATCTCTCATTTCCATAAATTTCCCTCTTAGCTGCTGCGACCTACAAGTTGTTGTAATTGTCTTGTAGTTCTTACTTATTTTGATTGATTAAAACAAAACCTCTGACTTCCTTAAAGACCTGTTGTTCATTAAATAGTGCACTTTTGGGGGGCAAGGGTATAGCTCAGTGGTAGATTGCCTAACTAGCATGCATGTATGAGGCCCAGAATTCGATCTCCAGTACCACACGCACACACGCACACACACATACACACACACACACACTCATACAAATAAAAGTAAAATAAATAAAGTATAAAGCATTGTTCATTTATATAATTTCTACAATTTCCTTTGTTGTTTACTTGTACTTTTATTGTATCCAGATCAGGAAAGATACAAGATAAAATTAAAAAGATTTTGCATTTGGCAAGACTTGTTTTGTGTCCTAACATGTGGCCAATTCTAGAGAACGTTACATATGCTGATGAAAAGAATGTGTATACTGCATTTGTTTTATGGAAGGTACTGTAAATGTCTGTTAAGTCCATTTGATCTATGGTGTTTTAACTTTGAAGTCTCTCTGTTGATTTGTTGTCAAAATGATCTGTCCATTAATAAAAGTGTGCTGTGGAAATCACCCACTATTGGAGTATTGGTGTCAATCTATACCTCTAGTTCTAAAGGCTCTTATTACATAGATGTGGGTGATCCAATATCAGGAGCATATCAATTAACAATCATTATGTCTTGTTCAATTGTTCCCTTTTTTTTACATAGGTATCATCTTCATCATCTTACAGTATTTGTTCTAATATTGATTTTGGCAGAAAAAAGTACAGCTATTCCTGCTCAGTTTAGGTTTCTCTGTGCCTGGAATATCATTTGCTTTTGCTCTCTGTTATTGTCTATACTGGGGATATGAGTTATTTTTAGTCTTTTTATTGTCATACTGTTGGACATTTTTTAATCAATACAATTGGATAATATTTCCCATTTGATTTCAAAGTTATTATAAGGAAGATTTATTCCTATCATTTTCTTATTTTTCTTCTAGTTATTTTGAGTATTCGTTATTATTTTCTATGTCTTTTCCACCTATGTGTTTTGATGGTATACTATATTGATAATGATTGATTCCTGTTTCTCTTTTTTGTATCTGCTCTTCTAGTGGTGTTTCCATTTTCACATGATTTCATTTCCTTAAGCATCTGTGCTAAGACTGGTCTGGTGGACATTAGTATTTTGTTTTTTTCCTTATCTAGGAAGTTCTTAATTTCTTCTTCATTATTGGACAATAGATGTGTATAGTATTCTTCATGGACAGATATTTTATTTCAGGACTTTGAATTTGTCATTCCATTCCCTCCTGTCCTGTATGATCCTTATGAGCAATGTGCTATTTGTCCAATAAAGATGACGTGAAATTTTACTTGGTGCTTTTCTCTTTGCAAAATCTAGATTTTTTCTTTGTCCTCTAATTTAACTGTTTGATTATAAAATGCTGCAAACAAGAGCTTTCATGATCGTGTCTATCTGGGCTTCCATAACATTCCTGCACATGAATGTCCATATATTCCCCATTATCAGTGAAATGATTTGCTTTAATTTCATTGAATGGACTTTCTAAGGCTCTTAATATTTTTCTCACCTTTTGTTAGTCTGAAAATGCAGATTTTCATTCATTTAATGGTGTTCCATAGGTCTTCATGCTCTTGTTATACTTTCTTACTTTATCCTTCTATGATTTTTTGTTTTGCTTGGGATATTTCAATTGTCCTGTCTTCAGATTTATAAATTGTGTTTTCCCCCTTTGCTAGTATGTTTTTGATACTTTCAACTGTTTTTAATTTAACTTACTTAAACCTTAATTTCCAATATTTCTGTTATGTTCATTTCAAACTTGCTATCTCCTAGCTGAATTTCTTCCGCATATACTACCTTATGTCCAAATTTCATTTAGCTGTTTTTTCTGTTCTCTTGTCTCTCATTTTCACTTTAAAATTTTATTATTTTAATTCCCCATGAGGTATTTCATCTATTTTGATTACTTCAATATCAGATCCTAGGGAATTATTGTGTTGTTTTGTAGGTATCACATTACATTGCTTTTTCATATTTATTGTGATCCTTCCTTGGAATTTGTGCATCTGGTAAATAAGGTATCTCTACCACTTTTACAGGGTGGCCCTCTGAGTAAGTGCCATTCTTCTGAAGATGAATATAATTTCTCATTTGTTATGCAAAAATGGATTTGGTTCTAGCTGGGCACCATGGCGTGGCATCCCTGTAGTTTATGTGATATTTATTAATGATTTTAGGCACATTGTGTATTGTGCTAACGTTGGAGACATCTGTAATCTTCAGACCATGCAGTTCAGGCAGGTGTAGTATAAATAGCTGTGGGTGTGGGGTGCTTAAGGTGTGGCAACTTCTAAAATTGTATTTGGGGCCTCTATATAGTGGTAGGGATTTTCACAGGTAGTGCCAACTCTGCTACAAGCAAAGTTCTCTGGTATTAGATGCCCCAGTAGTGGCCAAGGACCAGAAGAACGTATCACTGGTCCAGTAAGTGCTATGGTTCAAGATGTTGCACTGGCAGAGAGGGGTTAGACAGTATTAGGAAATTTGTAGGTGGCACGACAACAGGAAATTTCATGTTCCTCTCTGATACTTTGTTGACAATGCCTGCCCAGGCTTGAGTGCATGGCCAGAGCCAAGAAAAATTGTTACCAGGGCCCTCTTTGACCATGTGTGCCTGTGGGTAGGATCAGTGCCTAGAGTAACAGAGTTGATTAAGACCTTCTCACATACTGATGCAACGGTGCAGTGGTAAGAACCATGGTAATACTCCTTCATTACCCTGTCAGTAACATGGGGATGGACCATTGGGACACACCTGGGTACCTGCTCTCTTTCTTGGCCCATGTGAATTAACACACAGCTGTCTGCAATCTTGCTCTCAGGGGACAAGTGTCATGAATTCCTGGTTCTTGCAGGTGATGCCCTCTATTACTCTCTGCCTTGACACATTCTTCCTAGAATGTCCAGGTCTATGTCATAGTCACTCTGTTGGGCCAAGTTGAATTTGAAAGACAGAAACCCCATAAGTCAGTGTATTAGAATGTCTGTCAAATTACAGATGTGTCAATCTGTTGCAGGTGTTTATGACCCCTAGAGAAACCCAAACTCATATGATGATGACGATGATAATGATAATAATAGAAATGATCTCAAACTTCTCAAAATGAATCCTAACTACAGCACACAGAATGTTGTTGCTGGGGTACAATATAAGATCCACTTCCAAAGTAAAGCTCTGGTGCAGATTTCAGGTTACTTATCTAAGTTGACTGCAAGCCTGTGAGAACTGAAAAACTTTCCAGTTGATCTCATCCCTAGCCTCCATGCTGATAACATTTTCTGCGACTCTTTAACTGCTCTTCCTGTAGGGTTTCCCCCTCCACAACTGTGAAGTCTAGTTGCAAGTATTGGGGCATTTTGTTCTTTGGCTGTTTGATTTTCCCAGGTCTCTGAATCTTATAAGTGTCCTGACTATAGTTATTAATTTCCAGTGTTCTCCCATGGTCACTTCCCTCAGGATATAACCATACATCTTTTACTTTGATTCTTATTTTTCAAAGACAAGGTGAGTTTTGAGCATGTCTCTTGATTCATCATGAATTTCCAGCATTATTTATCAAGGAGACCTGACACCTTCTTCACTCTCAGGCTGTTCATCTGTAAACGGGCTCAATCTGTACATTTGTTACAGGGCAAAGACTAATGTGTGGAGCTGAAGCCACCACAGCAGGTTATCTCTTCACCACATCTTACAATAATGGCAGAAACATTTCAGATATGTCACTCACAGTAGCAAGCATGAGTTTATCAAAAGGTTAGGAAAAAAGGAAAAGAGACCTGCTCATAAGAGAGAGTGGATTCTTGCAAGTCCCAGGGAAATTTCTAGTGAATCACACCCTGGTCCACCTCTTGACTTTTGACTGACAGAAGGATAATCCCAGGTTTCCATTGTTCATTACAGGTCTAGGTCACGTTGACCCATATTGACTGGTTCTAATTGGAACCTGTTCTTACATATTTTATGCTTGGTGAAAAGTATTCTCATTTCTCTGAGTTCTGGTATCTGGTCTGTGTAAGGGTCACATCCTCCCCACTGCCAAATCAGGGTAACTTGGATTCTTTCTGTCAGCATTTCAGGACTGTATTTCCCCTGTATATCACAAATTTTTTAAAAATATTTATTTATTTTTTTAGTTGTAGGTGGACAGAATATCTTTATTTTTATGTGGTGCTGAGGATCGAACCCAGTGCCTCACATGTGCTAGGCGAGCATGCTACCACTGCGCCACAATCCCAGCCCCATCACAAATTTTTTTGATGAGAAATATTATCCTGTTACCCTGTTGCCCTAAGCCAAGGAGGGCTGCAGGTAAATTTATTTAAAATGAAATCATGGGAGGGGGTCAGCTGTGTGGGTCCAGTGTATAGAATTAGTCCCTTAGTCTTACATTCCCACCATTAATACCTGTCTGTTTCCTATCTGATTAATTGGAGAATTATAGTTCTGTTTTCATGAATCAAATTAGACTGTAATTGACTTAACTTAGAAAGTGTTTATTTATAATACGTGTACAAATTTGGTGGTTGTCACTTCTAGGAACAGGACAATCATCTAGCCAATGTCATAGGTCTTGGTTTGTATGGCTATTCCATTTTTACAAATTTTATTTCATCTTTGACCTATAATATGTTTAAACATATTTATAAATTAGAGTGAAATGTCTTAATTCATATACACCTTGAGTGTGACCAAGCTAGGCTAATTTGCACATCTGTCACCTAAGCCCTATCCTTTAGTTATGGTTACTATAGCCAATATCCCCTGTTCTACTTGTTTGGAAGTACATGATGCACCATTGTTGACTACGCTAATACTACTGTGTCACAGAACACTGGAACTTATTCCTCCTATGTAACTGAAATATTGTACCCATTGATCAACCACTTCCCATATTCTCAACCCCACCTTAACATGTCTCTAATTACTAATATTCTATATCAATGTCTAGCATTCTAATCTTATTTTTAGATTCCACATATAAGGGCAGGGCTTCTATAGGTGTCTCATCTCAATTAAGGTAAGGTCTTCTAGATCCATCCATTTTGTTGCAAAAGAAAAGCTTTTGTGTTTTATATGGCTATTGAGTATATTCAATAGTACTCTTCTTTATTTATTTTTTAATTTTCTAAATCAGTGTTTTTCATTATGCTATTTTTCTTTTTCATGACTCAATTGTTTTGTTTTTTTATTTATATGTGACAATGGGATTAATTTTGATATAATTATAAAGCATGAAATATAATTTTGCCAAAAAGTGGATGGAACTTATTATCATGCTAAGTGAAACAAGCCAGTCCCAAAAAGTAATTCATACTCTTTTTAAAAAGATTTTTAAGACCTTTATTTTATTTATTTATGTATTTTGATTGTGGTACTGAGAATGGAACCCAGTACCTCATGTATGTGAGACAAGCGCTCTACCACAGAGCCACAACCCCAGCCCCAATTCATACTCTTTATCCACTTATTCATTGATCATAATTTAGGTTGTTTCTACATCCTGGCTCTTACTATTTTTTTCTTGCAGTGCAGGTGTCTCTTTGACATGCTGATTTTATTTTCTTTGGGCTAAATCTAGTGGCAAAGATTTCAACATTTCACCCTACATATTTCAAATACACTCTTCAGTGATCCCTGAAGCAGTTGCTCTGAGGGTAGCAGGGTCTCGAGCTGAACCCAGGATCACACCAGGCTTTTCTGTTTAAATTTACCTTGTGCTTCAGGTGGGTTCTCAGTAGCCAGGAGTGGGTAAAAATGAGATGCTGCTTCTGTAGTGGCCAGTACTCATTCATCTCCTGTCTGTGAACTTATGGAACTCAAAACCAGAGAAAGACAGAAAATCAAATATATCTGAGTCTTGGTGGGGCTTCAAGTTTTTTCTCACCTGCATGTGTTGTTCTCAACCAGGAGTCTGATAATTTGGTGTCCAGAAATAGGCCAGGCATTGGTATTGATCTACATCAAAGGCATGTAGTCTGTCCCCCAAATTCCATGATCCTCATTGAAGATAATCACAGCTTGATTTTTAATGTGTAGTTATTCTTAATCCTTCAATTTCATGAAGTCCATACACGACGTGCCTATAAATATTAGATAGGGACTGTATTGTTTTCAGTTTAATTTGTTTTACTTGATGCATCAACTGAAAGACAAACTTTCTTTTTGTGGTTTCATGAAGAATTTGGTTGGATGAGTTTTCACAATCTTGTTTTCCACAATAACCACCACACAAAACAACTTGTAGTATATTTCTCTGTGTTGTTTTTAGGCAATATTCTTTACAGCCTTATCCTAGGGTTGAAATCTGTTCTTAATATCTTACTGTTCAATTACCTATTCCTGTTATAGGATTTTGTATACCTGGAGTCATTTGGCAGATAATCTTTCATGTATGGGCTCTTTCATTTAAGATAATATTTTAGAGATGCATCTACATTATTCTGCATATTAATGTTTTTGCTATTTCTATTTTTCAATTATATGGATATTCAAGCAATATTTTGTATAGTCACCGAATTGGGGGCATTTACATTGTATTCCCTTTGGATACTCTGGCCAAAATAAAGCTTATGTGACATGCATGCAATCAATCACTCACTCAGTCCAGTTGTGACATCATTGTATTGCATGGTGTTCTGTTTTTACATATTTTTGAGGACTCTCCATAGTGGTTTCCATAATGGCTATGCTGTTTTTTTTTTATTTCCCTAAACAGCATACAAGAATTCCCCTTACTCTTCAACCTTCCCATCATTTGTTAGGTTTTGTTTTTTTAATGAAGGAAAGGTTTATTTTGGATCGTAGTTTCAGTGCATAAGCAGCTGACACCATCATATTTTGTGAGGCAAGGCGGAACATCATGTTAGAAAGGTGTGGTGAAATAAATCTCATTACCTCATGACAGCTGTGGGTGATATACCGTTTCAGAACATATATGCCAGTGATTACTTCCTCCAATTAGGCCCTTCCTACAATTACTAACACTTCCAGTAATCCATTCAATTACTAAACCACCAATGGATTAATTCATAAATGAGAGCAACAGAGCTCTCAGGATCCCCTCACTTCACAGAAGTCCCGCTTCTTAATATTGCGGCATTGGGGATAAAGCCTTCAACACATGAAACTTTTGGGAACATTTCTCATCTACACCAGAACAATAAACAAAAATGCTACAGACTTCAATATCCTGGCCTTTGTATGGATATATTTTTAACTCTTTGGGGGTAAATACCCATTAATGAGACTGCTAGAGTACATTGTAGGTTTAGTTTTATGAGAAACATACACAGTGGCTATATCAGCCTGCATTCCCACCAGCGAAGAATGAGTGTCCTTGTTGTTCCATATCATCACCAGCATTTTCTGTTGTCAGTGTTTGGGGTTTTGGCCATTCTAATAATTGTACAGTGGCTTCATTTTGCATTTTCCTGATGACATTTTATGTGAGGGATCTTTTCATATGCTTATTTTCCTTGTGTATATTTTCTTGAGTGAGGTGGTTGTTAAGGTCTTTGGCTCACTTTTTAATCAAGTTGTTTTTTATGGATGGGTTTTAAGACTTCATTATGGTTTTAATATTCAGTTCCCACATGTTTAGTAATGTTGGGCATCTTTTCACATGCCCGTTGACCAACAGAGTTTAAGCATAGGAAAATACTACTTTACATTTAAGAAATGAACTTTATGCCTTTGAAAGCTTCTCTGTACTTGAGAGAGCCTTTTTCTTATATGAGCTTGAGAAGTTTGGTGATTGCACTTATAAACCTATACAAGGTAGGCTTTCCTTCTAGGACAGCTGCAAAATTGGAAACCAAATAAAACTATGTGGTGACAGATATAATGACCCTTAAATCAGCAAGAAGATGACAGTCTTGCCTCTTGGTAACAAGATAGGTAGATATTAGAAACTGCAAATGTTCTTAAAAGGCATGATCCCATGAAAAACCTACTCAAGCCTTTCTGGAAACCAGAAAGAACACGAAAAGCCAAAGCACAAACTAATCAAAATAGATTATTCACAAGAATATCTCAAAGAGGTTTTTGCATGCAGCTTGCTCATATTTTATTAAATAATTTTGTATAGATACATCATGGGCATTGGTTTGCAATTTTCTTTTCTTTATGTGACTTTGTCTGGTTTTTGTATCAGGGTGACATAGGCTACATATAATGGGTTTTGGAATGTTCCCTTAATTTTTATTTCATGAAGTAATTTGAGAAAGATTG
>CM053417.1:77936921-77952084 GCA_028644305.1 Xerus rutilus | reverse complement strand
GCTGCTATTCATAGGTAGCTCCACCCAGGAACTGTTGAGGCCGGCTGGCGGAGGCAAAGCCTGTTCTCCTTCCTCGCAGTTGTTGTTGTTGTTGTGCAGGGGCGGCGGTGGCTCAACTAAGTGAGACGACATGGTTGGGCGGCTGGAAGAGCTGCGGCCGCAGCAAAGAGCGTCTCCACTTCTCGGGCGGCAACACAACCTTGCTTGTATTCTTGATAACTGACGTTCTGACAGTAGTGAGATGAAATCTATAGTAATTGATTTGCATTTTTCTAATTAATAGAGATGTTGAGCATTTTTTCATATATTTTTTGATCAATTGTATATCCTCTTCTGAGAAGGTTCTTAGCCCATTTATTGATTGGGTTATTTGTGTGGTTTTTTTTTGGGGGGGTGGTGTTCATTTTTTTGAGTTCTTTATATACCCTGGAGATTAGGGTCCTATCTGATGTGCAGGTTGTAAACATTTGTTCCCATTCTACACAAGCAAAAATTACTTGAAATTTATATATAAATACATCTCTATCTCCCATTCCCATTCTAGGCTCTCTTTCACCTCATTGATTATTTATTTTGCTGAAAAGAAGCTTTTTAGTTTTATTCCATCCCATTTATTGATTCTTGATATTATTTCTTGCATTTTAGTAGTCTTTTTAAGAAAAATCGGAGCCTAATCCAATATGATAAATATTTGGGCCTACTTTTTCTTCTATTAGGTACAGGGCCTCTGGTCTAATTCCTAGGTCTGTGACTGACTTTGAGTTGAGTTTTGTGCATAATTACAGGGGCTTAATTTCATTTTGTTGCAGATGTATTTTCAGTTTTCCCAGCATCATTAGTTGAATAGGCTATCTTTTCTCCAATGTATGTTTTTGGCACCTTTATCTAATATGAGATAACTGTATTTATGTGGGTTTGGCTCTCTGTCCTATGTTCTGTACCATTGGTATACAGGTCTATTTGGATGCCAATACCATGCTGTTTTTGTTACTATAACTTTGTGGTATAGTATAAGGTCCGGTATTGTGATGCCACTTGCTTCACTCTTCTTGCTAATGATTGCTTTTGCTATTCTGGGTCTCTTATTTTTCCACATAAATTCCATGATTGCTTTTCCTATTTCTATGTGGAATGTCATTGGGATTTTGATTGGAATTGCTTTAAATCTGTACAACATTTTTGGTAGTATGATCACTTTGACAATATCAATTTTGCCTATGAAAGAACAAGGGAGATCTTTCCATCTTCTAAGTTCTTCTTTAATTTATTTCTTTAGAGTTCTATAGGGTTTTTTTTTATAGATATTTCTCCTCTTTTGTTAGATTGATTCTCATTTATTTTATTATTTTTGAGGCTATTTTAAATGGGACAGTTATTTTTTCTAATTTCTCTTTCAGAGGGTTCATCACTGATGTACAGAAATGCATTTGATTTATTGGTGTTGATTTCATATCCTGCTACTAGCTAAATTAATTTATTCATTCTAGAATTTTTCTGGTAGAATTTCTTGGATCCTCTAAGTATATAATCATGTCATTGGCAAATAGTTATAGTTTTAGTCCTTCTTTTACTATTCATATCCTTTTAATTTCTTTTGACTAATTGCTCTGGCTAGAGTTTCAAGACAAAGTTAAATAGAAGTGGTGAAAGAGGGCATCCCTGTGTTGTTCCAATTTTTAGAGGGACTGCTTTTAATATTCCTCCATTTTAAATCATGTTGGCCTTGGGCTTGACATTGATAGCTTTTACAATGTTGAGATATATTCCTATTATTCCTGCTTTTTTCAGTGTTCTGAACATTAAGGGGTGCTCTATTTTTTGAATGCTTTTTCTGCATCTATTGAGATAATCATATGATTCTTATCTTTTAGTCCAATGATGTGATGCATTACGTTTATTGATTTCTGTATGTTGAACCAACTTTGCATCCCTGTGATGAACCCCACTTAATCATGGCACACTATCTCTCTAATATATTTTTGTATTTGATTTGTCAGAATTTTATTGATAATTTTTGCCTCTATGTTCATTAGAGATACTGGTCTGAAGTTTGCTTTCTTTGTTGTGTCTTTGGAATGAGGGTGATACTTGCCTCATATAATGAGTTTGGAAATGTTCCTTTTTTTCTATTTCATGGAATCATTTGAGGATTATTGTTCCTAGTTCTTCTATGAATGATTTGTAGAACTCAGCTGTGAATATCTGGTATTGGGTTTTTCTTGCTTGATAGGCTTTTTATGGTGTCTTCTATTCCATTGCTTAAAATTGATCTCTTTAATTTATGTACATACTCCTGATTCAGTTTGAGTAGATTATATGACTCTAGAAATTTGTCCATATCTTCAATATTTTTTATTTTACTGGAGTATTAATCTTCAAAATAGTTTCTGATTATATTCTGTATTTCAGTAGTGTCCATTATGACATTTCTTTTTTCATCATAAATTTTAGTAATTTGAATGTTCTCTTTTCTTCTCTTTGTTAGCACGGCTGAAGGTTTATCAATTTTATTTATTTTGTCAAAGAACAAAATTTTTGTTTTGTCAATTTTTTTCAATTGTTTCTTTTGTTTCAATTTCATTTATTTAAGCCTTGATTTTAATTATTTCCTGTCTTTTACAACTTCTGGTGTTGATTGGTTCTTCTTCTCTAGGGCTTAGAGATGTAATGTTAGGTCATTTATTTGTTTCCTTTTTATTCTTTTAAAGAATTAAACCAATGCAACCAACTTTGTTCTTAGTATTTACTTATATAGGCATATAGGTACCTTGATATTGCTTATAGGCAACAGGAGGTGTCCCAGGATGGGAGTTGCCTCAGCTAAAGATGGCGATGGAGGTAGTGGGAGTAACCCAAGATGGAAACGAAGGTGTCTCAAGATTCAGGTGACTGATTTCAGAAATGGGGCAAGGAGGACAAGCTGGGTGGTGGTGTTGGGCAGCATGTTTGGAGATGAAGCTTTGTGGTGCATGGTGTTGAGGAGGGCAGCTGTCTCCAGACCCTGTTCAATGTCTCCAGCTTCAGGCTACCACATGGAGGGTACTATGGCAGAGGTTTCAGTGCCCAAGACTGAGGTGACCAGAGATGCTCCACTTTGGTAGATGGAAGTCTGTGTAGGCATGGCAGCTGGCAGTCCTACATGGGCAAGGTGGATGGGGGACCACTAATAACTCACAGAGAAACAGTATTCCCTGAATTTATGGTCACTGAGTGAGAAGGAATGCACCCTCCCTCTAGCCCATCATCTTGAATCTGTCCTGAAGTTCGACTCTTAATAAGCCACTTAAAGTTACTGAAGTTATTGCTCTATGGGCTTATGGTGTACTCATCTTCTTTCCTCCTCCTTCAGCTTATACACAATTTGTCTTCTTTCAAGACTCTTACACTCATCACTCTTGTTACTTCACAAGTGTAAACTTTGATGTGATATGAAGAAGACAGCATCAAGAAAAGAAAATTAAAGTCAGAAATAAAGAAAAATGGAAGGTATATCATACACCCCAAGAGCATCTCAATATTCCTGCTACAGTATAATTCAGTGTGCTTCTATTGTCTGTAGACAAATACTGGCAGCTTGAAAGAGTTCAATTTTTTTTTTATCCTATGGCACTTAGAGGGCACCAGCTAAATGCTGGGCAGGAGGAGCTTGCTAGGTGAGTTAGAAATAAGAAAATAATTTTTTGTCCCTGTGATAATTAAATGCCAGCAGGAGGCAAGTACTGAAGAAGGATCAACTTTTATACTAAAAAATAAAAAAAAGGAATTTCTCTAATCATTTTACCATCCCTTATAATAAAACAAATCTAGGGAATCCTAGAAGTAGGAATTTAGTTTCAGGGAACACTTTAAAGCCTTTAAAAATTACAGTAATATTAAATTAGCTATTGCTTTTGACAGGCTTATAGATTAGCTGAAGCATCAATATCAGGTCCAAGGAGTTATGTCTGTGTTTTGGGTTTCTTGAGCAGGTCAGGCCTCTTTAGAATTTAGATGAATCTCCAAGTACCTTTAAAAAGATATACAATGTAACACAAACTGATTGGTATTTTTGTCTGTTTATTTGTTTAGAAGTAGCCAGAAATGTGGTCCACAATGGTTGCAGCTGTCTTCATTTAAACTCAGATAATATTAAGGACATTAATATAATACATTAGAAAAAGAATACAACAAAGGGGAAAACAGCCAAAACTGACAAACACCTCAAGGACTCACTAAGTTCTTTTGAAATCTTTTCATTCAGATCTTCCTCAGTCTCTTCTTTTGTGGAAAAAAGAGTATGGCATAATTTCTTTTTCTCAAGGGAGATAAACTATGTGGAAAAACTGGTTATCAAGGGACTGGAAAACTCTGACCCCAAAGAATCCAAGTCACATTACAGATAATTCAAAGGTACACTTCTGATTTGTGGCAAATGTGAGCCTAAAGAAAGAATTGTCCACCTCAGGTAAATGTTAAAATAGATATAATAGATGAAACTATGTCTAGTTTTTGGGTGAGAGTATTTTAAGTGTTCTTCCTACTAACTTCAGCTGTCAATCATTTCTGAGAGCTTATGTAGAAGGTCATTTTCATCCTCCCCATGATTCAGTTCAATCTCAGCTTCTATTTTGCCTCCTGAAATTTCCCATATTATTTTCTCAAAATCACCACCCACAGAGATTGGGGGCTTTCCTGTAGAGGCAGAGCTAAGATAGAGAGTTCTTGTGGCCATTTTGGAGAAGGAAGAGTCAGATACTTCTTGGGGTGAGGGATTTGAAGAGCATTGGGTTGGAGGCAGCACAAACCTGTCTCTAGGTATTTCTGTCTCAGCATATTGACTGGTTTTTCCTTAGAGAGGAGTGGGACAACAGCTACAGCTGCTGTTTTGGCTGGGCTTTCCTGCAGGACAGTGCTGGAGCTGAGTGGCTTGATAGCTGCAATGACAGAAGGATGCACTTCCACTGCCTTGCATTTTGGGGTCAATTTGGGAGATGAAACAACTTTAACCACAAATGGCTTAACCCATTGACTTTGAGTTAATCTTTACCCCTTTTTTCCAAGGTCTGTGCTGTACCTTTCACTTTCAATATGGAGTCCCCAATTCTACCTCCACCTTCTGGGCTGACTTTGTGGGAAGCCTTTTGGTTAGGTGCCCTTTGGTGCCTGACATGGCAGTGAGTACTGGTTTCTCCACCACGTGGTTATTGCAAGAGGCTGAATCTCCTCAGAAGGCTGTCAAAGCTGATTTTTTCTTTTGTGAATCTCCTCTCTCCTGCTTCTTCATGTGCTTCTCTCTCATGGTCTCACATTTCTTAACTGGAATTTTACTGACATCAATTCTTGTGTTTTCACCTGGAGCCTCATTAGCCTCAGTTCTAGTAGCATTGCTCTGAGAAGCAAATTAACTTCCTTCCTGAAGTTTCTGCCTGTGCTTTGGTGATGTGAAGTAGCTGCATTGCCCCAAAGCAGATTCTGGGTGAGGCTAGGAGCCGGTGCTGCTCTCAGTGGTCCACTGCACCCTTAGGACTTTCTTTAGCTTAACTTCCTCTAATGTTTTAATGTGCATCTCCTGCATAGACTTTGTTCTAACTGCAGGTTCCTCTGATTGTCCTTTGTTGACAATTTTGGGTGGCAGAATCACTGCTTTTTTAACTTCACTATCAGTCTTTAGCTTGATGAAAGTGGCAGCATTTTTGCTCTTTTATCTCTCCCTTTCCTGCTGCCAAAGTGTTTATTTTGATTTGTTTTTCAGCCAGGACCTCAGAGAATATTTTGATTCAGATAGTGGAGGAGCTTCTTATTCCTGAAATAGGATCTTCAGGTTTTGAAGGTCCTGCTGTCTTGAGTTTAGTTCTCAATTCTTCGTGTTTTTGACTGGCTCTTTTAAACCTTTCTTCCAATGTCTTCACATGGATCTAACCAGCTTTATCAGCTCTCTCTGTGGCTTCCTCATTATTTGAACCAGCCAACATGCCTCATTACTCCTTCAAACACTTGGAAACTTGCACTTTTTTGGTGTTTTATCAAGTTTAGTTTCTGGAGCTTCAACTTGCTTCCCTGGTCTCTGTGGAAGGCCCTGCTTTAATGGGAGATCACTGTCAACACCTACTGAAAGTTTTTGTTTCCCCAGTCTCTCCGCGAGATTCAATCTAACCAAGGATTCTTCTTCTTGTTTGCATCTCAGAGTTACTGTCCTCACCATAGTCCAAACATTCTCTTTTTCAGGACCTGGGATGGGCTGACATTGGAGTAAAAGACCAGAAAATCCTGGAGAACCTTCACCTTGCTTCTTGGATTTTTCCTTCATTTTCTGTAATTTAATTTAATTTCATCATGTTCTTATTCCAAAATTTAAAATTCTCCTTGCTTTAAATTTCCCCCAGATTTACTAGCAAAAGTTACTCATAATTAATTATGAACATCAGGAGGTGGTTACAGGGTAGGTGCTTTGGTTTCATCACCCTCCTCATAAAACTGGTCATCATCATTTTCATCATCATCTGCAGCATTGATTAAAACTGGTGGATGTGTGGGGCTAAGGATCTTTTCCGAACTTTCTACTTTTATAACTCTCCACGGCTGAGGGGAGGGATTAGACTGGACAGACAATTTGTTCCACTGAACTGTGAGCTGGCTAGTCTTCACTTCTTCTTCTGGTGACTCAGAGACAGTGTGGAATACAGTTTTGCTCAGAGGTAGAAGCAGGCCATCAACGTAATGTCCTCTGTTGTCATGGAAAGCACAGATCAATTTTTGACATCCCATTGGTTGATGTTCCCAATGACAAGGAATATCGCTGTGTTTTTTTATCAATTCCAATTTGTTGAAACCTGCACACCTATTGAAAACAGTGTTCTTCTTGCCATAATGTGCAACCAGTTTCATTTCCTAGTTCAGCTACACAATGACTGAAGGGGCAGCTGTCATGTTTGGTATGTAGAGAATAGAAAAAAAAATAGTAGTCTTCTTGATTAGAAATGCTGAATAAATTATTTTTTTAGTTTTTTAATTTAGTTTTAATTTAATTTTATTTATTTTTTGGTACTGGAGATTGAACTCAGGGGCCCCTGACCACTGAGCCACATCCCCAGCCCTATTTTGTGTTAGCCCAGACATGACTTCTTGAAGTATGCCACTGCTTCTTCAAGGTGAATACCAGTGCCAAGTTCTCTTGAGATGGGATTAATTTTCCAAATGACAACTCAATCACAGAAATTGGCTTTAAAACACAATCATTAGCTCGGTGCTGTCAACAAGAACGTCTGTGTCTTCACTGAGTTCCAATCTGTTACACCTGTAGGTCAAATCAACACTGAATACTTGAATTAATAATAACGAGACAGAAAAATTTTCCTCCTCACATTTCCAAGGAAATCTCTCAGCCACAACTGAAACACAGGATGGGTTTTTGAAACATCTTTAAAACATCTCCCAACTACTGGAAGATTAAGTACGTTTGAACAACCTTTGCCAGCCTGGAGACAGCTAGCATTATTTATCTTCTCCAAAAGAAAAAAAATGTAGATTTGAAAGATGAACTTAAAATTCTGGATTTTTGGAAAATCTTCTATAGCTAAACAATATAATTTAAAAAGTAAAGGAAAATAAACAAAAAAATAATAAAAGAAAAATGGAAAAAGAAAAGAAAAAAATCAATATTCAAAAAGATCCAATTTCTAGTCTTCAAGATTTCTTCACCTATTACGAAAAGCAAGAAGACTTCCCCCATATTTATTATCTGTATAATAAAAGCATATTTATATTTAAAAATATAAAGTGTTTTATATATACAATATACACATATACTAAGGGTTTTATACACATATATACAAACACACACTCAAACGTGTAGAAATAAAACATCTGAGTAAGTTTCCCTTGTTAAAGTACACTACAAAAGACTTTAGATTTGAGAACCTAAAAGCACTCACTCAAGGTATCCAAAGCACAATGTTCAGTCCCCAGTTCCGTGAGAGGACAGAATAACCATATAGACACAAGGTATTTAATTTCACTTTGTGAAGTATCTTTCTATTGCTGTCTCTCTGTCTGTCTGTCTTTGTGTGTGTGTGTGTGTGTGTGTGTATCTCAATCATCATTAACTTGGTTAGAGCAATCAAACTGTTGACAATAAAAACTACCCAGTATTTGTCAAATCTTAAAATGGTGCATATGAGGGCAAAATAAACTTACTCTGTTTGCTTTACATTGGGGAAGATAGCTTCAGAGTCAGTTTGGGGGCATGCATTAATGTTTGTGAAAGACCTGAGTTAAATGAACCTCATGACAGGCTTTGGACCCTCCAGAAAAACTAGTAGGCCTGAGTTTTGGTTCTGGGAAAAGACACAAATTGCTCAAGGCTGAAGCCACTCTGGGACCACCCTCAGAGCAGAGAAAGAGGTTAAAAATCACATACCTGGCATTCCTGAGGTCTGAGTCTGCTTAAACCCCACGTGGGTCACTTAAACTCACCTTGTAGTTGGTCACTTTCAAAAAAGTCCCAAAAGCCATGATTGGGTCTTACCAAATATTACAGACACCCCTCAAACTCTGAATGGTCACTATTGTCACCATAGGTGCTATACAATTGTAATTGGTGCTTGTGTAATGATGGGATGCATATGTCATGTCCACTACCACCACCTGTCCCCTCCCCCTATAAAAACCTGCTCAGCCATTGTTCAGGGCTCTCTGCACTGACCCCGCTGCATCGATGAAGTCAGAGAGACTGAGCTTAAGCCCGAATAAAGGCTCTTTGCTTTTACATATGTGCCTCAGTCTCGCTGGTGGACTTTGGGGACTCCATGATCTGGGCATAACAGTTTGCATTTAGTTATCTAGAAGTTGTGTGCTGGGGACAGCTGAAAGTGGCTAGTGATCATCAATTATTAACATTTTTTCAAGTATTTCTTAGTTCTTTGTATTTATATACAATTTTGGTTTTCATTTTGACATAATTATGAAAATATGGAATATAATTTGCCATAATTCAGTCCCGTATTTCCCCTTTCCTTCCCCCCTGCCCTCTCACTATTCTTTTCCTTCCACTCTACTGGTATTTCTGATTTTACCTATACATTTTTTTAAAAATTTATACCCTGTGGATATACATAAATATGAGATTTAGTGTGCTATAATGATATATCAATCACTAAGTTTTTAAGAAATTTTCTGAACCATTTGACAAACATGCAATTAAATTCAAAGTTATGTAAACATTCAATTAAATAATTATTAAAGTCAAATATATTAAACACTCAAAACACATTTCTCATTGTTTTAATTAATTACTTATTAAGAAGTATTCTTGATTTTATTTTCATGTGTGTTATATATATATTGTGAAAAAAAGCATAAGTGAACTTGAAGGAGCACACCTCTCCCAAAACTCCATATTCAGTGTCATCATGTTGATAGCTATGGTAGAAGAATCTGATCAGAAATATCAGTGTATGCTACATATTAACACCTCTCCACAAAGATAGTTGTTATTGATTAATTGCATGCCAAATGTGGATGTTTACATCTCCAATACTTACAGTTTTCATCTTATCATCAAGCTGTATTGACTGAATTTTTAATGCCCATAGATTTTCATATGCCTCATGATGAATGATCATCTTTATTATGTCAGGTTGCATATTCCCATTCCTTAGTCATTTCTACCATTCCTGTTGTGGATGGGCTAACAGTATATACTGATGGAGGTAAACAAAGAGGTGTAGTATTTGTTTTTATTTTAAAAAATGGACTATTTTATCTTGCCTCAATATTCCCCACAGTGAGCAGAATTGGCCACCATTATCCTGGAACTGAAATTATTTTCTACTACTTTGAATATTATTACAGATTCTCAATATATAGCTAAACTTGTACCTCATATTTCTGTAGCTGTCTTATCTCCTCATTTGTATTCTAATTTACTATCTCCCTTTTTATTTTATTTTATTTTATTTTATTTTATTTTATTTTATTTTATTTTATTTTTTACTATCTCCCTTTTTAACCCTTTAAACTCTTTTACAGCATCATATGTCTCCTATCATCCTTGCTCACAAAAGCAGCCACACCAAAATTCCTGGACCTTTGAAGGAAGGCAACACCCATGCTGAGGAAGCTGTAATATCTATTTATCCCTTATTTTCAGATGTTGTAGAATCTCATGGATTTCTTCATCAAAACTCTCACTCACTAATGAAAATGTTTTCTATTTCTTCTCAACAGGCTTGTGCCATCATTAACAATTGTTCTCACTGGATGTCTTTCTGGGTACCTATGTGGGAATCTATAAATCCACAGGGACTGCATTCTAATGCAGTTTGGCAAATAAATGTTAGCCATTTTCCTCCTTTTCATCTTTACTCCTTTCTTCATGTTTCCATTGATACTCATTCTGGGTTCATGTGGGCTATTGCCCATAGGTATCTGCTTGTAATTCTCATTTATTTTATTTGACACTATGAGTAAGCCTATTTATTTAAAAATGGATAACACCTCTAGATATGCACCCTGTGCTTTTGCACAATTTTGTAATCAATATAATATAATTTTAAATTATGGAAATCCTCATAATCCTACTGGACAAACTTTGGTTAAATGAGCACATGGTACTCTTAAAACATGCTTTTTAAAACAAAAAGAAAAAAAAGGGTCTAGCCTATCTTGTGTTAATAATGCAAATATGTTAATAATTGCTTTATTTATAGTTAGTGCACTCAACATAAACTATGAAGATAATAGTCACAATTGGTCATCTGCTTTGGATAGACATTTTATTCCCAAATAAGTATTGCCAAAAATTTATGCAAAGTAGAGAATTCTACCAAACCCAGGATGGTGGGACCCAGTACTTTTGATGACATGGGAAAAGGATATGCTGCTGTGCTTACATTAATAGGTCCTGTTTGGATTCTAACTCAGTGTATGAGACCTGTAAATCATGAGTTGGCATCACAACCTGATCCTAAAATCCCATTTGATCCTGGATGAGGAGAATTCCACCAAACAAAAGGATGACCACATTCCTTGAAAGAGAGGAAATGAGGAGGATGCTGCGAAACAAAAGATGATCACTTTCATTAAAAGAGGAGGAACAACACAAGAGGAACCAGAGATACTCAACCTCCAGTGACTTGGGGGGATATAAAATTATTAACAGCCTCAGCTCAACAGCTGATGGTTCAAATGGGGTTATAATCTACTCTGGAAAATTTAACCACCAATTTGTTTGCTAAACTTACACAAAACTCTGTAAATGCTTTGATCCTAATAATAATGTTTTTTCTGTTATTGTACCCCTGCTGTGGGAATTACATGCCTGCTCACATGTATCATGGTACCCATTGTTGTCTTAGACTAACTGTGTTTCTACAATCCCCCCAGGATTTGATAGGTTACTGTCCTGCACAATGTATCCCTAAATGATCAATTTCCCTTGAAGATAATGGTGATGATTCAGTAAACTTTCTCTCTAAGGCAGAATTTGAGGTCTTCACATTTTCCTTAGTGAGTAT
The DNA here is from genome assembly GCA_028644305.1 of Xerus rutilus. Taxonomy (NCBI): domain Eukaryota; kingdom Metazoa; phylum Chordata; class Mammalia; order Rodentia; family Sciuridae; genus Xerus; species Xerus rutilus. The sequence continues at coordinate 77,940,592 of CM053417.1, read as the reverse complement.
CCCTGCACTAGCTGTCATGGCTTATCAAGAAAAAACAAAACAAAACAAAATGAAATTGGCCTGTGCTATGGTAAAAAGATCAATCATGCCCCTATGGATCAATATGCTAAATAAAAAGCCAAAACAACATTATTAAGCTATTCTTGATAATTGGGCTGCAATTGTTTTATCATTATTACATCATAAAGGATATTAGGAACTTAATGTGTTGCTTTAATTTAAGTGTTAATAGCAATTCCAATTCAAAAGAGTTACGTTACCATAAAGACATTATTAGGAAGGCCTGACAGGATGATGGAGGTTTAGATTTATAGGATGAGTTGACTTCATGGTTAACTGATTTTACTTGGATTAAACAATTACTTATAGGTGGATGTTTTCTAATATTGGAGTTATTATTTTGTGCTTGTTGTTGTTGATGTCTACCTTTTTTTGCCTCACCAATATTAAAGAAAAAAAAAAGTGCAATTCCTTCAAAACGTCATACAAAACAAAAAAGGGTAGCTGTAAGTGTTCTGTGTTTGGGATTCGGGTGTCTGATGACATCATGGCTGTGACATTCTTGGTGTCTAGAAAAGTTCTATATAAATGTATAAAATGCCTAATGTCTGGCAAGGTTCCTTTACAAAGTATGGGATGCCCAGTTACAGGGAATAGTTCTATGCAAAAGCATGGAATGCCTACCTGCTATAGCAATGCCCTCCATGAGGAGGTTCTGAGTTAGAGACTCATCAGCCTTGATCTTGACCTCAGGCACATGGCTTCTGGGAATAAAAGAACTCATTTGCTAGATAACTACACTGTTTCACCAAACTCTGCTTCTTCTGGACCTGCCTATCTAAACGTAACTTCAAACAATGGACTTTCCAGAGAGCCCCAAAATTCTCCTAACATTGCATATTGTAATGGTAGAAAGTAAATGATAATTAAGCTGCATAATGTTGCTGATTCTGTAAACTTTCTAATGATACAATGGAGGATAATATACTAATGATGTCAGTGACCTAAGGTAACCTATTGATATAAATAACAGTGGCAGCTTGGATGAGCAGAATTTTCTTATTTACCACTGCATCTAGCCTCTGTGTCTCCTTTTGATTTTTTATAAGTGCCTATTTAAATTTTATCCTCTGGTATTTTAGATGTAGAACCATATTGTATCATACTCTGTGAATGTAAATCCTCTTTTCTTGCTCCATGATATGTAGTAATGACCACACTTTATCAGAGATATTTTCAAAGTTGTTACAGTAGAATATTTTCTTGTCAAGGTATGATTGAGAATATATTAAAAAAAATTGTGCTAGGTATCACAACAGTAGCAAAACTTGGCTGTTTCATTTTGTTTTGAATTTTTTTAACTTTTTTGATAGAGTGTGCTGTATATATCTACAATCTTGCTCAAATGACTACAGAAAAATTTCCAAGCTCTAGCTCTTACTGATGCATTACACACTGCTATACACACACACACACACAAACATACACACATATGTATAAATGTATATACATATATATGCATATATATATATATATATATAATTTGAATTTTTAAAAATGCTAACAGTGTTGTCAACCTTGGAAAAAGTACAACTTTTTTTCTGTGTTGAGTTGGCATTCATTTATGACTATAAATGAATAGTCATATGGGTCTAGAAATATTAAACTTATTTATTTCATTGGCACAGATGTATAAAATATATGTGGTATTATATATGGAAGATCAATTATAGAAACTAATAAAGTTTTCTTAATATAATGAAAAAAAAGATTCCATACAGAAAAATAAACAATTACAGATATGAAAAAAGAGCCTATCACATGGGGTAAATATTTGCTAGCTACTCTACTGACAAAGGATTTATATCCAATATAAACAAAGGACTCAAAATTATAACACCAATAAATAAGTAATTGAATTAATGAGTGGGCAAAGTAACTAACAGACATGTCTCAAAGAAGAAATACAAGTGGTCAAGAAACATATGTAAAAGTACTCAAAATTTTTAGCAGTTAGGTAAATACAGTACCTAATTTTATCTCCCTCCATTTAGAATGTCAGTCTTCAGGACTAAAACAAAAATAAGTGCTGGTTTTGATATGGAGAAAAATAATAGTTTTATACTGTGGGTGAGATTACAAATTAGAACAATTGAGATGGAAAACAGTGTGGAGGTTTATCAAAAGATCAGTAGAGCAGAGATAAAAACTAGGTGAACAGAGAAGAGGTGAGAAAGAGGAAATACTGGGAAATGCTACTGGACAAATTATACTGTTTTGTTGTGCACATGTATGACTATGTAGCAAGGAATCCTAAATTATGCACAACTATAATAAACCAAAAAAAAAAAAAGACAGAGAGCAAATAAGAGAAAATAGAACCCCCAATTAAAAGACACACAATGGAGCATAAATTTGTTTCAAATAATTTTCCTAGAGAAAAGAGCACCTGTTGGACAAAATTGCACAGGGCTGTCTTAGAAATAATTTCCTAAGGATTTATTTTCCCTTTGTGACACAAACAATTAAGGTCGCTGTAGTTTTGATTCAAGTGGTCCCCATTATTGTTTAAACTGGAAGCAGACCTTGGTGTCACCCCTCTGATTCAGAGTTTTCAGACATGCAGTATGCTAGAATTATTGGGGTATGGAGTCTTTTGCTGATATTTCAAAGTAAATCTGGGAAGACTAGGCAGTGTTTGCTGTGGTTTGGATCCCTGCCTGTATCCCCTGAGAAGGCAATGTGTGAATCTGTCAGTGTGAAGCCAAAAAGTACAATGGAGACCCAAGGAAATTTGAGAATCCAAAAACATGGAATTCCTGCTGACGAAAGCTTGCAGGCAGTGACCTGAGCCAGGCCAAAAGAGTGATCATGTAAACTGCAACCAGAATGACTGCAGACTTGAAGCAGCCAAATCCTTTACAGCTCACATCATGTTACCATGAGACAAGGATGCTGGCAATGGAGCTGTAGAATTCTATGATTGGTCTTCCTCTGGTCTGATATCTCTTTACTATTTTCCTCTTGATTTCATTTGGAGTGAGCATTTAACTTCTGTCATTATTTGTTGGAAGTATGTCACTTGGGGTTTTTAAACAACTTTTACAGGGGCTCACAGCTAAGTTTGCCTTGGGTCTGTGAGAAGACATTACGCTTGACCTTTTGAACATTAATGAAACTTTTTAAATCTTTGCATGCTCTTACAGATTGTATGAAAGCTATTTTCATTGTCAGATGCACATGTGCCTTTGGAGACCATAGGAAGGATATAAGTTTGGAATGGAAATATCCCCAAATGATACATGCTTTAAAGTTTTGGTCAAGTCCATGGTTCAATTTGAAGTAAGTGGAAATTAAAATGTAGGGCATTTTTAGAGAAAGTTATGTCATTGGGGACAGGCCCTTGAAAGGAATAATGGGACCAAGGACCTTTAATTTTCTCTGTTTTCCTACTGACAGTAAATAAACCACATATCATATGCTGTCACTGCACAACAGGCCCAAAACTAGAGGATCAAGTGACCAGGGACTTCAAACTCTAAAACAAACCTGTCCTCCTTTTAAATGGTTTATCTCAGGAGTGTTGTTGCAGTAATGGGATGATAACTGGCGTACCATTCCAAAATTCAGGTGTTGCATAGAAGACACCTTAAGTGTTGGGTTATTTGGAG
>CM053417.1:77862556-77936421 GCA_028644305.1 Xerus rutilus | reverse complement strand
TGAAGAATGTAATCTGCTTATAATTTTGTGCAAAGTTAGAAAAATTATGATTGAAACAATTTTTTTCTATTTGCCTCAACAAATGTTTTCAGTGAATAGTGTGTACAGCTTCTGATAATTTGTTTTTTTCTGTTATGTTTGCCAACATGTATTAAAATGCAACTTTTGGGAAAAAAATAAAATAATAAAAAAAAAAAGATTGGAACTTTAAAATCTAATTCTTAATTAATATGATATCAAGTCAATATCCATTTTGTCATAACATTGTATGATATGATTAGAAAGAAAATTCATCTATTGTTACATTTATATTCACACATGATTATGTAAGAGAATACAGAAGTAATTTTCATGACAAATGAAATTCTCCATTCTATGATTGATCACATATATATATATAACATATATATATGATAAACAAATTGGGGTTTAGAGCACCCAGTGTACTCACTGTGAAAATAATCTGAGTTAACACTTCACTCATCACTCGACCTCCTCAAGCATCTACTTTTACTAGTGGAACGTAACTATGGTTGATATCTCCTCAAGTTAGTGTCAGTTCATAGCCAGTGACCAGTAATACCCCAAATGTTTGACTATTTCCACTTTCCATTTTTCCTATAGATACAACCCTTGCAAACATTTCCTATGTCTCTCTGTGGGAAGGCTTGGAGAGATACTGGCAGTATACAATTTTGGCTGAGTACCAGAATTCTTCCCAAAGAGGATCCTTCCTCACCTTCATTGAAGGCAGTTTGGAGTCCATAAATTGGTTCAGGTCTTGCAACTGATTGAGGGGCTGTAATTTGCTTGTATTCTTTCTTTCTTTCTTTCTTCATGAAACACACATATTTTTAGTTGTTGATGGACATAATGTCTTTATTTTATTGCTTTGTATGTGGTGCTGAGGATCGAACTCAGGGCCTTACACATGCAAGGCAAGCGCTCTACCGCTGAGCCACAATCCCAGCCTCCTGCTTGTATTCTTTCTGTGGTTTGTTTTTACTCACCTTATTCAATTCAGGCTTTCATTTACTTGGATTCAAACACTTCCGGCTATACAGATAAAGCAAGAAATTTGTAGTCTTCCTCTTAATTTCACTTGTAGGAACACTTTGACCAAATATTCCAATTCCTTGGTTTTCTCAGTGTAAGAATATACTGATCAGTGCCTTGAGTCCACTGTCCATTATACTAACCACACTGTCATTGGCTTTAGCCATTGAGTGCTGGCACTTTGCTGCTTGAACCCTAGTATCAAATTATGCCATTGAATTTACATCTCACAAATCACTTGCAGCATATTTTCTTTAGATGTTTTCAGAGTTTCAGCTCAGTCAGGATGAATATGTGGGTATATTCAAGTAAAAATTCAAATTAATATTTTTCTTTCTAAACCTTTGAATCCCTTTCTCTACACTTTATCAAAGCATGTCTGGTATTTTCATTTAACTTACCGTGGACCAGGTTTTGGTCCATGCTTCAGCCCAACAGTCAATGAAGAAACCAATCATGCAAACCACTAGAGGACTTTTTAACTCCCTGAGCTGCAACATTAAATGCAACATTTCTGCTTAGTAAGATCGTATCAATACATTTAGGATGATTCAACTTTAGGTTCTTTCTGCCATTATCCCTCATCCTTTTCGCTCCACCCTCACACATATTCCTTTTGATTTATATCTGTATAAATCAAGGACACTGAGTAGTTCTCTTGGGATATACCACACCTCCTCATGAGTCACACTTTTACCTCACCTTTCAAGTACCACTTCTAATAGAGTCCAGTAATAGCCCTAGAAGCAAAGAAGGGTGGTATCCGTGGGTTCTATATGATGTTGGCACTGCTTTGCACAGGAAGAGTCTATGGGAAAACATGACACTTTCATCAGGCAATGTTGGGTTAACCTCAGAAGTAAGGAGGAGAGGCTATTTTGACTGAGGTTGAAGAGGCTACATCTACTGGCAAAGAGAGTTCATGGGAATTTACGGACAAACTAACCCCAAGTTCATCCCAGCATCTTCCCACACATTCTTATTCCAAATTTAAGGATTCAAGGCCTTAACTTTAACAGTAGATGCCTATTAAATTTCATATTTCAGCTTTTACTGTAATTCAGTCATTTACAGGATGAAACTCTGTTATGGAAGCCATGTTGAAAAAGGAGATAAAGTATTTTAAGGTATTTTCTGAACAAGCATAGAGGATTTAGGTCATTTATGTTGCCTTTAAACAGGCAATTTGTATCCCAAAATCCTTGATCTTATCCTTTACTTTCAACACTCTATCAAGTGGCAGACACAAATGGTCAAAGGCATGGTATACATGGTCACAAAAGTCATGACTCATACACATATTTGATAAGGAGTACTCTGTGGAATATTCTGGGTATCTCTGTCACCACATCATGCCTCTGATTACCAATGTTCCCTTTAATTTTGGAAATTGCATCCTTTCTATGAAAAACAGTGGAATGAATTGGACATAACTTTCTTGTTTGTGAATCCACAAATCAAGTAAAATCATGAGAATGGGATCCTAATTACAATAAGACATACTCCATGTATGTATGTCAAAACACAATCTATCATAATGTATATTTAAAAAGAACAAAATGAATATAATTCAATTAGACAGTCAATTCCATCAATGCCAGAAATAATTCAGAGAATTAACCTTAACATTCCATGGACTATTGTAGCTGTGTATCAGGTACACCCAGGTGCAACTGAGGCTAGTGTCCAGAAAGAGAAAGCAATAAGCCTAATTAGAGATCATGTGGTGCAAATTGTGCAGGTGAGCAGAATGCAGGTACAGCGAAAGTCTGGTTTCTTCCACATAGATTTTAAAGGGTGTCTTAGTGAGAAAGAGGCACAAACAGATGCCTGTTACATGTATGGAGCCATCATAGAGAGTCTTCTCTATAACAAACCCAAACTGACTGTGGAGAGAGGGCCACCAGAGGCAGCCCACACTAGGAAAACACTTAGTGGTGTCATGGGAACAGGGCTAACCATGAGACCTCAGACCTGTAGAGTAACAGTGGGTAGCATCAGCTTGGGAGAGCTGCTGGATATCAATCCCAAACTCTGAGAAATGTGTCTGAGGCTGCACCAGAAAAATCTATAACAGTGGGGTACTCTGGGGCCTTGAGGGTCCATGTCAAACCCCAATATGATATGGTGTCAAATGTTATCCTCAGCCCTCATGATTTTGTGCTGTTGGCCTTTATGGGTTTTGGATTCATCTGGGAACAGTTACACCATCTCTCTTTTCTAATTGCTCCCTCTTGAAATGGGAATATCTGCCCTAGCAATGTCCCTCCCCTGTATGTTGGAAGTGCACAATTTGTATGATTTTCTATACTTACAGATTAGACAGAAGTTACCTGAGGACTAATCGCATGTTGAATTTCAATCACAAAATATTTAATATGAGACTTAGGATTCAGATACCACAGTTGATGTTTTGGAGACAGTTAAGATTTATGGGGCTATGAGGATTGAATGGATGTATTTCACGTGTTAGAAAGACATGAATTTTGGATGCTAAGGGGTGAAATGCAATGATGTGAATATATCCCTTTGCTATAGTTTAAGAAAGGTCAAACAAAGGTGAATATGTGAAAAGCTTGGCCCTCAGACTACAGCATTGCTGGGAGGTTGAAGAAGCTTTGAGAAGTGTGGTTAATTTTGAAGACTTTGGATCTTGTGGGCATTAGTGTGAAGGGGATATTGAGCTTTGGCACTTTTGTTCTGTTTCTTCCCAGTTGACATGAAGTGGCCTTGTCTGCCATGTGCTTCTGCCCTAATGTACTATGCTAACACAGTCCCAAACAACAGGTCATGTGACCAAATACTGAGAGCTTTGAGAACTTTAGAAAGAATGAACTTTTCCTCATTTTAAATTGATTGCCTCAGGAATATTGTCACAGTAGTATAAATCTGGCTAACACAGAAAAATGTTACATATTAGGTGGGCTTGTTTCTGTAACAATATCTGAGCTTATGTGGAAATGCTTTGGATATTGGGTTGTTGGAAGCATTTGAAAACTTTTGTTGAGGCAGGGTAGTGTACTGAGAATAGGGTTTGATGAGGAATTCTGGTGAGGGCTCAGATGATCAGAATGCTGACAGAAATGAATAGAATAAAGATGATCTCCATGAAATATCAGATAGAAATAGGTACCCTATTGGGAATTGGACTAGAGGCCATGTATTTTATACTCAGAAAAGATTTTATCTGCCAGTATTTTTCTTTAAATTGGAGAATTGAGACATTTTACATTCTGTGTTATTATAGGGAGTCCTATCATAACTTGTCATTTCATTTTCAAATGTTTAACATTATCCTACTTCTCATTCACACATATACTCTTCTAATGAGATTTATTCTTTACTGAGCTCTGGATTTTTTCTATCTTCTTCTTTTTGTATAGAGGATTCCTCAAACTATATTCTGCAAAGCTGATTTATAGGCAGTGAATTCATTTCATTCATGCTTTTCTTCGAAAATTTTCATATATTTTCAATTTAGATGGATAGTTTGGCTGGATATAGCAATCTAGTTTGGCAGTTTTCCTTCAGGGCTTGAAAATATATTGTCTGAAACTTTTCCATTGAAAAATCTGCTCTTTAGCTTCTGACGTTCAGTAGACTACACAAAGAAGAATAAAGGGAGGGCTGAAGGATAGAATGTGAAATGCAGTGGAATGAATCTGGCATACTTTTACTATGTACATATATGAAAATACATAAACGAATCCCATCATCATGTACATCCAAAAGAATGGGTTCCTAATTAGAATAAGATAAAGTCTATGCATGTACAATTTTATCAGAATGGATTCTACTCTCATGTGAATCTAAAAAATAACCAATAAATAGAGTTAAAAAATCAATAAAGCAGTGTTGCAGTACATCAAAAAGAAGAAAAGTCAAGGAGAGAAAGAAGAAGAGGAGAGTATAAAAAGAGAAATAAACAGTACATAAAATAACTTTAACTATTATATTATATCATAGAGAAAACACATAATATCAGATTCCTGTGTGCAATATTACACAGTAGGTTGGGGAAACTATCAAAACAACATTGAAAATAAAAAAGCTAGCACTGAAGTTTTTGAAGATTTTCTTTGCTGTGATATTTGAGATAAAAAGTATGTATTGCTTCTCTCATTTTGGGTATATGCAAGAAACCAGAGGTGTATTAGACAGTAAACATCAACTTTGTGATCCTTGTCTCTCTAGGCTTGAATATAGCAACTGTACTGGCTGCTCATGCAGTGTGTTGGGGAAATCATCCTCATTGGTCTAGCTCTGTGTTCTGTTAGCACAGATGACCAAAATTTGTATGCTCACATTTCCTTACACTGACCTGAACCTTCCCCGCTCTGGTATGTGCCTTGGCTTCTCCATAAGTGTTTAGCATTACCGGGTACCATAATGTCCTTAGGATGGTATGACGAAATGGCCCCCAGTGTACAAAACTTTAGGACCATATCTCGCCTTGACTGTGAATGAAGCTGCTTGTGTCCTGTCAGAAATACTATACACCCAAGACTAAAAGTGCATACCTAACCTTCACTGCTCTAGTATGTTTAGAGCTCTGGAATATGCTCTGGAAACTTCACAGTGAATACTATACTTGAAATTCTTCTAGTGAGACAGATTAAACTATGCTATAATATAGCAGGTGCACTTGAACCTGCATAATTCTAGACCTGAAGATCTACCGCATCCTGACATACTCTACAGCTCCCACTATGTTTGTGCCTCAGTATCGATCCTGTGTCTGGAGTGATGTTTGATCCATGTATACACCAAAAAAGTGAAAGTTCAGTCTGGTGGATACTAAAAGTAAGAGACAAGGAAGAAAGTAAAAGAAAATAAAAGGTGCAGCTTAAACAACAAAATCCATTTTAAGATGTTCTATACCAAATATCACTAAATCAGCCAGACATTGCAAGAATAAGGCATCATAGAAGCAATCATTAGGGAAATATTAAATTGTGGAAGTGGAAACTAAACTAAACCAAGTAAAATATAGAATAGTAGTTACTCTCTGAGTTTGAGAAGGTTTGGGATTGAGGACATAAAGAGTATTGATTAGGGTATGCCAAAATACAGTGAGATATCAGGAATGTGTTCTATTTTTCCATTGCACAGGAGGATGGTCATGGTTCATACTAGCCCAATACATATTTTATAAAGTTCTAGCTAAGGTGGAGATCCAAGATGGCAGCCTGAATTGAAGCTGCATTCCTAGTCTCTCGATGACCTGGGACTAAAGCTGTGGGAATACTGTTTCTCTGTGAGTTATTAACAGGACCCGCAACAGCTGCACCCATGCAGTAATTCCAGCCACATGTCTGTGTGGGTCTCCAGGCCCCCAGTGTTTGCACAGGACCTCGGCCTCCCTCCTGCGCATGACCTGCTCCCATGCAGGAATCTGGTTCCAGCATCCACACACTGCACAGATCCCTTGGTTGCCCATCCATGCGAGACCCCTAGCCTACACTCCCTCATGGGACCCCAGTTCCTGTGCAGGACCCCTGGCTGCTGCTCTCATATGGACCTCCATCTACCAGCGTGGAACTCCCCTGTTTGCCTGCACCTGGGGACACTGGACAGGATCTGGAGACAGTTCCCTACTACAACACAGCACACCACAGAGCTGCAATTCCAAACACTTTGCCCAAGGCCACCACCTGGTCAGGCCAGACACTTTATTTCTGAAATCAGATGCCTCCGTTGTTTGGACACCTTTGTCACCATCTTGGATTATCCTTGATACTGCAATCACCATCTTTATTCCAGGGAAATCCCAGCTTGGGACACCAGCTGGGGCCCAGGAGCCACATCCAGGTACTCATAGTTCCCCAGCTCATCTCTCTCCCTTGCAGCCACTAAACTGGCACAGTGCTTTTAGCTACTTCTGTTCATAGCTTGCAAAGCCTGGTCCTGATCTGCCTGACACAAAACAGCTCTCTGTGACCTCCAGAGAGAGAGGTTCCTGATTAGGAAGTAGATTGGGAGGGAGTGAGAGAGATACAGTTTAGAGAATAAATGAGAGACCAGGAACTCTGAGGTCTACAGGTGATATAAGGAGATAAGTCCAGGTTCCCAAATCACAGACGTCCTTGGAGTGGAGTCTTCCCATGGGGAATGGCAAGCGCTGAACCCTCACTTCCAGAAGCTCTGCCACTAAGACCAATAAACATACATTAATAACTTGCACCATCCCAAGGAAGGGATACAAGCAAACAACAAACAACCCCACCTACTGGATGAAAAGGGAAGCAATCCTTTTTATTTACCTTGATTTTTTTTCTATTTTTTTCTATCTCTTTCTCATTCTTTTCCCACCCTCACATCCCTAAAATTTGTGAAACCAAGTATTTTTCATGCAATAGGCTACTGAGGACTGAGATATCTGATTAATTTTTTACAGTTGTATCATATAATCTTGTATCTTCTATTTTTATATTTTTAATTTTTCTTAATTTTTGTTTCCTTTTTTATTGTACTTTTTTCTTCCTATTTACTTATCTTCCCCGAAATCTCTGCCTCTTTTCTACTACTAGCCAACTTCTCTTGGATTCCTCTTTCACACTTTCTAAGATCTAATAACTCTATACACTCACTTTCTACCTCCCTAACATCTCATCTTACACCCCATCCCCAGTTCCCTCTAGTCCAGCAGAAACTGTAGACCCTTTTGCAAACCTATTGTTTATATTGTAGATACTAATTGTAGATACTAATTGAACTCATAATATATTGTATATTGTGACAAATTTGTAAATGTCCTATTAAGAGCTACATGGGTATATATCATTTCTATTGGGATCTGTCAATATTAATCTCCTCCTTGGAGCCTTGAAGGGAATCTATAAGCCTATAGGATAAAGACTGTAACACCTTGGATCCTCAGTGCTAGAAAGGAAGACACATGAACTAAATAAAAAAAAGGAATAAAGTGCCTCCCCAAATCCAAGATATTATGTTAATTAGAATCCATGGTCTGCACAGCAGAAGAAATGTCAGAGAAGGAGTGTAAGTTGTGCATAATTAAAATGTTCTGTGAATTAAAGTATGGTCTATAAGAGAGACAACACAGGCAGCAAACTATCATTTTGATAAAGAGCTACACAGGAAAATACAGGAAGCAAAATATTACATCAACATGTAAGCCTAAATAAAACAAATATAAATAAATAAATAAATAACAAAAAAAAAATTACATCAATGATGAGATAAAGATTCTAAAAAAGAATTAAGCATAAATCCTTAAAATGAAAGAAACAATAAATCAAATTAGAAACTCAATAGAAAGTATCACCAACAGATTAGATCACTTGGAAGACAGGACTTCAGGCAATGAAGACAAAATATTTAATCTTGAAAACAGAGTTGAACACATAGTGAAGATGATAAGAAACCATGAGCAGAACATCCAAGAATTATGGGATAACACGAAAGGACCAAATTTTAAAATTATTGAGATAAACAAAGGCGTATTATTTCAAACCAAAGGAATGAACAAACTATTCACTGAAATAATATCAGAAAAATCTCCAAACATGAAGAATGAATTGTATAATCAAATATAAGAGGCCTACATGACACCAAATGTACAAAATCACAACAGATCTACACCAAAATACATTATAATGAAAATTCCTAGTATACAGAATAAAGAGAGAATCTTAAAAGCCACAAGAGAAAGGAATTGAATTACATGTAGGGGAAAACCAATTAGGATCTTTGCAGACTTCTCAATCCATATCCTTAAAGCCAGAAGGCCTTGGAGTAATATATACCAAGCTCTGAAAGACAATGGATGCCAACTAAGAATCTTTTTTTTAAATATTTTTTTAGTTGTGGATGGACACAATTTCTTTATTTTATTGCTTTGTATGTGGTGCTGAAGATCGAACCCAGGGCCTCACGCATGCGAGGCAAGTGCTCTACCACTGAGCCACAGCCTCAGCCCAGCCAACTAAGAATCTTATATCCAGCAAAATTAAGTTTTAGATGTGTTGATGAAATAAAAACCTTCCAAGAAAACCAAAAGTTAAAATAATTTACAACAAGAAAGCCTGCACTACAGAACATTCTTGGCAAAACATTCCATGAGCAGGAAATGAAAAACAACAATAAAAACCTGCAATGGGAGGAAGTACACTAAAGGAGAGGCCACTCAAAGAGAAAGCAAGTCAAGTTGAAAATTAAAAATTAACCAAAATGTCTGGGAATACAAACAATGTCTCAATAATAACCCTGAATGTGAATGGTCTAACTCATCAATTGGATAAAAAAAAAAGACCCAACAATATGTTGCCTCCAAAGGCTCATCTCATAGGAAAAGACATCTACAGACTGAAGGTAAAATGTGGAAAAAATGTATCACTCACATGGACTGCATAAACAAGTAGGGTTTTCCATCCTCATAATAGATAAAGTTTACTTCATACCGAAGTTAGTGAAAAGAGGCAAAGAAGGTCATGTCGTACTGCTTAAGGGAATCATAAATCAACAAGACATAACAATCTTAAATATATATTCCCCAAACAATGGGCATCTATGTATGTCAAACAAACCCTTCTCAATTTCAAGAATCAAATAGACCACAACAGAGTAATACTGGGTGACTTTAACACACCCCTCTCACTAGTGGATAGATCTTCCAAACAAAAATGAAGCAAAGAAACTAAAGAACTCAATAAAACCATCAATAATCTAGACTTAACAGACATATATAAAATATTCCATCCCTCAACAAGTGAACACACTTTTTCTCAGCAGCACATGGATCCTTCTCCAAAATAGATCATATGCTATGCACCAAAGCTAGTCTTAGCAAGTACAAAAAAATAGAGATACTACCCTGCATTCTATCTGACTGTAACACAATGAAATTACAAATTAATGACACATTTAAAAATAGAAGCTACTCCAACACCTGGAGACTCAATAACATGCTACTGAATTAGGCATAGATAACAGAATACATCAGGGAAGAGATAAAAAATTCTTAGAGGTAAATGAGAACTCTGATAAAACAAATCAAAATCTCTGGGACATTATGAAAGCAATGCTAAGAGGACATTAAGCTCATTCATTAAAAGAAGAAAAAGTCAACAAATAAATGACTTGACACTACATCTCAAACCCTAGAAAAATAGGAACAAACTAATACCTAAAGAAGAAGAATACAAAAAATAATCAAAATCAGGGCTGAAATCAATAAAATTGAAGCAAAGGAAGCAATTTAAAAAATTGACAAAATAAAAAGCTGATTCTTGACAAAATTAACAAATCCTTAGCTACTCTAATGAAAAGGAGAGAGAAAACCCAAATTACTAAAATTTTTGATGAAAAAGGAAATATCATAATAGATATAATACAGAGAATAATTAGAAACTATTTTAAAAATTTAAACTCCAATAAAATAGAAAACCCTAAAGACACTGACAAATTTCTAGAGGATATGACCTACCACAATTGAACCAAGTGGACATTCATGGCTTAAACTGATCAATTACAAGCAAAGAAATAGAAGATGCCATCAAAAGCCTGCCAATCAAGAAAAGCCTGAGACCAGATGGATTCTGAGCTGAGTTCTATAGACACACAAAGAAGAACTAACTCCAATACTCCTCAAATTATTCCATAAAATAGAAAATAAGAGAACCCTTCCAAACCCATTCTACAAGGATAGAATCATCCTGACACCAAAACCAGACAGAGACACATGAAAAAAAATTTTCAGACCAATATCGCTGATGAATCTAGATGCAAAAATTCTCAATAAAATTTTGGCAAATTTCAAACAAAACATATTAAAAATAATGCACCATGATCAAGTGGGGTTCATTCCAGGGATACAAGGTTGGTTCCACATATAGAAATCAATAAATATAATCCATCATATCAATAGACTTTAAGATAAGAATCATATGATTTTATCAATTGATGCAGAGAAAGCATTTGACAAAATACAGCACTCTTTCTTTTTTAAAACACTAGAGAAACTAGGGATAGTAGAAACATACCTCAACACTGTAAAGGCAATCTATGCTAAACCCAATGCCAACATAATCCTAAATGAAGAAAACCTGGAAGCATTCCCTCTGAAAACAGGAACACAGGGATGCCCTCTTTCACTACTTCTGTTCAATATAGTCCTTGAAATTCTATCCAGAGCAATTAGATAGATGAAATAAATTAAAGGGATATGAATAGGAAAAGAAAAACTCAAACTATCACTATTTGCCAATGACATGATACTATACTTAGAAGATCCAAAAACTTCCACCAGAAAACTTCTAGAATCAATGAGTGAATTCATCAAAGTCACAGGAAATAAAATCAATATTCACAAATCAAATGCAATTCTGTACATCAGTGATGAATCTTCTGAAAGAAAAATCAGGAAGACTTCCCCATTCACAATAGCCTCAAAAAAATAAAATACTTGGGATTCAAATTAACAAAAGAGATGAAAGACCTTTGCAATAAAAACTACAGGACACTAAAGAAATAAATTAAAGAAGACCTTAGAAAATGGAAAGATATCCCATGCTCTTGGATAGGCAGAATTAATATTGTCAAAATGGCCATAATACTCAAAGCACTAGACAGATTCATTGTGATCCCAATTAAAATCCCAACATCATTTCTTAAAGAAATAGAAAGAGCAATCACAAAATTAATTTGGAAAAATAAAAAAACCAGAATAGCCAAAGCAATCCTTAGCAAGAATAGTGAAGCAGGAGACATCACAATACCAGACTTAAACTATACTACAAATCTATATTAACAAAAACAACATGGTATTGACACCAAAATAAACATATAGACAAATGGTACAGAATAGAAGATACAGAGACAAACCCACATGAATACAGTTGTCTGATATCAGACAAGGGTGCCAAAACCTACACTGGAGAGAAGAGACACTCCTCAAGAAATGGTGCTGGGAAAACTGGAAATCCATATGCAGTTAAATGAAACTAAAACCCTATTTTTCACCATGCACAAAACTCAACTCAAAGTGGATCAAGAACCTAGGAATTAGATCAGAGACATTGTGCCTAATAGAGGAAAAAGTATGCACAAACTTTCATCATGTCAGATTAGGCCCTGACATCCTTAACAAGAACCCTGAAGTGCAATAAATAAAATAAAAAATCAATAAATGGATGGACTCAAACTAAAAACCTTTTTCTCAGCAATAGAAATAATCAATGAGGTGCAGAGAGATCCTACATTTTGGGAGCAAATTTTTGCCACTTGCACATCAGATAGAGCACGAATCTCCAGGATATAATAAAGAATTCATAAAACCACCAAAAAATAAACACAATCAATAAATGGGCTAAGGAGCTGAACAGGCACTTCTCAGAAGAAGATATACAATCAATGAACAAATATGAAGACATGTTTAAAATCTGTAGCAATTACAGAAAAGCAGATCAAAACTAATATTTCATCTCACTCCAGTCAGAATGGCAGTTATCAAGAATACAAGCAACAATAAGTGCTGGTGAGGCTGTGGGGGAAAAGGCACACTCAAACTTGCTGGTGGGACTGCAAATTTGTGAAACCAATATGGAAAGCAATATGAAGATTCCTTAGAAAACTTGGAATGGAATCACCTTTTGACCCAGCTATCCCACTCCTAGGGCTATATCATAAAGACTTAAAAACAGCATACTACAGTAACACAGCCACTTCAATGTTTATAGCATCACAATTCACAATTGCTAAACTGTAGAAGCAACCTAAATGTCCTACAATAGATGAATGGATAAAGAAACTGTGATATATATATACATAATGGAATATTACTCAGTAATAAAAGAGAATAAAATTATCACATTTGCAGGTAAATGGATGGAGTTGGAGAATATCATACTAAATGAAGTAAGCCAGTCCCAAAGAAACAAAGGCTGAATATTTTCTCTAATTAATGTATCCTAATCCATAATGGAGCTGGGAGTGGGGAGCATGAGAGAAATGGCAGAACTTTGGATAGGGCAAAGGGGAGGTAGGGGAAGAGAGGGGGCATGCAGGTAGGAAAGATGGTGGAATGAGATGAACATCACTACTCTAGGTATATGTATGAAGACACAAACGGTGTGATTCTATCTTGTTTACAACCAGAGACATGGAAAATTGTGCTCAATATGTGTACTAGGACTTGAAATGCATTTTTCTTTTTGAAAAAATAAAAATAAATACATTTTTTAAAAGGCTCAGTATCAGTGGGCAAAATATGTCACAAAGACTTTGCTTACAAACTGTTATCTGTAATTGCTCTGAGAATGCCCTTAGCATGAGCTATGTTAGGTGAGTACTCTGGAGATGCTAGTTTTTAACTGGAAATGTCTTTTCTAGTGGAAAGCAGGCTTGTTTCATGTTTATGAACATAGGCCTAACAGCTTTTAACCTTCATGTAGTATTGCTTTCCTGATCTCTTAATTTCTTGAAAGATCTGAATCTAAATGCAAAAAGAAGCCCATATCCATGATTCCATAAGTCACAGGGTGGCACTCATGCCTATTTAACTGTTCTTAGCTTCTTAAGACCTTTATTATGTAAATCAAAACCCTCTGATTTTCAAGCATCGTCCAACTAAAATGATGATGATGATGATGATGATGATGATGATGATGATGATGATGATAATGATGATGATAGCTGATTCCTTCAGGTAGTGCTCTGCTAATTTTTAACTTGCTGGTATTCCACCCCCAACTTCCCCACCCAGATTTTTATGGCTCTCTAGTTCACTCTTATTTTTCACAGATCTCCAAGAATTTGAAATCAATACCCCATAGATGTCAGAGTTTTTATAGAATACAGCCATATAAAGGATCACTAGCTATAGATCACATAGGCCATATCCAAGTAGGTAACACTATAGAGCAAGTGGATCTATATTAAGTCCCAAGGTTTCCTGCCCAAGCAGGTTGACCTCAAGGGCTTCATCAGGTCTCAGAAATAGAAGGTGCAAGCCTCAAGCTTTTTGTTGCTTGGAAGGGAGGGTGGGCCACATTACCCAAATTTTAACAGCTGGACACTTTTCTGATGCTCATTATGCAGCTGTTGGGCTTGATTTTTTAGCACTTCTGCCTTGGCATTATCCTTATCAACACCATCCCTCGTTTGTACATGCAGCTGGAATTGGCACAGACTCAGACATGGCCCAGGTTACAGGATTTTATCAAGTATTTATATGCCAGTCCCACATCCTTGGGAAAGCTGTGGACACTACGCAGGAACATGACATTAAGGTTGAAGCAGCTGGAGGCAAAGCTTCTGTCACAGGCCCTGGCCTTCCCCTGGTCGGGCTGGTCATCCTCATTGACCTGTCCAGAATGTGCCAGGACAGCAACATTGTGACACGAATTCACAGATTTATTTCCAGGCATCTCACATGCCATCAAAAATCAGCTTGAGGCAGCTTTCAGATCCTGAGTCAGTCCACCTTTTCAAGGTACGCTAGTCCCCAGTTTGTAGCCGCTATCACTGTGCTTGTTGTCTTCAGAGCTGAATTTTAACACTTTCAAATTCTCATCAAATTTTTTTGTATCTCTTCCAAATAGTCCACCAGCCAATAGAAACCTTCCTTGTCCTTCTCACAGTTGTATTTGTAGTTGCAGTCCACCTCCATGTTCTCCAAAATGACTTTCCGTGCCCCTCATCCTACACATCCACCAGTCTTGCCATGGCTCCTCTAATCTTTTTGATGATAGCTATTCTAATTAGTGTGAGATGATAACTCACTGTGCTTTGAAATTCACTGATGATTAATGTTGTTGAGCATTTTTCATATGTCTTTTTGTTTTTAGTCATTTGGTAGATGATCTTTAGGTATTTAGTTCATTTTTAATAGAATTATTTTTTTCTAGTGAGAAATTTGGTTTCCTTATAAATTATAGATATCAATCAAACTATTCTAATTTCTGCTTTTACTCTACCATAAATTACAGTTACCACAAGGTAATCTCCAATTTACTTTCCTTTTGGAGATTCAGTGCCCCACTGGGTTCCTTGTATTCCAGGATTTAATTACTTATGTTACATTTAGATTTCCCACATCATTGGCAGGAATTCCCTCTGTAAGTTTTCATCTACAAAGAAGAGCAAATTTAGAGTTATTCAGAGTCCTAGGCATTTCCTCATGAATTTGATTTTCACAGCTCTAATGAATGGTGTGTCCTGTGGACTCTTACATAGCAAGAGAGTGAATTATAAATGGCAAATACACTGTAAAAATTCAGTCTCCCTAAATCTTTGAGTCACTATTCTGTAGTAAATTAATTTCAAGTTTGCTTGGTGTGGTCCACATATTTCTCCATGTTTCAGTCAATTGACCTAAGAATTCAAGCCATTTCTAACTCCTCAAGCTGCAACATTAAATTCAACAAATTGGCTTCATGAATCAATACCTATGATTTGTCTGAGACAACTTTATGTTCTTTCCACCATTATTATACATTCTTAATACCTATTTACACACACACACATTATCTGGATTTCTATGAATTATAAAAATCAAGTAGTCTTTTTGCACTGTAGTGCACTTTCTAATAGATTACACTATATTCCACTTCTGGCATCCTACTGACATATGAGCCTAATTATCATTGTATCCTTGGAATGAAACAAATTTAACCAGGAAGAATGGCTATTTTATTATTGCATAAAATAATACATAGTAATGATGTTCATCCTAGAATATTCATAGATGTATATATAATATTTGATGACTTGCAACCACCTTAACCCCATTAAACTCCCCTTATGTTTCCATCACCATTCTCCCTAATAAACTTCCTCATCTCTAATAAATTTCCTTCTGGTTTCATGTCATATTTTTCTATATTCCACATGTGAAAAGAAATATATGTTATCTATCTTTCTGATTCTCACTCATTTTATTTAATATGGTAATGTTAAGTCCCTTTCATGCTCCAGAAAATAACATGATTTCACTTTTCTCCATATTTTAATATTGCTTCATTGTATGTATATATGTGTGTCTGTGTGTGTGTGTGTGTGTGTGTGTGTACATGTTTGCTTTATCCATCGATCTGATAAGGGTGACACCTAGGCTGATTCTGGTAGGTTAGCTATCACACATAGTACCATGACAAATATGGGTATGTAGTTATCTCTAAAATTATGCTAACTTGAGTTCTTTCACATAAATACTAAGTAATGGTTTTGCTAGAATATATGTTAGTTCTGTATTTAGTTTTGTTGAACATACTGATTTTCATGGTGACTGTGTTAATTTACATTCCCATTAGCAATGTATAAGGGTTCCTTTTCCCCCACATCTGCACCAACATGTATTGTTATTTGTATTCTTGATGAATGTCATTCTGACTGGAGTAAGATTGTATTTCAATTTAGTTTTATTTGCGTTTGCTTGATGGCTAAATATGCTTAAATATTTAAATATAATTATTGCATATTTGTACTTCTTCATTGACAAAGTGATTTCAGTTTATTTTTTCATTTATTAATTTTATTATTTGCTTTTTGTTGTCATTGTTTAATTGTTGTTGTCATTGTTTAACTGTGTTGAATTTTTTGAGTTCATTATAGATTCTGGATAGTAATCCAGTGTTGAAATAGTAGATAGAAAGAATTTTCCCCATTCTGTAAATTGTCTGTTCACTCTTACATTCTTTCTTTGTGCAGTTTTCAATTTGGCATAATCTAAGTTGTAGATTCTTGCTGTTATTTTCTGAGTTATAGGAGTACTGTATAGGCAGTCATTATTACCCATGGCTTTATTTTCAAGTTTCTGCTAGCATTTTCAAAGTTTCAGGTGTCACACTTAGGTCCTAGACCCATTTTGAATTTAATTTTATACTGAGTGAGAGATAGGGTTCTAGTTTCATTCTTTTTCATATGGTTAGTCAGTATTCACAGCATCATTTATTACAGAGGCTTTTATACTATACTGCATGTTATAGGAATGAAGAATCAGATGACTATAGCTGTGTCAGTTTATTTTTGCATCTTCAGTTTTACTCTTTTTGTCTGAGTCTGTTTTTATGCTGGTGTCATGCTATTTTTGTTACTATGGCACTGTGGTCTATTTTTAAAACCAGGTATTTTGATACCTCCATCATTTTTCTCTATTATATTTCTATTTTTTCCCTCAGTATTATTTTGGATTTGGGGGAGGTCTTTCATACTTCCATGTGGATTTGGGAATTATTTTCCCTAGTTCTGTGAGGAATAATGTTAGTGTTTTGATGGGGATTATATTGAATCTGTAGCTTGCTTTTGGTAATAGAACTTTAATAGAATTAATTCCAGTAGGACTTGGAAGAGGATGGAGCAGATCTAGGCAACAACCCTTAATTCTTTCAAAGCCCAAAAGCAAAGCAATAAAAGAACAGCTGGCCAGAGATGTAGGTGTTAGAATAAACTCTGTAGAACTCAGCATTTGACACCTTTAGATTTGAAGGGACTATTGGTCACTGGAGCAAAAATTAATGGAAAACTTACTTTCATTCCAAACCCTGAATAGGGGGTGCTGAGGGGTATCAAAAACAGAAAGAAGGAGAGGAAATGTCCACTAACTTACTTCCTGAACAGCAGTTGGAAAATAAAACAGGCAAAATTAAAATGGGAAAAGAGCAGCAAAGACAATGAAGGACATCACAAGGCTCATTTCAAATTTGGGGCTGAAAACTGTACTGGCTATGGCAGACATTTTGAAAAGTTCACAGCTATCTGGCATCCCAAGAATAAATTAAATCAATACTGATTCTCCCCATCTGCAGATAGTAATGAATAGACCCATATGAAATACTCTGAAATGAGTTGTATCAGTAAATTGTCTGGAAGGAACTTGTACATGAATCACTGCCAGCTGAAGGTTAAAAACATCCCTTCCTCTCACTGTAAACAAAGGGATTGGGATGGAGTTGATCTGAGAGAAAAGCACTCCCAGGTCAGGCTAAACCCCTCCAGACCTCTCCATAGTCCTGGTAAAATCTCAAGTTAAGAGGGTCCAACTAACACCTTACTCCCATCACAGCGGCAGGTGAAACTCCAGGAATCTGAAGAATCCAAGATGGAGGCTTCTATACCACAGACCATTCACAGAAAGCCTGATTCATAGGACTCATAGTTGCAGATAGTGACCAAGCTCTATGTCACTATACAGAAGCTCCTGAGAAGAGGAGCTGACACTTGACATTTCACAACAATGAAAGGAAGCCATGAGCCCTGCACCCTATGCCCTCACACTAAACAGAAACAGATAAGAGATACAATACCCTCCAACCATGGGCCTCTTGGTTGACTACCAAGCACTAGCTGAGAAAATCATAGCAACCAAGGCAGCAACTCCTGTGCCTTAGCACCTCTAGGAGGATCCAAAAATTGATCATTTAAGTCATTAGCAAATAGTGATACTTTGAGTTCTTCCTTTCCTATTCATATCCCTTTAATTTCTCTATTCTAATTGCTCTGGCTAGAGTTTCAAGGACTATGTTAAATAGGAGTGGTGAAAGAGGGCACCCCTGTCTTGTTCCTGTTTTTAGAGAAAATGCTTTCAACTTTTCTCCATTTAGAATGATGTTGGCCTTAGGTTTAGTATATATAGCTTTTACAATGTTGAATTATGTTCCTGCTATCTCGAGACAATGTAGAACAATGGTACAGAATAGAAAAAACAGAGACAAGCCCACATACATACAGTTATCACATCCTAGACAAAGGTGCCAAAATCATTCATTGAAGAAAATATAGCCTCTTCAACAATCGGTGCTGGGAAGACTAGAAATGCATTTGTAGCAAAATGAAATTAAACACCTATCTCTCACCCTGCACAAAACTCAATTCAAAGTGGATGAAAGACTTAGGCAATAAAACAGAGATCCTGCAACTAATAGAAGAAAAAGTAGGCCCAAATCTTCACTGTGTCAGCTTAGGTATTGACTTCCTTAAGAATCATTGCCCTAGGTACATGTATGACTACACATATGGTGCATTGTGTACAACTAAAGAAATTAAAAGTTGTGCTCCATTTGTGTACGATGAATCAAAATGCATTCTGCTGTCATGTATACCTAAGTAGAATAAAAAATAAAGAAAAAAGAGACTCCTAAAGTACAAGAAATACAATCAAGGATCAATAAATGGGATGAATTCCAACTAAAAAGCTTCTTCTCAGCAAAGGACACAATCAATAATATGAGGAGAGAGCCCACAGAATAGGAGAAGATCTTTATCACATGCATCTCAGGTAGAGCATTAATCTGAAGATATATAAAGAACACAAAAAAACTTAACACTAAAAAAACCAAATAACCCAATCAACAAATGGGCTAAGGACCTGAACAGACATGTCACAGAAGAAGAAATACAATTGATGAACCAATACATGAAGAAATGTTCAACATCTTTAGCAATCAGAGAAATGCAAATCAAAAATACTCTAAGGTTTTACATATATGTACAAATATGTGGACCAGTGTGATTCTACATTATGTACAACAAGTCAGAATGGCAGTTACCAATAGTACAAGCAACAATAAATGTTGGTGAGGATGTGGAGGAAAATGTACACTCATACATTGCTAGTGGGACTGCAAATTGGTGCAACCATTATGGAAAGCAGGATGGAGATTTCTCAGAACACTTGTAATGGAACCATCATTTTACCCAGCTATCCCGCTACTCAGTTTATGTCCAAAAGACTAAAACTCAGCATACTATAGTGACACAGCCACATCAATGTTTACGGCAGCTCAACTCACAATAGCTAAACTATGGAATCACCCTTTAACAGATGTATAGATAAATAAAATGTGGTACATACATATATACAATGGAATATTACTCAGCCTTAAAGAAGAAGAAAACAGCTAGGAGCAGTGGTGCACACCTGTATCCCAGCAGCATGGGAGGGTGAGGCAGGAGTGTCATGAGATCAAAGTCAGCCTCAGCAAAAGCAAGGTGCTAAGCAACTCAGTGAGACCTTGTCTTTAAATAAAAATACAAAATGGGGCTAGGTATGTGGCTCAGGGATTGAGGGCCTCTGAGTTCAATTCTCTGTACCTCATCCCCGCAAAATCATAGAATGAAATTATGGCATTTGCGCTATTTGCAGGTAAATGGATGGAGCTGGAAAATATGCTAAGTAAAATAAAGCAATCATAAAAATTAAAAAAAACAAAGGCTGAATGTTCTCTCAGACATGCAGATGCTAATTCATAATAAGGAGTGGGGCTGGGATGAATAGAGATTTTTTGGATTAGAGCAGAGTGAAGAGAGGGGAGCGGGTATTGGGGTAGGAAGGACAGTAGAATGAATCAGATATTTTTATCCTATGTGCACATATGACTACACGACCAGTGTGATTCTATATCATGTACAACCAGAAGAATGAGAAGTTATACTCTATTTATATATGTATGATGTGTCAACATATATTCCACTGTCATGTATAACTATTTAGAACACTTTTTTTAGAAAGTCTCTGACTTTGGTGCATTTGTATAATATTAATTTTTATGGCTTCTTTTGCATGTTTAATTTTGTTCATTTTGTTTCTTTCTTTTCCCCTGGTTAGTATAGTTAAAGGTTTTCCAATGTTTTTTGTTTGTTGGTTGGTTAGTTATTTGTTTTATCTTTTAAAAAGCCAACTCTATTTCTTTTATTTTTATGGGCTTTTTGTTTTTGGTATTTCATTTATTTTTGTGTCATGATTTTGTTTTCCTTCTACTAATTTGATGTTTTATTTCTTCTTTATTTTCTGTTTCATTGATGTGCATAGCTAAGTTATTTGAAATCCTTTTTTCATAAATGTAAGTGGTGTTTTTGCTATAAATTTTCCTTTTATTGTCGCTTTTAGTATAATTCACAGGTTTCTTTCTTTGCAGTACTGGAGATTAAACCCAGGGAATCTTTACTGCTGAGCCATAGCACCCATGCCTTTTTATTTTTGATTTTGAGACATAGACTTGATGAGCTGCCCAGGCTGGCCTCAAACTTGCAATCCTCCTGCCTCAATCTCCTGAGTCATTGGGATTACAAGCATATCACTAAGCCTCTCTAATACACAGGGTTGGGTTTGGAATATTTTCATTGTCATTCAATGTGAGAAATTACTAAATGCCTCCTTTGATTTCATTGATGACTCATTGTTTGTTCAAAAACATGTTGTTTAGTTTGCAAGTATTGTTACAGTTTCTGTAGTTGATTTTGTAGTTAATTTCTCTTGTTAATATGTTGAGATCAGAAAAGATACATGGAATTTCATAAAGTTTTTACTGAATTTTTTGAGACTTTTTTGTGGCCTAACAAATGATCTTTCCTGTAGAACGTTTCATGTGCTGATGAGAATAATGTATATTCTGCAGCTCTCAGATGAAGTATGCAAATATATCTGCTACCATATATTTCAACTCCAATGTTTCTTTGTTAATATCTGTCCACATAATCTGCCCTTTGATGTAAATATTCTGTTTAATTCCACAACTATTATTGTATCAGAATCTACTTTTTCTTTTAGACCTAATCTTCTACTTCATGTAATTGTGTGATCTGTCATTAGGTGAATATGCACTTAAAATTATATCCTCTTGTTGAATTAACACCTTAATCATTATACTGTAATCAACATTATCTTTTCTCTAATGATAACAACTTTACTAAAGTGTAGATCAGAAGTGCAGATCGAATACACTTTTTCTTTGTAAAGTCTTCAGGGAAAGTCTATTTTATCTGACACAAGTATACCTACTTCTGATTGATTTTGGTGTATGCTTACAGGTAATACTTTTTTCAGAGTTAACTTTCAGTCTATATTTCTTTACCAGTGACTTGAATTGTATTTTAGGCAGTAAAGTTCAACTGTAAGCAGCTGAAGTGAGTATCTTGTAGGGAATGCATAGTTCAGTTTTTTTTAAAGTATTTTTTAGTTGTTCATGGACCTTTATTTTATTCATTTTTTATTTATATGTGGTGCTGAGGATTGAACCCAGTGCCTCACACATGCTAGGCAAGAACTCTACCACTGAGCTACATCCCCAGCCCTAGTTAAGTATTTTTTATGTTTGCTTTTCATCCACTTAAGGATTCTATATATTTTAATTGGAGGATTACATCCATTTACACTCAGGGTAGTTAATATAAAGACTTACTATTGTCACTTTATTGCTTGTTTTCTAGAAGTTTTGTACATCTTTCTCTTTTCTTTATTATTAAGTGATTTTTTTTCTTGTAGTACATTTTGATTACTTCCTTTTTACTTTTAGTGTTTACATTATACATTATTATTTTGTGGTTAACATAAGGCCTGCAGAAAACATATTTAGACTTACTGTGTTGTAAAGAAGTTACTTTATGTTACACAGTTATAAAGAATAGCTTGATGACATTTGCTTATAAATGGATAGATCTGAAGATTATCATGCTAAGTGAAATAAGCCTGTCCCAAAAAGTGAAAGTCAATTTTTTTCTGATATGCAGAAGCTAATCCAAAAAATGGAGGATAAAAAAAATAGAAGAAAGATCAGTGGAATAGTCAAAGAGGAATGAAGGGAAGGGAGGAGGAATGAGACAGAAAAAGTGGAATGAATCTAACATAAATTTCCTATGTACATATATGAATATTACTACAGTGAATATCACTGTCATGTAAACCCATGAGACACTAGTTAAAAAAACTGTATGTAAATAGCTGTAAGATCAGTAGAGATGAGAGAAGGGAAGAGAGGGAGGAAAGAATGGTAGGAAGGGGGAAGTACTAGGGACTGGATTAGAACAAATTTTATTCCATGCTTTTATTCTTATGTGAAAATGAACTTTATTGTTATGTGAAATAAAAGGAGCCAATAAAATGAATAAATAAACAATAATCAAGAAAAATTTATTTCATTCTAAACAGATAACAACTTATCTCTGTTCAAAGAAATAAATGATATGAAACAACACCTTAGCTCTGTCTCCTCACTCACATTTTGAATTTTGAATTTTGAAATTTTACATACTGCCTATCCCTTCTCAGGTTGTTACAGGTAGAATTTTTTGTTATTGTGTTAGAAAACATATTAAAGAAATAATTATACTACACATCATGATTACAAAATTGGGATATTCTGAATTTGGTTGTATATTTACTTTTAACGCTAATTTTTATACCTTCACTTGGTTTCTTATTACAGGTTAAAGGCTTTTTTTATTTTGAGTAACTGTCTTTTTCACTTCTTGCAGTTCAGGTCTTTTGGTGATAAATTCCATCACTTTTTTCCCCCTCTCTTAAAAAGTCCTCTCTCACTTCTGGATAGTTTTACCAAGTAGATGGTTGGAATTTTTTCTTAGCAGTGTTAATATATCATTCCACTCCTTCCTGGTCTGCAAAACTCCACTAAAAAGTCTAGTCTACTTAAAGGCATATTGGGTAACTTTTATATATTTTTTGCTTCTTTTCATTTGCTGTTCTCAGAAAACTTTCCTGCAGGTCTGACTATAATATGCCTTGGGGTGATCCTGTTTGCATTTAAAAGAAAGGTTGAACCTTTTGCCTTCATTTGATGAGAGTAGGTAACTCTCACCTTTTTTGCTCCATTTCTGAAGGTTATTTGGTAACCTTTGACATTTGTATACCTGAATGTTTATATATATATATCCTTATCCAAGTTTGAAAAGGTTTTATACTATCATTTCCTTAAATATACTTTCCTATCCATTTTCAAGTTCCTCATAAACTATATTGACCCCTATGTTTATTCTTTCATTGTCCCATATATCCCATATCTTATCTTCTTATCTCTTCACTCTTTTTTTCCCCTTGACTATTTTCACCTAGCTTGTCTTTTAATTTCCTGTTTTTTTTTCAGCTTAAAAGATTATTTTCTTGATACTTGCCACAGAATTCTTCACATCTTTCCCTGTATTTTTCAGTCTAGGATTTCTGTTTGATCATTTAAACTATTTCAATCTCTTTGTAAAATTTCTCTTAAGTTTATGAATTGCTGTTCCATGTTTTCTTGGAATTCACTGAGTTTTCTTAAAACACATTTTGAATTCATGATCTGAGGATCTTCTTGTCTGCATTTGATGAGGATAGGTAACTCTCACCTTGTTTGCTCTGTTTCTAAAGGACATTATTCTGTGATTGTTCTTGTACCTTTGACTTCACATTGAATAATTAGGTACTTATTGCAGTCTTCCCCATCTACCTTGGCTTCTTGTTGGCTTTAAAGCTTATACCTGTCTAGACATCCTGTCAATTTGACTGTTGAGCTCCCTTAAACTGAGGTCGATATCTCCATTTTTGGCACAAGATGATACACTAAGTCCAGGTTTTCCTAGGGCCTTACAAAAATTCCAAGATGGGCAACATGCCTAGTCTAGATGGTTCAGGGGGTAATTTCCTAGATTGTGCTAAAATTTATGGTATGAGTGGTATGAAACTTTTGCCAGACCAATGAAGTACACTGCTTAAATCATATCTTGCAACCTGTCTGATTTGGCATTTCTTTTGGTCAAAATGGAGAGTTGCCAGAGTTCTGTGTACTGACCATTGAGGCTTCCATCAGGCTTTTTTTCTAACCTGTATTAAGGGATTTTAGTCCACAGGCACTGGTGATTCTTCTCTGGGCTGAGACAGTAATATTCTTCCTGTAAAGCAACCCAAAATGGTGGGGAAACTTCCTGCTCAATCCTATCTCAGATTTACCAGTTAGAAACTATATCAGGATGGAGTTTGTAGTACAGTATCTGTGACATTGGGAAGAGTGGATTTACAGTTGAGAGATAATCTTTTCTTGCCATCTGCTCAAGGTTTTTCAGTGTTTCGTGGCCCAAATAATCATTTCATTATGAGTTTTGAGTTTTGAAGTAATCCATATTTTGAATTCTGGCATTTGAAAATAATAGATAACTTTCCCAGTCTTTGGTGACTGTCTGTGTGAAAAGAACACCTTCTCTAATCAGATTGTCATAGGGACTTTGTGTTTTCTATGTTCCTAGGAATGCATTATCCCTTGCATTATATTTGTGCTTGTACCCAGTTTCTCAGCTGCTTTTAAATGCCTTGTTTTCCTGATGTGTCTCTCTTCTACTACTTCCCAGGAACTTAGATGTCTATTCTAGTTCTCTTTCCTTAATCTCTTGCACTGGACACACACTTTCCCTGCAGCTCTCACTTGCAATGTTTCTTCCACTTCTATCAATGATTTCTAACCTTGATCAAAAATGTATCACTCTTCCTATCTGTGTTCTGACTAAGGAAATCCATTTACCCCCTCAGAATGCTCCAAGAAAAGTGATGGTAGCAAAAAACTCCACTCTTTTTCTTTTCTCCAGGGGAAGAATCATGAATTGGCACCTTCTTCCTTAACATACCTCCCTGTCAGGGAGGCAGTGGGGCAAGGATGACCAAAATGTCAGAATCTTTCCTACCATTTCATGTGTGAGTTTTCTCGGCTGGGTGTTCACTTTGCTACTTAAGATAAGTAATTTCTACAATTTACACAAAGCTACATTTTTTCATGTGTTGTTTGTTGTTTCTATTGGGTGATAAAATTCTGGAGCATCTTAATCTAACATCTTACTAGCATTAGTCTGGTCATTATACTTTTAAGCATCTATTTCCACAAATAGTTAAAATATAAGCACTTATTCTTGTAGTACACAGATAAATATAAATTATTAATTACTGTATTCAGTTCATTGCAGTACATAAGAGTGCTTGTGATGCTTATTTAAATACATATTTTCTAATATAAATAACCACATATTTAGGAAGAAAAGTCTGCTTCAACCACTCCATGTTTCACAACATATGAAGAAAAGAATAACAACTTCTATTAAACTAGTGATCATTTTGTTCAGCATCTTCCTCCTCCTGATCCTCCTGATTGGAGCTCAGTGTCTGGAGCAGGCTAGGGGAAGAAAGCCCAAGATCGAGGTTGGCCTTTTCCTCTGTTCCCAGCTGGTGCCCATCCCCTTCCCTCTCCAGACCTGCCCTCTCCCTTGATCCCTCTATTGCTCCTTTTCACCCAGAGTAATGGAAGATGATAGACAGCCACAGACACTATACATAGGTAACCTTTCAAAAGATGTGACAGAAGTCCTTATACTTCAGTAATCCAGTCATACCAGGCCCTGTAAAAGCTGTAAAATGATAACATAGCATACAAGCAATGACTCATATTGCTTTGCAGAATTTTACAAATTTTTTAAATTATTTTTTATTTGTTTTTATTTGTTTTTATTTGTTATAATTAGTTATACATGATAGTAAAATGCATTTTGACACATGATACATACATAAATGGAGTATAACTTCTCATTCTCCTGGTTGTACTTGTAGAGTTACACCAGTTGTGTAATCATATATGCATATAGTTTAATAATGTCCAATTCATTCTACTATTCTTCCTACCCCCATAACCACTCCCTTCCCTTCACTCCCCTCTGTCTAATCCATAGTAACTCTATTCTTCCCTAGGCCTTATTGTGAATTAGCATCCACATATCAGAGAAAACATTTCGCCTTTGCTTCTTTGGGATTGACTTATTTCACTTAGCATAATATTCTCCAGCTCCATCCATTCACAAGCAAATGTCACAACTTCATTCTTTTTTAAGGCTGAGTAATATTTCTTTTTGTATATATACTACAGTTTCTTTATCCATTCATCTGTTGAAAAGCACCTAGTTTGGTTCCATAATTTAGCTATTATAAATTGAGCTGCTATAAACATTGATTTGGCTGCATCACTGTAGTATGGAGATGCAGTTGCTGCATTACCTGCTATGAATGGGAGAAAAAATTTGGGAAAGGAGGTCAAAGTAAACAAGGCAACAACACCAAATAGCCAGAAAAAGATAGTTCCAATCACTTCCATGTATTTGTTCAGGATTTGAGTCTAGAAATTACAAGATAAGATATCAAAATAGAATGTGCCCTCTTTGGTAAAATATTGGATGCACACATAAAACATGGCAACCAAAAAATCCAAAGGCTAGAGTTTTTTTTGTGGTGCTGGGGATTGAATCCAGGGCCTTGTGTATGTGAGGCAAGCACTCTACCAACTGAGCTACATCCACAGCCCCTAAGGCTATGGTTTTGTATCTTTTTATTACAAACTGGATGCAGAAAATGCATTTGGGCAGGTCAGTGGTTCCATGGTCAGCAAATCAAAACCAATTGAGCCACACACCTAAAAATACACAAGTAAACAACACTAATCAGTTGAGATTCGAAGATGTAGTAAATCAGTCAAGTCCAAAAATTGTACAGTATACTGTGGAGAAATTGTTTCTGGTTAACAAATCAGCTTATGAAACAGACATTCTCACTATTTGGACAAACTATGGAAATAAGTGTTTTTCCAGAGAAAAATTATTCATTTGTCAGATTTTCAACCCTTGAAGTACAACCCATGCCATTGTTTTGGTAAATGGTACTATAATTGAAAGCCCTGTGGTTAAATGCTATTGGGGCAAAGAATCTCCAGATCTGACTAGAAATTTCCAACAGGCCAATTATAGTCAGTGTAGCCAGTGGAGCCAAGTATATGGAAACCCACAACAGTATGGACAGTATATGTCAAATTGGTGGCAAGTATCACTTCATGGAGTGTATGGACAACCATGGAATCAACAAGGATTTGGAGTAGATCAATCACCTTCTAGTGCTTGGATGCTAGATTTGGTGCTCAGCCTCCCCAAGGACAAGCTCTTCCCCATGTAATACCTCATCTTAACCAAGATGCATATAGTATGGCAAGTTACC
Organism: Xerus rutilus; assembly: GCA_028644305.1. Classification (NCBI taxonomy): domain Eukaryota; kingdom Metazoa; phylum Chordata; class Mammalia; order Rodentia; family Sciuridae; genus Xerus; species Xerus rutilus. The sequence continues at coordinate 77,908,622 of CM053417.1, read as the reverse complement.
AAACACAGTGAGCAGGAACTCTAAACAAAATAATAATTCATGACAGGCTTCAATTTCCTATGATGCTCTGAAGATATGAAAGTAGACATTGGAAAGTGAAAATATTTATTTTAAAAATTGAAATATTTGGAACCTTTAACACAGCTTTCTTTTGTGAAGGATACATATCTCTAGTTCTGTAGTTTTAAATTTATTTTTCATCATGGATATGAACATGATTTTTTTTGTGTGTACAAAAACTAAAATGAAGTCAATAAGTAAAAAACTAAGTCATAAAAATAATCTTACCGATTTTTCTAAAAATTCTGTTAATATTCACAATTTTAAGTTATATTTTTGAACACTAGACAAGCCAAACACAGTGTGCTGTTTCATTGTAAAACATAACTATGAGTGGCCCTTTTTTGTTGTTAAAATGATATAGAGCCATTAGCATCCCAAGATATTTCCCAAAAGATTAAAATGTCTGCAGTAGTTAGCAATACTTTATCTCTTCATCTATAGTAATATTATCAGACTAAAATTACAACTGAAAATATTTCTAATATAGGCCAGTTCTTTAAAATGCATACCCTCTCTGGACTTATATAAAATATTTATTTAAGATAGGATAAGAATTATGAAGCAATATTGTAGGATTCAAAAATTCCCATTATTAATATCAGAATATTTTCCTCCTAGAGACTAGTGAAGGCTTTTGGCACTATCTTAGGAATGATATTGTTCCCAGAGCTAGTGACTGCAAATAGAGGAAATTCAAAGGTACCTACCAAAAAAAACTATTAGTTCTATAAAGTGACTTAGAATGTTGAAGAATGTAAATCAAATATAAAATATCATTTCTATTTCTGTACACTAGAAAAAGTAAATCGACCAAAAACTTGTAAGATGGTAATATACAATTTAGCATTTTCTAACAATGTTAAACATATACTTACTATATGAGCCAACAATTCCATTTCTGTATAATTACTCAAGCAAAGGCATATTTACACACACACACACACATAGGAATGATTATAGATTTATTCTGAATTCTCAAGCTGTAAAAATTCAAATATTCTTCAACAGAAGATATGTAAACAAAATATGACACATCTTTATGATGGACTAATGTTTTTATTAATTCACACACGTTGTGTGATGAATTTTAAGTGCATTTGCTTAAAAACTAGATGTAAAGTCTCCATGTTGTGTGATCCCATGCATATGAATTTCTAAAAAAGGCAAAATAACATTTGAATAAAAGCCATGTCAGTGGTAGATAGAGATTGGAGAAGGGAATAGTTAAATGCCAAAAGAACTCACAAAATAATTATTAGCGTTTGGAACTCTACTCTGTAGTATTGTAGTAGAGAATGTATGTATTTGTTTCCCAAAATGTATAAACTGTATGAATCATAAAGTGTACATTACTGTTGTAGATTAAAAGATAAAAGCAAGAAGGCTGTGCTAGTCAGCTTTCTGTCATTATGTCAAAATGCCTGACATAACTTAAAAGTAAGAAAAGTTTATTTTGACTCATAGTATCAGAGGATTTTAGACCACTGTTGACTGGCTCTTTCGGGTTTGGGCCTGTGGCAAGATAAAATATCATTATAGGAACCATGTGGTAGAGTGAAGCTACTCACCACATAGTAGCTAGGAAGCAAAAAAAGCAGAGAAGAGGAGGGCTAAGGTCCTCTTATACCCTCAGGGGCACAACCCCAATTTCCTAAGTTCCTTTCACTAAGGACACACCTTCTAAAGGATGTACTACCTTCCAAAATTGCTACAATCTGGCAACAGAGCCTTTAACACATGGGCCTTTGGGGGATATACAATAGTACAGGTTCAAACAATAGTATAGGATATTGTGGGATTTCACTATGAGAAATGAAACTAACTATATTACAAATTAATAACTACACTTAAATTACTTTTCAAAGAATATTTTTATAGCTATTGTATAGCTGAAGACAAAAGAAATATACACAAATAGAGCACTCTAGTTGGTACATTTATTTCTCATATGGACAGTATTATGGTTTTGATATAAAGTGTCTCCATAAATCTTCTGTATTTCTGCAAGAATATTCACAGTTAAAATTATTGAATTTTGAGAGCTCTAATTTAATCAGTCTATTCTAGTTTGAATGGACTAACTGGTTGTTACATGGCTGCAGTAAGTGGGTCCCTCGGACATGCCTTAAAAGGGTTGTTCTTCCCTTGTCTCACTCTCTCTTCTATCAATCAATCTATCTTTCTCTCCATCTCTATCTCTATTTCTTTCTCTATCTCTCCTTTATGACATAGCTCAGAATGCAGCAGCTTTCCTCTGCTGGGTCCTTCCTCCACCATATGATTCATTACCTTGGGTCTAGAGCAATGGAATTGGCTATCTATGGACTGAGATCTCTAAGCTACAAATGAGTTTTCCTCTATTTAGTTTGTTCTTTTCAGGTGTTTTGGTCCCACTGACACAAAAGCTGACTAAAACAAGTAATGCGTAGAAATTTTGAAATTATCTTACATATGAACATTCATACAAGTAAATATAGAGGATAATCAGATTTCTCACTCTCAAAGAAGTTTCACATGTGCAAGAGAGGAATGTAGACTGAAGCATGCAGTGTTATACTTGCAAACATTAGTTTGAATTCATGATTTTTTTTATATACACAATGGAATTTTATTCAGCCATAAAGAAAAATGAAGTTATGGAATTTGCAGGAAAATGGATGGAACTCAGGACCATCATGTTAAGTGAAATAAGTCAAATTTATAAGGTTAGAGGTCATTTGTTTTCTTTCATATGTAGAAGCTAACAAGGAAAAAGGAAAACAAAATTGGGGTGAATCTCCTAAAAATTAAAATGAGATCATTAGAGGATAGAGATTAAGAATGGGAGGTGAGGAGGGAGGAGGAAGTGCTGAAGAGTGAATTGGCCAAATTATATTGTTATATTTTGTGTATGTATGAATATGTAATAACAAATCTCATCAACATGTACAACTATAATGCCCCAATAAAATTTTGGGGAAAAGATATCATACTCTAAAAACTTACAGACAGACATATTATATTGAATTATGTAATAGTAGATCCCCTCCCTACTTTGATCAATGGTGCAATGCTTTGGGCTGCTATGTAAAACATTTCCAGCAGACATATCATCAGAGCAAAAGCGAGAAATTCTCCATTGGTCCCTCAGGCTTTCAAAAACGAAGTCAACCTGTTTAGAGTACAGCAGTTTGCAATTGCCAGTTTATGTAAGTTACTTATTGCTGGGTAATTGACTCCTCCAAAACTTAGTGGACATGAGACAGCAGTGATTTTTAACGTGTTCCAATAGATATAAAAATACATATAAAGGTGGGTACTGTTGTAAGCTGAATCATACTGCACTCCCCCAAATTTCCATTTCCTAATTCAGAGAACATTTGAAAATTTTATCTTACATGACAAAATAAACTTTGCAGAAGTATTTATACTTGCAATGATGAGATCATGGTGGGTTAACTAGATGGATAAATATTATCTCAAACATCTTTAAAAGAGGAAAGCAGGACAGTCATAAGTAGAAGTAATTATGTGACAATATAAGCAAACTTCACAGAGATGTGGGGTCACTAGCCCAGAATTGTGTGCAATTTCTAAATAGCTGGAAAGGGCTGAAAATAAATTATTTCAGGAAGTCTTCAAAAGGAACTCAGATTATTTTGGACTTCTGGCCTTGAAACGTGTCCTTTTAAAGTTTGAAGTTGGTTTAATCTGTTACATTAGAACATTAGGGAAATAATAAAGATGTATACATAAATTAGAATGAATTCATAGATATCATGGTTCTTTCCTATAGGAAAGCACAAATGTAATGACACAATAAAAATAAGCAAATTTAGTACAAAGATCTTGTATGCTAAATACTATTTTATAATACAATAAGAGCTCTATGGAGAATTGTTAGATTATAAGAATGAGGAAAGAAAAATTAAGATGGTCTTAGAGTATCTTGTCATATCAGAAAATAAAGATGCATTAGAAAGAAAATAGGAAAGAAAGAGAAGGGAAGGAAAGAGGGGAGGGGAGGGGAAAGGAAGAGAGGGAAGGGAAGAGTAAAAGAAAGGAAAGAATCAAAATGACACAGAAGTCAACATGACAATCACATTGACAAAGTGATCAGTGTTAACATTTTAAATATCATGTTATATCAACATGTAATACCTGATATTATGTAATGAGGACACATAGTATCTGTGATGTTCTTGTCAAAAATCTCTAACTTTATTCTAATCATAAGAAAACATCAAATGAAATCTTAAGGTAGTTTTGATTTGCATTTCTCTGATTGCTAGAGATGTTGAACATTTTTTCGTATGTCTGTTGATGGATTGTATATCTTCTTCTGTGAAGTTTGTGTTCAGCTCTTTGGCCCATTTATTGATTGTGTTGTTAGTTTTTTTGCTGTTAAGTTTTTTGAGTTCTTTATATATTCTGGAGATGAGTGCTCTATCAGATGTGTGTGTGGCAAAGATTTGTTCCCAGAATGTCGGCTCTCTGATTATTTCTTTTGCTGAGAAGAAGCTTTTTAGCTTGAATCCATCCCATTTGTTTATTCTTGATTTTACTTCTTGAGCTATAGGAGTCTTGTTAAGGAAATATGATCCTAATCCGGCATGATGAAGATTTGGGCCTATTTTTTCTTCTGTTAGGTGTTGGGTCTCTGGTCTAATTCCCAGGTCCTTGATCCACTTTGATTTGAATTTTGTGCTTGGTGAGAGATAGGGGTTTAGTTTCAATTTGCTGCATATGGATTTCCAGTTTTCCCAGCACCATTTGTTGAACAGGCTATCTTTTCTCCAGTGTACGTGTTTGGCTCCTTTATCTAGTATAAGGTAACTGTATGTAAGTGGGTTCATCTATGTGTCTTATACCAAACTATTTTAATGTGATAGTAACTTAAAATGATCTCAAATATAAAACAGAAGAAGATAAAATGTACCACGACCTTATTTGCCTCCCCACATGATGAATTTTGACATCCTAATTTATATATTTCTATATTGCCTATAGCTTAACGTATTCAGGTAATTTATATTATTATGGTTTTATTTTTTTTCTTCATACTAAAATTATGAAAAGTTTTTGCACTAAACTTAAAACATTAGATCATTATGAATTAATTTGTGTAATGTTTCTTACCAGAAAGTTTTATAAATCTCTATGTTTTCTTTTTATTCATTAATGTATCTTTCAGTTTCAAGAATTTCCTTTAGCATTTCTTATGGAACAGCTTTTAGAGATATATTCTCTCAGCTTCCATTTGTCTTAGAAAGTCTTTATTCTTCTTTCATTTATAAAGGATAGCATTACTGAACACAGTATTATTGTTTAAAAGTTTTCTTGTTCTCTTAACAATACTGAAATTTTCATGCCACTCTCTTCTAGACTAGAAATTTTCTGCTGAGAAGTTGGCTGTTAAGTGAACTGGGATATGCATGGATTATATTCATTTCTTCTCTCTTGTAGCTTTGAGAATCTTCTTTTTATATTTTACCTTTGAGAACTTGATTATATCTTCCAATGGACTTGGTTAAGTTTGGTGACCTTTGCCTTCTCTGATTATGAATATGTGTATACTTCTTTGGGAAATTTTCTGTTGTTATTCTTTAAATAAACTTTCTCCTTTTTTGTCATTCTCAAATATCTCCTGAATCTCAGTAATAATAAAACTTCTTTTAATAATATCCCAAATTTCCCATATAATATCTTCATTGCTCCTCATTCTTCTTTTTCTTTTACTCTTCTAAATGTATGTGTACCAACACACTTTCTGGTAGACCACTGATGCTTCCTTCTCTTTAATGTATCCTGCCTTTGATTCCTTCTATTGTGTTTCTATCCTTCTGGATGTATTTTCCAACCCGAGGATATATATTTGATTGCTTTTTAAATCTCTTACATCTCTTTATTAAGTTTCTTCATTGGAGTTTGAAATATTTCCTTCTGATCTCCCCAAGTTCACTGAGTTTCTTTAAAGCAGTTAATTTAAATTCTCCTTCTTAGAATTCCTCCATACTGATTACAGCCTGGTCAGTTTCTGGCACTTTATTTTGAGTACCAGTTGCTTAGAGTACTAATTCAGATATTGATTTCCTGAAAGCTCTGATTGTTGGCATGTGACATTGCCTAGCCATTGAAGTGTTAGGGATTATTTATGCGTTCCTAATTTGACTTTTTTTTGGTACCAGGGATTGAATTTAGGGGTACTCAACCACTGAGCCACATCCCCAGCCTTATTTTTTGTTTTATGTAGAGACAGGATCTCACTGAGTTGCTCAGGATCTCACAGTTGCTGAGACTGGCTTTGAACTTGTGATTCTCCTGTCTCAGCCTCCAAAAGTGCTGGTATTACAGAAGTGCACCCCTGCACCCAGCTCCTAATCTGATTTTCTTTGTGCCTGTCTTCCCCGAAATTGTAAGAAGTTTACCTATTTCTCAGTCTTTGCTCATTTCTGCTACTTCAGCACTGTATAGAGCCAATGTGCTGGGTTTCTGCTGGTGTTTTATGGCTGTTTCAGGACTAGAGGGTATTCTAAGCTCAGGTTTGTCCCAAGTACACTGTTGTTGAATTGTTCAGAATCTACCAAGACAATAACTCAAAAGGTATTCTATCCCTACAAGCCATTTCCTGGAGTAGGCCTGGATTCCTCATCTGAGGTTAATGACCTGTGTATAGGCACTGAATAATTCTACCCAGGTTGGGCAGTCATCTTGGATGGACAATCCTCTTGCCTGTGGTTAACAACACCACTAGGTATGTCACACTATGTGACCACAGTCTACCAATACCAATACAACACTGAAGTAAAACCAAGGTTCACACTTATGGACTGTCTATTATGAGGTAGACTTTTAGCTTAAGACTGCTACAATAATCTATAGGTGATGCTTGTTAGAATAGAGGACTGACAGACTGGGGCCAGAATGTGTTTCCCATGGCACCAAGGCTGTTCCATAGGCCTGATCCATAGTGTCAGATTTTGCTAACCCTGTACTACATTCCAAGGCAAAGACTTGTATATACTATACTTCCCAGCTCCCAGAAATGGAATCTTTCAACATGTTATACTGCCTAAAGTTGGGAAAGTATTGATAAAGGCAGCCCCTTGGCCACCTAGGATGATGCTAACATGGGTCCTGCCTGAGCCTTACCTGCACAATCTCAGGGGTACACTAACACCCATGCCACAAATGGCAGTGATACAGACTGAAACGTGACTGTCTTCCTTGGGTGTTAATCTGTGCCAGGTATGAACACAGTTCAAGAGCCTTATCTAGAATAGGCCTGGTGTTCTCTGTGCTGCCCAAGTTGTGAAAGATGTGGTAGAGACAGTCTGTTATAGTTTGGTTGTGAAGTATCCCCAAAAAGCTCATGTATGAGAAAATGCAAGAAAATTCAAAGAAGAAATGATTATGAGAGCTTTAACCCAATCTGTGAATTAATCCCCTGCTAGGGATTAACCTAGTGGTAACTGAAGGCTGTGGGGTGTGGCTGGAGGAGTTGGAATATTGGGGGTGTGGCTTTGGGGTATATATTTGTATCTGGCAAATGGAGTCTCTGTTTCTTTCTTTCTTTCTTTTTTTTTTTGGTACTGGAGATTGAACTCAGGGGCACTTGACCACTGAGCCACATTCTCTGCCCTATTTTGTGTTTTATGTAGAGACAGGGTCTCACTGAGTTGCTTAGCACCTCGCCATTGCTGAAGCTGGCTTTGAACTGGCAATTCTCCTGTCTCAGCCTCCCTAAGTGCTGGGGAGTCTGTTTCTTGATCTTCATGTGAGGCACTTCCCTCTGCCACATTCTTCCACCATGATGTTCTGCCTCTCCTGGAGCCATGAGGAATGGAGCCAGCTTTCTGTGGATTAAGACCTCTGAAACTGTGAGCCCTCATATAAAGTTTTCCTCTTCTACAGTTGTACTGGTTAGGTCCTCTTAGTCATAGCATTGAAAAGCTGACTAAAACACAGTCCCTTGGCCACCAAACTTGATGTTAATATGGATCACATCTGGGTCTCACAGCCACAGGGTGCATAGTCTTAGAAGGATGGTGGGTGTTCTCCAATGCCATTCCAAGGCCTGAAGTAATGCAGGCTGAAAATTGATTCTGTCCCTTTGCTGCACAGGTCTCTTTTTTATTCCAGGATCATTTTAGTGGTCAGTCTGTGATCTCTTGTCTGCATGCAGGGATCTCATTTTCATTTTCACAGACCCAACAATAGAATACTTGTTCTTCTCATGTGCCCATGGACTATTATCCATGATAGACCACATTTAATCCTCAAAACAATTCTCAATAAATTTTAAAAGATTAAAAACACAAAAGTGTCTCTGACCACAAAAACATGAAACTACAAATCAATTAAGAGAAGGAAAACTGGAAAGTTCAGCCAGTTAGGATCTGTTCATTTTTACTATATGGAATTACGGCTAAATAAAATAAAAAATATGTATAATTTGACATGTTGAAACTATAAAATCACCAACTTAGAAACATCCTTACTTATCTGCATAATGGAGATCAACTACTATGAAACAATCTCTCTCTTCTCCTTGCTCATATCCCATCTGGACATACTTGGCTATAACAAGAAACCTCTCTAGCTAGAAACAGTCTATCTTAAAGCGCCAGCAACATGATTTGCTGTCTCGCTTTATTGTGATGTCCATTCAACTGACATGCGTTCTGAGGACTTCTCTGTCCATCTATACAATATAGCAACCTTAAAGACACAGCCTTGGCTCTAGGTTTACTTACCGGGCTTTTTAGAAAAGAAATCATCATAGCCTGATATATACACATACAGTGCACTGTGAAGAAGGAGACAGGAATGTATCTTCATCCACAATAGTATAATTAAGTACTATGGGAACAGGGACTTTGTTTCTGGCCATTTTCACCTCCTAAAACTGTGGTAGAAGCATTGCAAATACTCCCTCTGATTTAGTGTCGGAATATGAGAACCACATCATCATATAAAAATGAATCTAGATTCAGTGTCTGGAGGAAGAGGGATGACTGTCTGCTACAAATAGGATGTAAGATATAGAATACTTTGCCAGTTTTGTTCACTCTTAGTCAAAAAGTGAACCTCCCTTTGACTCAAGGCAAACTTGTGTGATTAAAAAAAATGTTATTATGAAATAGTCAGAAATGTGATTCCAGTCCAGGAGCCAAGAAATTTAGGGGTAAAGACATAATTGAACTCGATATTCCATATTGACCCTTTTTTCTGCACTTTCATTTATCTCACTGTTATAACCTCAATCTCTAAACCACAGGTAGAAATAGAATAACCCTTTGAATGACAGGTTTTTTATACATCCAAATTATTGAGACAATATAAGACCAAAAGGATGGGGGTTAAGAGTGGTGATGACTGTCTTCTTTAAGCCATTAGTATGTATTCTCTACATACATAGAGCTGGGATTTTGTCTGTATAACTCACTCTTTCATCTCCAGGCCGTAGTCCAGGGGCAAATTTTTCTTTTGCTCTGCAGACCAATGTCATCATGTTGTCATAATGCAGCATACATGACTTGAGACTTGGGAGAATGGAAGGGAACAGGAACTAGAAAGCAATATTATATGTCTGTAATACATGTGTCTGTATACATGGTAGGGGGAGGGAAAGAGGAGCGATTGCTATTATTTAACACAGGAAGAACTTCATCCAATACTATATCCCAAACTCTTAAAACAGGTCTAGGAATAAAGCTAGCCACCTTCTGGGTATCAGAAAATGGAATAACCCCAGTATCATGCCAAGGAAACATAAGGCCTATGATGCCTAGAAGTGAGAGGCTAGTGGTGCATACATGCCTCTTTCTAGCCCAGATACAAGTTTTGTAAGAAAAGAGATTGTCTTTTTTATTCAATGCCTAGGGCTGTGGCTAGAGTCAAGTTTTCCGGAGTATTAGGAGTAGTAAAAGTGAACAGTAATTACTGTTTTAAGGTCAGTGCTTCTGATTGGTTTTTGTCACTTCAATCCATTTTCCATTTGGAAAAATAAAGATCCCTACAAAAAAAGACCCAAATAAATTACACATGATTTATAGTTGATCATTCATATTTAAATTTTTAAAAAACACAGAAGTCAGTACTATTATTGGTTATAGCTATATTTGTGGTAAACACATAAAACATGGGCAAGACTTGCATCAAATTCATGACAGTGTCTACCTCTTCAGAATAACTGCTTTTATATTGGAAAATGGATTATTAACTATACTCTTTCAATTATTTAAAACTATAAATCATCATCTAAATTAAACATACAAAAATGCTGTAATTTTTAAATTTGAGGTAGAGGGACACAAATTTGTGCCATATCTTTTATACTTTCCCATGTTTTGTTGTGACTTTTTACATAAATAAAAGAGTACAAAGAATTTAAAATGCCATTAGAGCTCATAATTTTATTACATTTTCAGTACTGGACAGATCTTGAGGCATAAAATATACTAGGACATAAATCATGTGAATAATACAATCAACAAACTTTATAACAGAGACAACTTTGAACTTTGTATTTCACAGAGAACACATATTCTTTTTAAACAAAAGTTTGAATAAACTAATTGCCACTGAAAAGAATCAGAGAACTGACTAAAGATCTACAATCAAAAGTGTCACCAGGTTTAGATCATTTTATAGATTTGTACTAGATTACTTTTGATGAACAATTTATTCTAATGCTATTTGACCTGAGACCACAGGACAATACTAAAACACAAAAATTCATATTTTTAAAGCTAATACATCTTTGAGAACAAAACTTGGTAAAGACAGCTTAAGAAAAAAAAAAAACAATTCCAATTTGGAATGCAAATGCAATAATTCTAAATGAAATGTTGGTAGGATTTATTTCAGAAATAAAGGTTTGGTTCAACATCAAATACCAACCATTTTAATTCATTACATCCACAGATGATGGTATAATTTTAAGAATCGATGATGAAAATACATTTGATACAATCCAGGAGCCCTTTCTGATAATAACACTGTAAAACAGGAACAGAAGAAACTTCTAAACAAGTTAGTAACCAACAGCAATTCCATAACCAAAAGCAAATATAACACTAATATGAAATGCTAAAAATATTTTTTTTGAAAATTAAAAATAGGACAAGCATGTCTGTATACAACACTATTCTGGAGAATCCAGCTAATGTAATATAATCAATATAAACATTAGAAGAAATAAAATAATTTGTATATACAGGTGAAATGATTGTATATCTAGAGTCCAACATATTCTATTTTTAAACTCACTGTAATTTAGAAGATTAAATAAATTCATTGGATAAAAGATAAAAATATAAAAATCTGTAGGTTGCTTTTACTGCCCAAAATAACAAGCTATAAATGAGGAGGAAAACATATCCAATTCAAAACGTGACAACTGTAAAAATACTCAAAAATAAGAATAATTTAATATGATAGACCTATATGAATATTATGAAATAAAAACAAAAGTATTGAATGATATATCAAAACACTTGAGAGTTAAAGATTAATATTATTATGTAACACTCAAAAAAGAGATGTAGAAATTTAATACAATTCTAATTGAGATAGAATTTGTTAATGTCAAAAAATGCTTTTACTTTTCATATGAAAGAGTTAATGTGGAGGACAAACTATACTTGATGAAAAAAAAAAAAACAACAATGAAAGAGAACTTGCTTTACCAGATTCTAAACCTTATGGCCAGTCAGTATGTTACAAACTACAATATTTGCTCAGAAATTTGAAAATGGGTGTTTTTTAAAAAATAAATGGTATAATTGGATATCCAATGTGAATGAAATGTATAGTTGGATCTCCATCATATACCACACCAGAATTTCAGATGAATCAAACATTTAAACTTTAACAATAACAAAATAATTATAAAATATATGTGAAAATTGGTATGACTTAGGATGGGAACATCCATCTGGAAAATAACAGGAAAAGTGAGTTATAAAAGAAATAATGCTCTACTTAATTTTTTAAAAATTATAAAATAAAAGATATAACCAATAATGTCAAGATTAATTATATAACAAAAAAACATAATATATGAGCTACAAATTATTAAATGCACTTTATTGTAGTAATTCCTACAAATTTTTAAGGAAAAGATCAACAATTTAATAGATAAATGAACAAAGGATAGTAATTGTGAAATAACAAAAGAGAAACATCCAAATAGTAAAAGAAATCCTCTTTGAAGTCAGGTAAAAGGCAGTCACAGTGACAAGCAATACCATATATTTTTTAAATATGTTTTTTAGTTATAGATGGACACAATACCCTTATTTTATTTATTTATGTGGTGCTAAGGATCGAACCCAGCACCTCACATGTGCTAGGTAAGTGCTCTACCACTGAGCCACAACCGCAGCCCTATTATGTAATTTTTCACTTTTTGGATTTTTAAATCTTAAAAAATGATGCTGCAGAGGATGCTGAAAATAGGCACTTTCATTCTGAATGGTGATATTGTAGAATTTCTTAAAATTAAACATATGCCTCATTAGCATTTCTGAGAATCCAACCTATAGAAATAAAGTACTAGTTTGTATTGCAGTAGTATTATGTTGGGGAAAAAGGAAATAAATGACCATCAATAACAAAAAGGTTGAATACTTTTTGGTACATCTACATGTACTGAATATGCAGCTTTTAAAGTGAGGATGAGAGTGAGAAAGACAGAGACTGAGTGTAGCTACTGATCAGCCAGGATGTCATCTATGGCAAGTGAGAAAAGCAATTAGAGCAAATCTTGTCACTTGTCATTTTTACAGAAAATACTATGACAAACTTCATGAATATGAAGAAAACATGGAAGGATGCAAGATAGGTTTTCAACATCTAGGAAGAAGAAAGTAAGAATGTAAAAAAAATGAAGAAGGATATGGGGTAGGGTTAATCTACTTTTACATTACAAATACAGAGACTTTAATTTTCTACTAGCACCCAATTTAAATGTCCTATTAAAGAACAAAGCAACATCAAAATTACCACAGTATATTTGGGGCAAAACTGTGGAACAATACAAGAGTTGGAGGCACAATAAGATTTACTTTCCTGAATTTCTAGTGCCCAACTGTTCTCCAAGTTCACAATTATGAAAATACAAATTATTTTACAAATAATAGTTCCCCAACTATTACAAAGAGCACAACGAACTTACGGGGTTTTCACCAGACCATAGACATAAATGTGAATATCATCATCAAACTTAATGAAGTAGACAGACGGCTTGGCCACAACTTGATGGATGAAAATGCCAGTTCTCTTGGACCCGTCATCTTTGGCGTGCTCCACCTGCTTGCCCACCAGGCTGTCGACCACCTCTCCAGGCTCCCGTTCTGCCATAGGGAAATAGTAGTTGGAATCTGGAATGATGCGCAGGTCACCATCTTTGTAGTCATCCAGCAGGGTATACATATAGAGGACTGGATCTTTCTCATACGTTATGTAAAACCAAGTATCCATCACTGGGGCTCTTGCCAGCACCATTCCCTTCCATTCATCTTTCCTACCGTGCTCGCCTTCAAACACATGCCCCACTGCCTTCCCAATCAGGGAATCTGCCAGGCGCGAATCAATTCGAGGAGTTGGCACTCTCTCCGGAAGAATCTCTAGAGCTAGAACTCTCTTATCACGGTGCAGTTCTAATCCATACACACTATCTTTGCCATCATATTTAATGATGTAAAGAGTGGGCTTCACAGAAACCTGCTCGAGCACAGTGCCCTTCCACTGCTCCACTGGCTCATTGCCTTCTTTCCAGCCGTGCTGAATGCGACAGCCTACGATGTTCCTACGAGTGAGGAAAGTGGGCTTGCGTCGCTGCTTCCTGTGGGTGTGCCTTTTCTTCATCAGGTACGCCGACACGCCATCTACTCCTGTAGGAGGCATGGTCGGAGGAGACATGGCTCAGGGCTTAGGAGGATTTAGAATTGCCCCTTGCTTGATTAAGCTGACAGAATATTAATATTATCCAATATGAATTTTTTTCCTACAATCTCAGAAACCGGGTGCGTCCTCCCTTCTCCAAAGCAAGGCTCTCACCAGAGCTTGGCAGAAACGCTCCAACTCTTAACTGTGGGCACAGGGACAGCGTGTGCCTCTCAACAGTGCTTTCTTCTCCCGTCTGGGAGGAGTGACCTTAGCAGTGGTGGCTAGAAAGCGATGGCGGGTACGCTTGTGCTGTCTGCGCCTGGCGCCCGCCCCGACCCCCACCTCCAAGTCCCGGAATCGGCCACTTAGCTGTTGTTGTTGATGCTGAGGTTGCGGTACCGCGGCACAGAAGGAAATCACGGGGAAGGAAGGCAAGAGATAAGGAGATGGCTGCAGCAGCAAAGGTGAAGGCGATGGCACGTCTCTGAGTAGTCCGCGCGGCCTGGCCTTCCCAGTCGGCTTGGCCCAGCTGTGGAACCGCGGTTTTTGCAGCTTCAAGAGTCCGCCCTCTCTGAGCCCGCCTGTACCTCGGCCCCGCCCCCTGCCTTCTCGCCTTCCGCTCGGCGGGCAGCAGTGGGGCGGGTCAGCGCGCGCACCCGCATTCAGTCTACACTGACACAGGCTTTCTTCTTTATTTCCTCTTGCGCCCCCCAACTGTTTACTTCAAACCCCAGCCAGACAGGGAAGCTCCCCTCCCCCATTCTGGCTGCCTGCTGCCTAACAGCTTCCACCACAGCGGCTTCATCTGCTCCTGTCTTACAGGAATTCCCCACAAACATTTAGAAATATATATATTCAAAACACACACACACAAAGAGTTTGTACATACAAATGTACACACAAACTAGTTTTTTTCAGTTTGAGGAATTAGAGACCAGAGAAAATAAAGCCTGTGCACAATCCTCCATCTTGATTCAAACTCTTATATATTTTCTACCTGATTATTCCTGGCAATGATTATTTAATAATTATTTTAGTTTCCGAGTGTAAGGAAGTATACTGACCTTGTGGAGGTTCTTTTTTTTTTTTAAAGAAATATAGTGAAATAAAATGTGAAACTAACCTTAACCTTGTTATCTAGACATACACTAAAATATTAACCATGCTGTTTTCTGTCTTGGTAATAGATATGCAGGGAACATATATCATACTTTTATATCTTGCTTTTGTCATTTATATCTTTAGAATTTTCAATAGTTATTTTCTTTTTTTTGGGGGGGGGTGCTGGAGATCGAACTCAGCGTCACTCCACCACTAAGCCACATTGCCCAGCCCTATTTTGTGTTTTATGTAGACAGGGACTCACCGAGTTGCTTAGTGCCTCGCCATTGCTGAGGCTGGCTTTGAACTCGCAATTCTCTTGTCTCAGCCTCCCTAAGTGCTGGGATTACAGGCCTGCACCACCGCGCCTAGCTAGTTATTTTCTATTGTTATTAAAATCATGAAAACATGAGGTTTGGTCCCTACTAGTTCTTTTAATATTCATTTGATGGCCCATTATTCTAAATGGCCTATGATAGAAGAATAAGTATTAAAGCTATTTACCTTCATATATGGGTTTTATTCAGCTTATCTAAATAATATCTTTAGGGAATATTTAAAGGCATGGATTCTGTATATGAAATAAGATCAATATTTGGAAAAAAAAACCAAAATTTTGGCCTCAATTTAGTATAAAGAAGATAGAGTAGAAAGATGGTGTGTGTGTGTGTGTGTGTGTGTGTGTGTGTGTTTATATTTGCTATTTTTCTAATTGTGAAAGCACTGCATAGTTAGATGGAAAATCTGAGAGAAAAGAAAATGGCCATAATGTCACGTACTCAAGTCACAGAACTCCTAAGAAGTTTAGATGAGAATATCTATAGAACTTTTACCATTACATCCCACTTAACAAAAAAAAAAAAAACAGTAAAAACAGGAGGATCTAGACTGTCATTCTCTTTCTTCCACCCTTTCCTTGTGAGAAGACAAGTCTTCATATCATCATCTGGGGGAAAAAAGCAATTAATTTATCTGAAATTAGGGGAATCAGGTGAGAGAGAGCTGTGAGGTGGCATTATTGACTGCCTCCACATTACATTACCATCCAAGTCAGTGACAAAAAGTTTAGATCTCATACTTTTTAATAACTAGTTGGGCCGAATTTTTGAGCATTCTCTCATTTTCTATGCTTCCAAGGATAAGGACTTTGGAGATGTATATTTTTTCAATATTATATTACAAAAAAGTAGTGCTAAGAAACCAAGACAACGACATGTGTGAAAAGTCATTTCCAAACTATTTAGAATGACAGTGATATATACATATTAATCTATGTACATAACCTACATATGCACACTCAATGTCAGAAGGCGAGTATGTGTAAATGCCATGTTCTATTAAAAGTCAAATCCCAGCCAGGTGCGGTGGCTCACGCCTATAATCCCAGCACTTAGGGAGGCTGAGACAGGAGAATTGTGAGTTCAAAGCTAGCCTCAGTAACGACGAGGCACTAAGCAACTCAGTGAGACCCTGTCTCTACATAAAACACAAAATAAGGCTGGGGATGTGGCTCAGTGGTCGAGTGCCCCTGAATTCAATCCCTAGTACCAAAAGAAAAAAGGTCAAATCCCTCTAATTCCCTAAACCAAGATGCATCTTCTAAGCTCTTTTTGCTTGGAAGTGCAATTGAAATGTGAAAGAAGAAGACCGCCCACAGGGCACACAAATGCAAGGCAAACTATTCCCTCAGCCCCCTTGGTTACATCCTTCCAAGAAATTCTTGCTAACAACCCAACAGCCTAAAGAGACAAAAGAATTTCTAATGCTATTTTTAAAATTATGATTCTGATATTTAAATCATTGACTAATATTAGGGATTCAAAAGACAATATCACACTGATACAAATGTTAATATTCTATGTCTCCCACTAGACAATGATGTTAAGAAAGGACTTTTGATGGTATATCCCAAGTACCTTTTACACAGACTTGACACTCAATAAATGCTCATTAAATGAATAAGAAAATGCTTTTGGCTGCCCTGAGTCAATCTAAAGAAGCCATCTTCAATAAAACAAGTAGTCTTACATAAGCCTCTGAAGAATATAGTCCTGGCATCTTAGAACCCCCCACATGGTAGCTTTATCCCCTTAAAACACCTACATTACTTATTTTATGAATACATTAAACTACAGGTCTAAAAATGTTTAGAACATATTAAAGCTGAGAGCATTTGGAAAATGGCTCCTCACCAACCTGCAATATGTATATAGTAATACAATTTATCTCAAAGGTAGTTGAGATAATTAAATTAGATAAATACAAATGAATCTCTTAGAACATGAGCTAGCAATGATGAGGACTCAATAGTGTCCTAACCAGTCATTCCCTGAAACAAGTCCCCTTTTTTTAACCATTTCTCTCAACAAACCACCAGGCTCATACCTTTGGTCTATTTTACATTCAAGTCATCTTACTCAAGATTTGAGTGTAAATCAAGAGTATGGCAGGATTTTGTCACTTACAGCCAATTTCAAGCCACTCTATGAAATGCTGGAATATTCTGAAAGCCTGACTTATAGATAAATAAAACATTATTTAAAATATACCTTGGAGATAAAATGATAACTTGTACTGGAGGGTGATGGAGATAGATATAAATGCTTTTAATTCCAATGTACAAACCAGATTACAATGCATACTGTAAAACAGATACAAATGCAGTCCTGAGGACACAAAAGAGTTCATGATTTATTATGTCTGAAAAATAAGCAGAGACAATTTGAGAAGTTAAAACAACAAAAGGAAAATATTCAGAGAGTTATAGAGTAGTGCAGTCTTTTTAGCCCAAGCAAAAATCAGCTAGAGGCACAAATATACGATATATGACAATTGGTTAGGAACTTGTGTCTGGAACACAAAATGTGTCATGATAAGGAATAGAGATTGTTGTTTCTGGTGGGGAACAAGGTTAGTCAATGACCTCAAACTAGAGGGATTGATATCTCATCTACTGCTAGTGTAAGCATATCATATTCCAATTCCCCTAACAGTGTAGCATTGTCAAGACCAAGCAGAGAGTTGATCTTACATTTCCTATGTGAAAGAAGCAAGTGTTGTTTTCATTCTCCTGGCAGCTTAATACTAGTGATGCTGAGCAGAGAGCTGATCTTGTATCCCCCACCAGGACAAGCAACTGGTGCCCTGATTACTCTGCCAGGGTGATGTTAGTAAGGTCTAATGGTGAATTGTTCCTTCACATTCATCTGGTGGGGTGAGATAGTGTTAGTGACCATTGTGCTATAGCATCTCCCCATTATACCAACCTGATAGCAATGAGACTGAAAAAGGGCGAGTCCACTGACAGTCTGTTTCTTTGCACCTCTAGTATCAGTGAAACACAATGAGAAGCTAAGTTTCCATCACCATCAATGAATCAAAAAAAAAACAGAGAAAAGTGGGACTGCATGATACTCAACTTTCATTACATTGGTATCAGTGTGGTCCACTGTTTTGATACACCTCCATTCCCACTTCGAAGTAATGAAGTGATATGTCAATATTTCCTTTTCACCATGAAAATGTCAGAATATCTGCAAATGGAGCTAAACTTTCATTCTAACCATGTGCAATGAAGAGGTATGAGTCAACATTCCACTTTTGCAAAGTTGGCATCAGAGGTACTCATAAGAAGCCAAATATATATATTTAGTGGTGCTGGGGATTGAACCCAGGGCCTTGTGCATGTGAGGCAAGCACTCTACCAACTGAGCTATAGAGAAATGGAAATCAAAACTACTCTAAGATTTTAGTTCACTCCAGTCAAAATGGCAATTATTGAGAATACAAACAGTACGTGTTGATGTGGGGACGAAGGTGAGGATGTGGGGACAAAGACACACTCTTGCATTGCTGGTGGAACTGGAAATTGGCACAACCAGTCTGGAAAGCAGTATGGAAATTCCTTAGAAAACTTGGAATGGAACCACCATTTGACCCAGCTATCTCAATCCTTGAATTATACCCAAAGGACTTAAAAACAGCATACTACAGTAGTGCAGCCACATCAATGTTTATAGCAGCTCAATTCACAATAGCTAAATTGTGGAACCAAACTAGATACCCTTCAATAGATGAATGGATAAAGAAACTGTGATATATATACACAATGGAATATTACTCACATTAAAAGAAAATAAAATCATGGCATGTGCAGGTAAATGGAGTTGGAGAATATCATGCTAAGTGAAGTAAGCTAATCCCAAAAAGTCAAAGGCTGAATGTTTTCTCTGATTAGTGGATGCTGATCCATAATGGGGGTAGGAGGGCGCATGGGAGAAATGGAGGAACTTTGGATAGGGCATAGGGGAGAAAGGGGAATGGAGGTGGTATGGGGGGAGGAATGGTGGTGATATGAGATGAACATCATTACCCTTAGTACATGTATAAAGACCCAAATGTCGTGACTCTAATTTGTGTATAACCAGAGAAATGAAAATTATGCTACGTATGTGTACCATGAATGGAAATGCATTCTTCTGTTTAAAAATAAATAAATATAATGAGCCAAACATATATACACACATAGACTTCCAGCTACAAAAAATGAAGGAGTCTCTCTGATGATAAAATAAGGAGGTCAAGTAGAATACAGAGTCTCATAATATAATATAAAAATGACCATGATGCAATGAAAAATTGCATAATCATTCAAATAACAAGGAAAATCACAAATGAGACAATATGATCAACAGATTCCACAAGTGAAATGAATCATATGTGGGATATTTTTTTGTACAAGTGATGGAACTCAGCAGCATTTAGCCACTGGGCCACATACTCAACCCTTTTTTATATTTTATATAGAGATAAAGTCTCTCTAAGTGCTTACGACCTTGCTAATTTGCTGAGGCTGCCTTTGAGCTCACAATCCTCCTGTCTCATCCTCACAAACCTCTGAGATATGTGTTGGAATTTTTTGTTAATAGAAACTATAGAAGCCATCATAAAATATGCTTCTCTATATGCATCACTAATTATCTTTAAAAAACGAAGAATTAAAAAAATCTCAGTAAAGAAAGAAACAAGTGGAAATTTTTACAACTGAAACATGAAGTAATAAAAAAACATCTGAAGTGAAATGAATTTTATATTTCTAGCTTTATACTAGACATAACAAAAGATAGAATCATTAAACTCGAGGGCAAAATATTAGCGTTCACTCTTGTTAAAAAGAAAAAAATACAGTCACATAAAAATATGAACAGTCTCGGAACTGTGAGACAGTAACAAAAAAGGAGCTAACATTTACAATTACTTCAAAGAGGTGAAATCCTTGGTAAAGACCTATCAAAATATGTATAAGATCTGTATCCTAACAATTACACATGTTAAGGAACAAATTAAAGATGACCTAAAGAAATGGCGAGACATTATATGCACAGGAATTAGAAGAAGACTCAACATAATAAAGATGTCAGTTCCCTCCAAATTGATCTATAGGTTTAATGCAATTTCTGTTGAAAATATGAGTAAAGCTTTTCATAGATATATACAAAGCTCTTACATTTATATGTGAATGAACAATAACTAAAATCACTAAACTAATTTTGAAAGAGAAGTAAATGGCTGAAGAAAATCATTCAATCCAATGTTAATGCTTACTGCATAGCTACAGAAATCAAGGAAGTACAGTGTTTGCAGACCACTGGACACATATATCAAACAAAAGAGAAAACACAAAAATGAACTAATATAAATATATCCAACTGATTCTAAGAAGTTCAGAAGTAATTCAATGGTGGAAATATAACACAGTAAATAATGCTTAAGGAATTGGACATCATTGGAGGAAAAAAGTCCTAGACTTAAGGCTCACATATAAAAAATTAACTCAAAATATAAACTGATTAAACTCCAAAATGTAAAGTTATTAAAATTTTATAAAAAATTATAGGAGGAAAATCTTAGGATAAAGTCTTCTCATACTTGACACCCAAAGCAGAATCTTTAAAAGGAATAATGTGTAAATTTGATAAACTTAATCTCATTAAAATTAAAAATTTTGTTTTGTGAAAAGCCCTTTTAAGAAAATGAATACACGAGCTACAGAGGGACAAAATATTTATAAACCAACAAATGTCTTGTATTTCAAAAATATTTTAAAAACTCTGAAATCTCAAAATAAAATAGCCAGCAAAGCAATAAGAATGTAACAAAAGACATGAACACACTTTCACTAAAGATTGTAGAAAAATAGTAAGTAAGCACATGAAGAAATCATTTGTTATTATGGAAATGTAAGTTATGACCTCATTGAAACATATCATTATGTATTTATTGGATTAGACAAAATTTAAAAAATGTAGATAATATCAAATTCTGGCCACTATGGAGATAAACTGGTTTTCTCTTACATTAATGGTGGGATGCATGATCTCTTGAAAACTTGTTGCAGTTTCCTATAAAAGTAAGTATGCAATACTATACAAACCAACAATTATAACCTTGAGCATGTATACCAGAGATATAAAAACAAATGTACACATAAAACTCTGCACATGAACCATCATACATTTTTATTCATAACAAAATCTGGGAGCAATCTATATGACCTAAATGTGAATGATCAAATAAACTCTAGCACATACTACTCAGCATTTAAAATGAATAAACTATACACAAATGTCATGATATGGATGAATCTGAAGGGAACTATCCTGATGTTTTAGAAAAGTACTGATTTCTTTATTTTTTTTTTGTTGTTGTTCCAGGGATTGAACCCAGAGGAACATAAACACTGAGCCATGTTCACAGCCATTATTAAGTATTTTTTAAAAAATTTCAGAAAAGATCTGAGTTGCTCAGGGAATCACTAAAATATAATGTTTGGGATTGTGGAACATTGGTTTAGTGTCTTGGTTCAATTCCAATACAAAATAAAAATAGTGGCTGTAGCTATAAATAGGTAGCAAAAGGAATACTTGTAATGGAACTCTTATTTATCAGGACTATTCACAGTTGTCATAATCATCTATATATATGAAAAAATTATGAGTATTAAATTTATGCATACATACACAAACAAATCTGTGTATAAATGTTAAAATTGTAAATAATTTTAACAGATTTTTTAATGTTACATTCCTGTTGTACCTACTATACGTTAGTAATGCCAGATGTTTCCATCAGGGAAAATTGAGTAAAATGTATGCAGGAACTTTCTAGTTTACTTCTCAAAATTGTGTGTGAATTCATAATTATACTACAATAATTTTAGAAGATAATTAGGGGGACTAGTGAGTATTATTCAGTGGTAGAGTGTTTGAGTGCCATGCATAAAGTTTTCAGTTTAATCCCCAAGACTGCAAAACAAGGACAAAAATATAGATGAAGAAATGTAACTATTATATATAAAAGAAAAGGAAAGTAATTTATATACACATATATATGAATAACAAGAAAGAGGTAGAAAATTATATATAATTCATATTAAAGTAAAATAAGCAAGTTATTTTATGTCTATAAAAATAACTATGCAACTTGGGCAAGTAATCCAATTTCTGTATGTTTCCATGTCCTCAGACAAGAATAAAAGATGTAGGATAACAAATCTCTAAAATATTTTACTGCTCCAAATCTATGTTTCAATCAAAATGAACAACTGGGAAAGAGATGTGGGATTAAAAATGGGGTTTGAAGCCGGGCGCGGTGGCTCAAGCCTGTAATCCCAGCACTTAGGGAGGCTGAGACAGGAGAATTGCGAGTTCAAAGCCAGCCTCAGCAACGGCGAGGTGCTAGGCAACTCAGTGAGACCCCGTCTCTACATAAAACACAAAATAGGGCTGTGGATGTGGCTCAGTGGTCGAGTGCCCCTGAGTTCAATCCCCAGTACCAAAAAAAAAAAAAAGAAATGGGGTTTGAGGGCTGAGATTGTAGCTCAGTGGCAGAGCGCTTGCCTCACATGCGTGAGACACTGGGTTCGATCCTCAGCACCACATAAAAATAAATAAATAAGGATATTGTGTCCATCTACAACTAAAAAAAATTTTTTAAAAACCTGTTAAAAATAGGGTTTGAGGCATAATAAGATAATTACTAATTGTAAATTGCATATCAGGAGAAAACACAACTAGAGAAACTGAGGGCAAAAAGAGAGCATTTTAAAACCTATAGATTTAGATTTTTGTTTTTCTCTGTTAGCTAATTCAGGAACTATTAAGATTTTTGGAGTTGCTTATTTGCTTGTAAAATTCTCATGTTGTAGTATTTTGACAGAGTTGAATGTGAGAGTTGATGAGAAAAGTAAAACTCAATGAGTTTTACCAGTTAAATGTATCTTGAATTAAAACTTTGACTCTCCTCATAGGGGTGTCATTTCAGGATTTGACAATAGATTACATGCCTGGGGAGACACATTCACCCAGATATCAAATATTTCTTCTAACTAATGGTCTGATAGAGAACACTAATTTAAATCTAACAACATTTTCTGTTAGTTTCTTAATTCCTATATAAAATATAAACCATCTTTTTTCTTATTTTGCCAAAACAAATTTATAAAGCAATAAAAGTATAGCTAAACTAACTTTGCAAAAAGAAAAACTTCATATATCATATGGAAAGTACTAAACTAACATTTAAAGTCTTAGGTTTCATTATTAAACTTGGTTTCTGAAGTTTCTATGACAAATGAGAATTACATTAGGGCTACTCCTTGGATTTTTCCTTCCTTCATATGTGAGCTCTCTTTCATGAAAAGAGCAATAACACGATAGAAATCCACCATAATCCCTAAAGAGGGCTACAAAAAATTGTCTTATAATGAAGTCAAGATTATTATAAAGTTCAATAAAAATTATTTACATTGGTCTGCCCTGAAACAAGCACAGATATAAAATTAGTGAAACTTACGTTAGAAACAACTGAACTGAAAACATCCAAAAACTTTAGTGGAGAATTGCTCCCCAATCCCACTGCTGATATAAAAACTTTAGATCATACATTCTTATCACTGCTGATATAAAAACTTTAGATCATACATTCTTGTGGGTGCTAGTTGGAATGGAAGATATGAACTCATTATAAGAAGCTCAAGCTATACACAGATGAGTGAAGATTCAAATAAAAATAAATTTAGAAAATATCACTCATCATCAATACATATGTTTTCAGGAAAGATGGCATTCAGTTTATATTCCCATGTTGTTTAGAACTCTATCATTCATTATCTCATAAATAATTAAAATTATGCCAATTGTATATGCTTTGAAATTGTAGACATTTAAAAGGCTTCAATTTAAAAAAAAACTCAATTGCAAGACTTTTATATTTTTTCAATGGAATGCCACTTACTTTGTTCTAAGTAAACTAAGGAATGCAAATAAAATGAAATAAACTGGTATTTGTACCTGTTTAAAGGGATCCAATGGTTTCAGATTAGTGGAATTTACACCTGTCCACAAAGACATCCTCTTCATGCTCAAACACTAATTCAGAAGTTCTGTGGTGGACTCTACAAATATGCATTTTTTCAGAAGCTCCCCCAGGCCTTACTTTGAGAAGCACTGCTATAAAGCAAGTCACTTCAATCCATATCTCTGTGCTATTAAGAGCATTGATAAGCAAATATTCTATCTTTAAGCTAGAAGGTTCAGATTCCATATGAAGTGGTAATTAAATTTAATTGTGTTTTAGGGTTCCCATATATTTAGAAGGTCATGATCATTTCATAATTAAAGTCATATATGCAGTAATAATGACAAGCTAAGAACATTATGATTTGAGCATTATCTTTATGGGAAAATAGTGTCCTCTTAATTCTAAATGGATTCAAGTAACTTTCCTTTTGATATGAACACACATTAGGAAAATGGTAAAAATTACAGTTTTAGGCCAACAAAGTTAATGAACACCAAATTATGATAAATTATAATTTAAAAATGTGGTTTCTAATTCATTCTCTCTTTGTCTCTTCTTTTTGAACTGCTAAACTCATCACTGCCACTTTACCTATCAACATTTCTTAATGTAAACTTCACATATAATAATCAGTTTTCTCTTGCCTGTATTTATACCAATGACAGCCATTTTCTATTTTACACTAACTTTCCATTCCTCTTTCTCTTTATATCCCATACCCTTATTTAAGTAAAGGATTGGTTGCATCAACTCTAAACCATAACCTCCTCAATCTCAGACCTTTAATCAACAGTATCAACTACTGCAAAAATTCCAGACAATGATGATGATATTGGATTTGGCTTTAACAAGTCACTGATAACATTTATGGCAGCAGAATACATATGAAACTATTTTAAAATGTCTTTATACTAGAAAATACATTCAAATGAATATATAAACATTTAATAATATACATTTAAAACACTAATAGGAACAGCTAAACTGAAATCTTCCTCTGAATGGACATGACAAATCAAAATTGTATCGGTGCTCTTAATTATGTTATAATTGTTATAATTGTACATATATGAACCCCCCAAATTGTTAAATAATACTTGTCAAGTTGGGCCAAAGCTGGATCTATCCAAAGGTAACTAGAATTGAATTGCCACTAAAACATTCATTTCAATGTTCAAGTCTTGACAGTTTTCTGTCTTAGTGAAAATGGAAGCCCAACCAACCCAGGAGAGATTAGCCGAATGGGAGGTTGTAGATTAGAAATGTTCACTTGTAATTCTTTCAAATCATTTCTTACATTACCTTTTCATCCATAGACAACATGTATTCTAAAGATATAGGTCAATTACCTTGGGTTCTTTTAGTTGCATATATTGGCTGCTCTAAAATTATAGATCTTCAAGTGTTTTCTAGGATTACCTAATGACTAGCCACAAATTTAGGTTGTGTCTCCAGTAAGGATTTGAAATGTAGAATGCTAATGAGAGCTGGCAATAGGGTGCAAACAAGTTTATGCTGCTAATTTCACATCTCTTTAGAAGTGATTCTTTCAATGAAGCAATTAACAAGGTCTCATTACTTTCTTTGGCATTCATTAATAATTAGCATTTGCTATGGGGAAGACTCTAATTTTTATTATCATCCTGTGAGAATAGTTATACCCTCAATTATTTGCCCTGCTACAAGTCAAACCACTTCCTAAAATAAAGAGTTGTAGGAAACCCTATTCTTGTGTCATTAAGAATGATTGTTTACTTATTCTCTTTTTTATTTTGAAAAGTAAAACAAAGGAACTACTAAGAGAAATTGCTTGTAAATATCAGGGGAAGAGGCTATAAAACTTTTGCATGGCATAACTTCATTTTGAAGTTTAATATAGACAAAAGTGCTTTCAAGTTTCTCAAAATGATCAGATTATGAATATGAAAGGACCAAATTTTCTAAAACTCAATAATTTAACAAAGTGATACAAATTCAGAATGATTAGTAGATTGTTAATAATGAAGTGTCTATTTATTTTTAAACAGGTCACATACTTCAGTATTACAGAAGAAATCCTTTCACAGGCGAGTAGTTGAGAAATGTTACCCAGATGTCCAAGTAGAAAAAATGTGCAGGCAATATTTTATTTAAAATTGAATCTTCAACATGCCCAGGAATTCTAATCTTTTGTTTATACTGAGTCTAAAAATGTATGATCAAAATTCTAATAATGTCAAGAATATGGAAGAAAAATCAGAGGAAGATCAAAATAATTTTGTCCAGCAAGCATTGGAAGAAATATCATGGGCATGAAAATTTGTAATACAATCGTTATCTTTTCAAATCTACCATTTTATTGCAATAATGTAACAATATATACTGTATCTGTACCATAAGATGGGATAGTATATTTGTAATTTCCAATATTCTTTCTTTCCACTATTTAAAACAATGTTCTGAGAAAGTAAATTTCCCCTGTTCACACATCTTGGGTAATGTTGGAAGAGAAAATGCAAAAATTCTAAAAATTTAAAGTTCCACCCTTTGTCTCTTGTGTAGGTTGTCCTTGATTGCTATCAGTGGCTTCAAATAGCATGCTGCTATGTTTATCCTCTGTCTCCCTTACTGATAAAGTCATCAGGTTAAAAGGATAGGATCAACAAAACTCAACAATATCAAACAGATTCTCTTGATTGTGCTTGGAGAGATTTAAACCTGTCAAATGCTATATGAAGTCTGAAAGCAATTCAAAACCATTAAAAAATAATTATGACCTGAGAACCTCCTTTAAGATGCAGGATATTAAGGACATTTTTAGTATTTCAAGTTAGGAACAATCAGTTCATACTAAGAAAGTTTTGAGGGAATATTTTTGCATTCCTGAAACCTTACTAGTATTTCTTTCTTAAGAATGTATTTTAAAAGCAGCCTATGTATATATATTTTTCTTTAACTGAAAGTAAGGCAAAATGTATTTATTTGTAAAGTTGGTTCTTTCACTATGGCATTGAAATCCAGAAAACTTACATATGACCTTTTATATTATTTTGGCAAGATCATTAATACATAACTGATAATCTTCAATGGTTTTTCTTTGTCAACACTAATAAGAGCATCTAAACTATACACTATTTGTTGTTTAAAAGTTGTCAATGTCAAACAAGACTAGTCACTAAAGTAATAAGGACAAGTTTTGATTAGTAATATAGCATTGGAGTAGGAAAAAAATTCAGCATGAACCAGACTCAAGCTTCACAAATGTGAATGGGTGTTTTCACAAAAAGCTAGATACTAATTTAAGTGGCAAGGATGGTTTTTTTTTTTTTTTTTTTTTTTTTTTTTTGGTACTGTGGATTGAACTCAGGGGCACTCGACCACTGAGCCACATCCCCAGCCCTATTTTGTGTTTTATGTAGAGACAGGGTCTCACTGAGTTGCTTCGTGCCTCGCCGTTGCTGAAGCTGGCTTTGAACTCGCGATTCTCCTGTCTCAGCCTCCCTAAGTGCTGGGATTACAAGCGTGAGCCACCGCGCCCGGCTGCAAGGATGGTTTTAATTCACTAGTATACAATAGCAATGAGGAAAACTGTCCATTATGAACTAAACTCAGATTTGATTCATACAGAAATGGTAGGTTATTTTATTTATTTATTTATATTTTCTGTGCTGGGATTAGAAACCAGGCCCTTGTGAGTGCTAGACAAATTCTCCACCATTGAGCTGCACTCTCAGCCATGATTATATATTTTAAAGGAAAAATAAAGTAATAGGGAGGGTGTGGAGTGGGAGGGCTTCTGAGTCAAATATTGCAAAAAGCTAGAAGTTAAAGGAAGTGCAGGCTGGTGCATGTGAAACTCATTTGGGTTTGCTGTCACTTGTAGAAGTTAGCCTCCTACTCTCTCACATAGACCAGGAGACAGGAGCTTTTTTCTCATTTTGTGGCTGAAATCAACAGTACATTTTTTGTGGTAGCCTTCATTTTTCCCAGGCAAGTACATTAGAGGAGCCTATGATCTTCCTAGGAATATGGCTTTGATCTATTAGAAACTATGTTATGTTTGTTAAAGTCTTCATAGGTCAAATTTAAGGCCTAGTGAAAAAAGGTCTCAAAGAAGATGACTAGCATTGGGTCTTAGGGGAAAAACTTTGTTAAAGGATTTTTAGGTAAGTGCATTTCAAACAAATAATCTCTGTTATTACCAAGTACTTCAGCCTAGTAATGCATTCTAAATTATTTGTTTCATAATTTTTCTGAGGACTTCATAGTGAATCAGAGTCCATATTCTCAAAGAGTTTTATTTTTAGTGAAGGTATAAACTCAAAAGCAAACAAATACATTAATATAATCTCAACATTGTAACAAGAATTATGCAAAGTAAAACAGGTGAGAAAAAGACAAAGATTTGATGCAGGATGGTCAATATTACAAAGCATAAACAAATGAAATATTTGAAATAAATAGAGCCTATCATGAGGAGATCCAGTGTACATGTATCCCAGAGAATTGAAGCAGCAAATGCAAAAATTTTGAGGCAGTTTTAAGCTTTATATTTTATGATCTACAGTCACAGGCAATGAAAAGCCAATCACAGATGTTTTTTATAAACTTGCAAAATGTGTGTAAAATGAAAACAATCCTGCTACTTGGTCAACACTGACAACCATGAATTGTTACCTGAGGGTTTGGGAATAAGGTATTTCATCCTTCCATGAGATGGCTTAATATGAAACTTTGTTCAGCATTGGATCAAAAAGAATCAATCTACTCATATGCTCTCTTTTAGGAACTCAGAAGGTGAGTCACTGACCAATGTGTGCATTATGTATCCCAATGAGCTACTGTAACCTTCACTTTCCAGGAAACCTAGTCTTAGAACTACTGAAACTCAAGTTGACTGGATGTATCCTGAAATGTTTCCCCTGTTACCTTGGTTTTTTTAATAACTTAACAAAATATCAAACATAATCTCAGCAAGGATGTATACACTTTGCAATTTTAAAGTTCTAATACAGGGAACATTCTATGGTTTACTATTACTCTATCCTTTATTTTTGTATATGCACATTTCTATTAATGAATTAAGATAAAATAACTAGTGCAAAGATTTATGTTTGTTTATGAATTATTGTGCTTTGATTAGCCAATGGCAGAAGTCTGGAAGAACAGAGGCTTAGGGAAGGAAGTCTATTTAAATGTCATTTGTGTAACCAAGTAGACTATAAATAAATAGGTGGTTATCTAAATAACTTAGAAATTTCTGATTGATGAATGAAAAATGGATCAAGTAAGTGAAGTTATAATTGACATAATTGGCATGAGAGAATTTTGATATAGGCCAGAGATAATATTCTGAAAATATTTAAAGGGAGAAATTTGTTAGCAAGGACTGTACTGATTTCTTTTTCAATGATTTAGTTTCCAGAAACATCATTCCTGAAAGAGCTTAACCAAAATTACAACTTTTCCCTATTAAGTGATTTTAATACAATAAAGACTCTATGTGTCTATAAAACTTGCATTCAACTTTGCCCCTTGTTTTAGTCAGGTTTTTGCCACTGTGACTAAAGGACTATACCAGAACAATTGTAGAGGAGGAAAAGTTTTTTAGGGGCTCACTGTTTCAGAGGGCTCAGTCCATAGACAGCAGATATCCATTCCTTGGGATTTGAGGTGAGGCACAACTTCTTGGCAGAAGAGTGTGGCAGAGGGAAGAAGCTCACATAATGATCAAGAAGCAGAGAGACTCTGCCAGATACAAATATATACTCCAAAGCCATGTCCCACCTCCTCCAGTCAAACCCCAAATGCCTTCAGTTACCACTCAATGAATCCCATCAAGTGATTAATTCATTGATTGAGTTAAGGCTTTCCTAACTCAATTATTGCTTCTCTGAAATTTCTTGCATTGTCCCATATGTGAGCTTTGGGGAGACACTACATCCAAACCATAACACCCCTTTATAGTTTTTTTTTAAAGCTGCCTTTTTAAAAAATATTTTAAGTTGTTGATGGATCTTTATTTTACTCATTTATTATTTATATGTGGTGCTGAAGATTGAACCCAGTGCTTCACACATGCTAGGCAAATGCTCTACTACTAAGCTACAGCCTCAAGACTCCTTCATAATTTAAAACTAGTAACTCATGAAAAATAGTTTTCATTTTCATATAACTCTAAATTTTGTCAACTATTTGATATGATTTCTCTCTGAAGTGATGACTAGATTTCCTGTATATAACGAAGGACTTTGAGGTCCCCTCTAACAGTGCACAAGAAAATAGTCCCAATAATCACAGATTTATAATCTCTAGGAGAAACATAACACAATATATCTTAGATATATAATAAGGTAATTTTAATGTCAATTATGGTATGTACCATATAGCCTTTGCAATAATGTTAACTACGAGTTAACTTGGTAAAATTGAAAAAGAAGACAAATTTGTATGCATATTATAATCATAATTATGCAAAGAAGAATATCTATTAAGTATTTAAAAGAATGGAACTAAATAAAATGAAATTTAATATTAATGATGATTCTGTCAGAAACATGAGTATATTTTTATTGCTAAATTTCTTTACTTATTATATATGCATATGCTTTATTACCTTTTTAAAGAAAAATAACAAAAACTCTCATAAAATAGTAATAAGTCCAGGGTCACTTTTCATCCTGAGCAGGTTAATTTGTGATCTCATCCTCCCACATAATATAAGGGCTTCTCATTTTTCATTCTTCTATTCCCTGGGGTTATGTATGAACTTGCTGGAATAAGAAATTAGAATTAATAACCAGGATACACACACAAACACAAACACATACACAACTACTACTACTACTCCTTTTGAGTGGAGTAAATATACAATTATTTCCTATAAATCAAACAGCATAAAAGATATTATCAATTTAAAGATTAGGTAGTTTTGAGGTAGTTGTGTAACTATTTAATATAAATTTTTATCATTCTAAATTTTGTTGTTTGCACTCTTAGTAAAGGAGCAAGTGGTTAAGCTTTTTCCACATTTTTTGGTTAATTCATGGTGTAGGCAAGTCATTCTTTATAAATAAAATTTTATTACAACACTGACACGTGTATGTATATGTGTTGTCTATTACTGCATACGCAAGCAAAGTTATGTGATTGCTAGAGAAATTGCATATAATTTGAATACTAAAATATTTACCCCATGGCCTTTTGCAGAATAAGTTTTTCAACCCTCTTAGCAATCTGGTTAGCAAAATAGCAGGGACAAATCATATGAATATATTGAGCACTTGAAATGTGGCCACTGTGACTTATCAATTAAAAATTTATTTTTTTGAATTCATGTTTAAGTAGTCACAAATCACTAGGGCTTACTATATTATATAGTGCAGACCTAGAAAATAAAAATTTGTTTTATTGTAAGATATGGAAGAAATAGATTAGAAGGCATGGAATGAAATGAAAAAAACATGAATATGATTTGTGATCTGCAAAATCAATGGGGAATGTGAATTTACAATATACAACATAATATTTTATAAAATTTATTATTTGCTTTAATAATTTCCAGGACTATGAAAAAGGTTTCTTAAGAATGCTTTTATATGTCTAATAACTCTTTTTAGTAGACTTTTTTTTTGTACCAGGGATTAAACTCAGGGGTACTCGACCACTGAGCCACATCCCCAGCCCTATTTTGTGTTTTATGTAGAGACAGGGTCTCACTGAGTTGCTTAGCACCTCGCTGTTGCTGAGGTTGGCTTTGAACTCACTATTCTCCTGTCTCAGCCTCCCAAAGTGCTGGGATTACAGGCATGCACCGTTGCGCCCAGTGTTAGTAGACTTTTAAGCTTAAAAAATGTGTTAAACAAGAAGATTCTCAAGAAAAGTGTAAATACACAAAACAATAGAGACTATGAGAAATTCTCCAGAGTCATTAATGATTATTTAAGACTTTTTATGGGGCTGGGATTGTGGCTCAGTGGTAGAGCGCTTGCTTCGCATGCATGAGGCAAGAGTTCGATCCTCAGCACCACATACAAAAATAAATAAATGAATAAAATAAAGATACTGTGTCCATTTACAACTAAAAAAATGTTAAAAAAAAGAAGTGTCTGGCTGGGGCTGGGGTTATGGTGCAGTGGTAGCGTGCTCGCCTAGCACGCGGGAGGCACTGGGTTCGATCCTCAGCACCACATAAAAATAAAATAAAGATATTCTGTCCACCTACAACTAAAAAATAAATATTAAAAAAAGAATTGTTTGGCAACTTTAAACTGGCTCTAATTGGCTTTGCAGTCCTGCTGTCTGAAAAATAAACCTTTAACAAATGAAAAAAAAAAAAGACTTTTCATGGGGGCAAAGTAGCAGAAGGAGTGTCACTGAGAAGATAACAAATTCTTTACCCATATTTACCTTATTTTTTCTCTTTAAAAACAGTGAAGAAGCCCAAAAAATTTGAAAAAGGAAATGAAGAAAAGTAAAAAACCTAGAAAATTACTTTTCAGGCACCAATGATACGTACTTGATAGATCCTTTCTTATATCTAATGATGTCATGGTAAAGCAGCTCTTTAGGGGAAAATGCACTAATTTATTGCATTTCCATGCTGTAAATACTCCAACCTTTTCTAATTGCACACTACAAATATTTTAACAACTAAATCCCTGAATATTTAACAATGAACTCTCCACATTACTACCAAACATTACCATAGTTCAGATTTTAAGAGCTGTAGGTGTTTGTGTGTGTGTGTGTTTGTGTGTGTGTGTTTGTGTGGAGAGAGAAAGAGAGAGAGAGAGAGAGAGAGATACATGCCCTCCTCAACTAAAGCATTTTGTTAATTTTTCCATGTGTCTGCTTTCATTTATGTGTATGAATTTGAAATCAGAAAGCAAGAAACTGAATACTAAATTATAGTAAGGGATATTTAACATACGATAAATTTCCTTCCCTTTTAGCTTCAGATGACCAACTAAAATTTTTTAAGAGACTTATTGTTTCTAAATTTTTGAGAGAATTGTGGCAAAGACTGTCTCCTTGACCAAACTTTAGAAAGTCTTATATAAACCATACTTTTACTAGACCTCATACTTAATGATATTTGTCCAGTTGTAACAAGAATCTGATTAAATTATTTAAGAATTCCTGCACTCTAATATCTTATCTCCCTTATATCATATTCCTCATCACTAGCCCTTGATACCTGAGCACACAAGCCTGCCACAAGCAAGAATTCTTAGTTTGTTTAGCAATAATTTCCCTTAGCTGTGATATTTCCTCTCACAAATTTTCTATTCACTGACTCCCTAACACTGGCTATAGCTTACCAGATTTGTCTATTCAGAGTTTAGTGCAATTTGTCTTTCCTAGAGCAATAATCTTCCATTTATCACAATTGTTCAGAATAAAGTTTTCCTTTCTATTTTAACAAGTGTCAGATGGGGCCACAACTTAAGAAGATATTCTGGTACCTCCAGATGTCTCACCCGAGACACTAGGCTTCGTTTTCACTACTGACTTACTGATTTGGCTTCTATTGCTGAGTCTTATCTCCTTAACTAGTGATCCAGATGACAGACCACTGAAACATATTTTATTCTTAAGATTTGTATTATATTTTTAAGCTGAATCTGTGTCCCAAGATTCTTTGAAAGGTACTTCCTGGGCTTCAGACTCTTCCTGGTTCCTCATTTTGGTGGAGAATTTCTCATTGATTCCTGGCTGGATTTTTTTTTTCCTGGATCCTTGTGAGAACTCTTTGTCCTCTCTATATAATTCTGATTCTTCAATGGGAACATTATAGTGAACAAAACACTCCTTTTTTCAAACTCTAGTGGCTAAATGTTTCACTACTCTTTTGATATGTCTGCCCATTTCTTTTCTTGATGGCATGCTTTTCAAGGGATAATTTGAAACTTCATTGGTTTCTTTGGAAAGTTAAATCTCCCCAAACAGGCTCATCAATAACTTCTCCTTTTCAGTAATGCTATTCTCCTCTTTCTTCCTTTTATTAACTTCAATTTTTCCTTCAGTTTTATAAAAACCTCTGGCATGTCCCCAATCAAACATGACTACCTCCTTCACCCACCTGTTAACCCATGCCAGACATTTCCTTTCCTGCTCAAGTTCTTACACTCTCTACATCCACTCAAAATGTGTGTTCCTTTAACCTCATTGGGACTTGGAGACCTCAGAAACAACTATTAGGGTGAAATAAAATCTTAAAAATATTCTCCATAATTATTGGTAAAAATATATTGTTAAACTGGTAACTCTATCTTGTTTCATCTACCAGCAACAGATTCTGAGAAAAATGTAAGATGGAACAAATATGAGAGTCAATTATTTTATAAAAAACAGAGAGCTTTGTATTGATGTTTCCTAGACTCATGAATGAAACTTTGGAATGAAAGCAAAAGTCTCCATTTCTATCAATTAATATACTTATGCACATACATGCATAAATTATGTGTATGGAATTTTTTTCCTACTTCCAGATAACATTGTGCAATTAATTCATAAAATCAAATAACTTATGTCTTTGATGACAGACTTAGATAAAAATATGCAAGTATATAAACTAAATATTTTTGAAATTCCCATAAACACATACATTAAGTAATATGAAGCTTTTTCAAGTTTATACAGTTTACATAAATATTTCTAAAAGAAATTAATTTGAGCCAGGCACAGTGGCAGAAGCCTATAATCCCAGCAATTTGGGAGGCTGAGACAGGAGAATCATGAGTTCAAAGCCAGCCTCAGTAAAAGAAAATAAATAATGAATATCAGAGCATAAATAAATTAAATGGAGACTAAAAGTCAATAGAAAAAAGGAAGCAAAGATCTGAGTCCTCAAAAAATAAACAAAATAGACAAAAATTTAGCTAACCTAAATAAGAAAGGAGAGAGATTATTCAAATAAATAACATCAGACATGAAAATGGGAAATGTTACAACTGACAATACAGAACTATAAAGAGAGTTAGAGATTATTATGAACAACTCTATGGCAATAAATTTAATGATTGAGAAGAAATGGACAAATTACTATACGCATACACTTACCAATACTGAATCGTAAAGAAGTAGAAAACCTGAATAGAAAAATAACAAATAATGTAATTGAGAGTAATAAAAGCCTCTATTTATAAAAAGCCCAGGGTCAGATGGCATACTGCTAAGTTCTACTAACATTTCAAGAATTAATATTGATTTTCCTTAATTTTTAAAAATATTTTTTTAGTTGTAGATGGACACAATGTCTTTATTTTATTGCTTTGTATGTGGTGCTGAGGACCGAACCCAGGGCCTCACGCATGCGAGGCACGTGATCTCCCACTGAGCTACAATCTCAGCCCCTGATTTTCCTTAATTTATTACAAAAATGGGAAAAGAAGAATATATTTTGAAGATAAATATATTTAATTCTATTACCTAAACCAGATAAGATCATAATGAAAAAAGAAACTACAAGCCAAAATCCTTTATGAACATAGATTCAAAAATTCTCAACAACCAATAGAAAAACAAATCTAGCAGCACATCAAAAAAAGTAACCACCATGCTCAATGTGATTCATTACAAGAAAAAAGGATGTTTCAATACTTAAAAATCAATAAACTTGTTTCACCTTATCAACTGAGAGGACAGAAAATGCATATTGTCATCTCAATCCATGCAGAAAAAACATTTGTTGAAACTCAATATTATTTCATTATGAAAACATTGTACAAATTAGATATATGAAGAATGCACTCGAACAAAATAAAGGCCATTTATGATAAGCCAATGAATAACATTATATTAGGTTAGAAAAAGTTAAAAGCTTTCTAAGATTGGCAACAAGACAAACATGCC
The DNA here is from genome assembly GCA_028644305.1 of Xerus rutilus. Taxonomy (NCBI): domain Eukaryota; kingdom Metazoa; phylum Chordata; class Mammalia; order Rodentia; family Sciuridae; genus Xerus; species Xerus rutilus. The sequence goes on along the minus strand of CM053417.1, from coordinate 77,872,388 downwards.
CACTTTCAATATTTTAGTTCAAAATAATAGTGGAAGTTATAGCCAGGTCAATTAGATAAATGAAATAAATAGTATCCAAATTGGAAAATAAGTCAAATTATCATTTGTTGCAGATGACTTGATATTTGATATAGAAACGCCAAAACTGTCAAAATGTTTAGAGCTAATAAATGATTCAAGCAAGCAAAACGATTCAAAATCAACATACAAAATTAGTAGCATTGCTATATACCAATAATGAATTTTCTGAAATAGAAATTAAGAAAGGATTTCCATTTATAGGATCTACAAAGAATAAAATTACTAAGAATAATTTTAAACAAAAATACAAATTGTTACTACAATGAAAATTATACATTGATGAAGTTAGAACACAAAAATATAGAAAAATATTTCATGTTCATAGAACAGTCGATATTGCTAAAATGTCCATGCCACCCAGAGTGACTTAGTGATTCAATGAAATCCTTATTAGCATACTAATTACATTATCCACAAAACTAGAAAAACAATTCTAATGTTTTTATGGCACCACAAAAAGGAAAGAAAGATAGAAAGAAAAACAAACAGCTGAAAACATTTTGAGCAAAAAGAATAAAGCAGGGGCTGAGTTTCTGGTTCAATAGTAGAGTGCTTGCTCAGCATATGTGAGGCATTGGGTTTGATCCTCAGCACCACATAAAAGTAAATAAATAAAATAAAGGTATTGTGTTCATCTACAACTAAAATATATATAAAAATAGAATAAAGCAGAAGGCATTATGCTACCTGACTTCAAAACATATTACAGAGATATAATAATCAAAACAGCAGGGTAATAACATAACAACAGATAAACAGAGCAATGGAAGAAAATAGAGAATCTGGAATTAAACTCAGATGCCTACAGGCAAAAAGATGTGAAGAATATGCATTGGAGAAGGACAGTCTTCTCAGTAAATCATGTTGTAAGACCTCTCTTACAAGTTACAAAGATCAATTCAAAGTCATTTAAAAGCTAAAATGTGATACCTGAATGTTTGAAATTATTTGAAGTAAACATAGTGGAAATGCTTATGTACATTGGAATGGGCCAAAAAACACAGGAAATTAAAGCAAAAACACACAAATGTGATTATATGAAGTGGAGAGACTTCTGTAAAGGAAAGGAAATGCTCAACAGAGTTCAGAAGCAAGCTATTGTATAGGATAAAAAATCTGCAGACTATTTATCTGAGGAAGTTTTGATATTCAGAATATAAAAGGAACTCCAAAAGTCCAGTAGAAAAACAAAACAAAATAGTCAATTAAAGAATCGACAATAGACTTAAACAAACATTTTTCAAAATAAGATAGAAAAATGACCAAGTGGTACTTGCAAGAATGGTGAACATTCCTAACAATCAGAGAAATGCAGATTAAAACCTCAATGAAATATCATCCTGCCCAACTAAGAATGTTTAATAGCAAAAACTAAAACATAAAAAGTGTTGGAGAAGCTGGGCACAATGGCGCAGGCCTGTAATCCCAGCACTTTGGGAGGCTGAGACAGGAGAATCGCGAGTTTAAAGCCAGCCTCAGCAACGGCGAGGCTGTAAGCAACACAGTGAGACCCTGTCTCTACATAAAACCCAAAATAGGGCTGAGGATGTGGCTTATTGATTAAGCGTCTCTGGGTTCAATTCTTGGTACCGAAAAAAAAAGTGTTTGGGATAATCTGGAGAAAAGGGAACACTTTTACAGTGCTGGTAGAAATGTAAATTATTACAAACTTTATGACAAACATTGTGAGGATTCCTCAATAATTAAAAATAAAATGTGCTTACACTCCAGCAAACTTACTACCATGTATATATCTAAAGCAAATTAAATCATTATGTTGAAGAGAAATCCATTCTCATCTTTATTGCAGCACTGTTCACAAAAACCAAAAATGGAAATAACTTATATGTCCAGTACTGATGAATGGATGAATAAATGTGCTACACATTCATAATGGAAGACAATTTTATTGTAAAAAAAGAATTACATCTCATCATTTTGTGGCAACATGGATGTAACTAAAGATCATTATGCTAAATGAAATAAGGCAGAAACAGAAAGAAAAGTACCACATAATTTTATTCATATATGAAATCCAAAAGTGTCAGTCTCAAAGAAGTATAGAGTAGAACTGTGGTTACCAGAAGAGCAGGGACAATGTGTGTTTTGAACTTAGCAATGGAGAAAGTTTGATAAATGAGTATTAAGTAACAGTTAGGTAGTGTTAGTCAGAATATCTTGTCTACCATGTAACAGTATGGTGACTACAGATGATCTATGCACTGTAATTTCATAAAGCTAGACTAATGTATTTTTAAATTTCTCACCATAAAGAAATAATATGTTTTAGAAAATGCATATGCTTAACCAAATTTAAACATTACTTGATGCAGATGTGTCAAATATTGTCTAGTACCCCAATAATCTGTACAACTTTTGTGTGTTTTTGTATCAGTTATAAATGAATAAAATAGTAGGATATCACGATGCTCTATTTTAAGGTAATAGGTTCTAAACACTATCTAAACACTATCACTTATAATCAGAGCATATGTTTTACTATAGTATGTTAGTGAAATAAGGTCAAGTTCCATCTATTAGATGTGTAATATTATAAAAGTATAGATTCAACATAAAAGCAAATGTACAGATAAAGACAAGAAAATTGAATTATTCCATGCATACCATGTGTAGCAGTAAAAGACAAACACAACATAAAAATAAGGTTTTTCACTTTTTAAGTTTTTTAAAATATTTACCTAATATTCATACATCAAAAAATAATTAGTAGGTACATAATTTGATATGATGTATAGCTTAGGTCAATGTCCTATTATATCAGTTGAAAAGTAGTTCAAATATTTTGGTAACTTACAAAACTAAAATTGCTAAATAATAGCTATTCATTCAAATATCTAGATTATTTCTAAGTAAGATAAATACTGAAGTGTTCATAAGTCTATATTTTATACTTCTTATTTCTTAATTTTATATGATATGCATAAAGGCTAAATATATTGTAGTGTGTTATAAAATATTCTTTTTTGGTACATTAAAGAATTATAGAATGGGAAAATATAGACCTATAAAATTGTGAAATTATAGACCTATGAAGGTTGTCACACTACTATGTAATCCTAGTATGTTACAGATAATTCACAGGTTTTCAGTTTTCTCTGTACAAAAGAAAAAAAATATAACTAGTAGTTATATAGTCATTATATAAAAATAAAGCTACTTGAAATAATTATGTTGAAGAAAAAAAACTTTGTACGCATGCAAGGGATATTGGATGCATTTTTTGTATGGAAAACTATAGAAGATATGAATAAAAGGGAAAAAGAATAATTTTAAACTAAAGAAAAATGGTTAAAATTAAGAAAGAGAAAAATATAGGAGAAGAAGTAAATGGATATAAAAATCACAGAGGTTTCCAGAAAGCATTTTAAACTTTTTAAATTGGGTTATAGTGAGTCAAGTTTATGAGATTAAAATTAAACTTTAATAACAAAAAATACTCTGATACAAAAATAGAGTTTGGTTTGCTCTCTGTTAAAAAAGAATGTTTACTTGGTCTGTTCTTAATAAGAATTCTAAAAGTATTTTATTTACTTTTTAAGTAATCTTTTTAGGAAACTAAGATTTGTGTATTATTACTATGGTATTTCTATTTTTATCATGCCATTGATTATTTAAGAGAACTAAGCATTCTCACTTTTTAAAAGAGTTAATTTTGCAACCATTTTATCTCCTATAGTTGCTTGTTGTGGGATATATATATCTACACATAAATACATATACATATATATATATTTTTTGGTTTATACTTCTTTATATTTTCTTCTGTTTTGTTTGTTTGTTTTGCTTTTGCAGTGATGAGGATTCAACACAGGGCCTCCAGTATGCTAGGCAAGCACTCTTCTCTTACTTTTGAACTACATGTATGTTCCCTTGCTTTTTTTTCCTGTACCAGAGACTGAACCCAGAGATACTTAACCCTGAGCCACATTCTACCCCCTTTTAAGTTTTTATTTACAGACAGGGTCTCGCTAAGTTGTAGGCTGGCTTTCAACTTATGATCCCCCTTCCTCAGCCTCCCATGCCACTGGGATTGCAGGCATATGCGATGGCACCGAGCTCTGTTGATTTTTTTATAGTCCTTTTTAAAATAGAAAGCTAAGAATTACCTCACAGTGATATGGGATATAATTTAACCCCTAATTTTCAACACTATTTTCATTTTGACAACTCCTAAATGGAATCTTTTAAAATTTCTATTGTTTTTATTTTTTATGTAATAATAATTGTGTGTATTTTTAAGTATAATGTGATGTTTTGATTTATGTGAACACACATAAAAAAGATTCATTGAAGTTAATTAATATATCCATCACCTCATTAATTTAGTTTTTTTTGTGATGAGATTGTTAGTAATGTATTCTTTTACAACTTTGAATATATAATACATTGTTATTAGTTGGGGTCACTATGCAGTTAAATAAATCAATGCAATTTATTCCTCCAATGTAATTGAAACTTTGTACCCTTTGAGCAACAGATTCCTTTTACCCTATTCTATTTCTTTATTCTTCCCACCAGCCTCTGGTAACCTCATTTCTATTTTGTTTCTATGAGGTCCAAAATTTGTATTTCCCAGAGGGACTCTGGAATATCTCAATATGTTTTTTCTCCCCATTAAAAGAGAGATGCTGAGCCAATCACAGTGGCACATGCCTGTAATCCCAGCAGATCCAGAGGTTGAGGCAGGAGGATAGCAAGTTCAAAGCCAGCCTCAGCATATTAGTGATACCCTGTCTGTAAATAAAATATAAAAATGGGGGCAGTGGTCAAGCAGCCCTGGGTTTTATCCCTGGTACAAAAAGTACTGAAAATACTGAGGTTTATGACATGTTGAACTGCATGAAAGTCATTGTGAAGAAGAGCTATTTAATTTTCCCTAGGTTATATTGTATGGGTATATTTTTATATATTAGCATTTTTAAACTATATATAGCTCATAGGAATTTGTAAACACCTTCATTGTTCATGATATGTGATCTTATAATAGTATCAATATAATTCCAGGTATTTTCCAGTTGAGGTTTAAAAATTTAGTGAAATTCACATAACATATACTTACCCATTGCAATTTAGTAGTATATAATGTATTGACAATGTTATGCAACGCCTACTTCTCTCCTGCTCAAAACTTTTAATCACCCAAATAAAATGCCAATGCCTATCCCTATTTACCACCCCCTGGCAATCACTAATCTGTTTTCTGTTTGTATGGATATTCCTATTCTGGATATATAAAATAAAAGGAAAATTCAATACATTATAATTTATTTAACTATTCATCCATGAATAAACATTTGGATTCTTATACTCTTTAGGTATTATAATTAGTGCAAATATCAATATTTTTACATATTTGTGTGGACATATGTCTTCATTTCTCTTTGGTATAAATCTATAAGTGGAGTTGATACATTATTTGGTAACCAGAACATTTTAAGAGATATCCAGTCTATTTTCTACAATGGGTACACCATTTAATATTCCAATGTGTTTCTATTTTCCATTTTTTAAAAAATTAAATGCATTCTAGTGGGTGTAAAGAGGTATCTGATTGATGTTTTGATTTACATTCCTAAATGATCACTAGTGTTGTACATCTTTGCTTATGCTTATTGGTCATTTACATATCTTCTTTGGAGATGGGTTTAAGTTTTTTTGTCCATTTTAAAATTATTTCTTTTTGTTGTTGAATTGTAACATAACTTTATATATTCTGGGCCAGTTATTATTTTTAAATGTATGCCACTGAAAAAGCAAATTTTCTGTCAATTGAGTTACTTTTTGCAATGAAAATCATAAAATCTTTAACCATGCTATTTTAAGTCTTTTTTCATGCACATATAGTTTTTGTTGTACTATGTTTCTATGAACTTGTTTGCAATCATATACACATCATAGTGTTTCTGTAAAATAAATAAAAATGACTCATAAAATGCTCTATTTCAGAGATCCATGAAAAGTACTGTCAGGGATACTCTGGTTTACAGATTTTTAATGGTATTACTTAAATAACTTTTAAAGCATGCCACTATATTGAGCAAAATTTCCAGAATTCTCATAGAGAATATGATAGGATTATAAAAATGCTAACCCAGGATCAATCAAAATAATTGTTAATTACATGGAAATTGATGGATAGTTCAATGATAAAGAAAATGCCTAGCATGTGGAAGACCCGAGGTTCAATACCCAACACACACACAAAAAAAATGTATATGGGATTGGGATTGAATGAATTTAAGATTAACAATTATGGTTTTTGTGACTTTTTGTTTGAAACCTTGAAGATTAAATTATGTTTCATTTTCTGGATTTAAGGAACCCTTTTCCCATTTCCTTTAATTTATCTATAATACATGATAATTAGTAGATTACATATTTGTCAACAGAAATATAACTTTTAGCTTTTCCCTTCTCTGATGCCTCCAGAATATGGAAACTCTTATTCAGTGATCTCATTTTATTGCAATAAAATTAGTTGCATAAGTTCAATGATTATGTCCTCTGTGTAAGGGAATATAATTGAAAACATTGTTTTTATAACCAAGGCTTTGACTGGAATTGCTCATGATATAATCATATATGAACACAGTTTTGCAAAACATGTTTGGTTTTATGGAGTAAATAATTGCAAGGCCCTCTTAGGGAAATCACCCTGCTTCCTTTAGTATCTATTTTTACCTATACTCAGATTGACCAAAGAAAAAGCAGGTGAGTGAGACACTGACTCCCGTAATATCCATGTGTCAACAAAATTCCTTGCTTTTTTTTTTTTTTGCTTTTCCTCTAGTGGCATTGTCTCATTTTGGCTCAAGTTTCATTGTATATATTTATCCCAGAAGTACATTGATAACATTAAGACATACCTTGCTCTTCTAAAATTCTCCAAAAATATGTTGCTGAATTTAATATCAACTTAAAATTTAAAATGATAAATTATAGGTCTGAGGTTGTGGCTCAGTGGCAGAATGCTTGCCTCACACACATAAAAATAAATAAACCAAATAAATACACTGTGTCCATGTATAACTAAAAAATACTTAAAAATAAATAAAATGATAAATTACAAAATGTTTTTGGAATAAATAAATGTCCCTGATGTTTTTCTAACCCAATAATGCATTTTAAAGTTTAATCTTACACGTAGACCCTTTTAAATATTCTCAAGAAATGCAAATAACTGAGTTTCATCTGAGGTTCAGAACACTTCCTGTCAGTTTATTCTTGCCTTTTGGGGTTCAGGTATAAAATGTCCTCTGGTTATTTATTGTGCTGGCTGGCCAGGGCTCTTTCATCACAGGAAATATTTCAGTGACTACTCTTTTAAGAATTCTGTAGTTGCTGAAGTAATTTACATCAATTACTTTGGCACAGCATTTTTACTAATAATAAATTTCTGAGATGTGCTAAATTTAATGATAAAAGGCCAGTGGGTGGAAGGATGGGAGACATTAATCAGTAACAAGCTCCTGGCCAAAAGAACAAAAGAATGATATAAGTTCTTAAATGTATTTTAAAATATCAGCTCAAATCCTATCTTCACTACCTGGGTGCCACAATTTCCCTTTTGTATCTCCAAACCAACAAGAGATAACTATTGTTTCCCTTTGTAGACTTCCCATCTATATGATAGACTACCATGCCTCATGTAATCCTACCCCTCTTATCAATAGCAAGTTAGGTACAATATAAATAATTTGTGCCTTCCTTCCCCAATTTTTCATTATAAAGTGCTATTGTTTCTTAGATCTGGTAGAAAGTTTCCCAACTGTGATCTAACTCTGCTGCTGGTAGCTTTGGGAACTTTTCCCAGGACCTGGACCTTTCTTTTTCAGGCTAGCATCTGCAGTGGCTCAACACACTTTTGTATCAGACATCTATTTGAAGAGTTTTGGTTTAACACTATTGTTTCTCCAAATAATATAGGAAGAAAAAAGAAGAGAATAAAAAGATCTCAAAGTTTTATCTCAAAATTTAGCAAACATAATGTCTACCCTTGGCCTTTACACCTCTTCATTTATATTTACTTTCCATTTTATTTTTGCTCTTTACCTTGGAATACATGCTATTTTGGCAAATTTGAATTTAAGGCTTAATTGGTTTATTAGATATCAGCTAACTTTTGGTTGTCTTAGTAACATTTAACAATCTGCACCTTTATTTGTTTGCTTTCATTAGTGCATTATAGTCATACCTAATAGTGGGGTTCATTTCGACATAACCATGTATGTGTGGAATTTAATTTACTACATTTCAGTCCCTGGTTATCCCACTTCTCTATCCTTCTCCCTCCCCTATCCATCTTCCTCTACTCTATTGTTCTTCTTTCCACTCATTCATTTATTTATTTTAGTTGGTGCTTTATAGATAAGCATAAAGGTGGAATTCACAGTAGTATATTTATACCTGTACATAGTGTAATTTTGACAAATCCATTCTGCATTTCCTTCCCTTATGGTCCCTCCTCCTTACCCTTCAATCCCTTTCTACTCTGCTGATCTTACCTATATCTTTATGGTATTTAATCCCCACTTTTTCTCCTTACTTGGCTTTAGCTTTCTCATATGAGAAAAAATATTCCACTTTGATTTTCAGAGTCTGACATATTTCACTTAGCATGATGTTCTCCATGTCCATTCATTTGCCAGCAGATGGCATAATTTAATTCTTCTTTATGTATGAGTAAAACTCCATTGTATATGTATACCACATTTTCTTAATCCATTCATCTATTGATGGAAACCTGAACTGGTCCCATAATCTAGCTACTGTGAATTGTATTACTATAAACATTCACATGACTCTATCAATAAAATATGCTTATTTTTTGTCTTTTGGACAAATACTGAGGAGTGGGATAGCTGGGTCATATTTTGGTTACATTCCTAGTTTTGAGGAATAATCGTACTGTTATCCAGAGTGGCTGTCCCAATTTGCAGTGCCACAAACAATGTATGACTATACATTTTATATCACAAAGAGCAGTTACTCTTTGTATTCTTGATAATTGCCATTCTGACTGGAATGAGATGATATCTCACAGTAGTATTGATTTTCATTTCCCTGATTGATGCTAATGTTGAATTTTTTGATGTATTTGTTGGCCATTTATGTTTCTTCTTCTGAGAAATGTCTGATTATCCCTTTGCATTTTAATTGGATTATTTACATTTTTAAATTTGATGTTAAGCTTCTTGAATTCTTTATATATTCTGTTTGTTAATCCTTGTGCAAGGTGTAGCTGGCAAAGATTTTCTCCCCTAATTAGAGATGAAAAATGAGATATCCACAACAAACACTACTAAAATCCAGAGAATCATTAGAAAATATTTTGAAATTTTATTCTTCAATAAATTGGAAAATCTAGAAAATATCGACATATTTCTAGACAGTATGATCTGCCCAAATTGAACCAGAAAGTTATAGAAACCTAAACAACCCAATATCTATAAATTAAATTGAAACACCAATTAAAAGCCTTCACAAAGAAAATCCCAGGACAAGATGGATTCTCCCCTAGTTTTCCAGATCTGGGAAACATAAGAGAAATAGAGAAACACTAGACGCGACATGGGGGAGGTGGGGGGCAGGAAAGGGGAATGGGTATAGTAAAGATGGTTGATAAAAATATATATAAAAATATATATATATATATATATATACTGTTCATTGAAAGTGCATATAAAGATGTTTAATATGAAGAATGTAATCTGCTTATAATTTTGTGCAA
>CM053417.1:77713510-77862456 GCA_028644305.1 Xerus rutilus | reverse complement strand
AATGTATTAAAATGCAACTTTTGGGAAAAAAAATAAAATAATATAAAAAAAAAAAGAACTAACATCAGTCTTCCTCAAATTATTTCATGAAATTGAGAGGGAAGGAACACACTCCCAAATACATGCTATAAAGCCAGTATAGCCCTGATACCAAAACAAATTTGCACCTTAAACAACTCATTTAGGTTGCTAGGAAAAGCTATATAAACAAATATTTCATTTCTCTTATATGTACATTACCCAGAAAATAAGTTTAGAAAGTAGGGTTGGTTGAGAGCTAACTCAAAATTTTATGAAGAATCTATGATGGTAATTGAAATATTGAGAATTCTTAATATTTCAGATTTATTTAAGTTCAAATATAATTTCTAGCAGTGTATTCCAGCTTCAAATAAATTTTACTTTTTAATTATCAAATCTTTTTGTGTGAAATGTAAATACTCTCTTACTGATATGAAAATTGAGAGCTGCCTAGATTACCTGTGTTTTGTCTATATTATGATTTTTTTCAATAAGATTTTATTTTTGAATGTTTTCTTCAAAAATATTTTGTGAATTTTGTTAAACTCTAGGTAAAACAAAATAAAATACACATATTTAATATGTATAATTTCGTAAGTTTTTGTGAATATATACAGCTGAAAAATAACCAAAATCAGGGTAGTGAATACATAACATACATCACTTTCAAAAGTTTCCTTATATCCCCTCCATCTGGTCTCACTCACATACACTCTTCAAGTAATAACTGATGTGTTCTGTGTCATTACAGATTAATTTGAATTTTCTAGAATTTCATATAAATGAAATCTTAGATATATAATTTTTATTTTATTGTTTCTTTCATTCAGTTAGTTATTTTTTATTAATCCATGTTTCATTCATTGGAATTTCATTCTTCTTTATTGCTGAGTAGAATTTCATTCAAAGAATATGCCAAATTTTGCTTATCCATTCCTTTCTTGAGAGACTGAATTATTTCCAATTTTCAGCTACTACAGACAAAATTGCTAACATACATGTTTTTGTATGGATAGATAGGCATTTTTCTGGTGGGTAAATATCTGTACATAGAATGATTGTTTTAGATGGTGGGTATATATTTAATCGTTTTAGAGAATGGTAAAACTATCTTCTTTTTTAGGGGGTTACTGGGGATTATACTCAGGGGTACTTGACCACTGAGCCACACCCTCAGCCTTATTTTGTATTTTATTTAGAGACAGGGTTTCACTGAGTTGCTTAGCGCCTTACTGTTGGTGAGGCTGACTTTGAACTCGTGATCCTCCTGTCTCAGCTTCCCAAAGTGCTGGCATTACAAGTGTGTGCCAGCTTTGTAAAACTATCTTCTAAAATGGCTCTACCACTTCAGATTCCCAGTAGCTGTGATTTGGAGTTCAGTTTGCGCATATCCACAACAGCATTTGATAAAATCAATCTTTTTCAATTTTAATATTGTAATAAGTTTATAATAATATTTCATTATGGCTTAATTTGTACTTTTGTTGTGATTAATGATGTTGAATATCTTTTCACATGATTACTTGCTATTCATAAAACATTCTTGGTGAAGTATCACCCCAAATGCTGTACTGATCTTTTATTAGGGTTTTGTGTTTTAGTATTGTTGAGTTTTGAATTTTGTTTTTCTAGATATTATTCCTTTATAAGCTATATTATTTGCAAATATCTTCTACCAGTTTATGTCTTCTCATAATTCTCTTGAGTGTCATTTGAAGAGGAACACTTTTTAAATTTTTATTGGTATATTGTAAATTATACATTAGACTGTGGGTTTCGTTGTGATATATTTGTACATACACATAACATAATTAGATCAATTCCATTGCAATCTTAAATTTTGATGAGGTAAAATACATCAATTTATTCTCATATAGATTGTACTACTTGTGTGATATCTAAAATTTTTCCTTAACTCAATCAATTAAGATTTTCTCCAGTTTTCTTAGTTTTTTATAGTTGTATGATTTACATTTAGGTATGTGATCAGCTTCAAAATAATGTCTATATGCTATAAAGAAATGTGAAAGTTCATAACATTTGCATAAGGTATTCATATTTTCTATCATTTGTTTACAAAACTATGATGTCTCTGTTGAATTGTCTTTAAATCTTCATAAAAATCAGTTTTCCCATTGTGTATGAGTTTATTTCTGTAATTTTATATTAAATGTATTGTCAGCTTGTCAATTTCTACAAAAATGGCAAATATCTTGAATTGGATTGCATAAAATTTATAGATAAATTTATAAAGAATCACATCTTAATATTGAATACTCTGCTTAAATAAAAAGTATATTTCTTAATTTCTTAATTCTAAATAAAAATAATTTCATTAAACTTCTTTAGCACTGTTTTATAGTTTTAAATGTGTATTATTACATGTTTAATGTCAGAATTACCCTGAATTATTGTATATTTTTGACTCTACTAAAATGTTTTATTTTAAATTTTAGTTTCCCATTTTAATGCTAGTATACAGAAATACAACTGAATGTTTTGTATTGATCTTATGAAAACCTGCTAAATTCACGTTAGTCTCAAGAGTTTTCAGATAAGCAATTAGATTTTCTGAATACATGATCCTGTTGTCTAAAAAAACAGTTTTATTTCTCCCTTTCCTTCCAAACATAGGTGTATTTATTTCCTTTTTTTTTATATTTCGCTGGCCAGAACTACCAATTTAATGATGAAGAGAAGTAGAAAGAACAAATCTACCTGTACTGTAGATATTAAATATTTATATGATTTATCCACGAACACTGTGTGTGTTCTCTTTGTAAAATGTTTAAAAACAATTTGAACTTATTTAATAGCTATGAGTTTATTCATATTATATACTTTTACTTGAGTAAGTTTTGTTGGTTTCTGTTTTTTAAGGATTTTTTAAAAAATACATTGGCAAAAAGTTATTCCAAGTATCCCTTAATATCATTTAAAGTTATCCTGATATATAATCTTAACCATTTATATGTGTACAGTTCAGTGGTATTAAGTACTTGTATACTGATCTGCAACCATTACCACCATTTATTTCCAGAATTTTTCAACTTCTTGAACTGAAACGCTGCACCACTAAACAATAATTCCCATTTATCCCTTTCTCCATGTCCTGGACACCATCCTACCTTGAATACTCTATGAATCACACTTGGATCACTTCCATGTTTTGACTGTTAGGGACAATGCTGCTGTGGGCATTTCTGTACACATGTCTATTTGGGTCCCTGCTTTCAAATATTTGGGATATGTATATATTCAGGAGTTGTATTGCAGGGTCATCTGTTAATCTATGTTTAATGTTTAGAGGAATTAATGCACTGTTTTCCACAGTGGGTATAGTGTATTACATTCTCACTATTCATGTACCAGAGTTCCAATTTCTGAGGCTGAACAAAAATAATTGTCTGATTTTTGATAAAAGTGGCTAAATGTCTATTTCACTGTGGCTTTGCATTGCCATAAGGTTTAGTATACTATTCATTGAAAGTGCATATAAAGATGTTTAATATGAAGAATGTAATCTGCTTATAAATTTGTGCAAAGTTAGAAAAATTATGATTGTAACAATTTTTTTCTATTTGCCTCAACAAATGTTTTCAGTGAATAGTGTGTACAGCTTCTGATAATTTGGTTTTTTTCTGTTATGTTTGCCAACATGTATTAAAATGCAACTTTTGGGAAAAAAAATAAAATAATAAAAAAAAAATTAATGATGTTGAATAAATTTACCCTTTTCTTTTTGAACATTTGTATTTTGTTGTTGGTGGTGATGATGGTGGTGGTGTGTGTGTGTTTCTGTCTCTCTATCTGTATGTTTGTCTGTGTGGTGCTGGCAATCAAACCCAGGGGTCTGTACCTGTTAGGCATTTGCTCTTCTGCTAAGCTGTATTGCCAGCTTCATTTGTGCCTCCTTTTTTTTTAGTTATTGATTGACCTTTATTTACTCATTTATTTATATGAAGTGCTGAGGATCAAACCCAGTGCCTCTCACATGCGAGGCAAACGCTCTATCACTGAGCCACAATCTCAGCCCTGTGCCTCCTTTTTGACCTATTTTAGTCCATGCATTTCTAAATTTATGTTCATTGTTATTAAATCATTTCATATTCTAGATATGAATCCCTTGTTATGTATATGGTTTGCATATATTTTCTAAAATCATGTGGGTTTCTTTTGCACTTTAATTATATTGTCTTTTAATGAACATTTTTTAATTCTGTTGAAATCTATTATTTCTTTGTTGCCTGTGTTTTCAGTGTTGTACCAAAGAAATTATTGTCAATTCTAGCAGTATGAATATTTTCTCCATGTTTTCTTATAAGAGATTTATTCTTTCATTTGGGTCATTAATCAAATTTAAGTTATTTTCTATGGTACAATAATTAGGTTATTAATTATTCATTTACTCATTCATTTGCATGCATGCATCCAATGTTTCTACTACATTTTTGACAATATTGCCCTTTTCCCTTTGAATGATCATGGCATCTATGTCAAAAATAAATTGGCAACATATATGACAGATTTTTCTGGACCCTTTTGTATTCCATTTGCTAGTATGTCTACCTTTATGGAAGTACCATAAGGTTTTGATTACTGTAGGTTTGCAGCAATTTTTAAAATCAGGAAGTGTGAAACTTAAATTTTTTTTTTCAATATCATTTTGGCGATTGGAGACCTTTGAAACTTCATACTAATTTTTGAGTGGATTTTCTATTTATGAAACTTGTTAGCATTTTGATAAGAATGGCATTTGATCACTTTTTATAGCATTTGTGTAGAAATGTCATTTTCTAACACATAAACTCTGCATAAAATTTAATTAATTTATGCCTTCTCTGAACTTTTATGCAACATTGTGTAATTTTCATTTGGTCTTTCGCCACATGGATTGTTTATTCTTATTTTGTTATTTTTATTGTACTGAAAATGAATTGCTCTATTTACTTCTTTTTAGATTGTTCATTGATCGTGGATAGAAATGTTACTGATGTTTCTGTATTAATTCATCATAAGCAATTTTGCTGACTGTTATCAGTTCCAATAGGTTATGTGTGTGTCTATGTGTGAGTGTTCGTAGTTTTAATGGTTTTCTACAAATAAGATCATACCATAGATGTGAAGAGATTTATCACTGAGTATGATGGTAGCTTTTTATATCTTCATATTTGACTGCTATTATTTTGAGGTGTTTTCTTTCAGTTCATAGTGTGTTGAGTGGTTCTACTAGAAAATAAAATTTTGTGAAGTATTTTGTCTATATTAATTGAGATAATAATGTGTTTTCTGCCTTCATTCTTTTCATGCATTCATTTTTTTATTTGCATGTGGGGTTTTTTTGCACATCAATTATATTGTCTTTTAATGAACATTTTTAAAATTCTTTTGAAATCTATTATTTCTTTGTTGCCTGTGCTTTTAGTGCACAAAAAAACCCACATTTTTTTTATTTGCGAAACCATTCTTTCACTCCAGGAATAAATCTTAAGTAGTCAAGGTGCATAATACTTTCAATATGCTGCTGAAATCTGTTTTCTTATATTTTGTTGAGGATGTATGCATCAATATTTGTAAAGGATGTGGATCTGTCAGTTTTTTATTTTCCTGG
Source organism: Xerus rutilus (assembly GCA_028644305.1). Lineage (NCBI taxonomy): Eukaryota > Metazoa > Chordata > Mammalia > Rodentia > Sciuridae > Xerus > Xerus rutilus. The sequence goes on along the minus strand of CM053417.1, from coordinate 77,856,824 downwards.
TGTTGTCTTTTCCTGATTATTATCACAGCAATTCTGGCCTCCTAGAATGAGACATGAAATCCTCTTGTCTTGAAATTGTTGGAAGAGTTTGAGAAGGATCAGTATTTATCTTTAAATGTCAGATAGAATTTAGCAGTGAAGTCATCTGTTAGAGAAACTTCCTTTTTTGGAGAGCAATTTGATTGCTCTTACTCAATCTCCTATTGATATTCTATACTTATTTTGAATCATTTAATTAGTATGTTTCTGGAAATTCGTTAATTTCATCTACATTACTGAGTATATTGCTACACGATTATTCCTCATAAAATTGATCGTAAATCTCCACTTTCATTTATGATTCTGGCAGTTTTATTTTATTCTGTTTTTTAGTCTCACTAGAGTTTGCAGTTTCATTGTTCCTTTTGAGAAACAAAATTTGGTTTAGGTGATTGTCAGTATAATTTCTATTTACTTATCTTTATTCTAGCTTTTATTACTCCCTTCTACTATCTTTGAATTTAGTTTATTTTTTGTTCTTTAACATGTAATTTTGGATTATATATTTGATATCTTTACTCTTTTTATGTAAGTGTTCATAACAATAAATTTCCTTCTTAACATTCTTTTTTTCTTCATCCTATAGTTTTGGTGTTTTTTCAGTTTCACTTGCCTGAAGCTGATATTTAATTTTTCTTGAGATTTCTTCTTTGACACTTTGGTTATTTGAAAAGTATATCCTTTGTTATCCTAATATTTGTGATTTTCCAGTTTTTCTTCTGCTATTTATTTCTAATTTTATTATACTGTCATAAGAAAAGACACTTTGTATGAGATAAGCCTTTTAAATTTAAGACTTTTGTGTGGCCTCTGTACACTTATAAAATATATTTCCTATAAAAGTTTAGAGTGTTCTGTGTATGTCTTTTAGGTTAAATGGATTTATAATTCTGCTTAAACCCTGCATTTTCTTAGTATTCTTCTGTCAGATTGTCCTTTTCTTTATTGAAACCGAGTGAGTGAATTTCCTACTATTAATATAGAGTTGTCTATTTTGCTGTTAATTTATGTCACTATTTTTTTCACATATTTTTGGATCTCTGATCTTCAGTAGTTGTATGGTTATAATTGTTTTGACTTCTTAGTGAATTGATCCATTTGTCAGTATAAAAATCCCTTATATTTGTCCACATTTTGAATTAAAATCCATATTTTCATATCACTATCACGAGCCCACTCCATTTTGGTGACTATTCACACAGCATATCTCTTTTTATGCTTTCATTTTAACCTATGTATATACAATCATGTAATGCTTAACAGAAGTAAACATACTGAGAAATGTGCCAGTGGGTGACTTTGTCATAGTCTGGTCTAGGTCTATGTGTAAGCATCACAAAATGTAATTATATAAATATAGATGGCATAGGTCAATCACTGGACATAGTCTCTTGAGGCAATCAAAACACTAGGTAAACATGAGTAATATGAGGTTGATGCCAGTATGACACAGCATACTGTTTTGCAGTAAACATTTTTATGAGTGTAAATAAACTCAAAAATAACAATAAAACATAGTATAACGACTTACTGAATGGGCAAAATTGTCATTTTTTATCACTAACAATTTCATGTACATAGTTATGTTTGTACACTTAATAGAACTGGCAGCACATTAGACTTATTTAAGCAGCATCACCACCAACACAAGTAAAATTTAATCATGGCTACAACATGACTAGGTGACAGGGATTTTTCAGCTCCTGTATCATCTTATGCCAAAAAAATATTATATATGCAGTACATCAGCACTGTAGTTTGTATCTTTATTGTCTCCCAAATATTCATGTAGTAAAGATTTGGTCCCCAACATGGTATTATTGGGAGGTGTTAGAATCATTAAGAGGTGGAATCTACAGTTTTTAAAATTTTATTTTGTGTCATATAACTATTAGGATTGCTGTTTCTAGATATGTGAAAATGCCATTAGGATGTTAAAAGGAATCACATTGAACCTGTAGATTGCTTTGGGTAGCATTGACTCTTCCAATCCATGAAGATAAGATGTCTTTTCATTTGTGTGTGCATATGTATTCTCTTCAATATTTTCATCAATGTACCAGGGGTGGTGGCAAATGTTAGAAATCCTAGCTGCCATGAACACTGAAGCAGGAAAATTGCAGGTTCAAAGCCAGTCTCTACCACAGAGTGAGATCCTGTCTCAAATAACAAAAGCTAAAATGTACACACAAAACCAAACAAACAAAATTTTTTATTGAAGTTCCATCCTTGTTTATCTCCTCTTTTTTGGGTACTGGTGATTTAACCCAGGATTTAAGTTGCTGAGGCTGGTCTTGAACTTGTGGTGATCCTACTGCCTCAGCCTCCTGAGTTACTGGAATTACAGATGTGCAGCACAATTCCTCACTGTTTATCTCCTCTTTAGTTAAATTTCTTCCAAGGTATATTTTTGAAGCTTTTGTAACCGACATAGCTTTGTTGATTTCTATTTCAGATAACTGCTTTTGGCATATAAAGTACTACTTATTTTTATATGTTGATTTTTGTATTCTACTCTTTTGCTGAATTTGTTCACTAATTCTAATATTTTTGGTGGGATCTTCAGAGATTTATACAAATAGTATCCTGCTTTCTATAAACAGTCACATCCCCTTTTCCAATTCTGAGGAATTTCATCCATTTCTTTATTCTTTTCTCTTGCCTGATTAATTTGTCAAGCACTTACATTAATATGTTGAATAAAAGTGGTGAAAGTTGGAATCCTTTTCTTGTTCTGTATCTTAGAAAGAATGTTTCAACTTTTACCCATATACTATAGTGTTAGCTCTTGGCTTATTATGTATGTCATTTATTATGTTGAATTTTGTTCCTTATGTACCTAAATTCTGCGAATTTTTTAAATAATGAAGCATTGTTGACTTTTATCAAAAGCCATAACTGTATCATTGAAGATACTCATACCATTTTACCCTCCATTTCATTGATGTGGTGAATCATATTTTTTGATTTGCATATTGAAAACAGTATGTGCATCCTTGGGAAGAATCACTCTGGATCATGGTGAACAATCTTATAAATTTTCTGTGGAATTCGATTTGATTTGATATTGTTTTATGAATATTCTTACATTTATGTTCATTAAAGATATTGGCTAGTACCTTTATTGTTATATCCTTGTCAGGTTATGGTGTCACAGTAATGCTAACATCAGAATATTTGGAAAAAAATATTTTTCTTCAACTTTTTGGACGAATTTGTGAATTTATTCTTAAAAATTGATTTTTCTTTTAATACTCGATCATCCTCAACAGTGAAGCCATCTAGTCAAGAGATTTTTTTGATAGGAGGCTTTTTATTACAGATCTAATCTTAGTGTAGGTCTCTTCAGGTTTTTATTTCTTCAAGATTCAATGTCATCAATAAATTGAGCCGGGCGCGGTGGCTCAAGCCTGTAATCCCAGCACTTAGGGAGGCTGAGACAGGAGAATCGCGGGTTCAAAGCCAGCCTCAGCAATGGCGAGGCTGCTAAGCAGCTCAGTGAGACCCTGTCTCTACATAAAACACAAAATAGGGCTGGGGATGTGGCTCAGGGGTAGAGTGCCCCTGAGTTCAATCCCTGGTACAAAAAAAATAAAAATAAAAATAAATTGAATGAGCTTAGGAATCTTCCCACTTCTAGGTTTTCAAATGTTCTGATGTAAAGGATTTATAATAAATTGCAATGATCCTTAATGTTTCTGTGGTTTCTTTTGTAATCTTTTTTTCTCACATTATTTATTTGAATCTTCTCTCAATTTTTATTGTTCTAAGACTGTCTATTTTGGTTACCTTTTTCAAGAGAAAGCTCTTTGTTTTGTTGATCTTTTGTGTTGATTTTTATTCTCCATTTCATTTATTTCTGCTCTGTTCTTTATTACTTCCTCCTTTCTAGTAATTGTGGGTTTGGTTTGTACTTTTTTTGTAGTTCCTTGACGCAGGTATAGCTTGTTCATGTGAATTCTAAATTTTAGTGGTTATATTTAGTAATACATAGCATTAGGATTCATTTTGACATAACTATAATAGCATGAGATATAATTCAATCCCAAGTACTACCCTCTTTCCCTCCATTCTCCCTTCCGCTTTCCCCTACTCTGCTAATGATGCTATTTATTCATATTTTTAATTACAGTCTTGCAGCTATACATGATGATGTGATTCACTGTGTTATATTCACATATGTACATAGAAAAGTTAGATTCATTTCACTGTTCTTCCTTATTCCATCCCTCCTTCCTCCCCTTCAATCCCCTTCATCTACACCACTGATTTTTACTCTATTTTATTTTTATCTCCCCTCCTACTTATTTTGGATTAGCTTCAGCATATCAGAGAAAACTTTCAACCTTTGGCTTTTGGGACTAGCTTACGTGAATTCTAATATTTTGATGTAGGCATTGGGTGCTATACAGTTTTGTGTTAGTACTTTTTTGTTACTTCCCATAGACTTTGGGATTTGTATTTACACTTTCATTCTTTGAAAAGAATGTGTTAATTTGCTTCCTGATTTTTTTCTTGCCTATTGGTAATTCAAGTATAAGTTTTTTTAAATTTCCATTCATTTGTGTACTTTACAGATTTTTTCTATCAATTTTAAATATATTTCACATTGTTCAGAAAAGTTACTCAATTTTTTTAATTTATCAAGAGTCTTTTCTATTATATTATATATCTTGGAAAATGTTCCATGAATTTTTGATAAGAATATGTATCCCCAATTGTCAGATTGCATATTTTATAGATGTCTTTTACATCCATTTGTTTTAAGGTAAATTTTATCCCTGTTTTTACTTTATTCACTTTATGTTATATGATCTGTCCTTTGCTGAATGTAGAGTGCTGTTAAAATTTCCTATTATTGTTTTGGTATCCATCCCTGTTTAGACCCATTAATATTTGCTTTATATTTTGAGTGCTCCAATATTGATTATTTCTATATTTAGAATTGTTATTGTTTTTTGCTGTATTGACCCCTTTATCATTACTTAATGACTTTCATTGAATCTTTTTGAAGTTTTTCATTTAAAACATGTTTTATTTGATATAAGTATCACTACTTTTTCTTTATTTTGGATTCTACTTGTGTGAAATACATTATTTTATGGATTTATTTTATGGATTTATTGTTAGATGATATATGTCTTTAGAAGTTAAGTGGGTTTCCTCTATGCATAGTATAGCTAAGACTTATTTTCTATCTATTTCAGTTGTTCTAGGTATTTTAATTGAAGAGATAATTATGGATAGCTAAGGTCTTACTATAGTCATTTAGGGTTTGTATATTATAGATTCTAATTTTTGGTTATAATAAGACATCCAAAAATATATTTGTTATTATAGTAAGCTATTTTGTTTGTTTGTTTGATATTTGTTTTGATACTGAGGATTGAACCCAGGGCTGCTATACCAATGAGCTAGATCTCCAGTCCTTTTTATTTTTATTATTTTTTATTTTTTAAAATTTAGTTGACAGTAGAATGCATTTTGATTCATTGTACACAAATGGAGCACAACTTTTCACTTCCCTGGTTGTACACAATATAGAGTCACACCATATGTGCAGCCATACAAATACCTAGGACATTGATGTCAATCTCATTCCACCATCTTGCCTCCCCCATGTCCCCTCCCTACCTCAGCCTCCCCTGTGACCAAAGCTTTTCAGTTCTTCCCTTGCCCCCTACCCCTTATGAATCAGCATCCACTTATCAGAGAGAACACTCAGTCTTTGGGTTTTGGGGATTGACTTACTTTGCTTAGCATGTTATTCTCCAACTCCATACATCTACCTGAAAATGCCATAATTTTATTCTCTTAATGCTGAGTAATATTCCATTTTGTATATATACCACAGATTTTTTAAATGTTTTTTTTAGTTGTAGATGAATACAATACCTTTATTTATTTATGTGGTGCTGAGGATCGAACCCAGTGCTTCACACATGCAAGGCAAGTGCTCTACCACTGAGTCACAACCACAGCCCCATATACCACAGATTCTTTATCCATTCATCTATTGAAGGGCATCTAGTTTGGTCCCACAGTTTCTCTATTGTGGATTGAGCTGCTATAAACATTGAGTTGCTGCATCATTGTAATATGCTATTTTTAAATATTTTGGATATAGACTAAGGAGTGGGGTAGTTCAGTCAAATGGTGGTTCCATTCCAAGTTTTCTAAGGAATCTCCATACTGCTTTTCAGATTGGTTGCACCAATTAGCAGTCCCACCAGCAATGTATGAGTGTGACTTTTCCTCCACATCCATGCCAACACTTATTGTTGTTGTACTCTTGATAAATGTCATTCTGACAGGAATAAGATGAAATCTTAGAGTAATTTTCATTTGCATTTCTCTAATTGCTAGAGATATTGAACATTTTTTCATGTGTCTGTTGATCGATTGTATATCTTCTTCTGAGAAGTGTCTATTCAGCTCCTTAACCCATTTACTGATTGGGTTGTTCTGTTTTTTGGTGTTAAGTTTTTTGAGTTCTTTATATATCCTTGAGATTAGAACTGTATCCAGTGTGCGAGGGACAAAAATTCACTCCCAAAATGTACACTCTTTCTTCACCTCATTGATTGTTTCTTTTGCTGAGAAGAAGCTTTTTCTCATCTATCTCATTTATTGATTCTTGATTGTATTTCTTGCACTTTAGGAGTTTTATTAAGGAAGATGGGGCCTAGTCCAACATGATGAAGATTTGGGACTACTTTTTCTTCTATTAGGCACTGGGTTTCTGATCTAATTCCTCGGTCTTTGATTCACTTTGAATTGAGTTTTGTGCATAAGGAGAGATAGGGGTTTAGTTTCATTTTGCTGCATATGGATTTCACTTTTCCCAGCACCATTTGTTGAAGTGGCTATCTTTTCTCCAATGTATGTTTTTGGCACCTTTGTCAAAACTAAGATAAAAATAAGAGAACTGTATTTATGTGGGTTTGTCTCTGTGTCTTCTATTCTGTGCCATTGGTCTATGTGTCTATTTTGGTGCCAGTACCATGCCATTTTTGTTACTATAGCTTTGTAGTATAGTTTAAGGTCTGGTATTATGATGCCTCCTGCTTCAATCTTCTTGCTAAGGATTGCTGTGGCCATTCTGGGTCTCTTATTTTTCCAAATGAATTTCATGACTGCTTTTTCTATTTCTCTAATGAATGATTTTGCAATTTTAATTGGAATTGCCTTGAATCTGTAGAGGGCTTTGGGCAGTTTGGACATTTTGACAATATTGATTCTACATATCCAAGAGCATGGGAGATCTTTCCATCTTCTAAGGTCTTATAAAATTTCTTTCTTTAGTGTCCTATAATTTTCATTGTAGAGATCTTTCACCTCTTTTGTTAAATTGACTAATAGATATGGGAATTAGAAAAATAATGTAGTCTGAGGAAAGGAAGAATGGCCAAGCATTGCCTTCATTTCCCCCAACAGTGTTTTCCTGATGTTGGTCATGCTGGCAGCTCCCATCTTCCCTAACACTGTCTTTTTAATGTTAATCATGCTGGCTGCCCTACCTTTCCCACCTCTGTCTCTTTGATGTTAATCAAGCCAGCAGTTAACACCATCCCTAAACAGATGCCTTCCTGAGGCAAAACCAGGAAGGAAGGGGCTTATCACCACACTGGAGTGATAAACTAATTGATGAAACAGCCCAAAATTCCTAGGTGCCCAGGAAAACTGGGAGCCTATATAAACCCAGTCCCTTCCTTTGTTCAGGGTCTCATTTTCCACTAGGAATATGGGTCCACCACATCCACAGATGAATCCTGCTCCTGAATAAATCCTACAATGACTTGCATAGTTTGCTGCCGCTGTGATCTTTTGCCCTTACATTGACTAACAAGTATTTTATTCTATTTTTTGAGGCTATTGTGAATGGGGTAGTTTTACAAATTTCTCTTTCAGAGAGTTTATTACTGATGTATAGAAATGCAAGTGATTGGGCTGGGGCTGTAGCTCAGTGGCAGAGCGCTTGCCTAGCATGCGTGAGGCACTGGGATTTATCCTCAGCACCACATATAAATAATAAATGAGTAAAATAAAGATCCATCAACAACTAAAAATATTAAAAAAAGAAATGCAAGTAATTTATGGATGTTGATTTTATATCCTGCTACTTTGCTGAATTCATTTATTTAATTCTGGAAGTTTTCTGGTAGAATTTTTTGGATCCTCTAAGTACAGAATCATGTCGTCTCCAAATAATAAAAATTTGAGGTTTTGTTTTCCTATTCATATCCCTTTAATTTCATTCATCTATCTAATTGCTGTGGCTAGTGTTTCAAGGACTATGTTGAATAGCAGTGGTGATAGAGGGCATCCCTGTCTTGTTCTTGTTTTCAGAGGGAATGCTTCCAATTTTTTTCCATTTAGGATGATATTGGCCTTGTGTTTAGCATAGATAGTTTTACAAAGTTGAGGTATGTTCTTACTATCACTAGTTTTTCTAGTGTTTTGAACATAAAAGGGTGCTGTGTTTTGTCAAATGCTTTCTCTGCATTGACTGATAAAATCATATGACTCCTATCTTTAAGTCTATTCATGTGATGGATTATATTAATTGATTTCTGTATGTTGAACCAACCTTGCATCCCTGGAATGAACCCCATTTGATAATGGTGCACTATTTTTTTAATATATTTTTGTATGCCATTTGTCAAACTTTTACTGAGAATTTTTGCATCTATGTTCATCAGGGACATTGATCTGAAATTTTCTTTCTTTCTTGTGTCTCTGTCTGGTTTTGGAAGCAGGGTGATACTCACCTCATAGAATGAGTTTGGAAGGGTTCCATCCTTTTCTATTTCATGAAATAGTTTGAGGAGTATTGGTATTAACGACTATGAATTTTATTACATTGGTTTACATATATCTCTCTTTATATCAGCACCGCAATGTCTTTACAACTTAGTAGTAATTTTTGAAAACAGGAGTGTGTTTCTCTATATTTCTTGTTTTTAGGATTGTTTCAAAACATTAGGGCTCTTGTATTTCTAATTATTCAATAAGCGTGGACCTTTCTTTTTTTTAATATTTTTTTAGTTGTAGATGGACACAATATCTTTATTTATTTTTATGTGGTGCTGAGGATCGAACCCAGTGCCTCACGCATACAAGGCAAGCATTCTACCACTGAGCTACAATCCCAGCCCTGGACCTTTCTTAAAAACAAAGGCTAGATAACTTTGCCAGGTAGTACATAGAAATTTGTAATGAGAAAGAAGTGAAAAATGTTTCCCCTTCTACTCACATTTAGTATGGCACAGAATATTTCTGTGACCAGATCTGTGGTGAGTTTTCCAATAAGCAATTCTTCAGTTTACTCCAACTGATTATTTGTTTTAGTAAGACTTTTTTTACTGTTGTGACCAAAAGACCTGATAAGAACAGTTGAGAAGAGGAAAACTTTATTTGGGGGCTCAGTTTCAGGGTTGTCAATGCACAGATGGCTGGCTTCTAGTCCAGGCCCAAGGATAGGCAGAACATCATGGACGAAGAGCATCATAGAGGACAGTGACTCAAGACATTGCAGCAAGAAGCAGAGAGAGAGAGAGCTCCATTCAACGAAGGTAAAATACATACCCCAAAGTCATGCCCACGATGGCCCACTGCCTCTGGTTACACCCTACCTGCCCTGGTTACCACCCAGTTAATATCTATCAGTGTATTAATGCATTGATGAGTTTAAGGCTTTCATAACCCTATGACTTCACTCTAAACCCTTTGGCATTGTCTTACACATGAGACATCTCATATCTAAAACAACAGTGTTGCTGAGTAACACACTTGTAATCCCAGTGGCTTGGGATGCTGAGGAAAAAGGATCTGGAGTTCAAATACCCAGCCTCAGCAAAAGTGAAGTACTAAGCACCTCAGCAAGACTCTATCTCTTTTTTTTTTTTTTGGTACTGGGGATTGAACTCAGGGGCACTCGACCGCTGAGCCACATCCCCAGCCCTATTTTGTGTTTTATGTAGAGACAGGGTCTCACTGAGTTGCTTAGCACCTCTCCATTGCTGAGGCTGGCTTTGAACTTGCTATTCTCCTGTCTCAGCCTCCCAAAGTGCTGGGATTACAAGTGTGAGCCACCATGCCCGGCTAAGACCCTATCTCTTAATAAAATAAAAAAAAAATAGGACTGGGGATGTGGCTCAGGGTTTGAGTGCTCCTGAGTTCAATCCCTTGTACCTTTCCCTGCAAAATATCCCCCCCCAAAAAAAACCTCAAAATAAAACAACAGTGTCCTATAATGCAATTCATTATCTCCTTGGATATAATATCAGATATCATACATTGATTTCTAAGTCTCACAAGGGTGACCTCAATTGAGACACCAATCACAAGTTGTAGTTAATGTGAAAGTTGTTAGAGTTAAAATGCAATTGCTTCTGTCAACTCCAATAAAAATGTGTTAAGAAGCCACAGTATTACAAAGGATAAATTCTCACATATAATTGCCTGATACTAGCTATCACAAAAGACTACCAGAATCACATCCTTTTACAAAATCCATTGTAACTCTATTAAAAATGTACATATGCAAGGTTGTCTTGCCATCAACTAACTGTTCCTTCTCAAACTCCTGCCACTCTCACTGTTGATCTTTGTGATCAAAGATTATTGTTTTGAAATATGCTATGTAATTCTCTTCTTTATTGATATTAAAAAGTTCTGCCTCAAACTCTTTGAACACACTCATAATTTACCATGGCACACATATCCTCATTTCAATTCTCTGATGTTCCCAAATATTATGCTTCACATAATCCTCTCTCTGATTGTTTGACTTGATGATTGTCACCTGTACTTCTGAATTGATGAGTATATATTCAGTTTCCATGATCCTCTCCCTCATTTCAATTAAATTTCTATGATGTCTCATAGAATTCAATGTTGACTCAGAATAAAAACAATCTAATAAAAAACAAGAAAATTCTATCAATTTTGGGCATAATTAGAATTGCAGTCCATTAAAAAACAGATTCAAACATTCTTTTTTTAAAATTTTAGTTGTAAATAGACACAATATATTTATTTTGTTTATTTATTTTTATGTGGTGCTGATATTGAATCCAGTGCCTCACATGTGTGAGGCAAGCACTCTTTCACTGAGCCACAACCCCAGCCCAGATTCAAACATTCTTAAAAATACATTCTGATATTTTGTAAAATGTTGACTATATTGACAACTTTAAATCAACAGGAGATTGGAATTCCATCACTTTTTAGTCAATAATTATGATTGGTTTGGGCAGAATTTAATTGCCATATGGCAAAGGGATTGGAATTGGTCTCAGTCTCTTGGTAGTTTTGGGAAAGGGGTCCATTGTACAGAATAACAAGTAAACAGTTTTCAAAGGGCCAAGTTGCTCTCAAGGACAGCTGGGTATTTAGTCCAGTTCAAAGGTTCATCTGGGACCTGTGTGTGATTAACAATGGCTTCCTGACTCCATGTTAAGCTCCTTGAACCAATGCTACTCCACTTTTTTTATTTTTCCATGATGGAGAAACACTTAACACTTACCAGTTTACTATAATTAATTGTAATATTAATAAGCAGACATATTAAAAGAGAGAGAGAGAGTAATGTATGAGAAGATGAAGTATCCATGGCCTTTCTGGGTTGGCACACCATCCCTTTCAGTACATTATGTTTTACAACTTAGAATTGCGTCTCATCTCAGAAGAGTTTTTATAGAAATGGATCTCCAGCCTCCAATCCTTTCCCAGAGGTTGGTGGGTAAGGATAAAAATTTCGACCATCTAATCCACAGTCTGTTCTGGGTTTGGTCTCATCTTAAGGCTATTAATGTGTTCCAAATTTAGTTACCCCATTAGCAGAATTTCAGGTGTGATCTGAAAAGGGCTCATTAAGAGTAACCAAAGAAATTTCTTTCTATAAAGAAGTTTCAAGGGGGTTTATGTTCTTTGTGGCAAGAAGCATGGACAACAATAAAGTATATTTCACAGAAATATAATTTAAAATGCCATAAAGCTTCCCATTGTTAATGTTATTCAGCTAATTTTTCATGAGTATTTCTTAGGCCGCACACGTTTCACTAAAATTTAGAGTTCCAAAAATTTGATTATGATTGCTTTTCCTAATTTTCCATGCTTTGATTTCTATAAGTCACTTGATCACCTTACTGACATAAATTTTATTAGAATTTTAAAACTTTATGTACATAAATGACTAGAATTTTGCTATGCTATTGATTATTCACAAATGTTACAATAGTGGTTGATTATTTGAGTTTCTTACACTAAAATAAGTTTTAATTTTAGTTAGCTTTTACTTAGTTTTTTAAAATTATCAGTACTCCTGAAAATATTTAAACTGAAGTTTTGTGCACTTATCTGTGTGTTTTATTTCACAATTTTAAGAAAGATTAAAATAGCAAAAAAAGAAATGAATTTCATAAACTTAAATGCTACAATATTTTAACCAGTACAAAAGTAATCATCAAGTTATTACTTTCATTAAACCTAAAATATGTAAAGGTAAGCTTTACATTTGATGTGCCAAAATGAATTATACTGTCTTGTATAACTATTTAGAACAAATTATGCATAAATAAATAAATAAATAAATAAATAAATAAATAAATCTTTGCCATAAGAACAATACTATACTTAATTTTTTTTACATCACATAAATATTTAGACTTTCTTACATAAGGGACTTCTCTTTGCCCATTTGAGAGATTAAACATAACTTAAAACTGAGCCTTCTTTTGAAGACAAGATATCATGCATTATGTTCTCATTTTCTTTCTCTAGGCTATACAATTAGAAAATAACAAAAGAGACAACAAAATGAATACTCTAAACTGCATAAAGTGGAAAGTGAACTGGCTAGGGGCCCATGTACCAGAATAATAAAACAAAACGCAGGTGTGTATTACCAATAAGAAAACAAAAGAAAGTGACTCAAAGCAAGCATTTCCAAATCCAAATTAGCAATAGAAATTATTCAAGGAAAACTATATAAGTAAGCTTTTCATTGCTGTCAACAAAATACCTAAGAATGAGAACTTGAAGAAGGGGAAGTTCATTCTGGCTTTTGACTTATGATATTTAGTTCATGGTGGGCCAAATCCATTGCTTTGGGCCCAAGGTGAGGCAGCATATCATGGTGAAAGGGTATGGTGGATGGAAGCTGCTCACAATGTGGCAGCCAGGAAGCAGAAAGAGAAACAAAGGGAGGGAGAGAGAGAGAGAGAGAGAGAGAGAGAGAGAGAGAATAGAGAAAAGGAAGAAGGGGGCACAGGGAATATAAATCATTCTGTGGGACATACCCCATGATCTTCCACTCCCAGCTATGTTCCACCTAACTCCAGTTATCACCTAGTTAGTCCATTCAATCTAGGATGGAATGGTTAGGTCATATTTATAATATAATCATTTCTACTTCTGAACATCCCTGCATTAATACAGAAGCTATTCAGGGGTACACTTTTTTTCCAAAAACCTAAAAGGACCTAAAAGGACCTAACCCTCCAGTGGTCAAGATAAACTAGGATATTAGTGGATAATGAGTGACCAGTGAAAGCCGTCATCATTGTCTTCTTCTTCTTCTTCTTCTTCTTCTTCTTCTTCTTCTTCTTCTTCTTCTTCTTCTTCCTCTTCTCCTCTTCCTCCTCCTCTCCTCCTGCTCCTCCTCTCCTCCTCTCCTCCTCCTCCTCTTCCACCACCACCTTTAGTGGCAAAACACAATACTTTTATCTTATTTATTTATCTTTGTGTGGTGCTGAAGTTTGAACCCAGCACCTCATGCATGTTAAGCAAGTGCTCTGCCTCTGAGCCACAATTCCAGCACTGAAAGCATTTTTCTTCTCCACTAGAACTGAGACTCATTCCCTGACTGATATGGGCCAGGTGAATAATAGAAAGGGAGACTGTGCAGCAAGTGACCTGTACATTGAAGTTTATGGGTGCCACAAGTATTAGAATCCCTTTTCTCCCAAGAGAACCTGGGGGAAAATGTTACATTAGCAATGTGGATTGTAGGCCTATACGTATGGAAAGTTGTTTCATTCCTATGGACCAAAGATTCTATTTCCTCACATAGAGAAATCAGGTGGCCTGGCTTCTAGAAAAATTTTGTACTCCCTCAGGTATCTGCCTGCCATAGTTGACAAAATTAGTCCAGTGTATGTATTGCCCCTAAATATTGTCTCATACAATTAAAGATTTAAATTTGAGTTTGTGTCTTGTACCATAAGATTAAAAATGTCTAGGATAAAACTGAAAATCACCATTCATGATGGGAGCAAGTTGATGCCTGAGTAAGTTATTCCATTGATTGTCTCCCCAGAGGTAATCTTGATCAGCTATGTGCACAAAACTACTTACACAAGAGTTACAGAAATCTAATGAGAGACCAGAGGGTGTGCTTATAGTATAACAAAAGGAAAAGTTACTTTAAAGAAAGATGAAAAAACAAGTTAACTGTATCACCCTTCTTTTAACTCTAAGCAGTTCTCCCACTCAGAGCCTTCCAAGGAGAGGAAAGAGGAAATTAAGCAAAGTTCTTTTGAACCAGGTTAATGCCTATTACATTGAGCTCTAGTGCTGGAATAGCTCCATACCACCTACTGCCAGGACAATACTCACAGAATTAGCTCCTAAATTGCACCCACAAGGCAGCTGACTGCTTCTGCCACCTGTGTTTCAACCTGTGGCAGCACAACTAGGACCAAAACTCTACCTGCTGAGGAGCAAGACAGAGAAACATACACAATCTTACAAAGGACTTTGCCTAGGAGATCCGTACTAGTCCCCATATGGTAAGACTCAGTAACATGAAAAAACTAAACAGACCATACCCAGGACAGAACTTGAAGATAGAGTTTGCAGTCCAGCCACAATACTGGGAATGGATCTGTGACACAGTGGGATGGGGTAGTGCTTCAACCTGCAACACTGACTGTTATGGCTTGGGCCTGGGTATACCAATGAGACTGTGCAGTCCTTTCAACTATAAGATTCAGGTGCAGGCTGTGGTTATGGCGCAGTGGTAGCATGCTCGCCTAGCATGCAGGAGGCACAGGGTTCGATCCTCAGCACCACATAAAAATAAAATAAAGATATTGTGTCCACCTACAACTAAAAAATAAATATTAAAAAAAAAATTCAGGTGCACCATAGTATCAGCCTTTCTTCACCACACTATCCTAAATTGGGTTGGCATAACCTAGAATTATACTTCATATATTCAGAGTAGGAAGGGGTTATTAGCACAGAATATTGCCTTGGAACTGAGGATCAGAGTAGTTAAACCTAAATTTGAGCAGTTGCCAAGGTCTCTATCCCAAGGCCCATTCCCACAAATAGAGAATCTGTAGTGGCCCTGGCACCAGTCAAAGATATACGACTCAGGCTATTATAATTATATTCCAGCAAACCTATGATTGGTTGCATCAACCTTAGGCCATGATTCTGTCATTAATAGGCAGCGCAAAAGAATGTTGCCTTTGAATATGTCCTAGTGTTTTATTTGTCTAGTCAGGTTGTGATCTCTTGATGTGGCACAGATTTACAGAGATGGTAGCCAGATCTGAGAAGAATACTGTAGTATCTGACAACATATTGTGATTGTGGGCAATGAGACTGTACCTACCAACATCCTCAGGAAGAGAATTAGGTGGTATCAATACTTATTTTGTGTAGTCTCCTTGTTTATACTAAACAACAATGCCAACTATGGATTTGTGACAAATCTGGGCTTTGATCACACTTTGATAAATCATAGATAAAACTAAGAATAAACTAGTGACAAACCTGTGTTTAGGGTGCCACTCAGTGCTAAAATTGAAGAAAGGATCAAAGTCTTAGAGAAAATAAACAGCTTGATTAAAATGATTGAAAACACAGGCACAAACAGTCAAATTTCAAATATGGGGAAAATGTCCAATTCTTTAGTCATCACATAATATCACAGAACAGGCATCAATAGCATATAGTGAACAATTATCTTATGTAATGATCAAAATGAGGTGTTAGAAACTAACCAGATAATATATAATATGAAAGCACTCTCAGATGGAAAAGTTAAAATTGCTGTTCTATGGCAACATAAGTAGCTTTTCAGGATATGTAGAAATTAATAAGTACTCCAACAGAGAAACAAAAGAAATGTGGAAGCAATATAAATGAATCAAAGAGAAATCTTTGAGTTGAAAAATACACTGAGCAAAATGAAAAACACAATAGAAAGTATCAATAGTAGTAAAGGTTAATCAGTAGAAAAATTACTTAACTTCAGGACAAGCTATATAAAAATTTAGATGGAGGAAAAAAAGAGTGAATGGGAATTTAAAAAGCCTAAAGGAACTTTGGAATGACACTAAAATATCATATATTTGTGTGACTTGAATTCAAGTGGGACTTGAGAGTACCAAAGGTGTTAAATGCTTACTGAAAAAAAAAGAATAACAGAAAATCTACTAAACTTAAAGAAGGATATGAATATACAAATATCCATGTACAGGAAGATCAAAGATCACCAGTCACCCAGTCACTATAATACAACCATGTCTACCCCAAAGGTAACTTACAATCATGCCATCAAAATGGAAATATAAAGAGAAGATTCTGAACTATGAAAGATAAATGATAATAGAAAAGAGTACCTCATTTCACCTGACAGCAGACTTTGCAAAAGAAATTTAACAAGACAGGACACAAGCCAGGCGCATTGGTGCAAGCCTATAATCCCAGGACTTAGAGAAGCTTAGACAGGAGAATCGCAAGTTCAAAGCCAGCCTCAGCAATGGCAAGGTGATAAGCAACTCAGTGAGACCCTGTCTCTACATAAAACACAAAATAGGGCTGGGGATGTGGCTCAGTGGTCGATTGTCCCTGAGTTCAATCTCCAGTAACAACAACAAAGAAAGACAGAGTAGAATGAAATCATCATGATAATGAAGGGAGAAAATATCAACCAAGAGTACTATACCCAGAATATCTCTCTTATAGAAATCTATAGAAATGAAGGAGAGATAAAGACATTACCAAATAAACAAAATGTGAGAAAATATATATCCACCAGTTCTTTCCTAAAAGAGATTCTAAAGGAAGCTTTTCAAACTGAAGGAAAATGCAATTGATGAATAAGAAGAACATATCATAAGGTATACAAATCACTACAACAAATAAATATAAAGATGTAGAATGCTTCAATATTATAAATATTATGCATAAATCATTCATATAATTATTAAGAAGACAAAACTCTTAAAGGCAATAAGAGAAGACATTATAAAAGAGGTATAAAATACAGTGCTAAAATTCAAAATGTAGAGAGGAATAGATTGTATGCTTATTTTCATAATCATGTTGTTAGCACACCAAAATAGATTGATGCAATCAGAAAGCTTTTGTAAGTTTCATGGTAATCATAAAACAAAAATCTATAATAGACCAAACAAAAATTACAATCAAAGAATGAAAACACCCTATTAGATTAAAGCATTTAATAACAAATGAAGACTGTAAGAGGGTAATTTAAAAGGAAAGGAACTACAGTAATATCACAAAAAAATTACAAGATGAATGTTGTAAGACCTTACATAGTGATAATTACCTTTAATATAATCAAAGTATACCCTTCAATTAAAAGTTAACTATATTGGTGTTTTTAAAAAGATCCAAATGTACATTGTTAAGAAGAAAATCATCTCACCTCTAAGGACAAACAAAGACTGAAAGTGAAGGGATGGCATAAAATATTCCATGTAAGCAGAATAATGTTCCATGTCAGTGGAATAAAAAAGAAAGTGAAAATATCAATACTCATACCATAATGCATCTTCAAAGAAACAGTAAAAGTAAACAATGGAAGTCATTATATAATGATAAAGAAGCCATTACAGGACGAGGAAATAATCTGAACAGACATGCCTTGACCTGCACAGCCAAACCTTATAAACCAGTGAGGAGCAATGGGGGATTAACACAAACAATTATAGAGAGAAAGCTGGGACAAGGTGAGACACCATCCTCTGATGGAGTAACAATGACCCAGAGCTAGCTCAGCACATTTATTATATACATTTTATCATCAAAAGAGTTTCTGTGAAAAAGTTCAAAGCAGGCAGGCTTTAAGGTTGAAACACTTGCAAACAATTATAATTATCTAGTTATACTCATAATTCTCTATCTCTGGCAGCTGGGGTCTGAACTCAGGGTCAAAACTAATAGTTCTGTGACTTGCACAGAACTTCCTCAGGCAGGGCATCACCATAACGACTGGACAATTTGTCCTGCACCTTTGCAAAGAAAGTTCCCAGAGCAGTACAGCCACAGACACAACCATGAGGCAGTCAAAGAACATGATCCAAGTCATGGCTCTCTACAGGCATGCACCAAATATTAGAGCTTGCAAGTATATAAAGCAAATATTGACAGATATAAAGGGAAATATATACTCCAATATGATGATAATTAGGGACTTTATCACTGAATATTCATCAACGGGTAGACTATCCATCCAGAAAATTGACATTCTTTGATGTATGAAATGTTGAGGTTAAATTGCACCTTACACAAAGATGGTCCTACAGGAAATCTGTAGAGCATTTCATCCAAATTTATATAATGCACATGTTTTTCAGCAGCATATGGAATATTTTCCAGGAGAGTTAATATAATAAACTACAAAACACATGTCAAGAATTTTTTTAAAAAATATAATTCATGATATGTACCTCTTAAAACATAACATAATAAAATTCAAAATTTGAAAAACAAAAACTTTAAAAAATTAGAAAATAAATGGAAATTGAACAACTAACTCTCCTTGATCCATTGATCAGGAAGAAATTCAGAAGCAAATAAAAAGGTTTCTTGAAATAAGTGAAAATGGACAAAAGACAAACAAATTATATGAAATAGAGATAAAGAATCTCTAAGAAGGAAGTTTACAATAATTTAAAATATAACAAGAAAACAGAGAAATCTCTATAACCTATTGTCAAAACTCAGAGAAATACAAAAACTAGAATAACCAAGATCCAAAATTAGTAAAAGGCTACTCTCATAAAGAAAAGCAAAAATTAAATGAGATGAGTAGTAAAAGCAATACAATAAACAAAAGAGCTATTTCTCAAAAGAAAGGCAAAATAACCAAATATTTATATATAGTAAAAAAATGGAAGCCGGACACAGTGGCTCAAGCCTGTAATCCCAGCACTTAGGGAGGCTGAGACAGGAGAATCGTGAGTTCAAAGCCAGCCTCAGCAGCGGTGAGGTGCTAAGCAACTCAGTGAGACCCTGTCTCTACATAAAACACAAAATAGGGCTGGGGATGTGGCTCAGTGGTGGAGCACCCCTGAGTTCAATCCCCAGTACCCAAAAAAAAAAAAAAAAGGAGAGAAAACTCAAATAAAATCTTAATTTTAAAGGAAGATACTACACACTGTAGATAATACAGTGGTTCATTTCATGTTATGATTAACAACTATATGTAAACAAAAATGATAACCTACAAGCGATAGATAAATTCATAGACACCTATATCTTATCAAGATTTATTTCTAAAGGAATACAAAATCTAAATAGACTGAATTCAGGTAATAATATTGAATCAGTAATAGTATCCTATGGAAGATATGTCAAAGAACATATAGCATCACTGCTGCATTCTACCCTGCATTAAAAATAAATTAATATCATTATTTTCTAAAATTATTCTCAAAAATTTAGAAAGAAATTATCCCAAATGCATTCTAAAAGGCCAGCATCATCCTGATACCAAAACCAGAGGAGCACAAAACAGAAAAATAAAACTACAGACTGGTATCTTTGATGAACATAGATTAAAAAAAAATCTTCAGAAATGTACTTTCAAGTTCAACTGAAAATATTAAAAGATTAGTCTCCATGATGAAGTGGGACCTATAAAAAAGATATGAGTAGGGTTCAAAATATACTGATTAATAAATGACACACCCATGAATAGAATGGACAAAACAATGTGATAATCTCAATAGATGCAGGAGTCATTTTATAAAAGTGAATATTCCTTCATGAAAATAATGCTTAAAAAATAAGTTATAGAAATCATACCTCAGTGTAGTAAATGCCATATGTAATAAGCCAACATCTAACATTATACTGAATAAGTTAAAGCTGAAAGCTTTCTCTCTATGATATAGAATAACACAAGGATATACAATTTCATGAATTTCACTTAACATAGTAATCAAAATTGAAGTCACAGTAATCAAGTAAGAGATATAAAAGATATACAAATGAGAAATGAATTTGTTGTCACTATTTTTAGATGACATGATCTCATATAGAGAAAACCCAAAAAACTTTATCCAAAAACTACTAAAACTAATGAATGAATTGATAAAGCAGCAGGATAGAAAATTAAAATACAGAACTTGGTAGAATCCTTCATATCAAATAGACAATTAACTGATATTGAAATCAAGAAAACAATCACATTTAAAATAGCAATATATAATATGCCTAGGTATAAAATTAATAATACAAGCATAAGATCTCTACAATAAAAAGTAAAAGAGAAAGATGAAGAAAAGCATGGAAGAAACAAAAAAATAGACATTTTATGTATGTGTAGTAGAATTGGCAATAA
Organism: Xerus rutilus; assembly: GCA_028644305.1. Lineage (NCBI taxonomy): Eukaryota > Metazoa > Chordata > Mammalia > Rodentia > Sciuridae > Xerus > Xerus rutilus. Next base: position 77,836,171 of record CM053417.1, on the reverse strand, counting down.
TGTCAAAATGTCCATAATACCCAAAGTCTCATGCAGATTGAATACCCCAATCAAAATACCAAAATGTCAAAAACTAGAAAAATAAATAAAAAGTATCAAAAAGTAGAAAAATAAATTTAAAAATTGTATATAACCAAAAATATTCCCCCAAAACCAAAGTCATCATGAAATCCCACATATCTACAGCCAAGTGATTTTTGATAAAAATTTCTTAAGCACATGAATTGTAGAAAGGACAGGCTTTTTAATAAGTGATGTTGGGAGACTTGTTATCTAAATGTGTAAGAACAAACATAGACTGTCCTCACAAATTAAAACAAAAATCAATTAAAATTTGTTTTAAAACTTGAATGTAATACCTTAAGACATGAAACCAGTAGAGAAAAATATAGGGGAAATTTTCAGAACATTGGATTTTGTTTGGAGAGGTAATCAAAAGCATTTGAAAAAGAGCAAAAGTAGACAAATGGTGTTACAGAAAACTAAACAGGTTCCTAACAAGCTAGTGAAAAGAAACAAGAAAGGTGAGGGGATCTCACAAAAATCAAAGGTATATCAATAGAATATAGGAAAGAGACTAGGAGGTGGAAGGAGTTGAGTGAGAGAGTAAGTGCTGGGGAGTGATTTTGGTCATATTATATTGTTATATTATTTGCATGAACAAATATGTAACAACAAATTCTACCCTTATATACAACGATAATGTAGCAATAAAAATTTTTGAATAAAATCTTCCCAACAGCAAAGGAAGCAAACCACCACTGTTAAAAATCGGTAAAATGTGAGAAAATATTTATAAACTATTTATAAACTATTTATCTGACAAGTTAATATGAAGAATATTTAAGAAACACAAATGACTCAATAGTAAAACACAAACAAAAACCCATAAGTGGTTCAATTGAAAATTAACAAGGGACATAAATTGATAGTTCTCAAAATAAAACATAATTTTTTCATGTAAGTTTACCAGTTATATTTGTCTGTAGTTGGATTATTTGATGTGTCTTTTAAGAGTGTTGCTGTTGGAACAGGGAAAGGAAGGCAGGCAGCAAAAGAAGAAGTACTGGTGACTGTAATATTCCATGCTTTTAGAGTTATGTCAAATGAATCCTAATATTATATGTAATCAAAAAGAACCAATAAAGATCCAAAAAATAAGTGATGCTGATGTTATCACAATATCTGATCTTAAATTGTATTACACAGTCATAGTAACAAAAATAGTATGTTATCAGAAACAAAATAGGAAGACCAATGGAATAAAATAGAAGGCAGAGAAAAATCCACATAGATACAGTCATCTGTATCTTGACAAAGGTGACAATAACATACATTATAGAAATGAAAGCATTTTAAATATTTTAAACAAATTATGTTGGGAAAAACTTGATATTCATATGTAGAAGAATAAAATTAGAACCCTATCTCTCATCCTGAACAAAACATCAATTCAAAGAATATAACAGAGCTAGGAATTAGACTAGAAACTTTGCAACTGCATGAAGGAAACATAGGTTTAATACTCCAGCATCAATATGATACAGGCACCAACTACATTTTTTTTATTTCTCTGGTTGTACATGATGTAAAATCACACCATGTATGCAGTCATCCATGAAGGAAGGCAATGATGTCCAACTCATTCCACCATATTTTCTGTCCCCATACCACCTCCACTCTCACTCCCTTTTGACCAAATTTCCTCCATTCTTCCTTTGCTCCCCCCACCATTATGGATCAGCATCAACTTATCAGAGAGAATGTTTAGCCTTTCATTTTTTGAAATTGGCTTACTTTGCTTAGCATGATATTCTCCAACTATATACCTGCAAGTGCCATAATTTTATTCTCTTTTATTGCTGAGTAATATTCCATTGTGTATATATACCACAATTCTTTTATCCATTCATCTATTGAAGGGCATCTAGGTTGGTTCCACAGTTTAGCTATTGTGAATTGAGCTGCTATAAATATTGAAGTGGCTGCATCAATGTAGTATGCTGTTTTTAAGCCCTTTGTGTATAGACCAAGGAGTGGGTCAAATGGTGGTTCTATTCCAAGTTTCATAAGGAATCTCCATACTGATTTCCAGATTGGTTGTACCAATTTGCAGTCCCACCAGCAATGTATGAATGTGACTTTCCTCCACATCCTCAACAACACTTGTTGTTTGTATTCTTGATAACTGTCATTCTGACTGGGGTGAGATGAAATCTTAGAATAGTTTTCATTTGCATTTCTCTAATTGCTAGAGATGTTGAACCTTTTTTCATATATCTGTTGATTGATTGCATATCTTCTGAGAATTGTCTATTCAGTGCATTAGCCCATGTATTGATGGGTTGTTTATTTTTTTGGTGTTAAGTTTTTTGAGTTCTTTATATATCCTGGAGATTAGTGCTCTATCTGATGCATGTGTGGCAAAAATTAGATCCCAGAATATAGGCTGTCCATTCATTTCATTGATTATTTATTTTTCTGAGAAGAAGTTTTTTTTAGTTTAAATCCATCCCACTTATTGATCTTGATTTTACTTCATGTGCTATAGGAGTCTTGTTAAGGAAGTAAGGTGCTAAGATGACATGATAAAGATTTGGTCCTACTTTTTCTTCTATTAGGCACAGAGTCTTTGGTCTAATTCCTAGGTCATTAATCCACTTTAGGTTGAGTTTTGTGCATGGTGAGAGATAAGGGCATAGTTTCTTTTACAGCATAGGGATTTCCAGTTTTCTCAGTACCATATGTTGAAGTGGTTATCTTTTCTCCAATGTATGTGTTTGGAACCTTTGTGTAGTATTTATATGGGTTTTTCTCTGTGCCTTCTATTCTGTACCACTGGTCTACATGTCTATTTTGGTGCCAGTACCATGCCATTTTTGTTCCTATAGCTTTGTAGTATAGTTTAAGGTTTGGTATTGTGATGCCTCCTGCTTCACTCTTCTTGCTACTGATTTCTTTAGCTATTCAGGTACTCTCATTCTTTCAAATGAATTTCATGATTGCTTTTACTATTCTATGAGAAATGACATTGGCATTTTAATTGGAATCTCATTGAATCTATAGAGTGCTTTGGGTATCATGGCCGTATTGACAATATAGATTCTGCATATCTAAGAGCATGGGAGATCTTTCCATCTTCTAAGATCTTCAATTTCTTTCTTTACTGTCCTGTCGTATTTATTGTAGAGGTCTTTCACCTCTTTCGTTAAATTGATTCCCAAGTATTTTATTTTATTTTTGAGGCTATTGTGAACGTGGTAGTTTTCCTTTCCAAGGATTCATCACTGATGTATAGAAATGCATTTGGTTTAATTGTGTTGATTTTTTATATCTTGCTACTTTGCTGAATTCATTTATTAATTCTAGAAGTCTTCTGGTGGAATTTTTTGGATCTTCTCATTATAGAATCATGTCATCAGCAAATAATTATAGTTTGAGTTCTTCTTTTCCTATTCATATCCATTTGATTTCTTTCATCTGTCTAATTGCTCTGGCTAGTGTTTCACAGACTATGTTGAATAGCAGTGGTGATAGAGAACATCTTTTTCTTGTTCCTGTTTTTAGAGGGAATGCTTCCAATTTTTCTCCATTTTGGATGATTTTAGCCTTGAGTTTAACATAGATAGCCTTTACAAGGTTGAGGTATGTTCCTATTATTCCTAGTTTTTCTAGTGTTCTAAACATAAAAGGTGCTGTATTTTGTCAAATGCTTTCTCTGCATCAATAGATAAAGTCATATGATTCTTATCTTTAAGTCTATTGATGTGATGGATTATGTTAATTGATTTCTGTATGTTGAACCAACCTTACATCCCTGGAATGAACCCACTTGATCATGGTGCACTACATTTTAAATATGTTTTTGATGTGAATTGCCAAAATTTTATTAAGAATTTTTGCATCTAGCCAGGTGCGGTGGCTCACGCTTGTAATCCCAGAACTTTGGGAGGCTGAGACAGGAGAATCGCGAGTTCAAAGCCAGCCTCAGCAATGGTGAGGCACTAAGCAACTCAGTGAGACCCTGTCTCTACATAAAACACAAAATAGGGCTGGGGATGTGTCTCAGTGGTCAAGTGCCTCTGAGTTCAATCCCTAGTACCAAAAAAAAAAAAAAAGAATTTTTGCATCTATGTTCATCAGGGACATTGGTCTGAACTTTTCTTTCTTTGTTGTGTCTCTGTCTGGTTTTTGAATCATGGTGATACTTGTCTCACAGAATGAGTTTTGAAGTGTTCCCTCTTTTTCTATTTTGTGGAATATTTTGAGGAATATTGATATTAATCTTTTTAGTAGGTCTTGCAGAACTCAGCTGAGAATCCATGTGGCTCCGGGCTTTTCTTGGTTGGTAGGCTTTTAATGATGTCTTCTATTTCTTTGCTTGAAATTGATCTGTTTAAGTTGTGTATATCCTCCTGGTTCAGTTTGGATAGGTCATATGCTTTTAAAATTTTTTTGGTGTTTTCAGGGTTTTCTATAAATTTTCAAAATAGTTTCTAATTATCCTCTCAATTCCAGTAGTGTCTGTAATGATATTTCATTTTTCATCACAAATTTTAATAATTTGTGTTTACTCTCATCTTCTTTTCATTAGGGTAGCTAAGGGTTTATCAATTATTTTATTTTTTCAAAGAACCACTTTGTTGTTTTTCAATTTTTTGAATTTCTTTTTTTCACTTCCATTGATTTCAGCCATGATTTTAATTATTTCCTGTCTTCCACTTCTTTTGTTGTTGGTTTGTTTTCTTTTTTCTAGGGCTTTGAGATGTAGTGTCAAGTCATTTATTTGTTGATCTTTCCTTCTTTTAATGAATGAGCTTAATACAATGAACTTTCCTCCTAGCACTGCCTTCGTAGTGTCCCAGAGATTTTGATATGTTGTATCAGAGTTTTCATTTATCTCTAAGAATTTTTTTCTCTTCCCTGATGTCTTCTGTTATCAATGTGTCATTCAATAGCATATTATTTAGTCTTCAGGTGTTAGTATAATTTCTATTTCTTAATCTGTCATTGATTTCTAATTTTATTCCATTATGGTCAGGATGCAGGATATTATCTTAATTTTTTTAATTGCTAAGACTTGCTTTGAGGCATAACATATGTTCTACTTTGGAGAAGGATCTATGTGCTGCTGAGAAAAAAGTGTATTCACTTATTGATGGATGGAATACTCTATAGATGTCTGTTAAGTCTGAATTATTGATTTTTTAATTGAGTTCTATGATTTCTTTCTTTAGTTTTTGTTTGGAAGAGCTATCCTGTGGTGAGAGAGCTGTATTAAAGCCACCAAGTATTATTTTATTACAGTCTATTTGATTCTTTAGTTCAGAAAGGTTTATTTGATGTATGTAGATGCTCCATTATTTGGGGCATACATATGACTCCCTTAAGCAGTATATAATGACCTTCTTTATCCCTTATGAATATCTTTCATTTGAAGTCTACTTTATCTGATAAAAGGATGGAAACCCCTGCTTGTTTACATTGTCCATGTGAGTAATACATTTTTTCCAACCCTTTTACTTTCAGTCTGTGGATGTCTTTTCCTGTGAGATGAGTCTCTTGAAGGCAGCATATTGTTTTGATTTTATTTATTTATTTTATCTGGTCCTTAAGTCTATGTCTTTTAATTGATGAGTTTAGACCATTCAATTTCAGGGTTATTATTGAAATATAATTTGTAATCCTGTTCATTTTGGTTTATTTTTGGTTTTTACTTTGATTTGCTTTCTCCTCTGACTGGCCTTTCATTTAGTGTAGTCGCTCTCTTTTTATATTTTTATTGTTGGTTATTATTTCTTCCTAATGGAATATTTTGCCAAGAATGATGTGTAGTGCAGGCTTTCTCACTGTAAATTTTTTTAACTTTTGTTTATCATGGAAGGTTTTTATTTCATCATCAAATATGCAGCTTAATTTTGTTGGATATAAGATTCTTCATTGGCATCCATTTTCATTCAGAGCTTGGTATATGTTGTTTCAGGATCTCCTGGCTTTGAGGGTCTGGGTTGAGAAATCTGCATAGATCTGAGTGGGTTTTCCCATATATGTACTGTGAAAATTTTCTGGCTTTTAAAATTCCATCCTTATTCTGTATGCTAAGCATTTTCATTATAGTGTGCCTTAATGTAGATTTGTTGTAATTTTGTACATTTGGTGTTCTGTAAGCCTCTTGTATTTGATTTTCCAATTCACTATTCATGTGGAAATTTTCTTTTATTATTTTATTGAGAATGTGCATTCCTTTGGTTTGAAATTCTGTGCCTTCTTCTATCCTGATAAATCTTAGATTTGGTCTTTTGATATTATCTGATAATTCTTGTATATTCTGTTCATGGTTTCTTACCATCTTCACTGCGTTTGTCAACTATATTTTCAAGAGTGTTTATTTTATCTTCATTACCTAATATTCTGTCTTCCAAGTGATGTAGCCTGCTGGTGATGCTTTCTATTAAACGCTTTGTCTGGTTTATTTTTTCCTTTATTTTAAGAATTTTCACAATATCTAGCTCTTTCTTAAAGTAATATTTTGCTACCTGCATTTGCTTCCTCATCTCTTTGTTGGTATGATCAATGGTTACCTTTACTTTCTCTCATCTCTTTGTTGGAATGATCAATGGTTGTCTTTATTTGCTCTTTTATGTGGTTGTAGTTGGAGTGATCTATTTTTGCTTGTATTTGCTCACTTAAGTCATTCTTTAATTCACAGATCATTTTAATGACATACATTAAATGTATGACATTAATGTATGTAATGTACATTTAATGTACATTAAATTTATGACATTAAATGTATGTAATGACATACATTCTGAATTCTTTTTCTGGCATTTTATCAACTGTGCTGTCAATGGATTCTATTATTGTAGTATCTTGGTTTGTTTGGGGCACTTTCTTCCCTCATTTTTTCATGTTGATTATGTATCTTCCTTTCTTGCAATGCTGAGCTGAGGTATTGCAGTTTCTATCTTATAATCTTGTAGTGACCCTACAGATTACCTGTATCTCACCTTGGAGTTCACTTACAGTCCCCAGTCGGTGTCTCCAGATGGACACTACTGCCACTAAAGATGGTGGTGGCTATAGTGGAAGTAACTAAAAATGGCAGTGGGAGTTGCCCAAGATGTATGCAAACACTTTCAGAGTTGGGGCTAAAAGGGTGGGACTTACAATGGCTTTGGGCTGATTGGAGATGCAGTGCTGTGATGAGCTGCTGCCTCCAGGCCCTGTCTGTTGTCCCAAGGTAGAGGCTGCTACATGGGAATAGCTATGAGAATGGCTGCAGTGTCCCTAGATGGATACAGGAAGGGAGTAACAGCATAAGTATCCACTCTGTGCAGGTGTGGTCTTGGGTCTGGGCTCTCACACAGACTTTTAAGGGAAGTTCTAGCCTAATCTTTGCCTGGACTCCCTCAGAGTGCCCAGGTGGTGGGGCTGGGCCTGGGCCTGGCCTCCTGTGGATCAGCAGTGGCTCTAATGTGGAACTAGGGGTGGTCCTGGGCCTCACTTAGGCCCAGTCTCCCACAGGGTCCCCAGAGGCAGTCCTCTGCCTGGGTCTGGGTTCCCCTGTGGGTCAGTGGATTGGCAGGTAGCATTCTTGGGACTGACCTTCACTGGGCTGCTACAGGGATCCCTGAAGGTGGTCCTGGCATTGGCCACTGCTCCTGCTGGTCAGAAGGGGCTCTGGTGTGGATTCCCAAGTTTTTAATAAGACTCCTAATGTTCAAGAAATAAAAACAAGAACTAATAAGTGGGATAAGTTCAAATTAAAAATATTCTGCATATCAAATGTAACAAGAACATGAAAAGATGGAAAATAATCTTTACCTAATATTCCTACAGGCAATTAATTAACAAAATATATAACATAAAAATCTTAACAAAAAACAACCTTGTAACCCTATCAATAAATGGGTAAATGAACTAAACAGATGTTTTGCAAAAGAGGAAATAAAAATGTCCAACAAATGTATGAAAAAAATATTCAGCATCCATAGATGTCAGAAAAATGCAAATCAAAAGTACACTCAGATTTCATCTCACCCTAGGCAGAATGGAAATTATCCAGAATACAAAATAAATGCTGGTGAGGATACTGGTAAATGGCACAACCATACATTGTTGGCAGGACTGCAAATTGGTACATCCACAAGAGGAAGCATTATGGAGATTCCTCACAAAACTAAAAGTGTACCAAATATGGGACCCCATTACCTCTTTGATATTTATCCAAAAAAAATCTAAAATAAGCATACTCAAGGAATACATGTATACTAATATTTATTAATGTATATCATTACTGATAGCCAAGGTATGAAACCAGTATAGGTGACCCTCAATAGAAAATTGGATTTAAAGAAAAAAACATATAACACAATGGAGTTTTACTTAGTCATGGAGAAAAATAGAATTGTCCTTTGCTGAAAAATGAATGGAACTAGAGAATTTCATGCTATGTGGAATACATGATTGGAATAAAGTCAAGGGTCTAATCTTTTATATGTGAAAGATTAATATAAATAAGGATTTTTTTTAAATGAGAGCACTTCTCAGGAAAATAGAAGAGGGACAGTAGAGTAGAGGGAAAGGATTGAAGGAGAGGGAGAAATAATGAGAAAGTAGAGGAACAGAAGAATGAAATTAACTATGCTAATTTCATTTCATGTTAACTAACATGTTGTGTACATGTGTAAACATATAAATATGAAAAATGAATCATACTTTTGTGTATAACTATTAAGTGCAAACTTAAAAATAAACTTTCAAAATAATAAAAAAGAAATCTTATGATTTGTTGTAATGTGAATTATGTGTACCTTATTTTATAGTTTGACTTGTGTAAAGTCAAGAAAAAGTATTTGAAACTGTATTTGAAATGTATTTGAAAATATTTTTAAAAACATGCTAAGGAAAATATTTTTAAGGGTATCATATGATAAATCATATATTAAATTATGAAAAATTAACTCAAAGACACATGAAGAAAATTATTACCAACATCACTAATCATTAGAGAAATACAATTAAAACCCACAATAAAGTATAACCTAACTTTAGTAAAAATTGCTGTTATCCACAGGACTAAAATTGGTGGATGTGTAAAGAAAGGAAATCCTTGAATCCCATTGGAATATAAAGTAGTATATTGATTACAAAAAGTAATATACATGTTCCTCAGAAAATTAAAACTTGAGCTACCGTATGACCCAACAATTCCACTATTGGTCACATAGGCAAAAGATATAAAATCAGTACTTCTAAGAGACATCTGCACTTCTATGTTCATTGCAGCACTATTCACAATAGCTAAAAAATGGCAGCTACCTTATTGTCCATCAACTGATAAATCGGTAAAGAAAATGTGTTGTAGATGGAATACTATAAGTCCATCAAAGAAGAATGATATCTTGCCATTATTGACAATATGAATGAAACTTGAAATAATTTTGTTAAGTGAAATTAAGCAATTGCAGAAAGATAAATACTGTCTGAGTACACTCATATATGCAGTATAAAATGAAATAGATCTCATAGAAATTGGAAGTAGAATGCTGATTACTAGAAGTTGAAGAGAGCATGGGGCCAAAGAATAGTGAAATGTACATTACTATAATAAGTTATATCTAGGAGCCATACACTATTTTCCTACTCCAGTTTTGTGACTATAGATGACATTAATACATTTTATAAACGTAGATAGATTTTAATCTTTTACCATAAATGTATGATAAATGTTTGAGGAGACTGATACATTCAACTTGATTTGAACATTACACAATGTATACATGTATAAAATTGCATTTTTATTAATGATTACATTTTTAGATGTTTGTGAATTAGACACAAATAAATTAAAAAACAAATTAAAATTTATAGAAACTAAAATTTAATTGAAAAATAATAAATTAAATCAGTATTCACTAGGCATTGGTGCTTTGGTCTTGGAAGCTCTAGCCTCTAAAATTGCAAGCAATATATTTTTACTGATTATAAATTATTCATTCTAATGTATTTTGTTATTGAAGTTCAAAGAATGTTATAAACTTTCTACTTAAAGATTATATTTCTGGGGCTGGGATTGTGGCTCAGCGGTAGAGCGCTTGCCTCGCATGCGTGAGGCCCTGGGTTCGATCCTCAGCACCACGTACAAAGCAATAAAATAAAGACATTGTGTCCATCTACAACTAAAAAAAATAATTTAAAAAAAAAGATTATATTTCTGCTGCTGGCATTAACTTTTGTAATAATATATTTCCATTTTCATTATCTCAAAATATTTATTCACCTTTTGAATCTTTTTTGTTTGTTGTTAAAGGTTTGATATGATTAAACTTCTGTCTCTTTCTCTTTGATATATCCAGTGTTTATTGTTTGTAATCACCATGAGGTTGTATAAAATATTTTATTTTTACAGTGGTGTGTTTTAAGCTGATAGTGACTAAATTTAAAGCATATGCAAAATCTGTACAATCTTGCTTGACTGTTGCATTTGATGGTTTTGTTATCACAGTCTACATGTTTTATAATATATATCCAAAAATAAATTGTTAGGTGTGCAGTTATCATACTTTTGTCTTTGAAGCATTTTTCTATGTTTTAGTGATTTAACTATCACCATTACATTATCGATTATTCTGAAATTGGCAGTGTACTTAACTTTATCAGCCAGATTTATACTTCATTATATTTCAATATTACTGATTAGATTCTTTCATTTCTTTCAAGAACAATGTCATTCCTTAAGCAGATCTAATGGTGATGAACTTATTCAGCTTTCATTTTCCTATGTGATTTTTTATTTATATTTTATTTTTGAAGACTAACTTGGCCTAGTAAATTATTGTTGGTTGTCATGATCTTTTTTTTCTTTCAAAAATTTAAATATATCATTCTATTTTGTCATGGTCTACACAGTTTTGGTTTCAAAATCCACAAATAGACTTATAGATATACTTTTATATGATCAGATTTTCTCTTGCTGTTTTTTAAAATCTCTTTTGCTTTTGATTTTTTACTTTTTTTACAATGTACCTGTAGAGAACAGAATGTGGTAAGATGCTGGCGTGCTTGCAAACAGGACACTTAAGCATTAAAAGGTCAGAGCATATCTGCAAACAGAATGTTCTGCCAATAGTTTCTTCTTGATTCTCAAGGAACAAGTATACTTTGCACACAAGTATGCTTGTCAGCTCCTAAAAAGAAAGCTAACTTGAGGACAAATGAAACTAAGTTGATAAAGTAACTATGAATGCAGGATGTGTTCGGTAACTGACCTTGTATTTCTAACAATAAGCTTTATGCATGGGCACTATGTTATTGCTGAATCACTCCCCTTGGCTTTGTACCACTAAAAAGAATATAAAAAGGACCAGCAAAATAAAGTGTTAGATCATTAAGTAAGAAGCAGCTGTCTTCATATTCATTCCATTCGCATCTTTTTACAATGTATCTCAGTGAATTTCCCTTTGGTTTAAAGGTGTAACGGGATCTAAAGACTTTAATTATTTGTGTGTCCCCAGATATATGTCCCCAGAAGCATGGTTTGGATTTGAGGTGTCCCCCAAAAGTGCATATGTGAGACAATGCAAGAAGATTTAAAGGAGAAAAGACTGTTAACCCGATCAGTGAATTAATTCCCTGATGGGATTAACTGAGTGGTAGTTGAAAGCTCAAAACTAAAAAACTGAAATACACTACTTGACAGATCATTAAATTAAGCAAATCAATGTGCTATTGTTCATATCTTGTGGTTTATATTTCAATATATTTGAATTTACATTTTTTTTGTATTAGGGATTGTATCCAGAGATGCTTAACTGCTGAGCCACTTTCCATGCTCTTTTTATTTCTTTTAGACAGGGTCTTGCTATGTTGCTTAGGGCCTCAGTAGATTGCTGACACTGGCCTTGAACTTGCCATCCTCCTGCCTCAGACTACCAGTTATGGGGGATTATAGTCATGCACCACCATGGCCAATCCACATTGTGTTTTGTGTTTTAAGAGCCCTCCTCAAAAAACCAAAGGCAGAATGTTCTCTCTTGTATGTGGATGCTAACAAAATAAGAGAGGGAAAGATCAGTAGTTCTTTGTACTAGGCAAAGGGGAATGAAGGTAAGAAATGGGGCATGGGAATATAAACAAGAGTAGAATGAATTATACATATCTTTCCTATCCTTATAAATGAATGCATGATCAGTGTAACTTGACATCACATACAACCATAATAATGGAATCCTAATTGGAATTAGTTATGCATATTCTGCATATATGTCAAAATACACTCTATTGTCATGTAAATCTAGAAAAAACAAATTCTAAAAGAACCCTGTTAAGATATAATTTCCATGTCATATGATTATTTTTGTCAAAGCCAATAATTAAATGTTGTAAAAATATGTTCACATCGTATAGTAACACAACAACATAATAATTTTTTTAATCTCATGAACATATCCCTGAAGGTCAAGGGATGAAGTGGAAAGTTACAACCCTATAATCATTTATTCTTTCTAATTATCAGTCCATTTTTGAGGCTATTTAGGTGCCTCGCTTCAAGTTATCTTGTTTTATAAATACAGGAGTGGTTAATAAGGGTATTTATGAATAAAAATGGACATACTTTTTATCCAGGAAATTCAATTGCTTTTCCAGGCTATGGGCAAGGTATCTGGAAAAAGACCAAATCAGTTTATTGTAATAACAAAATAAGGCTTCTATGAATGCTCACTTATACATTTTATGCATATGTATTTTTAAGTTAATGGAAACAGATGTGTAAAGACAGAGAATTATAAAATACTACTGATCATTTCTGCCTAAAGATTACAATTAATATAACCCTAGAATAGAATCTAAGTGAGGCAATGATAGCAAGTAAGTGAAAAGTTAATTATTTAGACATTTTTGAAGAGTACTTCAATTTTATCAATAAGAGGATTACCTTGGTAATTTAGAGAAAATAACTTGATAGATTTTTGGAGACTCTTGGAATAATAATGCTTAGAAAATAATGATGTCAGCTGGGCACGGTGATTCATGCCTGTAATCCTCGCACTTTGGGAGACTGAGATAGGAGCATCATGAGTTCAAAGCCAGCTTCAGCAACGATGAGGCGCTAAGCAACTCAGTGAAACCCTGTCTCTATATAAAACACAAAAGAGGGCTGGGGATGTGGCTCAGTGGTAGAGTACCCCTGAGTTCAAGCCCTGGTACAAAAAAAAAAAAGAAAGAAAAAGAAAAGAATGATGTGTTCAGAAAATCACAGTGGCTATGAAAATTAATGTATACTTTGGATATCAGAAACATCTGACTATAGAATGGTGAAGAAGGTAAAATCATAAAAATAACTGAAATATGTGGCTTATTGGATGGAAAAGTAAAGCCATTTGTCATAATGAAGAACACAAGAGGAATATCAGAATGGGAGGGAAAATAGAGTGAGAAGATTTACTGAGTTGTTTGGGGCACACTCAGTAACAAGATGAATGACAACATTCACTCCTGTGTCAAGAAATATTCAAAGTTAGCCATATATGATTTAGATATAGAACTACTAGAGGAATTTATGGATCATATTAGTTTTTACATAGTTTTTTAAAGAAAAACCTATAATATTTTTCAGAATGGTTGTATTAATTTATAATTCCATCAGTATTATATGTGTTCCCTTTCTTCACATCCACACCAGAATTTTTATTGTCTTCAATCATAGTCATTCTAACTGGGGTGAAACAATATCTCATTATGGTTTAGATTTGCATTTTTTTGATGATCAATGAGAACACAATTGGGAATAATTGGTTCTGGTTTTTCTGTAGCAGCATAGAGTAACTATTGTTTAAAGCAATCTATATTTTTCAAAATTACTAGAAGCATATGAAATTCCCAATACATGAAAATGTTTAAATTTTGAATAAATGAAAATGCTTATGACCCTGATTTGATTATTATACATTTTACACATATTTCACATTACCATAATGTAACACAAAAAGATGTACAAATATTGTCTTAATTAAAAGTGATGAAAATATTGGGAGTACTCACAAAAGTATTTAAAGTATACCCAACATTAACATGTATACCATATGCCATGATTGACTGAATCAAAAATATGTAGAATTTGAACTAGAATAATGAATAACAATGAAGTGGTTGAACTTTCATCATCTAATAGCATGCTAACTTAATTATTAGTTAAAGATTAATCATTTCTACATATTCATTTATATGCATTAAAGAAAATTTATTTCCTCAGTAATAACGTTTTAGTTAACTTTTCCATTGCTGTGACCAAATCACCTGACAAGAAACTATTGGAAGAGAAATTTATTGTGGCTCATGTTTTCAGAGACCTCAGTCCATAAACGGCCAACTTAATTGTTCTTGGCAGAGGGCAGTGCAGAAAATCATGTCAGAAGTGTGTGCTGGAAGGAAGTGGCTCAGAACATGGCAATGAGGAAGCAGAGAGAGAGAGAGCTCCACTCACCAAGGGAAAAATATAAATCCCAAAGGCACATCACCAATGACCTACTTTATCCAGTCACACCCTACTTGCCTATGGCTCTTACCCAGTTACTCCATATCAGTGGATTAATCTACTGAATAGTTTTTACCTCTCGTAATCTAATCATTTTACCTCTGAAAATTCTTGCGTTGTCTCACATATTAACTTTTGGGGGACACAAAATACCTAAATCATAACATTCCACTTATGGTTCCCCAAAATCTCATGGCCATCTCACAATGAAAAATACATTTAGTCTATTTCCAGAAATCTCCATAGTCTTAACAGTTCCTGCATTTATCAAAAGTCTAAGTCCAAAGTCACTTCCAGCCAAATACTCAGCACAAACTCCTGCAGAAACCTAATGCATGTTAAATATATCCAACATGTAATGACACAGATTATTATTTTTTCATTTCAATGGGAGAAATGGTGCCATAGGAATGGACAGGACCAAAGCAATACCAAAATCCAACTGGGGAAACAAGTCCTATAGCTCTACATATAGCATCTAGAGCTTATGGTATTGTAATGTTCTATCCAAAGGGTTTGTATCGCTCTGACCCTATGGTTTTGCTGGTTGCTTCCCGCATGCCATCTCCCTTGGCTTGTTTCTGCTCAACTCCTGCCAATTTCCTGGGCAGACATTCCATGTTGCAAGCATCTCTTAATATTGGGAGTCTCCACTACAGCTTTGAGTTTCTTCTCACATCTTCAGACATCACCCACTCAAGGGCAGACTGTAGGGACTTCAATGCTTCTACAATTTGTCCAGCCTCTCATGCCATTCTCTGAAATCTTGGTGGAAACATCCAAGAACCCTTAATTCTAACTTTCTGCACTCCTGCAGAACCAGCACCACACGACTAATGCCAAGGTCTGCTATCATCACATGCAACAAACAAGCCTCTTGGGACCATGACTGCAGCAGCTTGAGTGCCTGCATGCCTGAGCATAGTTAAGCAATTCCCTAGTCCTCCTTGTGCAAGCAGAGTGCCTTCATGGTGTTGTCTCAAATGAATTTTTTACTTTTACACCCATGAGATTGAGATGGGTATGATATTGCCAATTCCTGAGATACATTTAAGCCATCTTTCTTGTCTCTGGGTAAAGCATTAGCAACTCTTTAATAAGTGTAATCATTAAACAACCACACATTACTTAGTTGCAGTTTTACTGGCTTTTTTTAGCCAAAATTCAACTTTTTCACATCTTTCTGCTCCTTATTGTCATAGTAAACTTGCCTAAAAACTTCTAGCAATATCCATGCCACTGACTGAATGTTGTTCTGTCTTGAATTTTTTCCACCAGATTAATAAGTCCACCACCTTTAAATTTAGTCTCACAGAAAATCTCACATCATGGGCAAAATATAAACAAGTTCATTACCAGAACATAACATGTAATACCCTTAGTACAAGATTTACCAAAGAGTCCTACTTTGAACTTTATGACCCCAGTCTTCACTGTCCCTGTTCCTTTCAGCATTCTGATTTAGGCTACCATTAGAATTGCCCATTAAACTCTGCTAACAAAAATGTAAAGCTTTTACAGCTTTCATCTCTAAACTTTCAAAATTTCTTCCCATGCAATCTAAACTCAAGGTCTTCTGAACCATAATTATCAAATTAGTCAGAGCAATAACCCCACTTCTTAGTACCAATTTCTATTTTAGTTTTCATTTTTTATCACTATGACTAAAAGACTTGATGCAAATTTAGAGGAGAAAAAACACGCTTTTGACTCACAATTTCAGAAGTTCCATTTATGGCTGGTTAAGTCCATAGCTCTTGGCTCAGGATAAAGCAGAACAACATGGTGGAAGAGTGTAGGGGAGTGAATTAGCAAAGGACATGACAACCAGGAAAGGGAAAGAGAATACTGATTACCAAAACAAAGTACAAACTCCAAAGGTACAAACTCCAAAGGTACACCCCTACTTCCACCAGTCACACTCTAGCTGCCTATAGTTACCATCCAGTTACTCCATATCAGTGGATTATTCCACTGATTAGGTTACACCTCTCATAATATAATCATTTCACCTCTGAAAATTCTTGCATTTTCTCACACATGAACTTGTATGGAATACCTCATATCTAAAAAATAACCAGTAGCTATTGTTTAGAAGACACAAATTTTTCTATAATGTATGCTGGCATAAAACAATTGGTAAACAAGAAAGACAAATAATTTAGCAAGTATACCCAGTTGATGTATCACAATGGCTTCCTTGTATGAAGATAATAGTTCACAAGTTGGGATATCTAGTGACAACAGTACAAATAAGTATTCTTTATTAAGTATTACATGTGGGTAAGTAGTAATTAAATGTATTCCTTGAAGTTTTCACAATGGTGGAGGCATAATTGTTCTATGCCTATAATTTAAAATTATTCTTTCTGTTGTTATTTAATACACTGTAAATACCCGTGTTCTCATAAGTTCTTTCTTGTGTAGGTGGAATGATATTCTCTACAGGGCTATCTTTTCTTTCATAACTATTTTATTTATACCATACTTCTGTGGAAAACACACCTTTTCCTTTGATATATTTCAGAGTAGCAATCAAAGATTATCAAGTCATTTTCATAGCCATTTATGTATAGTGAAGCTAGAATTAAATAAAAAACAAGAAGTATAAAGTTCTATACTTAAAAATATTTCCCAACTGTTCACAGTTTATAATACAACGGAAGACTGGATGAATATCTTCATAATGAATCAACTCACCATTGCAGTATGGCTCAACAAATAATCCTTACAAATAATTCCAACAAGGAAAAATCTCTCTCATTTACATTAATGGTCTTACAAACATACACACACACTTAACATATAGGTATGTATATATACATTTAAATTCATATGAATTAATCATAATTATGGGTTGTGTGGCTTATATGTGCATATATAAAACAAAATTTGATCAATTTTACTCCCAAATTTCACTTCTACCCTCTGTTTCTCTCTCCTGAGCCAGGTGTTGTGGTGCATGCCTATAATCCCAGTGGTTCAGGTTACTGAAGAAGGAGGATTGTGAGTTCAAAGCCAGACTCAACAACGTAGTGAGGACCTAAGGTACTTAGCAAGACCCTTTCTCAAAATAAAAAATATATTTTTAAAATGTTCTAGGGATGTGATTCAGTGATTAAGTGTCCCTGGTTTTATTTGCCAATACCAAAACAAAACAAAACAAAGCAAAAGGCCTTGAACTCAGTGACAAAAATTAGAGGCAAAATGAGGTTCACCAAAGAGAAATAGTAAAACTGCTTTTATAAGATATGACAGATATGAAAGTATAATACTCCTATTATACTTTGAAACTAATGGAGAAGAGATTAAGGAAATGAAAAAAAAAGGTCTGACTTTCCCCATTACACTCTTAATTCTAATAATATAAAGACATAAAGGATCACTATTCACCTGATGAATTGTGCTAAAACAATAAGACTGTCCTGTACTCTCCAATTATTTTTCCTCAGAAATCGAATAATTTGCTCAGAGATAATTTTAAAGTGCTGAGTAATTGAGATGTTAAAACCAACTGATAGGGCTGGGGTGGTGGCTCAGTGGTAGAGTGCTTGCTTAGCATGTGTGATGCACTGGGTTCGATTCTCAGCACCACATATAAGTAAATAAAATAAAGTCCATTGTCAACTTTAAAAAAAACTTTAAAGAAAAACAACTGATAGAACAAACTTTATTTGAGGAACCACCTGGCCTTGGGCTATTTTGTGTTGGAAGGCTTTCTATAAACATCTTAATCCTATTGTTTATAACTGGTCTGCTTAGGTTTTCTATATTTTAGTGCAATTTCTGTATTCATCATGTGTCTACAAATGTGTCTATTTCTTCTAGATTTTCTAATTAATTGGAATATCAGTTTTCCAAATTTTCTTAGTGATCCTCTGTATTTCATTGATGTTTATTATGCTATTTCCCTTTCCAGTTCAAATTTAATCAAATTGGATCTAGTCTTGGTTTCTTTTAGTTTGACTACATGTTTCCTTTTCAAAGAAAATTGTTACATTGATTTTTAAATTTTTTTATTTGTTTTAATTTGTTATACATGACAGTAGAATGCATTTATGCACTTTGATATATCATACATAGGTGGGGTGTAATTTTACATTTTTCTGATTGTATATGTTATAGAATCACATAGGTATTTACATAAGGTAATAATGTCTGTTTCATTCTACTATCCTTTCTATCCCCATGTCCCCTCCCCTCCCTTCCCTTCACTCTACCTAATCTAAGTAACTCTATTCTTCCCTAGTGCCCTCCTCCACTTATTGTGAATTAGCATTCACATATCAGAGAAAACATTAGGCCTTTGGTTTTGGGGGATTGTCTTATTTCACATAGTATGATATTCTCCAACTCCATCAGTTTTTATCACCAAATGCCATAATACCATTCTTCTTTAAAGCTGAATAATATTCCATTGAATATATATATACATATGAATTGAATATATATATTAATATATATGCACATATGAATTGAATATATATATGAATATGTATATGAATATACATATGCATATATAAATATATATAGATATATAGATATATATGAATATATATATCTGAATGAATATATATATTCATTGAATGAATATATAAATATGAATATATATATCATACATAATATATATTATATATAATATATATATCTATATATATCACATTTTCTTTATCCATTAATCTATTGAAGAGCACCTAGGTTGGTTCCATAGTTTAGCTATTGTGAATTGAACTGCTATAAACATTGACATGGCTGTGTCACAGTAGCATGCGGATTTTAAGTCCTTTGGGTATACAACAAGGAGTGGGATAGCTGGGTCAAATGGTAGTTCCATTCCAAATTTTCTGAGGAATCTCCATACTGCTTTCCAGATTGGTTGTACCAATCTGCAGTCCCACCAACAATGTATGAGTACACCTTTTCCCCCACATCATCACCAACATTTATTGATGATTAGCATTCTGAATGGAGTGAAATGAAATCTTAGCTTTGATTTGCATTTCTCTAATTGCTAGAGATGTTGAGCATTTTTTCATATATTTGTTGATCTATTATATTTCTACTTCTGCAAAGTGTCTGTTCAGTTCCATATCCCATTTATTGATTGGGTTATTTGGGGGTTTTTTTGGTGTTAATTTTTTGAGTTCTTTATATACCTGTATATTAATGCTCTATCTGAGGTGCATGTGGTAATGATTTTCTCCCAATTTATAGGCTCTCTCTTCACATTATTGATTACTTCTTTTGCTGAGAAGATTTTGTGTTTTAATTTACCCTATTTATTGCACTTTAGGGGTCTTGTTAAGGAAGTCTAATCCTAGATCAACACAGTGAAGATTTGGGCCTACTTTTTCTTCTATTAATCACAAGATCTCTGTTCTAGTTCCTAAGTCTTTGATCCACTTTGAGTTGAGTTTCTTGCGGGGTGAAAGATAAAGGTTTAATTTAATTTTGTTACATGTGGTTTTCCAGTTTTCCCAGCTCAATTTGTTGAACAGACTTTCTCCAGTGAATGTTTCTGTCACCTTTTTCTAGTATGAAATAACTCTTTGTGTGGGTTTTTCTCTGTGTCTTCTATTCTGTACCATTGCTCTATGTGTCTGTTTTGATCCCAATACCATGTCTTTTTTTTTACTATAGTTCTATAGGATAGTTTAAGGTCTAGTATTGTGATGCCTCCTGCTTCACTTTTCTTTCTCAGGCTTGCTTTGGGTATTCTGGGTCTCTTATATTTTGTCTCTTATATTTCCAAATGAATTTCATGATTACTTTTTTATTTTTATGAAGAATGTCAATGGGATTTTAATAAGAATTGCACTAAATCTATATAACACTTTTGGTAGTATGGTCATTTTGACCATATTAATTCTACCTATCCTGGAACATGGGAGATCTTTCCATCTTCTAACATCTTCTTCAATTACTTTCTTTAGTGTTTTGTAGTTTTCATTGTAGAGGTCTTTCACTTCTTTTGTTAGATTGATTCCCAAGTATTTTACTTTTTTTGAGGCTATTGTGAATGGGATATTTTCCTTATTTCTCTTTCAGTAGATTCATCACTGATTTATAGGAATTCATTTGATTTATGAGTATTGATTTTATATCCTAATACATTGCTAAATTCATTTATTAGTTCTAGAAGTTTTCTGGTGGAGTTTTTGGATCTTCTAGATATAGAAGATCTATAGTTTAGATAGGCAAATAGTGATAATTTGAATTCTTCTTTCCCTATTTCTTTTAAATTTTTTTCTTCTATCTCATTGCTCTGGCTAGAATTTCAAGAGCAATGTTGAATAAGAGTGGTGAAAGAGTGAATCCTTGTCCTGTTGCAGTTTTTATATGGAATGCTTCCAATTTTTCTCTATTTAGAATTATGTTGGTCTTGGGCTTAGCATAGATAGCTTTTACAATGTTAAGGTAAGTTCCTATTATCCCTAGTTTTTCTAGCTTTCTGAACAGGAAAGTGTGTTGTGCTTTATGAAATACATTTTCTGCATCTATTGAGATGATCATATAATTCTGTTTTTTAAGTCTATTGATATGATGAATTATATTTATTGATTTCTGTATGTTCAACCAACCCTGCATCCCTGGGATGAATCCCACTTGATAGTGGTGCACTATCTTTTTAATATGTTTTTGTTTGCAATTTGACAGCATTTTATTGAGAATATTTGCATCTATGTTCATCAGGGATATTGGGTTTGAAGTTTTGTTTCCTTGACATATCTTTGTCTGGTTTTGGTATCAGGGTGATATTCATCCCATAGAATAAGTTTGGAAGGGTTCCTTCATCTTCTATTTCATGGAATACTTTGAGGAGGATTGGTGTTAATTCCTCTTTGAATGTCTTGTAGAACTCACCTGAGAATCCGTCTGCTCCTGGGCTTATCTTGATTGATAGGCTTTTGATATTGTTTTATATATCATTACTTGAAATTGATCTGTGTAAATTGTGTATGACCTCCTCATTCAGTTTGGGTAGGTCATATGTCTCTAGAAATCTGTCAATGACTTTGATATTTACTATTTTATTGGAGTATAAATTTTCAAAATCATTTCCAATTATCTTCTGTATTTCTGACATGTCGTGACATTTCTTTCATCATCAAGTATTTTAGTAATTTGAGTATTTTTTCTTTTTCTCTCTATTAGCATGGCTAGAGGTTTATCTATTTTATGTATTTTTTCAAAGAATCAACTTTTTGTTTTTTAATTTTTTCAGTTGCTTCTTTAGTTTCAGTTTCATTGATTTTTAGCTCTAATTTTAATTATTTCCTGCCTTCTGCATTAGGTGCTGATTTGTACTTTTCCTAGGGCTTTGAGATGTCATTTATTTGTTTACTTTTTAGTCTTTTAATGAATGACCTCAATGCAATAAACTTTCTTCTTAGTACTGCCTTCATAGTGTCCCAGAGATTTCGATATATTATATTGTGAATCTCATTTACCTCTAAGAACTTTTTTAATACCCGATTGTTTTCACTATCCATTTGTCATTCAACAGGGCATTATTTAGTCTCCATTTGTTAGAGTAGCTTCTATTTTTTATTTTAGCATTGATTTATAATTGTATTCTATTGTGATCTGATAGAATGCAGGGTAATATCTCTGTTATTTGGTATTTACAAAGAGTTGCTCTGTGGCATAAGATATGATCTATTTTAGATAAGAATCCATGTGCTGCCAAGAAGAAAGTATATTTACTCACTGATGGATCAAATATTATATATAATATGTTTAAATTTTTGATTGTATTATTTAGTTCTATAGTTCCTTTATTTAGTTTTTGTTTAGAATATATGTCCAGTTAGGTGTGTTAAAGTCACCCAGTATTATTGTGTTCTGGTCTATTTGTTTCTTAAAATTGAGAAAGGTTTGTTTGATGTACATAGATGCTCCATTGTTTGGGACATAAATATTTACAGTTGTTATGTCTTGCTGATATATAATTCCTTTAAGTAATATGAAGTGTCTTTCTTTGTCCCTTATGAGTAAATTTGGCTTGAAGTCCACTTTATCTGAATTGAGGATGGAATCCCCTGCTTGTTTATGCAATCTATATAAGTGATATGTTTTTTTGTTCCCATCCTTTCACTTTCAATCTATGGATGTCTTTGCCTGTGAGGTAAGTCTCTTGGAGATAGAATATTGTTGATTCTTATTTTTTAATCCAGTCTGCCAGTCTGTGTCTTTTGATTGATGAGTTTAGGTCATTAACATTCAAGGTTATTATTGAGATATGACTTTTATTCCCTATCATTTTGATTTATTTCTTCTTTTTAATTTAATGACTTTTTCCCTTGGTAAAATTCCTTTAGTGCAATTCCTTCTTTTTTAAAAAAATATTTATTTTTCAGTTGTAGGTGGACACAATATCTTTATTTTATTTTTATGTGGTGCTGAGGATTGAACCCAGTGCCTCCCACGTGCTAGGCGAGCATGCTACCACCGCGCCATAACCCCAGCCCCTAGTGCAATTCCTTCTTTTGCTTGTTTTCACTTCATCCTCATGGAATATTTTTTTCAGAATGTTCTATAGTGCAGACATTCTAGTTGTGAAATTTTTTAATTTTTGTTTATCATGGAAGGTTTTTTTCTTATTCAAATTTGAAACTTTATATTGCTGAATATAAAATTATTTTTGACATCCATTTTCTTTCAGAACTCAAAATATATTATTCCAGGAACTCCTAGCTTTGAGGGTCTGGGTGGAGAAATCAGTAGAGATCCAAATTGGTTTCCCCCTATATGTAATTTGATTTTTTTATCTCTCACAGCCTTTAATATTTTTTCTTTATTCTCTGTGTTCATCATTCTCATTATAATGTATTTTTGTGTGGGTCTGCTGTAATTTTGTACATCTGGGGATCTGTAAGCTTCTTGTATTTGATTTTTCATTTCATTTTTTAGATTTGGGAAATTTTCTGATATTATGTAATGGAAAAAAAATGTGCAGTCCTTTGCTTTGAATCTCTGCCCCTTCATCTATTCCAATAACTCTTAAATTTTGTCTTTTCATGTTATCCTGTAATTCTTGGATATTCCATCTTGCTTTCTTACCATCTTCTCTGCATGGTAAGAAATATTTTGAAAATAATATTTTCAAAATTATATATTTTGTCTTCATTGCCTGAGGTTCTGTCTGCAAAGTGGTCTAGTTTCTTGGTGATGCTTTTTATTGAATTTATAATTTGGTTTATTGGTTCCTTCATTTTGAGGATTTCTGTTTGGTATATTTTCCCACAATCTCTAACTCTTCATTGAAATGATTTTTTATTTCTTTTATTTTTTCTTTGATTTCAATCCTTATACTATCCTTTCCTTCACATATCAGTTTAAGTGTGTACATTTTAAACTCCTGCTTGGACATTTCCTGTACTGTGTTGTCAGGAGATTCTGTTATTGGAGCATCTTGGTTTGTTTGGGGTGATTTATTCCCTTGTTTTTTCATGTTTTTCATATGTTTTATCATATACAGTGTGATCTAAGGAAGTAAAAATTCTGCCCTACAGACCTATAGTGGCCCTGAAAGTTTACAGCACCTCCCCTTTAAGAGTGAGACCAATATCCACAGCACTCAGTGCAAACAATATATTGACTAAACCTAATAGCTCCCACTAAAGCATCTGCTGCTTTCTTGCAATAAACCAAAATGATGAGTTCAATAACTGTCTACAGTATAAATGAAAATTTTCTAAAACAGTTTACAATTTCAAATGGTGGATTAGAAAACAGAAGTATGTGATGTTCATGAGGGATGAAGAGAGAAGTTAAAAGCAAAAAGTCATAGGAAGAGTGGAAGAGGAACTGACAGAGATTGGCTGTTGATTGGAGAAAAAGTGGGTAGAGAATCCGGGAAAACAGACAAGTTAGAGGAAGAATGCATAGAGAAAAAAATAAATATGTAAGAATACAACAAAACTGCAAAACACCATTCATATATCACCATCCTCCATTCACTGATTCATAAAAAACTCACTGCTCCAAATATGGTAGAGATGTTAGTGAACAGAAATAAAATAAAATAAAATAAGATAAAATAAATCTCAATGGAAAATCAAACTGTCTCTACTAGCATTCAAAAGTATCTTAGCCCTATCTCTGATGACTCACAGGACCACTAAACCCATATCATCTCTCTTAGACCCAGTCACTATCCTACCAATCTGGGCTTCAGATAACACAGGTTTGGCCACACTATAGTCCCAAGATTTCAACACTGCTACAACTTTCAGAGATACCACCAGGGATATGCTCCCACAAAGAAGCCACCCTGGGAAATGACGCCAAGATGCGGACCACTAGAACTCCCAGCAGGAAGACTCCAGGTGCAGCCAAAACCACAGGCACCCCCACACTGGACCTCCAGTTCCTGGCTATAGTCCCCAGACAGAGGTAGTTATGGTGGCAAACCTGCTGGCATCCTAACCACCAGGCCCTGGCCAGCATCCCAAGATGGATGTATCCGTGTGCAACCAAACTGTAGTGTCCCCAGCAGCAGATTTCTGTGCGGTGATGGCAGCCATAGTGGTGGGGGTTGGTGGCAGCAGTTGGTGAGTCATCTGTAGTGGGACAGTAGAAACAGTGGCTGTGCGGCTGCGGGGGCAGCAGCAGTGTTGGTGGTAGCAGTGTAGGCAGCAGCCCCTACTCAGAGAAAAGACCTCTGGATGTCAGTGGCAGTGGCCTTATAGGTAGTGGCAGCTAAGCCCACACAAAAGACCTCTGGGCACAGCAGCAGTGGCTGTGGCAACAGTTACATTGATCTTTGAGTTGATTTTCATCATCTATTTCTCCAATTTTTGCTCTGATCTTTTTTTAAAAGGTTTATTTATTTATTTTATTTTTTTAAACATTTTTATTAGTTGTTGATGGACCTTTATTTTCTCATTTATTTGTATTTTCATTTATTTATATGTGGTGCTGAGAATTGAACCTAGTGTGTCACACATACTGAGCAAGTGCTCTACCACTGAGCCGTAACCCCAGACCCTTGCTCTGGTATTAATTATTTCCTTCTTTCTACTGAGTTTGGACTGTGTTCTTATTTCACCAAGAACTTGAGATGCATCATTAGGGTGCTTATTTGGTATCTTTCTGAATTTTCTTATGTAGGTACATTTAGTTATAAACTTTCTCTTAGAACCACATTTATATTGTCCCACAGATTTTGGTTATATTTCTGATCTCTTTAGTTTTTTTAATTTTTTTTAGTTGTACATGGACACAGCATCTTTATTTTATTTACTTACTTATATGTGGTGCTGAGGATCGAACCCAGTGACTCATGCATGTGAGGCAAGTGCTCTACCACTGAGCTACAGCCCCAGCCCTTTTTAGTTTTTTTTTTTTTTTTTTGGTACTAGGGATTGAACTCAGGGCACTCGACCACTGAGCCACATCCCCAGCCCTATTTTGTGTTTTATGTAGAGACAGGGTCTCACTGAGTTGCTTAGCGCCTCACCGTTGCTGAGGCTGGCTTTGAACTCGCGATTCTCCTGTCTCAGCCTCCCAAAGTGCTGGGATTACAGGCTTGAGCCACCGCGCCCAGCTTAGTTTTTAATATTAGGTTAATCCCTCTCTCATTTCTTCTATGATAAAGTCACTGTTCAATAGTATTTTTCCAATTTATATGTGTTTGTGTAATGTCCATAATGTATTATGTTGTTGTTTTCTATCATCATTCCATTAAACTGTAATGAGGTGAAAGGGATCATATTGAGTTCTTGTCTGTTTGCTAAGAAATTTTGTACCAAAAAATAAGCTCTATTCTGAAGAAGATTCTATGGGCATCTGAAGAAAAAAAGGGAAATTCAGCTGTTTTTGAAAAAAATATTCCATAGATGTCCATTTGGTCCAGTTGATTTGTAATATTTTAAAATTCTGAACTCTCTTGATTGATTTTAGATGTGGATAACTTATGCATTAGTGAGAGGTGTGTGTTGAAATCACACAGTATTATTGTATTGGAGTCTATCTGACACTTTATTTGGAATAACCTGGGTTTTATGTAATTAGTTGAAGGAATATTTGGAGCATAAAAATTTACTATCAATATTAATAATTTTTAGATCATTCCATTTACCAGTATGAAGTGACTTTCTTTGTTTCCTTTGATTAAGTTTGGCTTTATGTCAGTTTTGTTAAATATGAGCACTGCTACTATCTTCATTTACAACTTTGAAATATCTTTGAATGTGTGGTGAATTGTTTACAGACAACACATAATCAGATCTTTTTTTAATCTATTCTGTGGGTATATATCTTAACTGTAGATTAACTTAACTTGAAACATTTACATTTAGTGATATTATAGAAAGATGCTTTATAATCTGAGAATGAAACCTTTGGATTCATTTCTAATGTTTAATTCAGCCCTAATTAATTCTCATTTACTTAACTATTCTTCTAATGAGATGCATCTATTCATGAAATCTGATTTTAACTTCTTTATGTAAGATTCTTTCAATCACTTTCTTTAATTGTGGCTGAATAGTCAGGAAATCTTTTAGCTTGTGCTTATCTTGGAAGATTTTTAGTTCCAATTTGATTCTGAAGAATCTTTTGCTGGATGCAGTGATCTTTTTTTTGGTACTGGAGATTGAACTCAGGGGCACTTGGCCACTGAGCCACATCCCCAGCCCTATTTTGTGTTTTATGTAGAGACAGGGTCTCACTGAGTTGCTTAGCACCTCACCATTGCTGAGGCTGGCTTTGAACTCGCGATTCTCCTGTCTCAGCCTCCCTAAGTGCTGGTATTGCAGGCTTGCACCATCGTGCCCGGCTCAGTGATCTTGATTTATATTTATTTTCTTTCTGAACTAAAACAAAAAAAAAAAAACAAAAAAAAAACCACTGTCCCAAGCCCTTCTGAATTCTGGGGTTTCTGCTGAGAAATCACAAATTAATGTGATTGGTATACTTGTAAACATGGCCTCACCTTTTCATCTTGAGGCTCTTATAAATCCATTTTTGTTCTGTACATTCAAAATTTGTTATAAGTGATGTACCTCAGAATCTAATATGTGAGGCTCTGAAAGAAAGAGTAGAAATAAAATGATTGAGCTATGAGAGGCATAACATAACAATGCATTAATAAACTGATACAGTTTCACTAGCTGGTGACTATAGGCAGGTATGGAGTTGCTGGTTTGGGTAGTGCCACAGCCCGTGTTCTAGACAGCAACACTGCTTGACAAGGTCCAGTGGGCTCATATGACTATTAGGCTAAAGTGTTTGTCTTTATTTTGTTTTTGCTTGGAACGATTGTTGGTGGGATAATAGCGATAATTATACTAATGAATGTTTTCTTGATAACCCTGAAGAAAAAACACTCTTGTCCAATTCTATGCAGAAGTTACCTCAGTCTGGGGTTAATGATTATATCACTCAGGAGCACAAACAGTCTCAGTCTCCTATTATGCCTTCCAGCCTTTTCCTAGGAAAGATAGAAAATCCCAAAAGCACATCTAGAAAACCCCCTTTTTGGGAGCCCCCATAATGTATATGACTTCATGAAAACATCTGCTTCTCCTAGGGAAAATACATTCCCTAGCCCATTTAACAGGAAATGTAGGCAGCTGATGTGGCAATTGCAGCAGCAGGAATTGTGAGCAACAAATCCTCCTACTGTACTCAAGCCGAAAGGTATAGCTTTGGTACAGCCAAAACCTGAAAAAAAGTCCTGGCCCAGGTGGGTTCCTCCTACCAGACATTCAGGTTCATATATAATCTTTGAGATGGCAAAGAGAGTTGCATGGCAGGTACCCAGATGAATAGTTACTACTCCAGAACCACCTCCTACAGTCACACAGCCTCCTTTACCTTGGACAGGAGCCTATATTTATGGAGAAAGATGGGTTTCATGTATAAAACTTTATCACTCTGGGAAAGAATCAGGAGATCTAGATGTTTACCTAGGGAAATAGAGTTAAAACTATGCAAGCAATGGTTTGAGCAAAACTTAAGTAATGGTAATTTGGGAAGATTTTATACTAGAAATAATATATGTAGATGATAGTGTAGAAGATGTGATTTTAGCCACGTAGACTAGCTATATAGAAACTTACTTATTCATTTATAGAAGAAGTAGAAACTTAAATGTCTGATGAAAACCACAAACCACAGTCTCACACTTAGTAGATTATTATTAGTTTTGCCTAGTTATTACATATTAGCACATATTAGCCTCAATGGTTATTCTTAGAAAATTAAGGTAATTGGGTTTAAGGGGATAGATGAGACTTTAATGATTTTAAGGTAAACATTAAGATAGGTTACAAAAAAAATATATAAATGTAGAAAACCTCTAGATGAAAGTAATAGATTAACATTTTGATAGGTCTATTTTTTAGCTTATTAAGTGTGTTTTTCTGTTTTAAGCTGGCCCAAATCTGTCATATGTAATTGTTAAATATAGAACATATGTTTTATGTATTTCCTTATTGTGGGATCTTATGGAATAACATCTTGCTACATTTGTATAATTAATAATGTATTCATTTATGATGATCTAATGATTTTAATGAAAATAGTCTATGAGAGAAAAAAAGGTTGCTGAACATTTTATGGGTATAAATAAAGCCCTGCCACTGAGCAAATTCAGACGCAGGTTGCACCACATCTGGTCTCTGTGTCTCATTTCCTGTCATCCCCTCACCAACATGACTCATCCCACCTCAGGGATGACACCTTGTGGAGGCTGGACCCCTGCAGAGTAGGTCCCTGGGGACATGAGTTTAGTGTTATTTTTTGTGTGTGGGTGGAGTTCTCTTTGCTTTCTAATTTTTATGTTATGGGCTGCTTTCCTCTGCCATATCCTTCTGCCTTGATATTCTCTCTCACCTCAGGCAATGGAGTCAGCTGTCTATGGGCTGAGACCTCTAAAACTGTAAGCACAAAAGATATTTCCCACTCTAAAGTTGTTTTTGTCAGGTCTTTTATCACAGTGGCAAAAAGGTTGACTAAAAAAAGAAGTTGGTAATAAGAAGTGAAGTTATTGTATTGAAATGATTGGGTTATGAGAGGCTTAACCTACTGAGTGCACTAATCCTCTGATATGGTTTAACTTGGTGGTAACTGTAGGCAGGTAGTGTGTGGCTCAAAGAAGTGGGTACATGGGGACATGCCTTTGGGGTATAAATTTTTTTTCTTGGTGAGTAAAGCACTCCCTCTCTGATTCCACATCAGCAAATCTTGAGTTGCTTTCCTCCTCTATGATTTCTGTCATGAGCAATGGAGTTGTCATTGCTCATCCTCAGCCCTAAGCAATGCAGTTGACCCATCAATGGACTGAGACTTTTGAAACTGAGCTCCTAAATAAACTTTTCATCCTAAAATTGTTCCTATCATATCTTTTGGTCACAGTAGCAAAAAAAAGCTGACTAAAACAGAAACTGGTACATAGAATTTGAGTCATTGTGACTAACCTGACCATGTGGTTGAGAAGCATTTGGACCTTTTTGAAATTTGTGGAAGAAATTTTGAAAAATTTAGAGATGCAAGATGTAAAAGTTTTAGAATGTTGTAAGTTGAGTTTAATGGGCAATGACTGTGGGAGCATAGAAGACCAGAGTACTGGCAGTATTATGGACAGTGAAGGGTTCATGAGATTTCAGAAGGAAAAGAAGACTGTATTGGAAATTGCATTAGAGGCCATTTGTGTTTTATTCTTTCTAAGAAATTATTTATATTTTCCCATGTCCTAAGACTACATGAGGCTGAATTTAAAGGTGAAGAACTAATTCATACAAAAGAAGAAATTTCTAGGCAGTTTGGAATTCAGGGGGTGACATGGATATTACTGGTGTATTTTGGCTGTTTGCTATGAAAATTAATACAAAGGAAGCAGAGCAGAGAGATGTGAAAAAAAGCTCACAGTTTGTGCAGAAAAATACAAGTCAATTTGTTACTAAAGAAGTTGTAGTTTTTAAAAAAGATTATAGCCACTTAAAAATGCTAAAGATTTTGCTAAAATATGATAAGAAAGATGGTTTGAGGGCATCTCAGGAATTGGCAAGACCACATCCATCTCTGCCTTAGGGTGTAAACATAAAAATTTCTTTGAGAATAGACCATGGGTGCTCTTGTGTAACATAGAAGGGCCTAAGAATTTGTTTCATCATACTCAATCACCCAGGCATACAAGATCTGCTCAGCTATAGTTCCTGGATTTTGGGCTACTGTTCAAGAAGGTGAAAGATATTGGCATTAATAAAGTGGTGTGGATTCTGCCAGCATGCATTATTCTAGAGTCAAGATGTCATGAAGACCTCAGCAAGATTTCAAAATAAGGCCTAGCTAAGCAAAGTGCTGTGAGATGCCCCTGAGAGGGAGATAAATGGAGAAATGAGAAGGAAGCCTAAACTGTTGCAGAGAACCATGAGATACAGAGATGCCAGTACCATGGAATATATGCCAGAGAAAGCTGCAGAAATCAAGCATATAAAGACAAGATAGAAGCCATGTGAGATTCAGCCAGCAAGGCTGTAGGAGAAGAGATACACAAGTCCTTTGCAGAAAACAATGCTATGTGCTCTGAATGCCGAACATGGAGCTACATGTTGCCCAACTGGATTTCAGTCTTGCTTTGTTTATATTTCTACTCTCTGGACCCCCATTTCTTCCTTTTGGTGTGGAAATTATTATGTCTTCATATATTAAATACATATAACTTGCTTTTGATTTTTGCAGGGGCTTATAATGAAAGTTTACTCTGAGTCTCAGGGGAGATTTTGGACTTGGACTTTGGGGCAATTCTAAAACTGTGGAGACTATTAGAACACTTAAAAATGGACTAAATGCATTATGTGTTGTAAAATGGGCATAAGCATTTAGGAGCCAGGGTGGAATGTTATAGTTTATATATGTTATAGTTTAAATATTAAATGTCCTTCAATGTCAGTTCTAAGACAAAAGTTTGAAACTTTGAGATCATACATTAAAACAATAGAAATATGCCAAATAAATAACCTAACATTCAGTCCATGTCCTTACAAAAAGAATAACAAACCAAAACCAAAATCAACAGAAGACAGGAAATAATTAAAATCAAAGATAACATCCATGAAATTGAGATTAAAAATAATAATAATTCAAATAAAAATAAGTTGGCTGTGTGAAAGAATTAACAAAATTGTAAACCCTTAGACAAGATAAATACAGAGTGAGGAAGAGGTGAAGGGTGGAGGTAGGGAGAGAGAAAGCTCATACTGTGAAAACCTATGATGAAAAAGGAAATATCACCTCAGACATTACTGAAATGCAGAGGATAATCAGAAATAATCATGAAAATTTATACTACAGTGTTAGAAATTCTTACATTGAAAAATTCCTAGAGACATACAAACTACACAAATTTAATCACAAGGAAATAGAAAATTAAACACACCAATTTTAAATAAGGATATTGAAGCAGCCATCAAAATACCCACAAAGAAAATATCCTAGATGGATGGATTTGCAGCATATTTCTACAAGAACTTTAAAGAAGAAATAATACCAATCATTAAAAAGTTATTCACCAAAATTCAAAAGGAGGAAACTCTTCCAAATACATTCTATTAGCTTCATATCACACTGATCCCAAAACAAAAGATACATCAAGGAAAAAAAACTTCAGAATAATATCCTTGATGAACATAGATTCAAAAATTCTTAATATAATATTGGAAAATTGCATACAAAAACACATTCAGAGATAATGCACCATGATCAAGTAAGTTTAATCCCAGAGATAAAAGAATGGTTCAACATATGGAAATCATTAAATGTAATTCACCACATAGACATAAAGACAAGAAGTACATGATTGCCTCAATAGATGTAGACAAAGAATTAATACAGCATAAATTCATGAAAAAGACACCAGAAAATATAGGGATAGAAGAGACATACCTCAACATTGTAAAAGCTATATATGTTAAATCCAATGCCAACTGCATTCTAAATGGAGAAAAACTGAAAACCTTCCCTTTAAAACCTGAAACAAGACAAAGGTGACCTTTTTCTCACTTCCATTCAACATAGTCTCTGAAACTCTAGCCAGAGGAATCAGGAAAATAAAGAAATTGAAGGGATACAAACAGGAAAAGAATTTATCAAACTATCTCTGTTTGCCAATTAAATAATTCTATGTTAAGAAAACTCCACCAGAAGACTGCTAGAATTTATAGATCAATTTAGAAAAGTAGCAGGATACAAAATTAACACCCAGAAATCAATTGTGTTCTTATACTCCAACAAAAACTCAGCTGAGGGGCTGGGATTGTAGCTCAGCGGTAGAGCGCTTGCCTCGCATGCGTGAGGCCCTGGGTTCGGTCCTCAGCACCACATACAAAGCAATAAAATAAAGACATTGTGTCCATCTACAACTAAAAAAAATTTTAAAAAAACTCAGCTGAAAGAGAAATTAGGAAAACTATCCTATTTACAATAGCCTCAAAAATAAAATGAAATATGTGGGACTCAATCTAATAAAATAGGTAAAGGATATCTACACTGAAAACTGCATAATATTAAAGAAAGAAAATGAAGAAGAATTCAGAAGATGGAAAAAAGACCTCCCATGTTCTTGGATAGGCAGAAATAATATTGTCAAAAATGCCAACTACCTAAAGCAATATACATATTGAATGCAATTCCCATTAAAATTCCAGTGATATTCTTCATAAAAATAGAGAAAGCATTCATGAAATTTGTCTGGAAAACTAAGAAACCCAGAATAGTCAAAGAAATACTTAGGGTGAAATGCGAAGAAGGAGCCATCAAAATACCAGACATTCAATTATACTATAGAGCTATAGTAACAAAAACAGCATGATATTAACACCAAAACACACATGAAGATCAATGGTACAGAAAGGAAGACAGAGACAAATCCTTAGAAACACAGTTATGTTACTCATACATAACAAAGGAGCCAAATACATACAAATCTACTCTGATTTGAGTTTTGTGCAGGGTGAGAAATGGGTTAAATTTCATTCTACTACATATGGATTTCCAGGTTTACCTACATCATTTGTTGAAGAGGCTATCTTTTCTCCTATATTTCTATAGTTCATCATTAAGAGCTTAAACACATTTCTGTCATACAGGTCTGCAGCTTATGCATAAAAAAAACCACCAGCAGAAGCAGATAATTTAGTTTCATTTCAAATTCCAATTTCAATATTTGTTTCTTTAGCATATTAAATATTCCATCATTCTTTCCTGGCCTGCATTGATTTTGTTTTTTGAGTTTTTTTTTTTTTTTTGAGAAATCTTACAATAATTATATTGAGAATACTTTGGATGTGATGTATTTGGTATTTCTTATCTCTTATTACTTTAATAATTTTTCTTTATTATTTATTTTTGATAGCTACCTTATTATGTATCTTGGTGACCTACTATTTGAATTCAGTTAAAGTTCTCTAAATTTCCTGTTGCTGGAATTTAATATTTTCCTCTAGATTTGAGTAACTCTCAGTACATTGTTTCTTCCAATATGTTTTCTTTTTTAAATTTTTTGTTTGTTCTTTTTAGTTATACATGACATTAGAATGACATATTATACATACATGGAATATAACTTCCTATTTTTGTGTTTGTACATAATGTGGATTTTTAGTGGTCATATATTCATATATGAACATAGGAAACTAATATTTTATTCATTCTGTCTTTTCTATTCATATCCCCCTTCCTTTCCTGTAATTACCCTTTGTCTAATCCATGGTACTTCTATTCTCCCATCCCCTCCCTTATTATGTGTTATCATCCACATATTAGAGAGAACATTAGGCCTACAGTTGTCTATCTGGAGACTCAATCTGGCTTAAAACTTCTATGATAATTCTGAATGCAACATCTCAGTTTTGTGAGTGAACTTTGATTTTGGTATTTCTTTGCTTTTTTATTTTTTTAAAACCAGATTGAATCTACAGATACTTAACCACTGAATAACATCCTTAGCACTCACTTTTTGTTTTTTTAATTTGAGACAGGGTCTCACTAAGTTTTTTAGGTCTTGCTAAATTGCTGAAGCTAGCTTCAGACTTGTGATCCTCCTGCCTCAAACCTCCAAGTCCCTGGAATTATAGATGTGAGCCACCAGCTTTTGCCTGGTACTTTTGATTGAGATTGTCTGCTAAAAATAACATAGAACTACCTCCAAGGTATGTTCCTAGGTCACTGCCATGATCACTCTGAGCAATGCCACCTTTCTTTGTTTCTACACGACTCCAAGTGTTCCAGCCATGACATAACCATCATGTGTTCCCAATGAACTGAGACAAGAGTCTCAATATAGAGAGACATCTTTAATACTGGGTGTTATGGTTTAGATATAAAGTATCCCCTAAAAGTTCATGTGTAGCACAATTCAAAAAAGTTTAGAGATGAAATGATTGGGTTATGTTAACACACATCTAATCAGTGTGTTAATCCCTTGATAGAGATTAACCAGTGGTGAATGTAGGCTTTAAGGGTGGGGTAGGAGAAGGTGGGTCATTGGGGGAATGCTGTTGGAGTATATATTTGGTGAGCTGAGGTTAGACTCCTTTTCTGCTTTCTGATCATCATGGCCCTCCACAACACTCTTCCATCATGAAATTTTGTCTCAGCTCAAGCCCTGAGAAATGAAGTTTGCTGTGTATGGACTGAGATATCTGAAATAATGATCCTCAAAATAAACTTTTCCTCCTCAAAATTGTTCTTGCCAGGTCTTTAGGACACAACAGTATAAAAGCTGACTAAAACACTAGTGAAGCTGGATTTCTGACTCTATTTTCCATTTGCAATAATAAAAACTGTAGGGAAAGCTAAGTTATATGTGGTCATATATCAGCTTAGAGGAGAGAGAAGAGTGTGACAGAATACCATTCCTCCTACCTTCTTGTGTTTTGAGTTAGTTCTATAGTGCACATGGGTGGCTCTGGCTTATGTCTATGATTTTATATTTTCTCCAAAAATGCTATTTTCTGTGGATAGTTAAGTTTTCTGTTGGAAGGGAAAAGAAGTTTGGAACTCCTATTATCTAATCTTGCTGATATCACTCATCCTGGTTTTTATTTTACATGGACTGACCTTGTATGGGAAAAGATCTTCACCATCAACCCACACAAACATTTTGGGAATATTTCATAACCTATGCTAGTTCAAACTGTTTTCTTTGTTCTTAGTGGCCCATAGGCTTTGATAGTATGACAAGTCCCATCAACACTCTGAAAGAAAATGACCAGTTCAATTTGTCAGACATCCTGAGGTAAGGTGGGTCATTGGATGTGCAGTATGTACATCCTTTTTCCTCCCTCTGTAGAAGTTAGAGTCTGGGATATTTTATCCACATAATCTGTAATAAGGAAGGGGTGTGTGGATATTGTTAATGACAGAATGAATTGATATTTTTTCATTGTCCCTAGGTAGCTAGAGAGTGCCATATCCATTCAAGGATTCCAAATAAACTAGGCAGTAACTGTCCTTTTGATAACTTCTGAAAATTTGGGGTATTGGACTGTAGTAAACCTTTTTCTCCAAGGAGAAACTTAGAGCCAATGCTCTTCAACTTCTGTTTTCTTTTTGCTTGTTTGTTTGTTTGTTTTATTGTCAGGAGAAGTAGCTTCATTGATCTCCAACCTGCCATCTCTGGAAGAAGCTGGGAGAAGCTGGGATATTTTTTGACTCCTGATTGTATGACATTATTCCAAGGGTTGAGATAAGACAGTATCTCAAAGTTTCCTGAAGGGTCTCTATGTGACTGGTTTAACACATGCCCAGTGTTCAGACAACTTTTAATTGGGTTTTCAGTTTTGTTTTAGTCAGCTTTTTTACCATTCTGACTAGATGACCTGATAAGAACAATTAGAAGAGGAAAAGATTATTTTGGGGCTCATGGGCTCAGAAGTTTCAGTCCATAGATGGACAATTCCATTTCTCAGAGCCAGAGGCATGGCAGGACACCATGGCAGAAGAGTGTGTAATGGAGAAAAGCATCTCAGAACATCACAATATCAATGAGAGTGAGAGAGAGATCTACTCATTAAGGACAAATATATACCTCAAGGCATGTCTCCAGGGACCCATCTCCCCCAGCCACACCTTGCCTGCCTACATTTACAACCCAGTTAATTCCTATCAGGGGATTGATGCACTGATTAGGTTAAGGCTCTCATAACCCAGTAATTTTACCTCTAAATTTTTGCACTGTCTCACACATGAGCTTTTGGGGGACACTACATATCTAAACCATAACATTCCATGCCTAATCCCAAAAAGCTCATGCATATCTTACAATTTAAAATAAATTTGGTCCACTTTCAAGACTAATCATAAGCTGGGCAAGGTGGAACATGCCTGTAATCTCAGCACTTGGGGAGGCTGAGACAGGAGAATTGCAAGTTCAAAGCCAGCCTCAGCAATAGCAAGGCACTAAGCAACTCACTAAGACCCTGTCTCTAAATAAAACACAAAAATAGGGCTGGGGATGTGGCTCAGTGGTCAAGTGCCCCTGAGTTTAATCCCCAGTACCAAAAAAAAAAGAGTAATCATAGTCTTAACAGCTTTATCATTGTCCAAAAGTACAAATCAAAACTGTCCTCTGAGACTCAGGGCAAACTCTCAGTGTGAGTCCTTGTAAAAATCAAAATTAAGTTACATATATCCTATATGTAAAGGCACACAGTAAACATTTCCATTCCACAAGGGATAAATAAGAGTGTAGTAAGAAGGAATGAGACCAACACAAGACTGAAATACAGCTGGGCAAATAAGTCTTGTAGTTCCACACCCAGCATCTGAAACATGTGGCATTGTGAAATTCTCTACAAAGAGATAGCTTAGCTCAGTCCCTATGGCTTTGCTGGTAGTATCCCACCTGACCTCTCTATTGTCTTGTCTTTGCTCATTTCCTGAAGTTTTTCTGGCATACTATTGTTTGAAGTCATGCCTCGTGGGTCTGCTCGATGAGTTGGGGTCCTGAAAGACAAAAAGGGATCTCACAGGACGAGTCTTTGGGGTACTGGGCGATAAAAAGAGGTCTTCAGGGAAGATAAAGTGGGGTCTCACAGGACGAGGTTTGGGGTGACAGTCCGTGGAGTCACTCCACCCAGACTCTGGGGTAGGTAAGACTGCTGTGCTGGAGCGAGATGTAGAACCTATTTAAACCAGGAAGTACAGAGGCTTATATAGGGTCCTCAGACCAATCATGGCCCCAAGATTATAACCAATGACAATGAGGCACATTCTGCTGGGCATG
Organism: Xerus rutilus; assembly: GCA_028644305.1. Classification (NCBI taxonomy): domain Eukaryota; kingdom Metazoa; phylum Chordata; class Mammalia; order Rodentia; family Sciuridae; genus Xerus; species Xerus rutilus. Next base: position 77,798,396 of record CM053417.1, on the reverse strand, counting down.
GGTTTCATTACCACAGATTGGGAAAAGAAGGAAGGCAGGGGTTGAAGGTATGGGGAGTGCTCCTACAGCATACCTTCCATGGTATTGGTATTTCTTAATCTCAGGGGTCTCTACTGCAGTTTTTGCATCCTCCTCACATCTCCATGAAATATTTTTTCTGGCATGCAGCCACCCACAAAACATCAACAAAGGATTCTCCAGTAGGGGCAACAGGAAATGAAGAAAAAATTAGAGACAAAGGAGACACAAAGACAATTTCACTTAAAGCCTGGGCCAGGAGGGAAAACTGCACTCTAATGGAGCAGCTGTGACACAAAACTAGCTCCACAAGTTTATTACATAGGGTCTCATAATCAGGAAGTTAAACTATAGGGATATTGTAAATTTTTAAAGACTTGTAAGTTGCAAGAAGCTTCTTTGTCTATTAAAAAGAGAACTAATAATATTTTTCAGCAGATATACTATTGTTACAGTGTGAAATGGTCAATCTGAAGTATCATCTTTATTGGATTAAGAGATGTTGAAGATTAAGGGGCTTATGAGTGTGTCAGTGAGGGTGTGTCTAGGAATGATTGGCATGTGAGATAGCCAACTGAAATGGAGACCTCCCTAAGCATGGGCAACACAATCCAATAGGATGATGCCTTGGATGGAACAAAAGTTGTAAAAACAAAGAAGCAGCAGCAGATGCAAGCTTGATTCTTTGTGAACAGGTTCTCGATTGCTGCTGTGATCATCTGAGGATATCAGACTCTCACTTCTTAACTTTTCCAAAGCCCCCTTCCCACCAGTGATTCTCCAGAAGCCTTCAGTCTCAAACTGGAGTAGCACCATTGATCCCTCTTATTCTTCAGCCTCTTGGACTATTCAGCTTCTAGTTCTTCCAGTTTCTCAGCTGCAGTCATGCATAACCAATCTGAAAACTGCTAAGTGTGTTCTAAGGAGATTATTCTCTACTGTAGTTATAGGGCAAGGTTGCTGAAAAGCAAACACAAACTCTAATCCTGCAATTGACTGAAGTAAGATGGAAATTTAACTCTCAGCCTCGGAATGCATCTGCAGTTAAAGTGAGGGCTCTGCTTGGAAAAGAATGGAATACTGCAAATTGGAATGATAATGTATGGGAGGAGCCTTAAGGGGCTAGGGTCACTAAACTCCCATATTCTGATGAGTTTATTTTGCCAGAAGTTGTTGAGCCCCCACCTTTAGCCATGAAGAAAGCATTCCTACTTCCACCCTCTGTGACATTGACATCTCCACCCTCCTTGGATGGAACAAATCCTGCTTTGCTTGTGGAAACAGCAAAAACTTTCTGTGGTTCAGTTTCTCAGCATGAAAATATTTACACTCCTCGGGACCTTCCCTTATCACAAACTTTGGTCTCCAGGCCTATAACTGGATCCAAATCTAAGCAGGTCCCTATAGATAAGGTACAGAGTGTGATCTATGTGGAGTTATGCTACACTCTGAAGGAACTTCTTGAGTTTTCTAACACATTCAAGCAGAGGTCTAGGGAACATGTGTGGGAATGGATTTTAAGGATGTGGAATAATGGCAGAAGGAACATGCACTTAGATCAGGCTGAATTAATTGATATTGACCAATTAAGCAGAAATTCTAGATTTAATGTAATAGCTCACAATGTTAAAAAAAAAAGGTACTAATAGGGCTGGGAGTTGTAGCTCAGTGACAGAGAGCTTGCCTAGCATGGGTGAGGCACTGGGCTCAATTCTTAGCACCACATAAAAATAAACAAATAAAATAAAGGTATTCTGTCCATCTATAACTAAATTAAAAAAAAAAGCAGGTACTAATAATTTGCTTGGCTGGTTGACAGAAGTACGATTCCAAAGATGGCCTACTATAAATGAGCTGGAAATGCTTGTTATTCCTTGGTTTACTGTTGATGAGGAAATTCAGAGGCTCAGAGAGATTGGAATGCTGGACTGGATCTGTCAAGTACGATTTTCTCTTCCATACTTGGGAGTTCAGAAGATTTACACTTCACCAAAACTATTGTGAGGGGATCACCAGCATCCTTGAAGAACTCTGTTGTTGCTATTCTTTGCATGTCATACCTTACTGTGGTTGCTGCAATCAATTGGAAGATTTCAATGTGATGGGAATAATTGGATCTTGGGGAGGAAAAGGCCAAGTGGCAGCCTTCGATCGCCAAAGACAAGATGGTTGTAGTTATTATAATGGACAGTAAAGGGGAAGAAATGGACACAGTGTTCTGACTCATGTAGATCTCTGGCATTGGCTAATTAATCATGGTATTTATAAAAGCCAAATAGATGGGAAACCTACCAAATTCTTACTAGACTTATATAAATAAAAAAAATATTCCAAGGGAAATGTACAAAGGTTTGCCCCAGATCATAACAGCAGAGAATCATGGCCCCTCAACCTTTTCCCAGATTTAAGTCAATTTATAGATCCGAAATCCCTGAGGAAGGATCCTGGTACAGCACCAATATTTACTGTTAATCTTTCTCCCATCTTCCCCAAAGGACCTTTTGGCCTTTCACCAGGGTAACTGCATTGGGGAAAAGGCAATAATCAGACCTTTTCAGGGCTACTAGATACAGGTTCTGAATTGACATTGATTCTGTAAGACCCAAACCATGATTGTGTCCCTCCAATAAAAGTAGGAGTTTATGGGGGTCAGGTGATCAATGTAGTTTTGACCAAGGTTCAACGCACAGCGAGTCCAATGGGCCCCCAAACTCATCTTGTGGTTATTTCTCAAGTCTCAGAATGTATAATTGAGATAGATATATTTAGCACTTGACAAAACTTCCACAGTGGTTCTCTAACCTGTGGAGTAAGGACTATTATGATGGGACAGGCTAATTGGAAGCCTCTGGAGTTGCCTGTACCTGGGAAAATAGTGAATCAAAAGCAATACTGCATCCCTTGAGGGACTGCAGAGATTAGTGCCACTATCAAGGACTTAAAGGATGCAGAGGTGGTGATTCCCACTTCCCCATTTAACTCTTCTATTTGGCCTGTGCAGAAGACAGATGGGACTTGGGAGAATGACAGTTGATTATTTTAAGCTTAATCAGGTGGCAATAGATTGCAGGGCTGGGGCAAGGCTTTTCAGAAGGCTGTCTGTACTCTCAATCAGCATCCATTATATAGTACTTTCTTACCTATTGCTAGAATCCGTGGGTCCAGGAAACAATGGGTGGAGGCTGGAATGATACAACTCACCATTACCCCTAGTAACCCACTAAGAAGGTTTTTTCCTCCTGTACCTGCAGCCTTATGCTGTTCAGGCCTAGAAATCTTAGTTCCAGAAGGAGGAATGCTTCTGCTGGGCGACACAACAATGATTTCATTAAACTAGAAGTTAAAAATTTTACCTGCCAAATTTAGGCTCTTCATGCTTCTGAGTCAACAACCTAAGAAGGGAGTTATTGTGCTGGCGGGATTGATTGATCCAGATTACCAAAGGGACAATGGACTTTTACTCCCCAATGGAGGTAAGGAAGCATACTCCTGGAGTGCAAGAGATCCCTTAGGACATCTATTGGTATTACCCTGTATCATTATTAAGATCAATGGGAAACTACAATAACCTAATCCAGGCAAGATGACAAAAGTCTCAGACCCTTCTGGAATGAAGGTGTGGGTCACACCTCCATGTAAAGAGCCAAGACCTGCTGAGGTACTTGCTGAAGGTAGAGGGAATACAGAATGGGTGGTAGAAGAAGGTAGTCATAAATATCAACTACAGCCCCATGACCAGCTACAGAAATGAGAATTGTAAATGCCACTGATAATTCTTCCCTATTCCATTATGAATATGTTTGAGCACACTTGCAAATGAATTAAGAGAAAATGATTGTTACTCTCCTGTAATTCATCGTGTAATGTAACATTGATTTACTTAATATCAATAATGTTTTTGTATTTTTCTTTTCTGGGGAAAGAACTAGTTCATTCAGTTGTAGGAAGGATAGTTATGTTAGGCGGAATTATGACCTTGTTATTGTGTTTATTTGGAGATTAAGTATGATGTAAGAGTTATATTTGGATATCAATTTGACAAGGGGTGGACTTGTAACAGTGATTTCTAACAGTTAATTTGAATTGCCAACTTGATTGGATTAAGAGATGCCAAGGATTGAGAGGCTTATTGATGTGTCAGGCTGTGACTAGGAATGATTGGCATGTGGGATAGCCAACTGAAACGCAGACTCTCCCTAATCGTGGGCAGCACTGACCGATAAGTTTATGGTTTGGATGGAACAATAGTTGCAAGAACAAGGAAGCAGCAGTGAATTCGAGCTCAATTCTTCTTTAAAAAAAATTAGTTGTAGATGGACACAAATATCTTTTTATTTTTTTATTTTTATGTGGTGCTGAGGATTGAACCCAGTCCTTCCCACATGTGAGGCATGTGCTCTACCACTGAGCTAAAATCCCAGCTCTCAATGCTTCTTTAATGGGTTCTTGATTGCTGCTTCAATCATCTGAGGATATCAGACTCTCGCTTCTTCACTCTTCCAAAGCCTACTCTGCCAGTGATTCTCCAGAAGCGTTCAGTCTCAGATTAGCATAGTACCACTGATCCCTCTTGTTCTGGGGCTTAAGCGTCCTAGACTGCACAGCTACTGGTTTTTTCAGCTCTTCAGCCTGCAGATGGCCATTGTTGACTATCCAGCTTCTGGCCACATAGGCCAACCTTATAAATCCCTTTTTGTGTAATTATATGTCCTGTTGATTCTGTTTCTCTAGAGAACCCTGACTAATACACAGTGCTAAGAATATTCTGCCATTATCCTTCTATACTCAGGACACCCATTGTCCTGAGATGTCTGATACTTGTTAGCATCAGAGCTGAAAGTCTTTTTGCAAGGAGTTTTTTCCAGACTTGGCTTTGCAAACACCACAGGATCAGATGATGATCAGAGTTCATCCACTCTACACACTGTGGCAGTCCTCAGGTACTCAAACCTGCTGCACTTTGACTGGTCTGTCAGGTCTTTTTTTGAAATCTTGGGGGAAGCCTCCATAACCCCCTAAATCCAGCATCCTGTGTTCTTTTCTTTTAAATTTTTTTTTTAGTTGTTAATGGATTTTTATTTTATTCATCTATTATTTATATGTGGTGCTGAGGATCGAACCCAATGCTTCACGCATGCTAGGCAAGCGCTCTACCACTGAGCTACAGCCCCAGCCCCATCCTGTGTTCTTGTAGAAGCAGAACTATGTGGTTGATGTCAAGGTCTATCACCATCTTCAGCAGTAGACAAACTTCCTGGGACCACTGCAACAGTCCCTAAGGGTCTGAGCAACTGAGCATGATGAAACAACTTCCCAGGGCCCTCTGTGGAAGCAGAGTGCCCCCATGGTATCTTAAAGGAATTTTAACTTTTACATCCTTAAACCTGATATGGATGTCATCTTTGAAATTCATGGGTTGCTCTCACACCATCTTTCCTATTTTTTTCTGGCTATTTTGCAGTGTCTTTGGTGGCTATAATGTCTTTAACAACCACAACTTCCTTAATTACAATTTTACTCTCGCTTTTCTTTTTTTTTTTTTTGGATAGATCTTTGTTCATTTTATTTATTTATATGTGATGCTGAGAATCAAACTGAGTGCCTCACGCATGCTAGGCAAGCGCTCTACCACTAAGCCACAACCTCAGCCCTTACTCCCACTTTTCAAGTGCATGTTTTTCATATCTTTCTACTCTGCTTCCTGCTCCTGATTATCACAACAAGCATGACTAAAAGCTGCCTGCAATATCCATTTCACTGCCTGAATATTATGCTACCTGGAAATTCCTTCTGCTAGTTTAAGTAGTCAATCATATTTAAATTCACTCTTACAGAAAGTCTCAGGACATGGGCAAATATAGACAACTTCTTAGCCAGAATATAATATTAATGGATTTTAGTCCAATTTCTAATACTGTCCACTTTTTTTCTGTAAAAATTCATGAGCCCTATCTTTACTGTCTGTTATATTATCAGCATTTCAGTTTTCTAAACTTCCACCAGAATTGCCCATTGCAGTATACTTACAAAATTCTAAAGCTTTTCCAGTTTGCATCTCTAAATTTTTCAAAATTCATTCCTCAAATTCCAAAAAGCTCCAAGTTTCTGAGTCACATGTTCAGACTAGTCATAACAAAAACCCCATTTCTTGGTACCAATTTCTATTGGAGTCATCTTTTTCAAAACTGTGACCAAAAGACCTGATAAGAGTGATTTGATTACAGGAGGAAAGTTTATTTGAGGCCTTATGGTTTCAGAAGTTCCAGTCCATAGATGGCTGGCTCTATTCCTCAGGGACTGAAATAAAGCAGGACAACATGGTGAAAGAGTGTGATGGAGGAAAGTGTCTCAGGATATTGCACCAGGAAATATAGAAAGCTCTGCTAAGGAAGGAAAAAATATAAACCCCAAGGCACACCCCCATGATCCACTTCCTCCAGCCACAACCTGCCTGCCTGCAGTTATTACCTAGTTAATCCCCATAAGGCCATCAATCCACTAATTAGGTTAAGGCTCACATAATACAATCATTTCACCACTAAACTTTATTGAATCATCTCACAAATGAGTTTTTGGAGGACACACCTAAACAATAATGGGTTTCTCACAAAGTGAGTCTCTCCATGAATTTTTGAATCTGTAGTTTGTAGGGAAGAAGATTCAAGGTTTCCTATTCTACATTTGTTCCAAACTCTTGGGCTGAGTATGTGTTTTTCTACAATAGGTTGTTTCATTGGAACACTCTCTGTTATCACAAAATATTTGAGGTTGAATAATTCATAAGAAAAGATTCCAAAGCTCACAGATCTGAGATTCAGAGAGTATGATGCCTGAATATGTTTGGATTCTGTTGAGAACCTCATACTCATTGTGTCATATCATAGTGGAGACATAGAAATGTAAGCACATAAGTACAGAAGTATTACATGTTTGGAAGAGACAGAAGGGAGTCTAACTCACTTTATAACAACCCACTGTCATGGTAAATAATCTAGTTCTGAGAGTCCCAAATCACTTCTGGGAGATTTAAATCACTTCACACAGCGTCAAGAAAACTAACTCAGTCTTGAGCAGGACATTATTGCATTTATGAAGGTGGTGCTCCCTGACCTATTTATCTCCCTCTTTGCCTTACCACTGGGCCTATCACTTCTCAACAATGTTACATTGGGGGCCAATACTATAGCACATGAAACTTTGGGGGCCAAATCACATCTAAATCATATAATTGTTACTCTGGACCCCAACATTGATGTCCTTTGTACAATGTAAATGAATGCATTAAATGCCAATAGTCTCCAAAATGTTAACTAGTTAAATCATAGACAAGAAATTGCAAAGTCCAAATTCCCACCTGAAACTGAATGAAAACTCTTCTACCTATGAGCCTATTAAAACCAAAAACTAGTTAAATATTTTGGGGAAAAAATTGTGAAATAGAAACAGGGTAAATTTTCTTATTCTAAAATTAAGGAATAGGCAAGTAGAAAAGAAAAACTGGTCCAAAGCAAGTCTGAAACCAAGCAAGAAAGATGGTATATCTTATAACTATATGTCCAGCCTTCTGTGCACACTGGGGTTCTCGGGAATTACCACCTCCATGGGACTTTGCTGAGCTCAGTCTGTGTGGCTGCTTTGATGAATTGGAATAAAATGACTGTGGCTTTTCTTAGGTGGCTTGTGAAATCTGCTAGTGACTTGACAGTTATGGGGGCTCAAGAGTAGCCCACTACCATGGGTCCAGTAGGCAATGTTCCAGTGGAGACTCTATGGTATTTCTGCCTCTGTGGAAACATTCTGCCTGGATTTCCAGGAAGTTAACACATTGTTTGCAATACAAGGGAAGGAAGACACCCTCCCATAACTTTAAGTTCTGCACACATAAATAATTTTTAAAATATGCATGTGAATGCAATTAAAGCTTATTACTTTTTTCTCTATGAAATGGTGGCATAAACTGTGCCTAGGCTTGTTACAGCCAGAAATGAGTCTTCCAAGTGCTGCATGACCAGGGAGTGGGGATTAGAGTCCCATGGTAGCTCTGGGCTGCAAGCTCATTTTGTTAGTCAGCTTATCATTGTTGTGACAAAAATATTAGAAATATTAGAGTAAGAAAAATTCATATTGGCTCACAGTTTTCCATCTGTGGTCAGCCAGCTCTTAGAAATATTATGGTGAAATGGCATGGATGAGGAAAGATGATTAGTTAATGGCAGCCAGGATGAAATGTAGAGAGAGAGACAGACAGACAGACAGACATGAAGGTGCTAAGGACAGATATAGTTCCCACAGCCATGCCCCCAGTGGCATACTTCCTCCAGCCATGCCCCACTTACATGTAGTTTCCATTACCTCATAGTGAGTCCATTTGAATTATTGATTTATCTGTTCAACCTCAGGGCTGTATATGTATAGCATAATATTTTCCAATTCCTCCCAAAATAACCTGGAGGACTCAACATAGAGGTTTTGGACATTTTATTATCCATGAAATCTGTGGTGATAGAAGGTCAAGATACAATGGATGGCCCCTTCACTTTTTAAGCAGGTAGAAAAAATGGATTGGTTGCATATCCACTGAACAGATAGATTTCTTCCGATGTTTTGTGAGTACTTGCTTTTACTTTATAACCAAGATCATTCTACTTTGATTCTCACCTGAAGAGTGGATATGAAGTAATTGGTCAGTTCCCTCTCTGCATTTTCTTCATTGCCACATTTTTACAGTTCTTCTTTTAGCACTGCAAGCTTTCCTAGGCACAAATTAGTGTTTACCTCTACCACTTCAGTGCCTCAGAAGTACCTTAAATTCCTTCACAATCACATACTGTCTCATGTCCTCCATGATGCCTTCAGGACAGGGTTCTGGAAACACATGGTATCCATACTCCACACTAGCAGTATAAAGGGCAAAAACCAATCAGAAGACATAATAAAGTTATTAAGATAACATAGAAGGTATATGAAGTATCTTTAGGAAAAAGAAGTTAATCATTTAAACAATGGGTTTTTTTAGCTTTTATTTATTTATTTGTTTGTTCTATTTAGGTTTACATGATAGCAGAGTGCAGTTTGATTCATTGTACACAGATGGAGCACAACTTTTCATTTCTCTGGTTTTACATGATATAGAATCACAACATACATGCAGTCATACATAAATCTAGGGCTATTATATCCATCATATTCCACCATCTTTACTGTCCCTCTGCAGCCCCCACCCCTGTGAACAGAGTTCCTCCATTCTTCCCATGTCCTCCTCCACATTCTGGATCAGCATCCACTTATCAACCAGTACATTTGGCATTTGGTTTTCTGAGATTGGCTTACTTCACTTAGCATGATGTTCTCCAACTCCATCCATTTACCTTAAAATGCCATAACTTTATTCTCTCTTATTGCTAAGTAATATTCCATTGTGTATATATACCACAATTTCTTTATCCAGAGAATGGTTTAATTGAAAGAGCATCAATAGGATAAATTTTGACACTTGGGTTAAAGAATGAGTAATATTATGTTCATTATCCATTATACACACACAAAATTCTGCCCTCACATCTGAATGTAGTCTGCCTTGGGCAACAATAAGCATATCTAGTGCCATCCCACTTTGTAAGACCACCTTTCTTATCTGAGTATTTTCCTCACTTAACAAGATTATGCCATGTTTATTCTCATCAGGAGCCTGAGAAGTGTAGGAGGCTTAAACTGAGACCTGAGTTTCCACATCAATCACTAGAGCTTGTGGATAAGAAATAGCTAATTGATAAAATCATCAAGAGAATTTTTCTGCCTTGTGTGATGCATATTTAGCTATGCCAATTACTAGGTATGTGTGGCAAAAGAGACACATTTGAGATTGGGATATACATCATCCTATCAAATAGTAAGTAAGGCCATACATAGGACCCACACATTTGTAGTGCACCTCACAGCAAGGGGAAAAACTACAAGAGTAAACTTGGGCAATGGGGTGAAGGTACATTTTAAATTAATTATGTTCTCATACAAAGGGTTATACATAAATCCCACCATCTTATCATTATGGTTGTACTTGGTGACACAAAGGAGAAGTGAAGGGGTTGTCTTTCCAACAAGCTTCAATGTTCTTCTTTCCCCTTCCATAACTGCAACCAAAATTCAATGGGGGTCTTATGTCCAAACCTATCTGGAGTGCTACTGATGATAAGCTTAGCAGGTTTCAATAAGTCTAGTGTCCCAAGGTCTTGAGCTTGTTTTAGTGTTCATTTGGCTTGATTAAATGCTTCAGTATGCTGGTCAGTCAAGCCCCATAATATATCCCTCCTACACAAATTAGATAGGGGTTATAATATTACTGAGACAAATAAAGAATAAAAGACCACCAGTAACTCAGTGAAATTCTTATATTTTATTTACTGTACTAGGAAGTGGAAATACCTCAACTTTGTGTATCATAGCCTGAGGAATAAACTTTTTCTTACCTAACCAAACTACATCCAAAAATTTCACTGGAAAGTCAGGTCCCTAAATTTTGTCAGAATTCACAGCCCATCATCTCCCTTGCAAATGAATCAAAATATTGTGTGCAGCCTCGCAAGTGCTGAAAAAGATTCAGAAGTGAGAAGAATATCAACAACATAATGAAACATTTTTGTCAGTGAAGGTTGCCAACAGGTTTCTAAATCTTACACTATCATACCATGAAACATGGCCACGCTACAGAATTATCCTTGAGGTAACACCACAGACATCTATTGTTGGTCTTGCCACGTGAAGGCAAATTGTTCATGACTCTCAGGGGTTATATTTATGCTAATAAATGAACTAGCAAGATCTAGTACATAATGAAATGTTCCCAATTTCATCTGAGTTTGTCTAAAGTAGTGGCTATGTTGGGAATGGCTTCATAAAGTAGAGAGATCACCTTATTTAATTCCTGTAACCAACTGTCATGTGCTGAGTTCCATTCAGCATTCTCATCAGCCACTGGGGAGGGACTTGATATTGTTTGGTGGCAACAATTCTGTAGGTGCAGGCAAAACAACACGGGAGTGTCTAGCATGCTGTCTTAATGTTGTATGCATATTGGCTTTACAGTCGACACATGTCATTTCCATACCTCACACTGCCTCTGTGAAAGAGCTTAATCCTGTACCCCCTGTTGAGTAAGGGAATAGAAATAATTATAATTTTCAGTACTTAGTATGCACTAGACACATCTATATAATTTCATGTGATAATAATAATAATCTAATGAGACTGGTATTGTTCTGCCTATATCACTTTACAGAGGAAAAAAAATTGAGGGACAGAATAGCTAGGTAATTTGTCTAAAGTCAGATATGAAATTGAAATCTAGGTCATACTGGATTCAAGGATTATATACTATCTGATAACCAGCATTCTTTATCTGAGCCTCAGATGGACAATTTTCTATAAGATAACAAAGATCCTATTTTCATTGTTATGTGTGGTAATTCCATGCAAACAATGGTATGTAATGGTACTTATCAAATTATAGCATGCCATAGTTAAGAATAGATTTTTTACATCAATTAAGAATATCTCCGTGTATGGGTCTGTCTTTGTGTTGGAAAGGTAGTTGTGCACACATCAGCATTTTAATAAATGCCAGCTCAGGGATGAGCAGGATGAAAAAAATCACATTCTTCACTTAGACAAAAATGTGTTTCTCAACAAAACTTCATCAATCACATGTGAAGTAGAAGTTTTCATGAGATGAAACAGTAGGATGGAGATTGTAGTCCTATGTAAATCTGGATCCAGATTATGAAAAGATTTTTGTTCTCCTGGAAACTAATATTTTCCATTGAAATGGGAAGGAGGAGAAACATTACTCATAATTATAAAAAGTTATTTTATTGTTAATATTTATTTAAAGCTTACTATTAGGATCTGTTATGAGAATGTTTCAATCAATCAATTGTATTAATTAATAAAATCTCTAAAAGAACCTCATCAGGTTTTCTCTATCTGTCTCTACAGCTAATGCCTTTCAGCCCATTATGCCCTCATTTATCCCTTACTACATTGCCTTGGAACTAATCTCTTTTTGTGACTTGATATGATTCTATTTTTCTATCTGTAGTATGGAGCATGTCACACAAATGTTCACCCTATGAGCTTCTTTGACACTATTTTTTAGCTAGCCTCCCATGCCCTCAAGGAGTTCACAATGTTAGTTTTGCTTTATTACTTTGTGTAGACAATAGTTGGTCCTATGATATAGAATATTACACAATAATAGAAACCTTTGGTTTTTTTTTAAATTTTTTTTTCAGTTGTAGGTGGACAGAATTTTATTTTTATTTTATTTTTATGTGGTGCTGAGGATCGAACCCAGTGCCTCAGGCATGCTAGGCGAGCACGCTACCACTGCACCATAACCCCAGCCCCGAAAACTTTGTTTTTGATTATACTTTTTTCTGCCTAAAGTATATTTACATCCCGACCTTCTGTCACATCTCAATCATCTGTCCTATATGATTGATCAATGTCTGTTCCTCATTGTGCACCTCATTCAAATGTCACCTTACCTAGGATTCCCTCTTACCTTCCACTTTATAACTCTAAGAGCTACTTCTTTTCTTCTTAAAAACGTGTGGAATATTTCAGAAGAAAAGGCCTAAAAATAAATATAATGAACTCCTATGTATCCACAACTTGAATAAATTTTTTATAAATGATGAGATTTTTGTTAGCAGATTCATCAGTTTCAAATTATCATTATATATATATATATATGTATACACACACACATATATATATCACAGAAAACAATTGTTACCTTGAGAGAATCCAAATCTTCCTCTTAACTAATTATTTTTCCAATGGTTGCACCAACGTATTCCTCACTCACTTGTAATATGTGACCATTCCTGATCCTCAATGGAGTATGAAATTTTACATTTAAAAAAAATAAGGTTGCTTCTAAAATGTCTTTCATTGAGAACAAAATTAAGCTCTTTGAGACAGAAATCTTGTTTTATTCGTTTTTCTATCAAAAAATTAAAGCCCAGTTTTTGGTAAAATTAGGAACAAGTATACATATTTACCTCTATTTTTCTCCCAATTTCCAATCCAATGCTTGGTACAAAGTGGCCCAGTGAACATTTCTTTCTCAATGCAGTAATACAAATCTTCAACAATAAATTTGTAAGTTTCATTACTCTTTGCAAGTTAAAGTTCTTTGCCTGATGGTTCCTTAGAAGATAGATATATAGAGATGCAAAATTCCAGGTCATGTCATCTAGTATAACCTTCTACCAACCTCTCATAACCTTGGGACAATTAAAATATGTTTTCTGCACTGCTTTTCATATCTTCTGCTTAAAGTCTTATATATTCTTGTTTTTATCACTTGCTAGATAGTATTTCTGCTCACATTCTTCTTCTTGGACTTATTAGGGTATTCTCAGAATCTTCTGCATTCAACTTCTTTTCAAAACATAGTCCCTTCAATTGGCCACCTCAATGCAGTGTAATTTAGTATGAGAGAAACTATGGCAAACATTTGACCCAGATTCCCAAGTACCTTCCCTCCTGGAGGACATGAATGGTTCTAGGAGCTCCTTCCTTATTTTTTTAAAATATATTTTTTAGTTGTTGATGGACTTTTATTTTATTTATTTTATTTATATGCCATGCTGAGAATCTAACCCACACACATGAGGCAAGTGCTCTAGCACTGAGCCACAATCCCAGTCCCATTCTTTCCTTCTTGACAAAAAGTACTACCAGTATATGTGGTTCCAAGCCAAACTGAAAACCAGTTATCCCACCTCTTTTACTCCACGCAGTTTTTAAATAATGAAGACATGTAGCCTTCTAGAAATTCAATTCTCATTTAGTAACTTTCATATTTATAAAATTATCCCACACAGAAAAGATAGAGGAAGGAAAGAAAATGCTGAGATGTGACAGCTGTACAAGTTTTCAGAAATTGAATGGTTGGCAAATAAAAGTAGAGTGACAGTAGTTCTGGGTGAAGTACATATTCATTGAAAATAAAATACACAGTATGATTTTGATTATGATAAGGCACAATTTATGAGGAAAGGGCTTTATTCAGTTGGCTATAGTCCTTAGATATCCCTCAACTGAGGGGTAAGATAAGGAATAGCTCTGTATTATAAGGGACTTGTTTTTTGTTTCAAAAATTTGGGGTTTGAATTTGCTAGAACTTTTTTCCTTCTATTTTCTTTTATCTTCTTTATTTACTTACTGTAATGTTTTTAGCCAAAGAAGATCAATAACTGCAAAGAAAGAATGCTATGGGATGTATAGTGCAACCTCTTATGTGGAAGGATCATTTAGAAGGGCTGGGAATTTGTTGAATACTGGCTTGCTTGACACTGACCATCATGTTTTGTTTATCCAGGGTCAACTTCCAACTTTTTGTTCAATGCGTTTTTTTATTATTATTAATCTGTGGAAAAGCTCTCATTTTCCTTGTGCAAAAAACTGAAAAACTACTATTCTGAAGTATGGGTTAAAAGGTGAAACTCTGCTAAATCTTCTTTCATCTTAGCTAGCCCTCTTTCAGGGGCAAATGGTTTCCTTTTACCTAAAGGGAATGATTGTGCCAGTTCAGAATGTCATTACCTTCATAGGGGATAATTAATACTAGTAGATTGTGATGGCATCCAACAACTTATGGGCATTTTCAACCAATAGTCAGAAGGGGAAGAATAAGACAGTGAACACTTATTTGAGACAGCAGAGGAGTTCCATGTCCCACTGACCTAGAGTCTTGTGTTGGGCCAATTAGTGGCAGGGCCAACCTGCAGTATTCTTATAATTGTTGTGGCTGCCATCTTGGTCACAGGCACATTTTTAGGCACCCAGAGGCAAAAGAAGTGATAACTTACTTTAATAACTCTCCTGAGCTACATACCAAGCGATTAGATCAGAGAGACATGGAGCAGATGGGAGGATCCCTGAGATGACTATCATTATCTGTGAGGAGTGGAGGAATTACATAAACAAAGTCTGGCCTGGCTACTGGTGAACATACCAGGGCAATATTAGCATACTTTATGCAAACTGATCCATCTCTGAAATAAGCTCTTATTTGATATAAAAATATATTACTGTCAGAGGGTCTTTGAGAGTTAATGAGAGTTTGTGGAACTGCTAGGTAAAAAGCATAGGCAAAGCACTTCATCAATACCAAACCATGTAAAATTGATTACTGAGTGGTTCTTTAAGAGGTATGTTCCCAGTCTGCTGATAAGTACAATTGTACAGGAGTCAAAGGAGGCAAATGAGAGAATAAGCTATCAATCAACTGCACAGCTATATTCTTAAAGAGAATACTGGAGGTCTCAGAATTTTTATCTTGAGAGTTGTGTTACCAAGCCAGAGTGCTTATTATTCCTATAGTCTAGAAATAGGTAGTAAAAAGGATAGGGAATGTAGTAAAGTTCATCTCGTTGAGTGCAAGATTGTAACAAAATCAAAGAAATGCAGGTAACCGGAGACAATTCTTGGAGTTGTGCAAAAATATCTTATAAACTTGATTAGTTATATTTCCTTAAAACTAAAAGTTCCCTCCTCAATCCCTCAGGTAATTGAATGAGCCACAGAGACAATGCCAATGCATTCTTCTCTTCCCCTCCTCATCTTCTTGAGTTAAAGAGAGCTAACAGCAGAGTAGAATGACCTAGAGCTTAACAAAAATTTTCCCAACACGGAGCACTGGATGGAGCTCAACACAATCACATGCCAGTGTTGGTATGGAATAATATGTAGAAATAGCATTTTTGCATATTTGTTTATATGGCTACATGAAGGTAGCAAAAAGGAAGGAACAACAGTTAATTTTATGATAAAATATTAGTAAAATATCAACCAAAGACTTTAATGCTTGGATAATGTATTCATTATGGGTTATTAACAAAGATATTTGAGCAAGATAATAGAGTGTTGGCTGTTTTACTGTGTGGTTACACTTTGAGTGGGAAAGAACATTATTGATGAAGGGTTCTTTTCAATTAGGAGTTAAGCAGAAGTGAGGTATTTCCCTTCCTGCTTCTCTTCCCTTGCCTCAGCCCAACAGAAGGTGTAAATGGAGAACAATGGTCAGTGACAAAAGATGTCTTCAGCAGTGAAGAAGTGGAAGAAATTGTATTAAGCAATTGATCCAAGGAAGACTAATATTAAGTGACTCCTCACTCAAGGGCAGCCAGGTTGATAAATGATTACACTAACAGCATAAAATATGAAAGATATAAATCCAAAATGTGGAGCTTCCAAATAACTTTTTTGTTGTTGTTTAACGATTTAAACATTTGCTGTTGTTTGTTGTCTAAGCATTCTATCATGAAATTTTATGGAGAGGAACTGCAATCATTATTTCTTCATGAAATATAGTTTGTGAGACCTTTCTGTGGGAGGCTTTGGAACTGTCTGAAGAAGTCTATATTGTCTTTGGAGCTTCATGTAATTATATTGAAGGTTCTAATTAGTATCCGTCCTAAGACCATGTTATGAGGCAAATGCAATAAAACCATGCCCTTTGACAAAGGTGAATCCACTTGTTGAATGTGTTTTGGAATGAACTTTTCTTTATGAAGACTCTAGGTAGTAGAGTTGTGTGTGTGTGTGTGGGTGTGTGTGTGTGTGTGTGTGTGTGTGTTTTGAACCCTTGAGAGTCTCTTTCTCCCAGTAATCATAACAATATTGGGTTCTGTTTCTGGGGAACTCATTACATAATATTTAGTTAGCCAAGCCTAGCCCTTGGCAAAGGTGTTGAATATCAGGGAATATTCAGAAGATCTACTGGGTAGGGAGCCAAATGAGGATGAGTTTCCTGTAATCTCTAGAGCCATAAGTATGCAGCAGTTACAAGAAGGAGGAACGAACCAGACTTGTCTCCTTACCACCACCTTCCAGTGATAGCTTGTTGCATTTAACTCATGAAATCTTCCTAGTTCAGTGGCAAATCTGTATCAGACCATTCCCAGAAACCATTTACTATGTAAATTCTAAAGAAAGAAGCAGCAATTGAACTGGTGATGCCCCTAGTCTTATCACATCACATACTTCAATCTACTTGCTCTGAATCAAGTAGAAAACCATTCTAATATTGTCAATAATGCAGATATGAAAGATCTTGCATTTACATGGTGGCTTTGAGCATCCTAAAACCAAGAAGCTCTGGGTATTTTTAGAAATTTATTAAGTAGACAGGACCTGGACCTTTTCTGCCTCTCAATGCCTTTCTTTCCATTAATGTTTTCCGGTAGCAAGTTGAAATTTGGTTTTGGTAGCCCAGGGGTTCTAAACTCTACCAAAGAAGAAATTAGCACTTTGAGAGGCTGAAACAGGACAATCTTGAGTTCAAAGCCAGCCTCAGCAATAACGAGGCACTAAACAACTCACTAAGACCCTGTCTCTAAATAAAACACAATAGGGCTTGGATGTAGTTCAGTGGTCGAGTACCCCTGAGTTCAATCCTCAGTACAAAAAAAAAGAAGAAGAAATTGCACAGTTGTGGCAGAAGGCAAGACTTCTAATTCCATGAACAAGTCATGTTTTCTAGGTGCATGCTAGACAAAAAGGAGAGAAAAGCCAAATTTCTGGGGTTTTTTTAGGGCCATCATTATTCATATTAGCATGTGTGTATGTGTGTGTGTGGTTTTTTTTGTGAGTATACATATGTGTATGGCTTGACAGTCTAAATAGTGGAAACAACATTGGTTCAGTAGTCAAGAGACATGTAAGTAAGCTCCTTCTCTAATCTTGGTGTCAGTTTATTTATTTGGGAGTAGAAAGGAGCAAGTGTCTTTCAAGTTCTCATTAATGTGGAATGTTATATATTCCTCTTTTTTTTCCTGATGATATGAGAGTGAGAGAGAAGAGGATGATTACCCCTAAAATCAGTGAGCATTTCCCCTGCCCCAAGCAATCCAGGGAGGAACACCTTGTTTAGCCTGGTGTGGTTGCATGAACCAGGATGTACTGCCTAATTAGATGTGATTTGACTGCATACTGGCTTTAAAAGGGGGAAAATATAGCATCAATATTATAGTTTAGATATGAACTATCCCCCAAAAGCTCATGTGTGAGACAATGTAAAGAAGGTTTAGAACTGAAATGATTGGTATTAGAGTCTTATCCAAACCAGTGAACTAATCCCCTGTAGTGGATGGTAACGGTAGGCAGGTAGGGTATGGCTGGAAGAGTTGAGTCATTGGGAGCATGCCTATGGGGTTCATATTTTGTCGCTAGAGGATGGTAGAGTGTTTCTTCCATTTCTCTCTTTCTCTGTCTTTTTCTCTCTTTCTTTCCTTCTGCCGTGTTTCCAGCTGGTTTCCTCTGCCATTTGTTTCTGCCATGATGTTTTTGCCTCACCTCAGGCCTCAAGGAATGGAGTCCGACATCTATGGACTGAGAACTCTGAATTCGTGATCTCCAAAATAAACTTTTCCTCCTGAATATTATTCTTGTCAGGTATTTTTGTGAAAAAAAATAGTCAGTGAAAAAGCTGACCAAAACAGAAACTGGTACCAAGAAGTACAGTCATTGCTGTAACTAACCTGACCATGTAGTTTAAAAGTTTTTGGAGCTTATTAGAATTTATAGGATGAATTTTGAAACATTTAACAATGCAAGCTGGTAAAGCTTTAGAAAGTAACCCTAGTGGGCAATTCTGGCAGAAGTTCGGAAGACCAGAATGCTGATAGGATTGCAGACAGTAAAGATGGTGTTTATGATATTTCAGAGGAAGAGGACTCTATTGGAATTTGGACTAGAGGCCATTTGTTTTATGTTTTGGGTAAGAATTTATCTCCATTTTGTCCATGTCCTGAGATTTTCTGTAAGGCTGAATTTAAAGATTATAGATTAAATGATCTGTCAAAAGAAATTTCTAGGCAGCATAGAATTCAGGCAGTGGCATGTGTTTTACTGGCAATTTGTAGCCATGTTTATTTGTATAATCAAGAGCATAAAGCAAAGAAGGAATATTTGAAAAAAAATGTGTAGTTTGGCCAGAAAACTGACAAAACTGGGGCTAAGGAAGATGTGGGTTTTTTTTTTTTTTTTTTTTTTTTTTTTTAGTACCAGGGATTGAACTCAGGGACACTCGACCACTGAGCCACATCCCCAGCCCTATTTTGTGTTTTATGTAGACACAGGGTCTCACTGAGTTGCTTAGCACTTCGCCGTTGCTGAGGCTGGCTTTGAACTCACGATTCTCCTGTCTCAGCCTCCCTAAGTGCTGGGATTACAGGCTTGAGCCACCGCGCCCGGCTAAAGATGTGGTTTTTAAAGACATTATGGCCACTAAAGAAATGCTAAAGGCTTCTTTGCCCAGCAATAATAGAAAAGATGGTGTGAGGATTTCTCAAGAATTTGCAAGACCACACCCATCTCAGCCTCAGGATTGTTAAAGTAAAAAAGTCCTTTAAGAAAAGAGCACCCTACTTGCACAGGGATACCTAGAAAGTTGTTTCACCATTCTCAGACACCCAAGCACTCAGAGGCTACTGCAGCCAGAGTCCATGGAGGCTGTGCTACTGCTCAAGATGGCAGCAGATCATGGCAGCAACCACATCATGCTGGTTTTGCAGGACTGAATGATGCTGAAGTTAGAAGGTCATGAAGAGTTCCACCACAATTTGAAAGGAAAGCCTAGGAGGCCGGCAAATTGCATCAGGGTCAGAATCCCTGTGGGTAGCCCCTGATAGGGTGATGCATGGAGATGTGAGGAGGAAGGTGAAGCAGCAGTGGAGACCCCCAAGATTAATAGGTGCCAATATAGTCGCATTTCTGACAAAAAAAGCTGCGAACTGGAGGAGGCAGCAGAGAAGAAAAAGACCATCCCACATTGCTTTCATCTGGGTCTATATAAATACACTTTGAGTGTTGCTATGGACCTGACACATTTGCCTGGAATTTAAGTCATGGTATTTTTGATATTCACATTAGTAGATGTCCAGGAAATCTGTTTGCATGTTTTCTGGCTTTGGAAGAGCATAAAGGTGATAAACTTGTTGTATTTATGGAGCGTATCCTAAATATACTTGGCATACTCAATTCCTACTGGAGCTTCTAGAAATTGCTTACATCCAAATGAAACTATGGAGTTGGAAATGAGGGAGGCTACCTCATGTGATATGTTGCAGGCAAACGGGCATTCACCACTCATCCAATGGAAAATGCTTGAAGGTTTTGGCTGCTTTAATCTGTAAGAAAAGATACTCATGTTAATATCTGCCAAACCCATTTTGGAGGTTAATAAATGAGGTCTGAATATAATGTCGCCCAGGTTTTGACTGAAGAATCTTCAGGTCTTTAAGGAGAGACTAGAATTTGGTCCTTCTAGTAACCTTTATTAAAGAATAAAGGAAAATGTTGGTGAGGAGCACATGTGGAATTATTGAGGATGCTTCTATGAGGCTTGACACACCCGGGTAAATTGATGTGTTTAATGGCAAAAGATATAGAACTGGAAGTAATGGTGTCTATCAGGTTTGGTAGCCTAGCTTGGGGCAGCTCTGCCTCACCAAAGCATGAGAAATGAAGACTTTTTCCCCCCTGACCTTTCTCTTTTTTACTTATTCCATGACAATTTAGTAACATTGTAACCATGACATAGATATGACAATAATTATTGACTTTTAGTAGGACAAGGGAGTGATGTGAAAAGCAGTAGCAAAGGAACAGCCCTGCTAGTGCGTTACATGGGTAGAGTTCTATATTGGGGCACAAAATTATAGTTGGGAGATGGGCTATGACACTCGAGGGTGGGATCCAGTGGCAGTAGAGAAGATACTTCTATCTGATCTTCCTCTTCAAGCTGAGGGGCTGAATGGCATTTCAAAATATCCAGCTCAGTCTTCATCAGAGGGGAATCCTTGTTCTTACTGATAGGTCTCAGGCTGGTCAGAGAGAAAATATACATGAATAATGCAGAACTCATAGTTTGGGATACAGGAGTACATCTTTTAGTTAGAGGGATACCAGTAGATGACATATATGAAAGAAATCCAAAGCATATTTTGAAAATATCAAATTTCTCCTCTTGGAAGCCTTATATGTTTCAGTTTCTTCATATGTTGGGTAGATATGAGGGAATATGTTGGATTAGATGACTTTAAAGCTCTTCCTGGCTCTAATATTCTATAAAAGTCCAGCTCCTATATACTAGTTCAAACTTGTCTTTAATTGGATGCCTGCTTTTGGAGAAGTCACTATCTTCTGGTTCACATTTTCCTCATCTTTACAACTACAGGCTTGCTTGCTCTCAATGGTTTCAAAGAATCCATTCATCTCTGAAAGTCTAAGAAACCATTTCCCCTGATTCCCCTGCATGAACATTGAAATTTAAGGTGAGTCCTGTACAATGGCCTTGTCAGTTTCCATTTGATAGTGATGATAGATATATTGTTAGCTAACATATTTTGAGCATTCACTATGTATTATGTACATAGTATAGGCTCATTTACTTCTCATACAAAGTAAGTACAATCATTACTTCCATTTAATAGACTAGGAAAGCAAATACTAGAATTCAAACTAAGATTTGCTTGGTTCCAAGGATTATGAATGGAAGGTGACTATTTATATTCTATTCTGTCTTACAGATATAAATGTTCCTACTAATGACAAAAAGGACCAAAGTAGGCACTTCAGGGAAACATAACTAGGGTTTGTCCTTCTCAAAGGACCCAGAATGGTTGTTCAAGCAACTGAAACCAACTGAATGTCCAGTCCTTCCTCTGAAATTGAGAGAAACTTCCTCATGTTGAGAATGAGGGACTTCCTTCCATGACCTAATGGGCACCAAGGCAGCTGGGAATAGAGTTTGCCTTCTTGTCAGGCCTGTCTAGCACAGGATAACTAATTTTAAATATTTACACTTTCTATCTTTTGTCTCACTGCACGATCTCCTTTAAAGATATGCTTGCCTTCAGAGATTTTGAAGATAGAACTTTTGAAATAATGGTTCTTCTATCTTCTTTCAAAGCTGGCTTTGAAAAAAAACCTATTTGCCTATCAATTTGGCTCCAGATATTTCTGGAGCAGTGTACTGTATAGCATAACCTCTTCACCATCATGGAGTCATAATATCCCTGTGTTATATTGCCCAGGGCTTTATTGAGTGCATTTTCCCTTTTCCTTGTTAAATTTATTTTTGTTCAGAATTAAGGCAATGTGATCCTTTCAATGTGAGCGTCTATGCCTAAATTGCTATGAAAGACTATATTAACTTTTGTTGCCCACCCCTACAATCACAGGGCATTCAAAGTAACATAGGGTTAGTTTTTATGAAGGATCTTTGATATCTGATATGCTTTGTATGATGATATTACACAGGAATGTTGGGAAGATGGAATGTTCTCCTTCCTTGTTTGATTCTCCATAAGCTGGCTTGCCATGTTGACCCAAACTTGTCCCCAAGCATTGCAAAGGTAGTACAGCAGAAAGTTTCTAATGTTGAGAACCAGGAATATGATTTCCATCACTGTTTCTAAAATAGCATTTACTAAATAGTTCCCATTTCTCTTACCCCAACTATGTAATAATCAAAGTAGCCAACACCTGTAGAACACACACTACATTCCAGGTTTATAATTTGCAAATATAAACTTAACGAACCTTCACAATTCCCCTAAGGCACATGTAGTATTTCTCCATTCATGTGATGAAGTAATGAGGCTAAATGATCTTTCTAACTTCAAAGAGTGACTATCAATGGCCTATAAGATCTTTCCTTAGCTTCACTGCATGTGAAGCCAGGCAGTATGGCTCCATTGGTCACATTCATACCACTCTGCTCCTCTCATGGACTTTCTTCTTCTTTTTTTTTTTAATATTTATTTTTTAGTTGTAGGTAGACACAATAGCTTTATTTTATTTTTATGTGGTGCTGAGGATCCAACCCAGCGCCTCCCACATGCTAGGCAAGCACGCTATCACTGTGCCATAACCCCAGCCCCGACTTTATTCTTCTTATTAAGTTTAACTATGAAATAGCCACAATTTGACCACTTTTGGAATGTAAAAATAGTAATTGCACATAGCTCAACTTAAACTTTGAGGAATTATATTTTATGTCCCATAAAAGATCTTGCATGTCTCCTCATTAGCATTCACTTTCCTCATGTGTAAAAGAAGGAAGGGAAGTTCTCCTGATCTCCCAGTGTGGTTAAAGTAGCAGTGGGGGAGAAGGGATCAGTTCTTTACTCTAGACTCTGAGTCATCAGATTGGCACAAAAGCCCTGGTTTCCTCTTCTACCATTCTATATCATGAACCCCTCTTGTAGAAACAAACATGCCCTTCTCTGTAACTCACTCAACAATCCATTGCAGCCTTTAGTGGGAGTGAAAAACTGTGTGCATTTACACAGAAGGCATTATTTATTGTATAGCTTTTATGATTTGGATGTGAGGTACCTCCCAAAAGCTCTTGTATGAGACAATACAAGAAAGTTTAGAGGTGAAGCTGAGTGCAGTAGTGCACAACTGTAATCCCAGTGGTTTGGGAGGCTGAGGCAGGAAGATAATGAATTCAAAGCCAGTGCTAAGCAATTTAGTGAGGCCCTAAGCAGCTCAACAAAACCCTGTCTCCAGATAAAATATAAAAGAAAAGACTAGGAATGTGGCTCAGTGGTTGAGTGGCCCTGGGTTAAATCCCCAGTACCAAATATATATATATTTAGAGATGAAATGATTGAGTTATGAGAACATTAATCTAGTCAGTGTTTTAATCCCCTGATAGGAATTAACTGAGTGGTGATTGTACACAGGTAGGGTGTGGATGGAGGAAGTGGTCAATGAGGGAATGTCTTTGGGGTATATATTTGGTGAGCTGAATTTAGTCTCTCTCTCTCCCCTTCCTGCATCATGCCCTGAGCCATTTCCCTCCACCATACTCTTCCACCACAATCTTCAGCCTCACCTGGAGTCCTGAGGAATGGAGCCGGATGTCTTGACTAAGATCTATGAAACCTTGAGATCCAAAGTAAACTTTTCTCCCTTAAAAGTGTTCCTGCAGTCTTTTGGTCACAGCAATGAAAAAGCTGATTACAACACCAGCCCATGCTGGAATCCAGTTCCTCTGGAACTAAGGGCCTACAAGATCTTTTCTCAGCCTACCTTTTTTCTGTGGAGCCCTTGCCTGTAATCTGGAGGATAGAATTCCAGGTCTCATACTAGCTTAGCAGAGTTCTTAATAGGTAGTTAATGAGATGACTTTCCACAGTAATTTTGATTAGGATTTCTATTTTTATTCCACACTATGTGCTTTATTCCACAATTTAAAAAAATCCTAGAAACTGATGTAGTCACACTTCCTGGAAATTTTCAAGATGCAAAAGTGCTTCCCCACATCCCCACTGAATAAGCTAGATTATGTTTAGTGAATGAGATTAAAGGAAGTTCATTTCTGAAGGTTTTAGTACTCTGTGCCAAATTAGGAAAACTGACATGGTATGACTTAAAAGCACATACCTCTGCTATGTGCATGTATGAATATATCAAAATGCATTACAATTTTATATATATAACTGTAATATAACAATTAAAAATAAATAAACTGAAGGAAGACCAATATGGTATGGGAAAAGGATTGGGGGCAGGGATTAGTGAAGGGTAAGAGAAAGTATTAGAGATTGAAACAGAGGCTATATTATATGCATTAATGAATATGTCAAAATGAATATCATTGTTATGTGTAACTATAAAGCACTAATATAATTTTTGAAAAAAAAAAGTACACTCCTGCTCTGGCAGGTAGAAGGTAGAAGATGCTTTAAAATTCACTCTTACTACTTATAAACTTAAGACATCTGTGGCTTAAGACTTTTAATTCCTGGCAAAAGCAGGTGACTCTGATAAAAAGTTTAATTTTCTTCCCCAGTGTGAATAAATATCTAAAGACTTTTTCTGAAAATATCATAAAAGGGAATCATCATTAAGGTGATCTAGAGCCACTTCTCTCTCATTTCCCTACTATGGTCCAACAAGTTTATTCCCTTTTGCATATAACATTTTGCCCTTGTCTCTCTGCATTTGCCTATGTCTTTCTCTAACTGAAATACCTTTTTTATTCTTGCACATCTAAACTCTACTCATACACCCAAGAAAGTATTTAAACCTCACATTTGCCGGGAAGTCACATCCTACAATCCCAATTGTTAGGTTCACAGTCTCTGAGATCTTCTTGATTATTAAGTAGAGGAGAGGACCCTAGAGTCCAGACTACTTAGATTCAAACAGGAGTCCTGCCAATGTGCAAATTACTCAATCTCTTCATGCCTTAGTTTTTTCATCAAGGGAACACATACTTACCACATAGGACTGGGATGGTAAAATAAAATTTTATACAGTTGTTGGAAGGACCAGGTACATTCTAAGTGCTTAAAAAGAGCTGTTATTTCTGCTGTCCCCACACCCTATCCATTCTGCCATTTTGCATACTCAATCTTATTTGGTTGGTGATGTTTCATATTTGTCTTATTTTCCCATTGTACTATAGAAAATTACAACCAATTTTATAGAATTTCATGATTTGAAACCACTTGTATATATTCCATCTTATTTAATTTCATTTAAATAGCTAGGCATGATAAACATCATTGCCTTTATTGTAAAATGAAGATACTGAGGTTCAACACATGGTTAAGTCTTTGTTGTGAGACTTTCAGAGCACTGTTCGAGGCAACACAAGCACATGGATATCTTGGAATTGATGAGGACTCATAGGTTGATTGTAGAGTACAGACAGGCCCACTGTCTTAACCATGTGTTCATTTTAGGAATGCAAAGATGGTTTAACATAAGCAAATAATTAAAAGTAATACACAACAAAAACAGAATGAAGGATTACAATCATATAATAATCACAGAATATGCACAAAAAGCATTAAAATTTAACATCTCTTCATAAATACTCTGGAAAAAACAGCTATAGAAGGATCATACCTGAACATAAAAATGGCTATAAGTGAAAAACCAACAGGTAATATCAAAATGAATGGAGAAAATGTGAAAGCATTTCCTCTAAGATCAAGAAAAGTATAAGTGCATCCATCATCACTACTTGTAATACAGTAGTAGAAGTTTTAACCAGATCAATTAGGAAAGAGAAATAAATAAAAGGAATACAAACAGGAAAGAAAGAAGTCAATTATCCCTGCTTGTAGATGATATGATTCCATACATAGACAAACCCAAAAATGCTACTAAAAGATTCTTGGAAGAGACAAAATAAAATTCAGTAAATTACATGCTAAGTAAAGTAAGCCAGTCCCCAAAAATACAAAGGTCAAATATTTTCTCTGACATGTGGAAGTTAACCCACTATTGGAGAGGGAATCAGGGGAAGAATAGAAGTGCAGTAGATTAGACAATGGAGAATGGAGGGATGAGAGGGGAGACAGGCAAAAGAAAGGCAGTGGAATGAATTTGACCTAATTTTCCCTGGTACATATGTGAAAACAACACAGTGAATACCACTATCACATACATTCATAAGAATGGGACTCTAACTATAATAAGATAAATACCATCCTTGTATAATTATATCAAAATGTGTTCTTCTGTCATATACAACTAAAAAGAACCAATAAAAAGTCCCCAGTAATGACAACAACAGAAATAATTTTCTTGATCTTCTTAGAATATTAAAAATAATACAGTAAAATTCAATAAGAAAAAAATCAGTAAATTAGCAGGATACAAGCAAAACATACAAAAATTAGTACTTTTTCCTACATCAATAACAATTTTGATGAAAAACCAGTCATGAAAACTTGGAGTAAACATAACTAAAGAAATGAAAGACGCATGTAATAAAGACTAAATAATACCAATGAAAGAAATTGAAGGAGACACTGACATGTTGAAAGACCTCCCATATTCACAGATTAGAAGAACTAATAATGTTACAATGCCATTTGGGGTTGACCAAACAATATACAGATTGAATGAAATCCCCATAAAAATACCAAAGATAGTCTTTATAGAACTAGGAAAAATTCCTCAAATTCATAAGGAAGCACAGAAGACCTTGAATAGCCAAAGCAATCTTCAGTAATAAGTACAAATCTGGAGGCATCACAGACCTAATATCAAGACATACTACAGATACATAAAAAAAGTCAAAACCAGGGGGCTGGGATTGTGGCTCAGTGGTAGAGCGCTTGCCTTGCATGCGTGAGGCACTGGGTTCTATCCTCAGCACCACATAAAATAAATAAAGATATTGTGTGTCCATCTACAACTAAAAAAATAGTCAAAACCAGGATGGTGTTAGCATTAACACAGACATATAGACCACTGGCAAAGAAAAGAGACTCCAGAAATAAATGCACAAATCTGCCACCAACTGATTATTCACAAGTCTACCAAAAATCATACATTGGAGAAAGGAGAACTTCTTTTACAAATGGTGCTTGAAGCCAGGTGTGGTGGGGCATCCCTTTAATTCTAGCAGTTCTGGAGGCTGACTCAGGAAGAGGATTAGAAATGCATTTAGCCAGCTCAGCAACTTTGCAAGGCCCTAAGCAATTTAAGCAGTTTAGTGAGGCCCTATCTCAGAATACAACATAAAAAGGCTAGAGATATGGTTCAGTAGTTAAGCATCCCTGGGTTTAATCCTTGGTTTTAAAAAATGGTGCTGAGAAAACTGGATATCTATATGCAGGGGAATGAAGCTCGATCCTTGTCTCTATGTACAAAGACAACTCAAAATGGGTATAAGAACTTAGATCAAAAGACTGAAAGCTGAAGTACTAGAAGAAAACATGAGGTATGCATTTCAAGACATTGTACGGGAATTCCTTTTTGGCTATGACACCAAAGGCGCATGAATAAAAATCAAAAATATAAAAATGAAATTGCATCAAAATAAAAGCTTCTTGCATATCAAAAGACACAATGAAGAGAGGGAAGACTCCCTATAGGATGAGATAAAATATTTGTTATCTTTTCTTCTGACAGAGGGTTACTATCCAGAATAAAAAGAAAAAAATGACAAAAAAATGTTAACAATTAAAACATAACTACTGAAATTAAAAATGGGCAAAGGATCTGAATAGATACTTCTCAAAGGAAGAAATATAAATGGCCAAATAATATATGAAATAATGATCAATATCTTATCCATAAGGGAGAATCAAATCAAAAGAAAATACAATACTATCTCACCCCACTTAGAATAGCTATTTTTATTAAAGTGCTGTCAAGAATGTGGAGGAAATTTTGGAGTAGTCATACATGCCTATATTCTCAGCTACTTGGGAGACTAAGTTACAGGCATCACAAGTTCAAAGACAAACTTGGCATCTTAGTGAGACCCTGTCACAAAATAAAAAATAAAAAAGGAATGAGGGTGTATTTCAGTGATAAAACATCCCTGGTTTTAATCCCCAGTCCTGAAAAAATATTAATAATAAACAAATGTGGACAAAAAGAGAACTCTTCTACACTCTTGGTGGAAATATAAATAAGAATAGCCACTATGAAAATGGTATAGATGTTCTTCAGAAAAACCAAAAATACAACTACCATATGAGTCAGATATTCCACTAGGGGATATACATTCAAACAAAATGAAATGAGCTAAAAAAGAGATACCCATATGCCCAAGCTGATTATGGTACTATTTATCATAGTTAATTTATGGAATATGGCTTGCTTATCATAAGACAAGTGGATGAAGAAAATATAGTATATATACCAAATGGGATATTTTTGAACCATAAATAAACATGAAATCCTTTGGGACTGCAAGGAAATAGATGGAACTAGAGGACAAAATATTAAGCAAAATAAGTCAGACAACAGAAAGATAAGTACTGCATATTCTTCCTCATAAGCATAAATTAAAATAAATATCAACTTGCAAGTGGAATATTGATTACTAGGTACTGGATAGGATACAATGGGGAGGATACATGGGTGGAAGGAGAGTCATTGGAAATTATGATTGCTGTATTTATGTATGGTAAATCACACAGAATCCAATTATTACACTTAATCGATATACTAATAAAAATGATGAAGCTCAAAAAATATTTCAGAAAGACCTAAAGAGTAATATAATGAACAAATACATATGAATAATTCAGTTTAATGCAACTTTACAAATATAGTTGAGAATCATGTTTTTGTTGTTTCAGACATTTAAATGTGAAATATCACATTTTCCTGATCCATGTTTCAATGCTGAAATGTCAAAGGGAAGAAAATACATACAGAACAGAGTGAAAATGAAAACACAGTGTATCAAAATCTGCAGCATGTAGCCAATACAGTACTGAAAGGGAAATTTATATGAATAAATGCTTATACTCAAAAAGAAAAATTTTCTAAAATCAATAATCTAGGTTTCTACCTCAAGAGTCTATAAGAACAGAGCAAAATTATCCCAAAGAAAGAAGAAAAAGGAAAAAATAATAATAAGATCAGAAATCAACAAAAAATGATACAGAAATAAAATCAATAAAATTAATGAAAAAATTATTTAAAAATCAATACTATTGATGGAAATCTAGTAAGTTTGATTAACTTAAAAAGAGAAAATTCAGAAATAACAATATCAGAGATGGAAAAAGTGACATTATAACTGACCCTTTAGCCATTGCAAAACAAAATGGTATACTATGAACGAATTTATGTTTAGTATGACAATTTTAAAAAGTTTAATTTCTTATCTTTTTAGGAGTCTTCATACTACTTTCAAAAGTGTTTTACTTACTTGCAGTTCCAAAAGCAATTCCTTGAAAACAACAAACTTCCAAAATTTAGCCATGATTAACTACTTAACTGAAATGGGTGTATTAATCTAAATTAGGATTAAAATGGCTGTCATAAAATATCCAAGACCAGATTGTTTCTCTGGAGAATTTACTAAGCATTCATATAAGAATTAACACAGATTTTACAGAATCTCATCCACAAAATGCAAAGGGAGGGAAAAATTTCAAATGAATTTTCTGTGGCCAACACTGTCCTGATGCCAAAACCAAATAGCATATATGCACACATACTATTTTGTATGTATGCACACACACATACATGCTTACATACAAATAACAGGCCACTCCATCATGAAGCTAGACACAAAAATCGTCAATATTTTTTTTTGCAAATCAATAACAACATTTTGAATAAAATCAGTAATATGACCAAGAGGAATTTTAACCAAGCTACCTGATGCTGCTCCAAAATTTGAAAGTCAATCAATAAATAAAAGAAGAAAATCATATGTTCATGTTAATTGATTCAGAAAATGCATATGGCAAAGTCCAAAATATATTTGTGATGAAAATCACTCCATACACTTGAATTAGAAGTGAATATCTTCAACATCATAAAGGATATATATTAAAATCATGTAACTGACATTTATTCAGTGCTGAAAGACTGAACACTGTTTGTACATCAATAACATGACAATTATGATGGGTTTTTAAATTTTTTTCAACATCACATTGGAAGTTCTTGCCAGAATCAGTAGACAAGTAACTGAGATAAAACACATCTAAACTGGAAAAGAAGAAAAAATTTCCCTGTTCACAGGCAACATAATCTTGCAGGCAGAAAATCCCCAAACACACACACACACACACACACACACACACACACACACACACCTATTAGAGCTGATAAATGAATTTAGAAAAGTTCCAGGATACAAGATCACACTAAGAAATTGTAAATCAAAATCACAATGAGATACCACTTCATGCTTATGATTATAATACAAAATGGAAAACAACAAATATTGGCTAAGATGTAGAAAAACTATAACACTCATGCATTGCTGGTCAGATGGTAAAATGGTATTGCAACTATGGTAAACAGTCTAATTTTTTCCTTGATAAGTTCAATAATTATAATATAAACTGGCAAGTCAACATCTGAATCAAT
The DNA here is from genome assembly GCA_028644305.1 of Xerus rutilus. Lineage (NCBI taxonomy): Eukaryota > Metazoa > Chordata > Mammalia > Rodentia > Sciuridae > Xerus > Xerus rutilus. The sequence goes on along the minus strand of CM053417.1, from coordinate 77,767,484 downwards.
GTAGATTCAGAAGCACTGAAAACAGGTGTTCAAATAAAATATGTACATGAATGTTCATAGAAGAAATATTTACAAGTCAAAAACTGGTATAACTAAAATATTCATCAGCAATTCAATATATAAACACGTTGAGATATATTCCTACATTGGAATGTTAATCAGCCAAAAATCAAGTTGGCAATAAATTCTACAATGTGTCCACAGCTTCAAAGTGGTGACAGAAGTTAGACATAAAAGATCACAGATTATATAAATTTTATATGAAATATCATAAATATATGATGAATAGGCAAATCCTCAGAGAAAAAAAATTCTATTTGAAATTACTAGGTAATGGGAGAAAGGAGGAATGAGGTGCAATTACTTAATAGTAATTCTTTGGGGAATTGTTGAAAATATTCTTTGGGGATTCTTTGGGGAATGTTGAAAATATTGTGAAACTAAATAGTGGTGATGATTAAATATCAGTTTGAATGTACTCAATGACATTGAATTTTATACTTTAAAATAGATCAAATAGAGAAAGAGACAGAGAGGGAGGGACAGAGAGAGGGAGAGGAAGGGAAAGGATCAACAATAAACCTACAGCTATCACCATAATTAATGATGAAAGAATAAATGCTGTTAGTAACAAGTTAAAGTTCTCCACTGACAACTGATCCAAAGAAAATGATATACTGATGTCTAAACCTATCAAAACACTTGCAGAATCCATTTGTTGAAAACTACACAACAATGATGAAAGAAATAAAAGTAAACCTAAGTTCTTGAAGAGATATTCCAAATTAGAAGACTCAACATAGTTGATATGGCTCCCTAAATTGATCTATAGTTTTAACACAATTCTTTTCATAATTTCAACAAAAATATCAGCACAATCGTCTATTCTTAAATTTATGTGGAAGGAAAAAGAGATTAGGCCTTAAATAACTTAGTGAAATCCTGTCTCAAAATTTTAAAAAAAAACTTAAAATGGGCTAGGAATGTGGCTCAGGGGTTAAGCACTCTTGGGTTCAATTCCCATTCAAAAAAAAATTACTTAAACAAAGTAGATGAAATGCCAAAGATTAAAAAAAAATTAAAAATACCAATAAAATTCAATTGAATTAATTAAGGAAGACAATTAAAGAAGTGAAAGATCAATTTGACAAAGAGATAGAGATGCTGATAAAGAACCAGTATCAAAATACTGGAAATTGAGCATGACAGTGCACACCTGTAATCCCAGCAACTCAGGAGACTGAGGCATGAGAATCACAAGTTCAAGGCCTGCCTCAGCAACTTAGCAAGATCCTAAATAACTTAGCTAGAACCTGTCTCAAAAACTTTAAAAATAAATAACTAAAGAAAAGTACTGGGGATATGGCTCAGAGTTAACTACTCCTGGGTTCAATCCCCAGCATCCCCCCCCCCAAAATAACATACAGGAAATATAAAACTCAATAATTTTAAAGCCTCATCAATAGATTAAATCAAGAAGAAAGAATTTTGAAGCATAAAGACAACCTTGCCAAAATATCACATCCAGATAACAGTGAAGAAAAAAATAAGAAGGGTTCAGAAAACATACAAGATATTTGGGACAGCACTAGAAGATCAAGCACCCTCATAATTAGCACACCAGATGGAAAAGAGCTATATGTTGAAAGCAAAGGAAACCCACTCAGTGAAACAATAGCAAAACATTTCCAATGTTGGGGAAGACTTGGAAACCCAAGCTCAAGGATCATTTAAAGCTGAAATAGGACCAGAAGAGAAACACTCCATAACACAATTGTAATTAAATTGGCAGAAGTACAGAATAAAGAAAAATATTAAATGTTGCAAAAGTGAGCCGGGTGGGGTGGTTCAAGCCTGTAATCTCAGCACTTAGGGAGGCTGAGACAGGAAAATTGCAAGTTCAAAGCCAGCCTCAGCAATGGCGAGGCACTAAGCAATTCAGTGAGACCCTGTCTCTACATAAAACACAAAATAGGGCTGGGGATGTGGCTCAGTGGTCGAGTACCCCTGAGTTCAATCCCCAGTACCAAAAAAAAAAATGTTGCAAAAGTGAAGTGTCATGTTGCATTCAAAGGCAACTCCATTACAGCCATTAGAGTAACAAAATTCCCAACCAGAAGGGGCGCAGTGGCTCACTGCGCCCTATAATCCTATAATCCTATAATCCTACAATCCCAACACTTTAGGAGGCTGAGATAGGAGAATCGTGAGTTCACAAAGCCAGCCTCAGCAACGGCGAGGTGCTAACCAACTCAGTGAGACTCTGTCTCTACATAAAACACAAAATAGGGCTAGGGATGTGGCTCAGTGGTTGAGTGCCCCTGAGTTCAATCCCTGGTACAAAAAAAAAAAAGAATTCTCAACCAAATCTCTAAAGGCCAGCAGGGCATGTAATGATGTATTTTAAATCTTGAAAGAAAGAACTCCACCTCAAATCATTCTACTTAGGAAAATGATCCTTCAGAATAAAAGTATCAATATTTAACTTCTAAGATAAGCATAAACTAAGGGAATTAATGATCACTAGACCAGCATTACAAAAGATAAGTAAGGGAATTCTATATCCAGATCAGCAAGAACTATTAATACAATCATGAGAACAAGGAAAGAATAACTCTCAGTAGAATAGCAGACACAGAAGTCACAAAAGTAGGAAAGAATCAAACAATATCAATGTGTTAAACCATAGAGCCTAACATGAGTAAGTCAAGAAGAAATTAACATAGAATACTCAAAAATGTGAAGAAAATCAACAAAATGACAGTAACAAAATCATACATTTCAATAATAACCCAGAATGTAAATGGTCTTATTTCTCAAATTGAGACAAGTACTGGCTAATTGGACAAAGAAAGAAGACCTAACAATATACTGGTTTCAGGAAACTCACCTTGCATGCACAGGCATAATCAGACTAGAATTGGAAGGATGAAAAATGAGATTACAATAAATGGAATTCTAAACCTAAAAGAGTAGCTATACTTATATCCAAGAAAATGGACTTAAGACAAAATCAGAAGTGACAAATGTCACTACATATTGATCAAGGAAACAATCAAGAAGATATGATGATGGTTAAGATGGTAAAGTAGAGGAGGTTATGTTCCAAGCTGCTCTATACTGTGAGAGCAGGAAAGCAGATAAACAGCTTCTCTCTCAGGTGGGTGAAAAGAGAGACTTTACTGAGATTTAATACTGGACTCTCAGAACAATTTCAGAATTCAGAATTTGGAGAAAAGAAAAGAAAAATAGAGAAGAGAAGAGAAGAGAAGAGAAGAGAAGAGAAGAGAAGAGAAGAGAAGAGAAGAGAAGAGAAGATAAAAATAAATAAAAGAACAGAAAAAAAACACTGTGGCTGCCAGTGTCCACAGGAGCTGATACACCACAGGCAAATCAGGAAGGGAGACTAAGAAAACCCACATTTCAAGTGGCACCATGACCTATCTTGGTAAGATAAATCAGAGGTCAATGACAGTGTCAGACTGATCCAGAGCATGAGCTACAGTCTATCCTAGTGTGGGAAAATTGCTGTGCATCTCCCGGGTGTCCTTGGAGAGCTGAGGCAGAAGCCATACTCTCAACAATCTATAGTGACCAGCAGCTGTGGAACCAAGCCCAGGATTCCAGGCCCATGTAATCTGAGCTGGGTCCAACAAACAGACTGGGCAGAAGCCCACCACATGACTTAGTATGCATAGGAAACCAAGAAAAATCCAGGTGCAGAGAGTGTTGTACCCAGGGGAATACAGGTCATTGAGACCCAAGAGATTCCAAGTCCCTCTCACCATTTCAGTCTGGGGCCTTGCAGGATAAGCTGGGGTGGGCGAGGGAATTCTATCAGAAGTGTGAGAGTGACTATGCACTTGGGGACTAAACCCAGGAAGGTGGAAGGAAGGGATCTGTGGGTGGCAGAGGGGTCAAAGGATTGACTCTTCCACCACAAGAGTAGAACCTCCCAGCATGGATCCACAGCTGCAAGGCTCTGGAGTCTGCACTGATTTAAAATCTTCAGGTCAATTTCCATTCAATGAAAGACCTGGGGCCTAACTAAACCTAAACCCTACCTTTAGGAGCTACACCTACAGAAAATCCTCCGACAGTACTGGCAATGGTCCCATCCTGAGAGTGTAGCAGAAAACACTTTGCATCCCACACCACCTCATACTGGCGAGAAGGGGAGCCAAGAAGTTTTGAACTCCAACAGGCAAGGTGAGGAGGAACACTAAAAGAGGAAGGTTGAGAAAACCTTCAGCTACTTTTCTTATGCGCAGTGCATACCTCAAGAAAATATGAAAAGAAAGATATTTGAGATCACATAAAGAACATATATTTTCATTCAGAATTTTTGACCACCAAAATAGAAATAATCCCTTAATTTTTATCAATAAACTTATTTTATTTCATTTTAGTTTTTAAAAAATCTTTTGTTCTTTCTTCTTTCATGTTCTCTTGCTTTGATTGCTTGTGTGCTGAATGGTCCATAGATATTTGAACATATACATATGTGTCTCATTGTTCTCATTTTGAGCATTTTGTGAAGGTAGTTATTTTTCATGACTGTCTTTGAGGGCTAGGGTTTTTGATTAGTATATTTGTTTTTGTATCCTTTTTTATTTGTTTATTTCTCTTTGCTTTTGCTAACAACCAAATTCTATTATTTGCTCTTTCACTTTTTCTTTAATTTTTTCTTCTACTTTCTCTCCTCCTCCCTCATAATTTATACATCCTACATTTCCTCCACATTTTCCCTTTTCATCTTTTGAAATAGCAACTCTTTTGCAAACTTACTGTTAGCAATTATTTATCATACCATTTCTGTTTATTGGGACAATTAACACTGTAACAATTGGAATGAAGTATTTAGTTTAATGCTGTATATTGTTTGCATTAAATGTTATTATTTGTCTCTCTCCTAAACTGTGAGGAGACACAAGCCTTCAGGGACACAATAAATTTATAGGGTAGAAGCTCTTCCACCTCAGATTCATACTATTAAATGAATAGACACTAAAACAATATGAAAAAATAAGGGAACAACTTGTCCCTATTAGGTCAAGAGATGGCGGCTAAACAAAGGGAGGCTGGGAATCTGAAGTTACCTGGGCACCAAGACTTCCCACACACGCCAAAAGGTTGACTGCTCATCACTCTGACGTCAACCAATTATCAATGAACATGCTGACATCTGAAATCAGCCCATACCTGTCACCCGGCCTCAGCCAACCTTAAAGAGACACCTCTTTGTGAGAATCCCCCTCCCCTCAACCTACCCATAAAAATGGCCTCTCCCAGTCTTGGGCTGACTTCCCCATCCACACTTGTGGACTGGTGAACCTCCTCAGAGAGCGGACCCCAATAAAGCCATGCTTTTACCTTTTCGGCTAGTGGTCATGGTCTTTACTGCTGATCTGACGGAACAGTCCCAAACAAACCAAAATATCTCAATAACAAAATGCATTGTGGAACTCCACAGTAGAGGAAATGTCAGAGAATGAATTTATAAAGTTTATAGTTAAATTGATCTGAGAGGTAATAAACAATGTGAGGAGTGAAATTGGTGAGAAAATACAGGACATAATCACTTAAATAAAGAGAGATTCTGAAATAGAACAAAATAGAAATCCTTGAAATGAAAAAAAAAAAACAAAGTTAAAAATTCAATGGAAAGCAGGGAAAAGAGTCAAAATATATAATCTTGAAAATAAAACTGACCATGGAGAAAAGATTTTAAGAGACCATGAATAGAAATTCAAAAGGTAAATAAAGAAAATATAGAACTAAAAAATACAATTAATGATTTAGTCTTAAAGGACATATATAGTATATTCCATCCATCAATGACTTAATACATCTTTTTCTCATTAGCACATAGATTATTTTCTAAAATAGACCATACCTTAGGCCGAAAGCAACTATATGGAAGTATAAAACAATTGAGATAATACTTTGCATTATATCAGATCATAATGTAATAAAATCAGAAATCAATAAGATAAAAATAAAAGCTACTCTAATATTAGGATAGTAATGCTATTAGATCATCTATGCTATTAGATGATGAATGGATCACAGAAGAAATCAGGGGTGAAATTAAAAATACTTAGAGACATCATATGAGAATAGTAATACAACATATCAAAATTTCTTGGATTCTACAAAGGTAGCTCTAAGAGGAAAGTTCATAGCAGTAAGCTCATTCATTAAAAGAATAGAAAGACACCAAAAAATAATCTAACATTACATCTTGAGACCCTAGATATAGAAGAGTAAATCAACACCAAAATCAGAAGACAGTAAATAATTAAAATCAGAGCCAAAATCAATGAAATTGAAGCAAATTTTTTTTTGAAAAATCAACAAAAGTTTGATTCTTTGAAGAAATAAACAAAATTTATAAATTTTAGCCCAGCTAACCAAGATAAAGAGGGAAGAAATCAAAGTATTAAAATTTGTGTTAAAAAGAAAAATCACCACAAACATTACAGAAACACAGATAATTAAAAACTATTTTGAAAATTTATACTAAAAACTAGAAAATCTTGAAGACATCAACAAACTTCTAGAGACATATGACCTACTCAAATTGATCCAAGGGGACATAGAAAACACACAAAAAATCAATTTCAAGTATGAAATTAAAGATGCCATCAAAGGCCTACCAATAGAGAGAAGCCTAGGACTTGATGGCTTCTCAGCCTAGTTGTACTAGACTTTTAAAGAAGAAATAACTCCAATTATCCTCAAATTATTCCATGAAATAGAAAAGGGGGGACCCTTCCAAACTCATTCTAAGAAGCTAGTATCACCTTGGTAAACAAAACCAGAAAAAAACACATCAAGGAAAAAAATTTCAGACCCATATTCCTGATGAACATGGATTCAAACATTCTTAATAAAATACTGGCAAGGAGGGAGACAGGGAATATTAGAAGTTTAGTGTATTAGAAAAGGGGAATGAAAGGAAGGGAGGGAGATAGGAAAAGGGAAGTCAGTGGAATAAATCTGGCATACCTTTCCTAAGCTCATAAATGAATATACCCTATTGATTGAATCTCATCATAGTGTAAATCCAGAAGAAATTAATTTAAAAAATAATAACTATGGGTAAGTGGCAGAAAGATCAATAGAGGGAAGGAAGCAGGGTTAGGGAACAAAAAGGGGAAGGAGAGGTACTTGGGTATGAATTAAAATAAGATATATTTCATGCTTGTATAATTATGTCAAAATGAATTCTACTATTATGTATATCTAAACCATTAAAAATTGGGAAAACATCAGGGTGTGGTGATGCATGCCTGTAATCCCAGTAGCTCGGAAGGCTGAGGCAGGAGGATCACAAGTTCAAATCCAGCCTCAGCAATTTAGTGAGGCCCAGTCTCTAATTAAAATATTAGAAAAAAGACTAAGGGTGTGGCTCAGTGGCTGAGAATCCCTTAGTTCATTTCCCAGTACCAAAAATGAAAATAAATAAAATGGGAAAATGTTTTGGAAGAACACATACAAAAAAGAAGATAAACAAATTAATGGCCAATGATATATGAAAAACGTTTATCCTATTTAGTTCTCATGGAAATGCAAGAAATTAACTCTTACAGCGATCAGAATGTCTACTTTTTAAAAAATAATAACAAATAATGGCAAGGATGGGGGATGAAGATCCTTTATATACTTTTTGTGAGAATATATGTTATTACAGTCACTTTGGAAAACAGGATGAAGGTTCATCAAAATCTAAAAATAAAACTACCATATGATCCATCAATAACACTCCTGGGAATATGTATGAAGAAAATTAAGTCAGAATACAAATGAGATACATGCATACGAATCTTTATTGTGGCCCTGTTAACAATATCCAAGACATGAAACTGGCCTTGTTGGTCATCATTAGAGAAATAGATAAATAAAATATGGCATATATACACAATGGAATATTATCCAGTCAAAAAGAAGAATGAAATCAAGTAAAATGAATATATCTTGAACTTCTCATGTTAGCCAAAGTAAGATAGACTACAGAAAAAATAAATATCACATTTTTCATACGCAGAAAGTAACATTTTTAAAATGACCTGAGAATAGAAAAGGACTGAAGGGGAGTGAGTCCAGTGGGAAGTGGCAGAAAGGAAATGGCAAGAAAATATTAGGGAAGGTTGATATGTTTCAATCATAATATATGCATATAAATAAATATTACAGTGAAACACATTCATTTGTCCAATTAATATGCATTAATAATTGTAAATTTTTAAAATTTTCATAAAATAAAAGGTCGACTTTGTTCCTGAGGGAAGATCTTACCTTTATATATTTTGGGGTTAAAATGCAATATTTTGATTTATGTAAATGATGTAGAAATATTAGATGATGATAACATTCATCACCATGGGTGTCTATCAATCTGTGTAGGAATATTTGAAATTCACTTATTTTGAAATATGCAATACTTTTTATACACTATAGACACTTTGGTCTGCAATATATAAAAATAAATTATTATTATGAAGGCTTTTTCTCTCCCTTCTGGATTTGATGCCTCTTTTGGAACAATTTCAAATTTGTAGTCACTTTGGTTTATACTTTGGCTTTCAAACAGAAAGCTCTATAGAAAATTATCTGTCAGTATCTGTCAGACTTATTCTGGAACTCTCAGAATGCTTGAGGCATTATGGCATTCCCATAAGGGCCTATAATGATTTCAATAGTTCTAAGCTCAAATCCTTGGTCTGCAAATTGATTGTTATATTACTATCAGCAAGTCACCACCCAGGTTTTCAAGCCTCAATTGCCTCATCTATAAAATTGGCAGAATATTGTTCAAAATCAGGAACTCTTAAGGGAGAATTTACAGTCAAATGTATGAAGATAGACTACCCACAAAACCACTAAAATTATATGCAAAGTTGTATGTCTCCATGTATATATTTTTCGGAAAGAGTGAAGATCCTTCTTTAGGTTCCCAAAGGAGTTTCATGAACAAAAAGATGTTTAAAAACCTCTGCTCTAAATGAGCAAACTGAGAACCCTAATTTACCAAGTCTTTTCAAAACAACCTAGACTACTGGTTACCAATGTATGGTCCATGAGCCAGGAACATTTTCAGCTTCTAAAAACTTGTTAGAAATTCAGAACTTCTAATCCACCCTAGACATAGTAATTCAGACTTTCTTGATATACTAGTAAGAATTCCTTATTTTAGCAAATCCTTCACATTTTTTAATGCACACTAAATTTTGTTAATGACAGTTCTCAATTGACTTTTTCTATCTTGTTACCTGTTAGGAAAATTATGTGTCTGGTACAGAGACTTACCTAAATTTAATCAGAATCCATGTCTCCTGATATGGTAACCATGGTTCTATTCCCAAACTCTCTCAATTTACCCATTTAGATGCTATGTATAAGTGAAATCACAAAGTATTTGTCTTTGTATGCCTGACCTATTTCACCTAGCTTAATTCTTCTAGATGTATCCATTTTGTCCAAATGACAGGATTTTTTTCTTTTTAAAGATGAAATTGTATTCTATTGTGTATCTATACCACATTTCCTTTATTCATATATGCACTGATAGAGCCTTAGGTAGATTCCATATGCTGGCAATTCTTAATAAGTGCAACAATTAACGTGGAGTGTAAATATCCTTTCAATATACTGATTTCAGCTCCTGTGAATATTTATGTAGAAGAATCAACAGATTCAATGCAATCCCTATAAAAACTCCAATATTTTTCACAGAAATAGGAAAAATAATCCTTACATTTGTATGAAATCACAAAAGACCCCAAATAACTAAAATAATATTGATATAAAAGAAATAAATTTGAGGCATCACACTCCGATTTTTCCAAAACATTATAAAGTGATTATAATTAAAGTAACACAATACTAGCATAAAACAGATATGATGACCAAAGGAACAGGAAATAAGATGCACATTTACATTCAATTGGTTTTCAACAGAAGTGACAAGAATGCACACTAGGGAAATGACATTATAGTCAATAAACATTATTGAGAAAAAAAGAATGAAATTGGATTCTTGTCTCATATCATATACAAAAGTCAATTCAAAATAGATTAGTCTTAAATATAAGGCATGAGCCTATATTATTAGAAGCAAGCACAGAGGAAAAGCTATATAATATTGTTTTGGGCAATAGTTTTTTGCAGTATGACCCTGAAAGCACAAGCATCAATGTAATAGGTAAATGGAATTATATCAAACAAAACAAACAAACAAAAAATCATGTGTATAGAAAAGGAACCAAAAAAAAGGATCAGAAAAATATTTCCAAGTCATATATATGATTGGTGACAGTTTCCAAAATATAGAAGGAAATCAAACAATTCTATAAGAAGGAAAAATAACCAGATTTAGAAATGGGCAAAGGACTTGACCAGACATTTCTCATAAGAAAGCACACAATAGCCAACAGGTAAATGAAAAATAGCATCACTTATTCATTAGGGAAATTCAAATTAAAGTCATAATGAGATAAAACTCATTAAAATGTGTTTTACCAAATGAGGAAAGATGTATTTTGATGAAGATGTGTAAAAAGGAAACAGTTATACATTGCTTGTGGAAATATAACTTAATACCCTTTATTGAAGACATATATATAGTTGGGATATTTAATGGTAATATATACATAAAAATTTACGATTTTAAACATTTTAAGTATATGATACAGCACAATAAAGACATTCACTTTTTTATGTAATCATTAAAGACACCCCAAATAGCATCAAGAATATTTGCAAGGTCCATTGTGGAAATGGATATGAAGAAACTTTAGATAAGGCTTTAATATAAAGCTTAAGACAGTCTCATTTCATTGTCTGCATCTCGGTGCTTCAGTTGATTACAATGGATTCCCTAATATATTTCACTATTCAAAGTTTTCAAGAAAAATATCTCAAAGGAGTGGGAAGAGAATTTTGCACTTGACAGGCAGTATAGAAGAGCAATTAAGACCATGAGTTCTGGGAACATTTTGTCTGGGTTTAAATCCCAGATGTGAAGCCTTTGACAAATTTGATAACCTGCCTGTGCCTTAGTTTCATCATCTATAAACTACAGATAATAATGGTGAATAAGGTTTGTTTTGAGAAGTACAAGAGTTAATACATATGAGGTACTTACAATAATCCCTGGTTAAGTGCTTGATAAATATTAGCTATTAGTGTTGTTACTGTTGTTTTTACTGCTTCGGAATTCACACAAAAGCTGTAATAAGAAACTATGTATAGTGCTTCAGTGTGATCCATCATCAATGGTGACTACTGAGCATGCAAATAGTACATCCCGATAATAAGAAAGCTGAAAAGATGATGGCAAATCTTTCTAAATGCTTCTAGGAAAGCATAATGCAGAGAAAACATTCCATTTCTCTGCATCATTAAATAATAGGGTTGACAATGAAAAGATCAACCAGTGATTTAAGTGCTACCAGACAGAAGTCTTTTACAATGGGAAGAGCTGCTGAATAAAATACTAGAAAATTCACTGTGTATCACAGTTCCATTCACATAGATTTTCAAGTTCAGTAGGAAAATGTCACTTATCAAACATTTGGGCTCACCATTTTTAAAATTTCAAAATTATAAACTACTTATTTCTGGAATTTTAACATTTTCAGACCATCAATGATTATGGGTAACTGAAAGTTAGGAAATAGAAACTGAAGATGAAAGGGCACTGCTGTATTGTTATGACATAGTGGAATATTTAGTTTAATTGTCTTTTATTTCATTGCTATCTTGTTTTTGTCTTTTGGATCATAGCCATTCAGACTGGAGTGAAGTGATAACTTTTCCTAATTTTAATTTTTTTAATTTGTTCTTTTTAGTTATACATGACAAGGAAGTGAAGTGATATCTGTTTTTAAATTTTATTTTTCTGAGGATTAGAAATGTTGAACATTTCCACATATTAAATATATTAAACATATTGAACATTAGAATATATTTAACATATTGAACATATTAGAATATATTAAACATATTGAACATTAGAATATATCCTTTTCAAAAGTGTCTATGTCAATCACTAAATTTTTAATTATATTGTTTAGTTGTTTGTTATTGAATTTTTTGCAATTCATAATTTTTTTGTTTTTGTTTTGGTACTTAGTCATTCACTATTCTGGATTATTTACCACTCATCTGATATAAAATTTGAAAATATTGTAGTCCATTATGGAAGTTGTCTTTTCACTTTGTTGATCATTTCCCAAACTTTGTATAAGCATTTTAGTTTTATGTAATTCCATTTGCTTTCTTTTGTTTCCTGTACTGATGTGTTCTTGTCAAAATATCCTTACCCTTTCTGGTGCCCTGATGCATTTTTTAAATTAATTAATTAGTTAATTAATTAATTAATTTGTTCTATTTAGGTTTACATGATAGCAGAGTGTGATTCATTGTACACAGATGGAGCACTGCTTTTCATTTTTCTGATTGTATGTGATGTAGAATCACAACATACATGCAGTCATACATAAAGCTAGGGCTATTATGTCCAACATATTCCATCATCTTTACTATCCCCCTGCCCCCTTCTTTCCCACCCCTATGAACATTGTTCCTCCATTCTTCCCATGCCCTCCCCCACATTATGGATCAGCATCCACTTATCAACGAGTATATTCAGCATTTGGTTTTCTGAGATTGAATTACTTCACTTAGCATGATGTTCTCAAACTCCATCCATTTACCTGCAAATGCCATAATTTTATTCTCTCTTATTGCTGAGTAATATTCCATTGTGTATATATACCACAATTTCTTTATCCATTCATCAGTTGAAGGACATCTAGGTTGGTTCCACAGTTTACATATTGTGAATTGAGCTGCTATAAACATTGAAGTGGCTGCATCATTCTAGTATGCACATTTTAAGTCTTCTGGGTATAGACCAAGGAGTGGGATAGCTGGGTCAAATGGTGGTTCCATTCCAAGTTTTCTAAGGAATCTCCATACTGCTTTCCAGATTGGTTGTACCAATTTGCAGTTCCACCAGCAATGTATGAGCGTGCCTTTTTCCCCAAAACCTCGCCAACACTTATTGTTGTTTGTATTCTTGATAATTGCCATTCTGACTGGTGCGAGATGAAATCTTAAGGTAGTTTTGATTTGCATTTCTCTGAATGCTAGAGATGTTGAACATTTTTTTCATATGTTTGTTGATCAATTGTATATCTTCTGTGAAGTTTCTGTTCCACTCCTTGGCCCATTTATTGATTGGGTTGTTTGTTTTTTTGGTGTTAAGTTTGTTGAGTTCTTTATATATCCTGGAGATTAGTGCTCTATCAGATGTATGTGCAGCAAATATTTGTTCCCAGTATGTCAGCTCTCTGTTCACTTCCTTGATTGTTTCTTTTGCTGAGAAGATTTTTAGTTTGAATCCATCTCATTTTTGATTCTTGATTTACTTCTTGTAATATAGGAGTCTTGTTAAGGAAGTAAGGTCCTAATCTGACATGATGAAGATTTGGGCTCATTTTTTCTTCTATTAGGCATTGGGTCTCTGGTCTGACTCCCAGGTCCTTGATCCACTTTGAGTTGAATTTTGTGCATGGTGAGAGATAGGAGTTTAGTTTCAATTTGCTGCATATGGATTTCCAGTTTTCCCAGCACCATTTGTTGAAGAGGCTATCTTTTCTCCAGTGTACATGTTTGGCTCCTTTGTCTAGTATAAGGTAACTGTATGTAAGTGGGTTCATCTCTGTGTCTTCTATTCTATACCATTGGTCTACATGTCTATTGTGGTGCCAGTACCATGCCATTTTTGTTACTATAGCTTAGTAGTATAATTCAAGGTCTGGTATTGTGATGGCTCCTGCTTCACTCTTCTTACTAAGGATTACTTTGGCTATTATTTTTCCAAATGAATTTCATGATTGCTTTTTCTAGTTATATCAGGAATGGCATGGGCATTTTAATTGGAATCACATTGAATATATATAGCACTAAGGGTAGTATGGCCATTTTGACAATATTGATTCTTCCTATACAGGAGCATGGGAGATTTTTCTATCTTCTAAGATCTTCTTTAATTTCTTTCTTCAATGTCTTGTATTTTGCATTGTAGAGGTCTTTCTCCTCTTTTGTTAAATTGATTTCCAAGTATTTTATTTTGTTTGAGGCTATTGTGAATGGGATAGTTTTCTTAATTTCTCTTTCAGAGGGTTTATCACTGATGTATAGAAATGCAATTGATTTATGGGTGTCGATTTTATATCATGTTACTTTGCTGAAATCATTTATTAATTCTAGAATTTTTCTGGTAGAATTTTTTGGATCCTCTAAGTGTAGAATCATGTTGTCTGCAAATAATGATAGTTTGAGTTCTTCTGTTCCTATTCTTATCTCTTTAATTTCTTTTGTCCTTCTAGTTGTTCTGGCTAGTGTTTCAAAGATTATGTTGAATAGCAGTTGTGAAAGAGGGCATCCCTGTCTTGTTCCTGTTTTTAGAGGGAATGCTTCCAATTTTTGTCCATTTAGGCTGATGTTGGCCCTGGGTTTAGTATAGATAGCTTTTACAAATTTGAGGTATGTTCCTACTATCCCAAGTTTTTCTAGTGTTTTGAACATAAAAAGGTGCTGTGTTTTGTCAAATGCTTTCTCTGCATCAATTGATAAAATCATATGACTCTTACCTTTAAGTCTATTGATATGATGTATTACGTTTCTTGATTTCCACATGTTGAACCAAACTTGCATCCATGGAATGAACCCCACTTGATCATGGTGGGGTTGATCAAACTTTTTGATATGTTTTTGTATAAAATTAGTCAGAATTTTATTGAGAATTTTTGCATCTATGTTCATCAGGGATATTGGTCTGAAATTTTCTTTCTTTGATGTGATAGAATCAGGGTGATAGTTGCCTCATAGAATGAGTTTGGAAATGTTTCCTCCTATTCTATTTCATGAAATAGTTTTAGGAGTATTGGTATTAAATCTTCTTTGAATGTCTTGTAGAACTTTTTTGAGAATCTGTCTGGACTTGGGCTTTTTTGGTTAGCTGGCTCTTGATGGCATCTTCTATTTCCTTGCTTGAAATTGATCTGTTTAAGTTGCATATGTCCTCTTGGTTCAGTTTGGGTAGGTCATATGCCTGTAGAAATTTGTTGGTGTCTTCAGGGTTTTCTATTTCACTGGAGTATAATTTTCAAAATAGTTTCTAATTATCCTCTGTATTTCAGTATTGTCTGTTGTGATATTTCCTTTTTCATCACTAAATTTAGTTATTTGGGTTTTCTCCCTCCTTCTTTTTGTTAGGGTGGCTAAAGGTTTGCCAATTTTGTTTATTTTTTCAAAGAACCAGTTTTTGTTTTGTCAAGTTTTTGAATTGTTTCTTTTGTTTCTATTTCATTGATTTCAGCCCTGAAATTTGATTATTTCCTGTCTTCTACTTCTTTTGGTGTTGATTTTTTCTTTCTTTTCTAATGCTTTCAGATGAAGAGTCATTTCATTTATTTTTTGACTTTTATTTCTTTTAATAAATGATCTAAATGCAATGAACTTTCCTTTTAGCACTACCTTCATGGTGTCTCAGATAATTTGATATGTTGTATCAGAGTTTCATTTGCCTCTAAGAATTTTTTATCTCTTCCCTTATGTCTTCTGATATCCATGCATCATTCAATAGCATATTATTTAGTTTCCAGGTGTTGAAGTAGTTTCTAGGTTTTAATTTGTCATTGATTTCTAATTTTATTCCATTGTGGTCAGATAGGATGCAGGGTATTATCTCTATTTTTTTGTACTTGCTAAGCCTGGCTTTGTGACATAACATATGATCTATTTGGAAAAGGATCCATATGCTGCTGAGAAAAAGTGTATTTGCTCGATGGATGGAACACACACTATATATGTCTGTTAAGTCTAAATTATTGATAGTTTCATTGAGATCTATGGTTTCTTTATTTAGTTTTTAGTTTTTGTTTGGAAGATATATGCAGTGGTGAGAGAGCTGGGTTAAAGTCTCCAAGTATTATTGTGTTGTGGTCTATTTGATTCTTGTATTTGAGAAGGATTTGTTTGATATATGTAGAAGCCCCATTATTTGGGACATAGATATTTAAGATTGTTATGTCTTATTGATGTATGATTCCCTTAAGAAGTATGAAATGGCCTTCTTTATCCCTTTTCACCAGCTTTGTTTTGAAGTCCACTTTATTTGATATGAGGATGGAAACTCCTGCTTGTTTGTGGGGTCCATGTGAGTGATATGATTTTTCCCACCCTTTACCTTTCAGTCTGTGGATGTATTTTCCTATGAGATGAGTCCCTTGAAGACAGCATATTGTTGGTTGTTTTGTTTTGGTTTTTGTTTTTTAATCCAGTCTCTCAGTCTATGTCTTTCAATTGGTGCATTTAGGCCATTCAAATTCAAGGTTACTCTTGTAATATGATTTGTATTCCCGGTCATTTTGGTTAATTTTTGTTTTTTACCTTGACTTGGTTTCTCCTTTGATTGCCTCCTCCCATTTTTAGTATCATTCCTCTCTTTGGGTATTTTCATTGTTTGTTGTCATTTCCTCCTCCTGGAATATTTTGCCGAGAATGTTGTGTAGTACAGGCTTTCTTGCTGTAAATTCTTTTAACTTCTGTTTATCATGGAAAGTTTTTATTTCATCATCAAATCTGAAGCTAAATTTTGCTAGATATAAGATTCTTGGTTGGCATTCATTTTGTTTCAGAGCTTGGTATACATTGTTCCATGATCTCCTGGCTTTTGGGGTCTGGGTTGAAAAATCTGCTGAGATACAAATTGATCTTCCCTTTTATGTAATCTGATTCCTCTCTCTTGCAGCCTTTAAAATTCTATCCTTATTCTGTATGTTGGGCATTTTCATTATAATGTGCCTTGGTGTAGATCTGTTGAAATTTTGTACATTTGGTGTCCTTTTAGCCCCTTGTATTTGATTTTCCAATTCATTTTTCATATTTGGGAAATTTTCTGATATTATTTCATTGAAGAGATTGTGCATTCCTTTGGTTTGAAATTCTGCACCTTCTTCTATCCCAATAAATCTTATATTTGGTCTTTTGATGCTGTCCCATATTTCTTGTATGTTCTGTTCATGATTTCTTACAATCTTCACTGTATGGTCAAGTTTATTTTCAAGATTATTTTGTCTTCAAGTATATTTTGTCTTCATTATCCGAGATTTTGTCTTCCAGGTGATCTAGTCTGTTGGTGATGCTTTCTATTGAGTTTTTTATTTGGTTTATTGTTTCCTTCATTTCAAGAATTTCTGACTTTTTTCACAATCTCTAGCTCTTTCTTAAAATAATCTTTTGCTACTTGCAATTGCACTCTTATCTTTTTGTTAGAGTGATCAATGGTTGCCTTTACTTGCTCTCCTATTTCTTTGTTGGATTGATCAATTTTTGCCTGTATTTGCTCACTTATGTCATTCTTTAATTCACAAATCATTTTAGTTATGTGCATTCTGAATTCCTTCTCTGACATTACATCAATTGTGTTGTCAATGGATTCTGTTACTGTGGTATCAAGGTTTACCTGGGGCACTTTCTTCCCTTGTTTTTTCATGTTGATTGTGTATCTTCCTTTCTTGCGATGCCGATCTGAGGTATTGCAGCGTCTATCCAATAATCTTGTATTGACACTCCGGATTACCTGTATCTCACCTTGGAGCTACTTCTGGTCCCCTAGAGTCCCAGATGGACACTACTGACACTAAAGTTGGTGGTGGAGGTAGTGGATGTATCTCAAGAGGGCAGTGGGGGTGACCTTGGCTGGGCTCATCTGGTGGTCTCTGAGGGCGGATATGGGCCTTCTGTTGCACTCCTGCTGGTCTGCAGGAACTCTGGAGTGGAACTGGCATGTATCCAGGCCTCACTTGGTTAGGGCCTCCTCACCCAGGGTTCTCTGCTGGCAACTCTTACCGTGAGTGTGGGTTCCCTTGTACCTGGTGGGTAGCAGTCTCTGGTGTGCCCTTGACTGGGCACCCATAGAGTTCCCTGAGGGTGGTTTTGGATCCTCTGCCACACTCCTGCCTATCCACAGGAACTCTGGAATAGAACTGAGGATGGGCCCAGGCCTCTCTTAGGCAGGGTCACAAGCAGGAGTGTCTGTGTGTGGCCCTTACCATGGGTGTGGGCTCTCCTGGGGCTGGGGTCTACCAGTCTCTGGTCTGCCCTTGGCTGGGCACCCTTGGAGTTCCCTGAGGATGGCTTTGGGCCCTTTGCCATGCTCCTGCCTGTCTGCAGGGACTCTGGAGCAGAACTGGGGCAGGCCCAGGCCTCACTTGCGTGGGGCCTCCTCAAGCAGGAGTCTCTGCGGGTGGCTCTTTCCATGGGTGTGGGCTCCCCTGTGGCTGGTGGTTAGCAGTCTCTTGTCTGCCCTTGGCTGGGCACCTGTGGAGTTCCCTGAGGGCAGTTATGGGCCCTCTGCCATGCTCTTGCCAGTCCACAAGAACTCTAGACCGGAACTGGGGCTGGCCCAGGCCGTCCTGATGCATTTTGCTTGTGTTTTCTTCTGGCAGCTTTATGGTTTTGAGTCTTATATTTAAATCTTCAATCCATATTGAATTGCTTTTTTAACTGATGAGGGATAATGGGACTTAGTGTGATTTTTGTTCATGTGGCTACTTAGCTTTCCAATAATCATTTATTTAAAAACTGTTCTTCCAAAATGTTTTCCTATCATATTTGTTGAAAATAAGTTGTATACAGATATGTGGCTTTACTTTTAGGCCCTCTAGTCTGTTCTATTCACCTGTTTATTCCAATTTATACCAATATCATCCTATTTTGATTACTACAGGTTTGGAGTGTATTTTAAAGTGAGATACTGCAATGCCTTCTGCTTTGTTCAAGATTGCTTTAGCTATTTGATGTTTTTTTGTGGTTTCATACAAACATTATGTTTGATTTTTATATCCCTGTGAAGAGTTCATTTCATATTTTGATGGGGATTGCACTGATTCTTTAGGTCACTTTAGTAGGATAGACTCTTTAACAATATTGATTCTTCCAGTCCACGAACATGTGTTATCTTTCCAGTTTTGTGTATCTTCATTTTCTTACATAAATATTTTATAGTTTTCATTGTAGAAGTCTCTTATCTATTTGGTTAAATACATCTCTAAGTATTTTATTTTCTGTAGCTACTGAAAATGGATTTGCTTTATTCATGTCTTTTTTCCAGTAATTCACTATATGCATATAGAAATACTACTGATGTGTTTTCATGTGGATTTTGCATCCTACAATCTCCTGAATTTTTTTATTAGTTGTGATATTTTTGTGGCATATGGGAGTACTCAAATAAAAGATCCTGATGTCTGTAAACAGGGTCATGCTGAATTATTCCTTTCTAATTTGGATGCCCATTATTCTTTCACTTCACTGATTTCTCTGTAGTGTTTCAGCCCTATGTTAAATTAAAACAGTGAATACTGGTATCCTTTACTTGTTTCAGATACTAGGAAGATTTTAATTTTTCCCCACTCAATATGATGCAATCTTTGGTATTCTTATATATGGTCTTTCATAAATTAAGATATGTTTTATCATGAAAGGATGTTCAATTTTATCAAATGCTTCTTTTTTATGCATTGAGATGATCATAAGATTGTTGTCCTTCCTTCATTCTTTTGAAGTTGTGATTCCACCTAACATTCTTAGAATCCTCTGTTAACAGAAACACTATTCCTCGGTACTCTAATTTACATGGAAGGACACTGCATTTGAGTCATACTCTTAGGAAATCTTTCCTTCCTTCCACTGTGAGAGGCAAAGTGATTCATCAGGAAAAGGAAGTGGGCATATTCTCTTCAGGTAATTCTTCTCTTTAGAATACGCTTGCCTGTAAAATGTATATTCTATCTTGTATATTCAATCATGTATAAGTCTAATCCCAATCAGTATTAACATGTCCTTCTGGTTGCACACATAAGCTTATACACCAAACTAACTTCTATCAGCAATAAATATAGAACCATGACTTTCATCTGGCTCTAGCATGTATGTTCATTTGGTTCCAAACACTCCCATTTAAAATATCTACCTATTCTGATGATTTTTAAAAGTGTTCATAACCATCACTACAAAGAAACAAAAGCTATTTGATTTCACCTGTTTTTCAGGATGATCTCATTGCTTAGATCCAACATCATAAAGGTGGGAATTCTACCATTGCCACTGAGTGGTATGTAATCTTTGCAATCCTGCAAGAAATGGCAATCATTCCCAAAGGAAATATATGTTAAATGAAAAAGTATGCTAAATGAAAAATGTATTCCTTGAATACATTTAGCATACTCAAAAAATATGCTAAATGAAAAATGTATTCCTTGAATACATTTTTTGAGAAGAGTCACATATAAAACAATATGAATAGATAAACTAATTCTAATCCCAGATGAAAAGTACCTGCTATGCTAAATAGTCATAGAACAAAAGCAACAACAAACTACACTGGTTCCATCATTTATTAATTTATTTGCTTTTCTTTAGGAATCAGTTGAAGATTTAAAAGCAATCACTAGCAGGAGATCAAACTCTTTACCTTTAAAGATCAAACAATTGTTACATTTTTAAGATTTTACAATGGAATTATTGTGGAGAGGGATTGGAACACTGAACTTGGTTTAATCTGAGCCACACAGGACTGGATGGTTGATATTTTTACTTGTTTTTTAACTAGGCAAGAACATTAAAATTTGAATTTGAGAGACAAGCTTTTTGTAGGTATAGTCAGTTTTTTGTTGGATCAGTTATTGTAAATTTTGAGTATTTTGTTTGACCACTGATGGGTAAATATTGCTTTTAAAATCCAGTCTCATTAGATGAATAGAGCCTCTAAGCCTTTACTCCCATATGATCTTCACCATTCTGAGAGTTTAGGTGGGCCTCATATATCCTTCATGGTCATCATGAACTCTGGATATCTATTTAGAGAAGCCAACTTAAAGCTAAGTGGTTATGTCAAATTTGGCCCTAGTTCAAATGCTATATCTCCCTTCAAAACTTTACTTCCCTCAGCTAGAAGTGCACTCTGTCCTCCCATTGAGCTACAAAATTCCCCATTCCTCTCTTTTCTCCTCTTTTCTTCTCAAATGGCACAATCTGTCTTATATCAAGAGAATTGAATAGCTTTTAGGGTGATCCTAATGATCACTGACTCTTGTTATTCATAGCCTTACATAATTGCCTCCCATTAAATGAGATATTAATTTATTGGCTCACTTCTTATTAAGAGACTATGACCACCATGAAGACATACAAATTCCAAGAAAATGTTGCGTAAAGATGTGGCTTTCATTTTTCAAACTCTGAAGAAATTCATCTCTCATGATATGAGCTGCCCTAGGAAGAGACCCATGTAGAAAGATTTTGAGGAAGAGCTCTAGACTAGGTCCACGGAGGAACTGAAGCTTGTCAAAAACTGCATGAGTAAATTTTAAAATTTATGTACATCTACTCAAGCTTTCAGATGAGAATACAACCATAGCCAGGATCTTCAATGAAAACTCATAAGACTTCTAGAGTCATAGTTAAGCTCTGTTTGGATTTATGACACACCAAAACTGAGAAATAATAAATGTTTTTGTTCATTTTCTTTATTAGGTTAAAACATATATAACTAACTTTACCATTTCAACCCTTTAAGTGTAGAATTCAGTGAAATTAAATAGATGTATATTGTTAAAATAATTATGATTATCCATACTCAGAATATAATTTATCATCAAAAGCAATTTCCATGCCCATCTTAAAAAAAAAGAAAAAGAAAAAGAAAAAAAGCAACATCTCATTTCTGTCACCGCCCTCCAAAGTGGAACTGGTATCTTTTTACTTTGACCATGTTCTCTTGGTCAGTTTCATTCCACCATCACACATTTTCTTGTCATCCCAATTGTTTTCCAGTCCTTCTGCCTCCCCCTCAATCCCTTTCCTCTATTCCACTGATATCTCTTGTGATTTCATGGAACACCTACATATTTTCCACCCTTATTTTCTTCTTCCTTCTACATATGGGAAAAATATTTGACTTTTGACTTTCTGAGTCTGGCTTATTTCACTTAGCATGATATTCTACAGTTGAATCCTTTTAGCAGTAAATGCCATGATCTCATTTTTCTTTATTGCTAAGTAAAATTTATATATGTATACACACACACACACACACACACACACACACATATATATATATTTATATATATACATATACAAATTTTCTTTATTCATTCATCTGTTGACAGATATCTGGGTTGGTTTCACAACTTGGCTATTGTGAATTGTGCTACAAACATTGATGTGACTGTATGTTGACAGTACATTGACTTTATAACTTTTAGATATATACCAAGGAGTTGAGTGGGAAAGCTTGGTGAGATGGTGGCTCCATTCCTAGTTTTCTGAGGAATCTCCTTACTTCTTTACAGAGTGGTTGTATTCATTTGCAATACCACCAACAATGTATCAGTGTATCTTATCTCCACACACTCACTAGAATTTACTATGATTTGTATGCTTCTGTAAAATTTTATGTATTCTTGATAATTGCCATTCTGACTTAAATTTCTTTGCTATGTAGAAGACTTTTAATTTTATGTTATCCATTTTATTGATTCTTGGTTGGATTTCTTGCACTTTACAAGTCTTGTTAAAGAAGCCAGTGACTGTACCAATATGTTGAAAGTTTGAGCTCACATTTTCTTCTAGCAGTAGTGAATTTCCTGGTCTAATTCCTAGGTCTTTGATCCACTTTTAGTTGAGTTTTGTGCAGGGGAAATACAGAGTTCTAGTTTAATTCTTCTACATATGGATGTCCAATTTTCCAGCATCATTGGTATAAAAATGATATCTTTTCTCCAATGAATATTTTTGGCATCTTTGTCTAGTATCAGATGACTGTATCTATGTGGGTTTGTCTCAGTGTCTTCTATTACATTTGTTTTTATGTATGATTTGTTGACTGTACCATGATATAGTATAATTTGAAGTTTGGTATACTTAGTATTGTTTTGGCTATTCTTTTTTTTTTTTTTGGTACTGGGGGTTGAAATCAGGGGCACTCGACCACTGAGCCACATCCCCAGCCCTATTTTGTGTTTTATGTAGAGACAGGGTCTCACTGAGTTGCTTAGCGCCTCGCCATTGCTGAGGCTGGCTTTGAACTCACGATTCTCCTGTCTCAGCCTCCCTAAGTGCTGGGATTACAGACTTGAGCCACCGCG
Source organism: Xerus rutilus (assembly GCA_028644305.1). Taxonomy (NCBI): domain Eukaryota; kingdom Metazoa; phylum Chordata; class Mammalia; order Rodentia; family Sciuridae; genus Xerus; species Xerus rutilus. Next base: position 77,744,256 of record CM053417.1, on the reverse strand, counting down.
CCCAGCTTGGCTATTCTTGATCTCTTAATTTTCCAAATGAATTTCAGTATTGATTTTTCTAGTTCTGTGATGAATGTGATTGGTATTTTGATGAAAATTACATTGAATCTGTATAATACTTTTGGTAGCATGGCCATTTTGATAATACTAATCTTCCTATCAAAGAACATGGAATATCTTTCCATCTTCTAAGACCTTCTTCAATTTCTTTCTTACATGTTCTATAGTTCTCATTGTACAGGTCTTTCACTTCAATGGTTAGATTTATTCTTTTTCAGCAGATTCATTATTGAAGTACACTAAAGCAATATTGTATAATTTTAACATTTCAACTCTTTAAGTGTAGAATTCAGTGACATTAAATAGATGTATATTGTTAAAATAATTATGATTATCCATACTCAGAATATAATTTATCATCAAAAGCAATTTCCATGCCCATCTTAAAAAAAAAGAAAAAAGAAAAAGAAAAAAGCAACATCTCATTTCTGTCACCATCTCATTTCTGTCATCCATTGGAAAAGTGAATCCATCAAATTCACTTTCTTCTCTGTGGCACCTGAAAATTTCTCTAAAAGGCATCATATTTTAAGGCACAAAAGAAATATTTTCAAACACAAAAATACAGAGAAAAATTCTTGCACACTATCATATCATAATGGAGTGGAATTAGAAATCAATGACAAGGGGCTGGGGTTGTGGCTGAGTCATAGAGCACTTGCCTAGCATGCATGAGGAACTGGGTTCAATCTTCATCACCACATAAAAGTAAATAAATTAAATAAAGGTATTGTGTCCATCTACAAATAAATTTTTAAAAAATCAATGAAAAGATAAAAACAGAAACCATTCTACCACCTGAAGATGAAATAATACATATTTTAATTATGAAGGGATCAAAAAAGAAATCAGGGGAAAAATTTAAAAATTGAAGTAAATTGGAAGAGATATAAAACATATCCAAATCTCTGGGAGAGTATGAAGGCAGTTTGTAGAGGAAAGTTTATAGCACTGAATCCCTACATTACAAAACAAAAACATTACCAAATAAATAATTGCCAAATAAATAATTGAACATTACCACTAAAGGCCATAGAAAAGAATAATCTAACTTCCAAATCAGTAGAACACAGAAAGTAATTAAGATCAGAATCAAAAATGAATGAAATTGAGAATAAAAAGCAAACATAAAAAGGATCAATGAAACAAAGAGATAGTTCTTTGAAAATATAAAAAAGACTGATAAATTTTCAGCCAAACAAACCAGAAGACAGAGAAGACACAAATCAACAAAATTAGAAGTTAAAAAGAAAATATCTCCACAGAAACTTCTAAAACCAGAAGATCATTAGAAACTATTTTTAAGATTTCCACTCCAATAAGCTAGACTATCTCGAAGATACTTACAAATTTATAAACATATGACCTACCCAATTTGAACCATGAGGATATAGAAAATTAATCAGACTGATGTCAAGCAAGGGAATTGAAGCAGCTATTAACATCCTTCCAATGGAAAAAATCCCAGGACTAGATGGATTCTCAGACAAGTTCTAGTAGACCTTTATAGAACTAATGCCAAACCTCTTCAAAAAATTCCATAAAATAGGAAAGAAGGGAAGACTGTTACATTCATTGCATAAAACCAGTATCATCTTAGTACCAAATCAGACAAAGACACATAAGGAAAAGGAAATTATAGGCTGATATTCCTGGTGAATATATGTGCAAAATTCATTAATAAAATACTGGCAAAAACAAACTCAAAAATATTAATTAGACAGTGCACCAAGATCAGTGGATTTCACCCCAGGGATGCAAGGTTGGTTTAACATAGGCAAATCAATAAATTCAATACACCATATAAACAGATTTAAGGACAAGAATCACATGATTGTCTCAATTGCTGAAGAAAAAGCATTTGACAAATTTCAGCACACATTCATGTTTAAAATTCTAGAGAAAGTAGGGATAGAAGAAAAGTACCTCAACATTGTAAATGGTATATATGACAAACCAAAGGCCATACTCATACTGAACAGAGAAAAACTGAATTTCCATAAAAATAGGAACAATATAAGGATGCCAACTCTCTCCAATCCTGTCCAATGCAGTCCTTGAAACTCTATCCAGACAATCAGGCAAGAAAAGGAAATTAAAGGAATACAAATGAGAAAAGAAGTCAAGTTTATCTCTTTGCTGATATGATTTTATATTTAGAAGATCTCAAAACTCCTCCAGAAGACTAGTAGAACTGACAAAAAAAATCTAAGAAAGTAGCAGGCCACACACTATCAACATGCAACTTCTGTAGTTGTATAAGTTAGGGATATTAATTTCTTATCAGTTACATGATTTGTAAATATTTTCTGCCATTTTGGGTGTTTTGATGAATATGTCCATCATCTTTATTTAATTGATAATTTTATGGGTATATTAAACATGCAAAAATGATCAAAGTATATACTTCATATGTGAATGATATGTTGTGTGATAATTACACTAAATAAACATATTAAAATGTTCTTTGATGCCCAGATATATTTAATAGGGATATAATCTAATTAATTTATTTTTTTCTGTGCTTTCAACATTATATCCAAGAAATCAGTTGTCAAATCTAAAGCCATGAAGCTAATATTCCTCATGTTTTCTTCCAGAAGTGTAATATTTTTAACTCCTGCATTTGAGTCTTTGATCCATTTTGTGTTTATCTTTGTTGTGGTGTAAGGTAAGGTTCCACTTAATTTTTATACATTTTGATATGCAGTTTACTTAATACTGTTAGTTGAAAAGACTGCCTTTTGCTAATTTCCTGTGTCTTTTCACAGTTTTTGAGAATAATTTGATCATAAATGTAAGAGTTTATTTTTGAGATCTCTATTCTATTCTATTACATTGGTGTAATCTTTGTGTTTTGATCACTGTATGTCTGTAGTAAGTATTATTCCAAATGTGATTTTCTTTTCCAAGAATGTTTCAACTGTATAGGGTCCCTTAAAATTCCATATGGAATTATTATTCCTTTTTTAATTTCTAATTTTTTTGCTTTCTTTTTTTGGAGGGTGGTACTGGGGATTCAAGGGTACTTAACCACTGAACCACATCCCCTGACCCTTTTATTTTTTATTTTGACACAAGGTCTGTTTCAATTACTTAAGGGCTTTGATAAGTTGCTGCAGCTGGCTCTGAACTTAAGATCCTCCTGCCTCAGCGTCCTGAGCTGCTGGGATTATAGATAGAATGGGATTTCTATTTCTGCAGAAAAAAAAATTAAAAATAAAACACTGTGTAGATTTTAAGAAGAATTGCACTGAATGTGTAGATTGATTTGGTGGTAGTGACATTGAATATCCTCTTTAATTTCTTTCAACAATATTTTCCAGTTTTCAATATAGAAGTCTTTCCTCTTTGGTTAAGATTATTCTTAAGCAGTTTATTCTGTCTCATAATATCATAAATATATTTTTGCTTAATTTCCTTTTTGGAGTTTTGATTGTGTCATCTCCTTCCCATCTCTCAAGACTCTTCGCATCCTTTCTGACACTCATTATACTCTACTAAATTTTTTATTTTTATTTTCCACATATGGGAGAGAACATGTGATTTTTGTCTTTCTGAGTCTGGCTTATTTCATTTAACATGATATCCAGTTCTTTCCATTTTGGATGCTCTATTTTTATTTAATCCTATTTGTAGTTTTTGAGGAAGCTGTGTATCAACATATATATAGGATTAATTTTCCCTGCATCCTTGTCAGCATTTGTTACATTTTTTTCTTGATAATAGCCATTTTGACTGAGTGGGATATAATCTCAATGTAGTTTTTTTTTAAATATCTATTTTTTAAATTTTTTTTTAGTTGTAGATGGACATGATATCTTTATTTTATTTTATTTATTTTTATGTGGTGCTGAGGATCGAAACCAGTGCCTCGTGCATGTGAGGCAGACGCTCTACCACTGAGCCACGATCCCAGGCCCCTCAATGTAGTTTTGATTTGCATTTTGCTGATGGCTAAAAATGTTGAAATTTTTTTCATAAATTTTTGGTCATTTGTAACTCTTTTGAGAAGCATCTATTTTGCCAAGCATCTATTATTAATTGTATTACTTGGAATTTGGTGGTATTAATTTTTTAATTTGTTTCTATATTCTGGATTTTAATAATCTGTCAAATGACTATCTGGTAAAGATTCTCTCCCATTCTGTAGGCTTTCTCTTCAATATATTGGTTGATTCTTGGCTGTTAAAAAGCTTTTTAATTTTATATATTACCACCTATCAGTTCTTGACATTATTTACTGAGCTATTTGAGTCCTGTCTAGCATATGATTGCCTAAACCTGCATCTGTTTTCCCCATGTTGTCCTCTAGTTGTTTCAAAATTTTAGACCTTACATTAAGGTATTTGAGCCATTTTGGTTGAATTTTAGTTTATTTTTGTAAAGTAAGTTATTTTTGTATAGCATAAGTGATGGAGTCTAGTTCAAATATTCTGTACTATAACTTCAATTTTCCTATCACCATTTACTGAAGAGGCTTTTCAAAAAATGTATTGACTAGTTTTCTGAGAATACAATGGTTGCAGATGTGTGGATTTATTCCTTGGTCCTCTATTCAATTGGTGTATGTGTCTATTTTCATGCCAATGTCATGCTTCTTTCGTTACAATGACTCATCAGTATAATTTGAAATTGGGTATTGCAATTCTTCCAGCACTGTTTTTGCTCAGGATGACTTTGGCAATTTGTAGTCTTTTACGCTTCCATATAAATTTTTGAGTGCTTTTTCTAGTGTTGTGAAGAATGCCATTGACATCCCAATTTCACTGAATATTTAGATTTATATGGGTAGTATAGACATTTTAACAATAATAATTTTTCCACGTTATAAACATGAGAGGTCTTTTCACATGTTAATGTCTTCTTCATTTTCTTTCTTCAGTGATTTATATCTTTTATTGTAGAGGTCTTTCACTTTCCTAATTAAGGTCATTCCTAAGATTGTTTGCTTTCTTACAGTTCTCTGAGAGAGTGTCTTGCTCTACTACTACCCAGCCTAGTCTTGAATATGTGGATCCCAATGATCCACCTGCCTGTCTTGTGAATACTTTTGACTACACCAATAAACTGCCATGGACAACTACTCAATAAATATTTTAATGAAGGACTGGAAATATCCTTAATCATGTGTTCCCTCTGCAGGGGTTATTTTTTTCTTATTTTTCCTATTTTGCTTACCTCATCACATTAAATTATTTATCTTTCTCTCCTGCAATCTAGAGTACTAACTCCCTGATGACTACATAAAAGGACAATTCATTTCTATAGTATTCACAACTCCTGAAACTATTTTAGTAAGCAACAGTATAAAGATACTGAATGAGAAAATGAAGGAAGTAATGCATACCAGTTGAACATTTGCCTGAATGAGATCTCCAATATATCTGACCAAGTCAGAGAAGTTGGGCCTCTGTGTGTACTCACTATGTCAGCAGTCAAGCATGGTCTGGTAGCTGTAGATTGGGGAAAATGTTAAGGTAGTCTCCATCCACCAGTTCTACTTCCTATATAACTTTTTTATATGGGTGATCCATTAGGACATGTCTTCACAATTAACCCAAAGCACATTCTCTGCTGTGGCTTTATAGTACAGTTACTGATAAAGCCTGCCTAACCCATTCCTGTTTTTTACCTCTGTGTGCCCATCATTCCCCCTTGTTTCAGCTCTGTATGTATAAATAAATGTAAAGGATCAATTATATTTAGGTTTAGGAGAGGAATGTAGCATTTAGGTCTGTCACTCCTTTGGAAATTCAAGGGTTGTATGAATGGTGAGATCATTGCATTTTTATGAGGCTAACTGTCAACAAATTCTTTTGGACTTTGGGCCCTCCTCTGGATCTATTTTTGTCTTCAAGTAGCATTACACATCCTTGGGAAATGGTGTAAAGTCCTCCAATTTTACATATTTTAGTGTCAACACAGGAATCCCAGACTGCGCTTCCCAGTGATTTTGACCAACAAGCCAAATAACTAAGTCATGATTGCAATTTCATGATGAAATTATTCTTCAGTTAAAAACAAAGCATTTTATATATCTGCACAACTTTCTGGGATAATGAGTCTTTCAATTTGCTTTTAGAACCACTTTTCAAAGTTATAATGAGTAACATCATTTTAATTATAATGGTTTTATAATCACACATAAGAATTGGATATATTATGCCATATTTGTACATACACATAACATAATTTGATGAATCTTATTCCCCAATATCTTTACTTTCCCTCTCTTATCTTACCAAAATCCATTTGTTCTACCCTGTTGATCCTTCTTCTATTATTATTATTATTATTTTAATTAGTATATTATAATTATATATAATGTGAATTATTATGGTATATTCATTTATACATGAGCATAGCATCATGTGATAGATTTAATTACCACATATTTAAGTTATATAGATTTATTTATTGAGCCAGTGAGAGATTCTAAGACTTTGGCTCCAGTTTGTTTCAATTTGTTGGCCACATCTTCTTTCAGCACCCATTAGAGGTTGTATCGGGAACTCACATGTCTGGGCTGCAATTTTTATTTGACAGCTTAAATATAAACATCTATATATGAAATCTATGGCTAGAAAGGAACTAGCCAGTGTCATGGTTTTATCTAATTCATGAATGTTTCATAACACAAATATGATGAATATTTCACTGTATGCATCTATATGCGAAATTTTAATCATGTATTTTGTAGTCCCCTTTAAATTATAACTATATACTTTAAGAGAAGAAAAGACAACCTTGGCATTCAATGAGATTTATTAAGTTGACTTTTATAATGTCCTGTGCTTATGTTAATCCTTTCAACCCAAATTACTTTAGTCTGGTGACTCTTCATTTGCAGAACTTACATTTGAGGAGTGGAATATTCAATGGATCTCATTCTTGTTCCCTCCTTAAGCTGACAGCAGAAGTCTTCATCTATTTGCATTCTTAGGTATGGTGAAGCACCTAGAATGGAAGAAAAGACATATATTTTTTCCCATGGGATAAGCAATCTATCAAGTTCTTATGACTAAAAGACATAAGGAGGACTCTGAGCATGGGCAAATAGCTCTGTATCTATATAGAACATGAGACACAGGACTTCCATCCAATTTTTCACTCTTGTCTTATATTTATGTTTGAAGCCCTGACAGAAACTATTTACCCAGAAAACTCTATTCAAAATTGCACTGACATGATAGGTAGCACTTTTCAATAACTAATGATGGATTTCCATTGACTTCACGTTTTTAATGCTTTTACTTGATACATATTCAGCCACAACTATTGTGTTTAGTCCAAGAAGTCCTAGTATTTTAAGTTTCTGAAAGCTTTTGTCATACAACTTTTTAACCTGCCATGCTCTTATAACTAACTAAGGCCTAAAGAAAAACAAAGGAGCAAAATTCTAGTCAGGGTATGGAGGTATTCCTTCAATTTGAGAAATATAGTCTCAGTGGCATGGAAATCCAAAAGAGAAATAAGATCTGAGAGTGAATTTCAAGTTGAGAAAATGAAAGCTTATTTACAAAATATTTTATAGGTAATGGTTAAATAAAGTACATTTTCAAAATTTGAACTATATTTTAAAGTAGCTAAACAGATTACAAAATATCAAATCACAAGTTTGTACATTTAGGTAAATACATGGTTTCCAAAATCATTGCTGATATCTGATACATTACATTCAGTAAATACTGAAACTCTAAAATAAATGTTCTAGGTCTTTGAGATTAAAGGTAGTGTCAATATTGCCAAAATTTTATTTAAATGAATATTTGGAAATCCAAGGTGATGTGGTCATTTATACACCACAAAAGTTTCCAAAAATTGTTTCTGATGGTAAATAGTAAGAAATATAAATCAGAAATTACAAAGAAAAAGCCAAAGATGAAATCAGGAGTAATGATAATGAAATATCAGATTATCAAATAGAATACACTTGGAGATGAGGATAAATCACATCAATCATCTAGCTTCAAGTTTCTAACTTTCTAGAAGTATGCTAAAGAATAGAAACCTAATCATTTAGGTAATTCAAGGCAGCCTGTAAGATAATGTTACTTTCAGTTACTTCTCCATTGTTGCCTGAAGTGACTTATTTGGTCAGTGTTACTCTAGTTATATATTAGGTATTATACATATAAGCATGTATCATCACAAGGAACAATTATCTCCAACCTGTGTGTCACACAACCCTGGGAGACTGGAGTTATAAGAATGGATCTTCATATCCTTGGAACCAATCATCATTATCAATAGCTGAAATAATTAATGTCTCGTATGGAATTATAACTATTTTCTAAAGTATGAAAACCCATGCAATTCACAAAAGAAAAAAATCTTTTTCAATTTCTTGAATTCACAATAGCTTTCAGAAATTTATGCTTACTTAATGAAGACATGCTAAGACTATAAGTATCTTGATACTATAAATATGTAATTAGTTTCCTTATTTCCCTGATCTAGGCAGAAAGGTTAAAATAATACATAACAGAGTTTTCTGAGTAAACTTTTTATAGTTCCAGAAGTGTATTAGAGCAGAATACATAAAACCTTATTTACTATTCCCTCTGTGGAAAATGTTAGAGTCTCTGCAAGACAGGGGGTAGAGAATCATTTCTTTTAGATGTGCATTGTGTGTCACTTGAAAAAGCAGAAACATTACCTTTTGGTGTTTATGCCATAAGAAAATATTGTGTATATAGTACTGGCCTTATCCTTAGGTTCACTTTGGACAGATATATATGTTTTTATGATCTGAGTATTAATAATTGACCTGTTCCTCCCCAGGATCTATATCCTAGATTACAATTTTCAGTTATGCAAATATCTTTTCAAAAATCCATCACCTATCCAGGCGTGGTGGCACATGCCTGTAATTCCAGTGGCTTCAGAGCCTGAGGTAGGAGGATCGTAAGTTCAAAGCCAGCCTGAGCAAAATCAAGGCAACAAGCAGCTCAATGAGACCTTGTCTCTAAAAAAAATACAAAATAGAGCTGAGGATGTGGCTCAGTGGTTGAGTGCCTCTGATTTCAATCGCTGGTACCAAAAATTAAATTAAATTAAATTAAAAATTCATCACCTAACCACCATTCTACTTTACCTTACACTCTCTCTTCCTGAAATTCTCTAATCTTTACCTTTTCCAGAAACCTCCTCAACAAACTCATATGTATCTTCTTATCCTTAAATGTCAAGTTCCACTTGTTCATTCTTTAAGAAAATTTTTAGATGTCATTTTTCCCCAAGAAGTAGAAACTCACCTCATCATCCATGTTTTCTTTTTGCATTTTACCTGGACCTCTATTATAGGGCTTTCCACAGAATTATTTGGCTTATTTTTTTAATAAATCACCTGTAAGTCCTAGAGGATAGGGAACAATCTTACCCCACAGTGATTTTAATGTGAAAGTCACACAGCAAATGTTCACTGAATTAAATTATAACTAATGAAACATCTAAAGCATTAAGTAAGTACATATTTCTTCTTTATCTTATTTTTGAATAAATAAATGACACATAATGATGTTAAATAAAGATTAAACATATAGAAACCATATTTTACTTTATTCTGATGTTTGAATTTTAGCAGTTACCATCAAAGGTGACATTACATATGTAAAATGCATTGCCTGTACTTTCAGCATGTTAATTGCTGGGCTAACCTTTACAATGAAGACTAGATCAAGCAAAACAGCACTAGGAATTATAAATTTAACTATTATTACTCGAAATCCAAGGACATAGAAATTGTTAGGATTGACTCTTTAGTTGTATCTTTTGTGGGCCAAAGATGTTATGGTTATTTGATAAGCCTACTGACTCAAGAGAGGGCCTATATGCCTTCTGTAGGGATCATAGCTTATCACTGAATTTTGCTTGAGGTGTTTTTTTTAAGTCAGTGGATATAAGTTAAGCCATGGGGTACAACTCTATCACGGGAACTGCTCAGTGTCAAAATGCATATTCCATGTATAGCTTTCTGCTACTCTAAAATCTACAATGAGATTGAATCTACCCGATGCTCAAAGGAGAACCCATCTATGATCCTAGTATCCTTCTAGGATTGATAGAAGTTCTCTGTTATTCCAGAAGTACAAAGATGAACCATATTCACCAGTAAAGTGTATAGCAGCGCTGCTGCTTCTGGCATCACCTTATTTCTTTCCATATTTGACGATAGGTATGAGTCTTTCCATATTTGACGGTAGGTAGATCTGGGAGAGAGAATCTAGGAGACAGATTGAAGTAGAAGAGAATGGGAGTGACAGAGAACGTAGTTCTAATGATGTCATGAATAGGCAAAAAAAAATCAACATCATTAGATATTCTAGGAAAAACTGTTCTTGGGAGAGAAGTGCCAGTTAAACAGCTCCAGATTTTTAATTGGCACATAGAAGAAGATAATACCTTAGAAGATACTCATAATTCCTCCTGCAAGGCTAGAGAACAGATCTACTAAGAAAGAATTGAGATCCAATGGCAATTTGTGAGTCAGTGAGAAAATATATTAGGATGTGATAACTTACCGAATATTTTTATAAATTGTCTTATTCTGTGGAATATAATAAAAATACAATGTTCTGTTTTAACTTAAAGGGATGCTGAAATTAAACATATGCATGGGTGTCTTTTACTTATTGTGTGGATTTAAATAGGAGACAGCAGCCAACAGATATGTGACCCTTCAAAACAATTCATTTTGTTATGTTTTGAAAACTCAGCCATAGTCAGTGAATATCTTATCTACTATAATTTAAAAATATAAGTCACAAAATAGGGTTTGAACACTTTTGTTTTAGGATAAAGTAAAAATTAAGAAATTAATATATTTAGACTCTTCAATGTGATGTTTTTATAAGTATATGTTATAAAATGATTAAATTACACTAATGAACATATTCATAATCTTAATCTATATGTTATTCAGCCTTTTGTCACTGTGATCCAAAGTACCTGACCAGAACAACTTAAAGGAGGAAAAGTTTAATTGGGGCTCACTGTTTCAGAAATTCAGTCCATGGTTGGCTAATTCCACTGTTCTGGAAATAAAGTGAGGCAGAAAATCATGGTAGCAAGGCAGGCAGAGGAAAGCTGCTCACATGAAGGTAGCCAGGAAGTAGAGAGGAAAGAGCCAAGGGAACAAGATATAACTCCCAATACTATGCACCCAGAAACCTATTTTCTCTAGCCACACCCCATCTACCTATGGTTATCACCCAGTGCAGTAATATTTTGAAATTATTAATCCATAATTTGAACTTATCCACTGAATGTGTTATTGCTCTCATAGTCTAATCATTTCACCTCTGAACATTCCTTCATTGATTATCACATGAGTTTATTAGTGGACACCTTATATCCAAACCATAACAATCTATTCATCTTTATTCATACACACATTATATATCTCAGTTATTGTAATATTATAACGAACATAAGTAAATGGCTGAATCATATGAGAGTTCTATTTTTAATTTTTTCAGGAACTTTCAGAGTGATTTCCATATTAGCACTTCATTATACAAAATACTTAAAATAATTTACATTTACATTTCCACCAATATTATACAAGCTTTAACTTTTCTCCATAATCTCACCAATGAGTCATCTGTTTTGTTTTGTTTTGTTTTGTTTTTAAATAGCTATCCTAACAGGTGTGAAGTGGCAACACAGTGTACTTTGAGTTTCCATTTCTTTGATGTTTACTGAGGAAAAGTATTTATTATAATACCTGTTTACCACTATGGGAGGTTAAGACAGGAGAATTGCTAGTTCAAAGCCAGCCTCAGCAACAGCGAGGTGCCAAGCAACTCAGTGAGACCCCGTCTCTACATAAAACACAAAATAGGGCTGGAGGTGTGGCTCAGTGGTCGAGTACCCCTGATTTCAATCCCCAGTACCAAAAAAAAAACCTGTTTCCCATTCACATGTATTATGTTGAGAAATTAATATTCAAGACTTCTTCCATGTAAAAATAATGTTATTTTTTCTATTAATTTTAGTTCTTCATAAAGTGTGTACCCTAACCACTTATCTGATGTATGGTTTGAAAATATTTTCTCACATTCTGTAATTTGTCTTTTCATTGTGTTCATTTTTTTCTTGGCGGTACAGCTTTTTTACTTTGATGTAATCATATTTGCCTACTTTTGCTTTTTGTTGCCTATGATTTTGGGATAATATACAAAAAATAATTTCCCAGAAATTATTGAACACTGAGTTGATTTTAGTTTGATATAAGTATTGAATATCATTATATGGTTATCATGTTTTCTCAGCATCATTTATTGAAAAAAGCTGTCCTTTCTCCATTATGTATTCTAACACCCTCATCAAATTTCATTTAACCAAAAAAGTGTTGATTTGCCAGGACTAAAGGTGCATACCTGTAATTCCAACTACTTAGGAGGTTGAGGCAGATGAGTGCATTTTTGTGTTGAAATTACTGTTCAATGAAAAAATAAAAGTATTTAACATATCTGCAAATCTTTCTGAGGGCAGAGTACTTACCCCAGATGAAAATATTCAATGGGCATCACTTTCAGACTCAGCTTGACTGTCCCTGAGAAGGGTTGGGGCAGGCATACATGATTAGCCCTGAAGACAAGTCATTTCACCAAAACACAAAACTAATGCTTCAGCAGGATGTTGGGGGTTGAGGGAGAGCAGGTAACAGGGTTGAATCCATTTGGGTGGTTATATCAAACACTTGTAAGAGATTTTAGGCACCCAGGAATGCCATAGAAACTCTGGAGCCACATAGGCTCTCACCAGAAGCTAGGAGGTAGGGATAAACAGAGAGAGACACAAGAACTTGAGTGTTGGGAAGCATTTGAAGCAAAAGGCTGGTCTAGAAAAGTCAAATAATAAATATACAGCTGAGAGAGCTGATGAAGTTGCTTTTATACCCACAGACACTGGGAAGTTATGCTGTTGAGGTTTGAGTAGATCTACTATATCTCTCAATATCCGGTGTAAGACAAAATAGCAAAGGTCCACTAAAACTTCCCTCCATCTCAGATAAGTAGATAAAAAATAATGCTTGACTCTTTCATGTTATCAGTTCTTATTTTGCTGTATAAACTTATATATAGATTTGAGACATTTCTCCACAGTTTTGGTATTGTATTCCTTAATCTAATTGTATGCAATTTTATCTTTAATGCTATAATTTGTTAATTGGAAGTATTTGCAGTACTCTTCTTTGATTATGCTTTCTCCCACACTTTTCTTTCTCCTTGCTATTTCCTCCTTTGTCTACCTTCTCTTCCACCTTGCTAGTTTTTTTTTTTATTGTGTATGTGTTATTGTTTGCTCTGTTTTGTTTTGTCATGGAGCTGGGTATTGAACTGAAGTGCTCTGCCATTGAACAGCTTCCCTAGACCAACTTGGTTTTAATTTTGAGACAAGGTCTTTCTGGATTGCCCATGTGGCCCTCTATCCTATGATCCTCCTGTCTCAGCCTCGCACAGAGCTAATATTCTAGGCAGAAGCTGTCATGCCTCACTTTTTAATTCAATTAATGTAAAATATTTTGGTGTATTATTGGCCTTATTCATTCTAGGTTTTTCTTTTTGTTCTTTACTATAATCTCTCCCTGACTTTTCTCTTGCATTATTTTCCTACTTTTGTCTCTCTCCATGCCTTCCCTCCCTCCTGATTTTTTTCTTTGTGCATATATGTTTGTTTGTTTGTTCATTTTGTTGTTTAGGATTATTTTATCTTTTTTCCATTCTACCTGCTGTTTGTGTTATTTTTGTTCTTGTTTTGTTTGCTTTTTCTGTTATCCTCTTTTTGGGAGATTGTTTGATTGTTTGAAGTAGTATGTTCATTAGATATATATATTATATCTTTTCTTCTGTTTTATTGCTATATATTCAGTTTTCCACCCTCTAATTGCTTTTTATTCTATTTCTTTTCTTATCTCCCTCCTAATATTTTTTATTTCATTGTTATTTTCTTTTATTTTTCCTTGTCTTATATTTTCATGCCCTATGTATTATAATATCAATTCAAAATTTTAATACTAATGCTTTAGCCTATTTTGCTACTACAACCATTTCCCACTTCAGAACTATTGTAATTATTTTAGTCAACTTTTTCACTTCTGTGACTAAAAGTCCAACCAAAACAATTGTAGAAGAAGAAAAGTTTATTCGAGGGTTCATAGTTTCAGAGGTCTCAGTCCATTGATAGCTGGCTTTATTCCTCAGATCTCTAGGTGAGGCAGAACAACAAGGTGGAAGAATACAGCAGAGGGAAGCAGCATGATGATCAGTAAGCAGGGAGAGAGACTCCACTTGCTATATATAAATACATACCTCAAAGTCACACCCCAAATCCTATACCTCCACCCTCCACACCCCATCTGCCTTTATTTTTACCATTCAATTAATCCTATCAGATGATTAATTCACTGATTGCATTAAGACTCTCATAACCCAATCATTTCATCTCTGAACCTTCTTGCATTGTCTCACATATGAAGCTTTTGGGGGACATCTCACATCTAAATCATAATATTCTTCCCTTGGCCCCCAAAAGCTCACACTCATCTGACAATGCAAAATACATTTAGTCCATTCCCAAGAGTCCTCATTGTTTCAACAGTTCTGTTATTGCTCGAAGTTCAAGCCCAAAATCTTCTCTGAGGCTCAAAGCAATCTTGTAATGTGAGCTCCTATAAAATTAAAAAAAAAAAAACAATTTACAAGTATCTAATATATAATAGCACAAAGTAAATATTTCCATTCAGAAAAATAGGAGCAGAGAAAAACTGGATAGGACCAAAGCAAGACTGAAATCCAGCTGGGCAAACAAGTCCTGGAGTTCTGTATCACATCTTGAACACATAGCATTATGATATTCTCTCCAAAGACCTTGTAAAGATCTTCCCTACTTGGCCTTGTTGGTTGCAGCCAAAGTGGTCTTTCTGTTGGCTTGTCTCTACTCAATTCCTGAAGCTTTCCTAGGATGATGTCCTACATTATTGGCATTTCTTAAACTTGGAGGTCTCCACCGCAGTTTCAGCTTCCTCCTCATATCTCCATGCTTTACCCACTCGAGGCCTCCCTGAAAAGACTTCAACACTGCTGCACCTTGCCTTGCCTCCCAGGCCTTCTTTAGAAATTTTGGTGGACGCTTCCATTACCCTATAACATCAACATCCTGCTTTCTTGCAGAACAAGCACCACATGGTTGATGCCAAGATCTGCCACCATCTTGAGCCTCCACGGACATTGGCTGCTGCAACCTCTGAGTGCCTGGATGGCTTAGCATGTTGTAAAAACTTCCTAGGCCCCCTTGTGCAAGAAGGGCATCCCCTGGTCCATTCTTTTTTTTTTTTCATATTAAACATCTTTATATGCACTTTCAATGAACAGTATATATATATTTATTTATATATATTTTTTATCAACCATCTTTACTATACCTGGTCCATTCTTAAGAAAAATTTTCCTATCACTTCCTTGAATCTGAGATGGGTATAGTCTTGCCAGCTCCTGAGATGCCCTGAAGCCATTTTTCTCACTATCTCTGGGCAAAGTCTTTAGCATTTCTTAGTGGTGGTAATGTCTTTAATTACTGCAACTCCCTTGGCCCCAGTTTTACTTGGACTTTAAGTCCAAGTTTTTCAAATCTTCCTACTCTGCTTTCTGCTCTTGATTATCACAATTATCCTTATTAAGAAGTCCTTCACTTTTAAAATCAGCTTCACAGAAAGTTTCATGACAAGGGCAAAATGCAGACAATTTCTCAGCTAGAACACAACACAAATGGTCTCTACTCCAAATTCCAGTAGAGTCTTCCTTTTCTGGACCTTCTTGAGCCCTGTCTTCATTGTCCACAATCCTATTGACATTCTGGTCTTCTAAGCTCCCTCCAGAATTGGCCGTTAATCTCTCCATACAAAAATTGAAAGCATTTCAAACTTGTACTGCTAAGTATCTCAAAATTCCTCCCACCAATTCCAACAAGTTCCAAATGCTTATTAACCACATGGACAGTATATTCTTAGCAATGTTCCCACTCCTGGTACCAATTTCTGTATTAGTCAGGGGTCCCTAGAGGAACAGAATTAATAGGAAGTATGATTATAAAAACATGATTTATCAAATTGGCTTACACAACCAGAAGCTGGATAATCCACAATGGCTTTCTGCAGCCTGAAGAGATGGAAGAACTAGTAGCTGTACAGTCCAAGATACTGACACCTCAGAACCAGAGGTATCAAGAATGCTACCTCAACCCAAGACCAAAAACTTTTGGAAACTCCCTGGATAATCATTGGCAAAGTCTGCTTTGGAAGAGTGAAAGAATGTCTGATATCCTGAGGTGATCTCAGCAGCAATCAAGAACCAATTGAAGAAGAATCAAGCTTGCATCTGCTGCTGCTTCCTTGTTCTTCCAAATTTCATTCCATCTAAGTCATCATCCTATTGGACAGTGCTACTACTTACCCTTAGGGAGGATCTCCAATTCAGTTTGTTATCCCGCATGCCAATCATTCCTAAACACACACTCACTGACATACCCAGTAGCCTCATAATCTTCAGCATCTCTTAATCCAATCAAGTTCACAATTCAAATGAATCATTACAGAATTATAGCAAATGTTTTAATAAATTTTATTACTTATTAATATATTGTTTGCACTCAAGATTTACATTTAAAAGTGACCATCATCTCCCCTCAAAGTGGTGTGTAGAGTTGATTAAAGCACTCTGAACACATTGAATGGGTTTTATTAATATCTTTGTTTATTTATTCTTATGTGGTGCTGAGGATTGAGCCCAGTGCATCCCTCATGCAAGGCAAGCGCTCTAACACTGAGCTATTTAATCCCAGCCCCTTGAATGGGTTCTTTTACACAAAGTTTTACCACTCTAACAAGACACATAGTAAAGTTGAAGTATCCTACCAAAGACAGTTTACTGTCATTTATAACTAAAAAGAACCAATAAAAATAAATTAAAATAAAATAAAATGGTCCTCCAGACTACAGTGGGAGAAAGATCCATTTCAGCAGATATTCAAATCTCAACATGGAAATACAGAAAACTTGAGAAATCAAGGAAACAAGATGACTCCAAATTTGATAAAAACCAACGGATGAATCTACATATTCAAATGGATGAAATCAGAGAAAAATAATTCAAAAAGTTGATGTTTAAAATGATCAATGAACTAAAAGAAGATCTGAGCAATGAACTGAGAGAGAAAACACAGTATGTGAAAGATTACTTCAATAAAGAGAGATTCTGAAAAAAAAACACATCCTAAAAATGAAAGACCCAATACATCATTTAAAAAATTTAGTATAAAATAGCATGAATAGATTAGACCACAGAGAGGATGGATTTTTAGACCTTGAAGACAAGGTATATAATCTTGAAAATTTAATCAGCAATAAAGACAAAAGAGACCATGATCAGAATTTCAGGAATCATAGGACAACATTAAAAGAATAAACCTAGGAATCATTTGAATTTAATAGGATTCTGAGATATAAGCTAAAGGCATAGATATACTTTCCAGTGAAAGAATATAAGAAAATTTTCCAAATCTTGGGAATTTGATAGACATCCAGATATAGGAGGCTTTCTGAACCACAAATAGATAATATCAGAAAAATAAAAAATAAAAAATACTTCTCTACAACATTTTATAAACAAAATGCCTAGCGTACAGAGGAAAAATAGATTTTTTACAGCCTCAAAAAGAAAACTTCATATCAGAGAGAAAAACCAATAAGAATAATGGCTGATTTCCTGTCCCAGTGTACTGCTTCAGTTTTTGGTACCACATACAACTTAGATAAAATTTAAATTGTGTATTTTTCCTGTTGGTCAAATATATTTTATTCTCCTGCCTCTAAAACACCTCAAGAGTATAGACAAAGCAAGGCATGGTGGTGCATTCCTGTAAGCCCCATGGCTCAGGTGGCTGGGACAGAAGAATCACAACTACAAACCAGCCTCAGCAACTCAGCAAGTCCCCAAGCAACTTAATGAGACCCTGTCTCAAAATAAAAAATAAAATAAAAAGAGCTGGAGGTATAGTTTAGTGGTTAAGCACCCCTGGGTTCAATTCTGTTACTAAAACATTAAAAAGGAAAAAAAGGAAAAAGAGTCTAGATCAAGAGACTAGACATATTGGATAAGGACAAAGACAACCTCTGGTGGACAAGACAAACATAAACCATTACATTATATCTGAATGGTCTAAACCTCTGAATACTTCTCAATATTCAATAACACAAATCTTTAATTAAATATCTACTTCAGAAGTTAGGTTCACTTGTTTTTATAAAAGACCTGCCTGATTTTAATAAAAATTAACCTGTATGTATAAAAATTAATTTTAATAAAAATTAACCTGTGTAAAATGATTTAAATAAAAATTAACTTGTATCATAGAAAGGATTTTGATTTAGAGTCATGGAAAGAGGATAATCTTTTACAAGGCACAAAACAAACAGATAGAAAGGCATCTTTTTCTTAAAAGCCTTGTATCAGGCTATTTCTGTTCTGTGTGCCTTAAGTTTTTATTCATAGTATTAAGAATGTAGAATGACAGCCACTCTTCTGACAGAGGATTAATTTTCAGTATATACAGGAAAAAATTTTAAATAACCTAATCAACAAATGGGCAAATAAACTAAACAAACTTTTTCTCAGATGGAGAAATATGAATGGCCAACAAATGTATGAAAAGTATTTGATGTTTTTAGACATAAAGGATGCACATATCAAAACTACACTGAAATTGTGTCTACCTCCAATTAGAATCATAGACATCAAGAATACAAATAATAGCCAGGCATGGTGGCACACACCTGTAATCCCAGCACTTAGGGAGGCTAAGACAGGAAAATCACAAGTTCAAAGCCAGCCTCAGCAATGGCAAGATGCTAAGCAAATCAGTGAGACCCTGTCTCTAAATAAAACACAAAATAGGGCTGGGGATGTGGCTCAGTGGTTGAGCGCCCCTGAGTTCAATCCCTGGTACCAAAAAAAGTAGGACCAAAAGTCAGGAGGACTGGTTTTAGTCTTAGCTGCACTATTTACATTATGGTTAAGACTGTCAGTATCTATGAGAGCTTGGGAGTCAGATAGATTGGAATCAAATCCTGACACTTTGTAAAATCTTTGAAAATTTACTTAACATCTTTTTGTAATCAAAACACTGTCTGATCTGCATCTACCCTTCCCTTTTTAATGTCACATCACACTGCAGTATTCTCATCTTTGCTCATTCATAAGATCTCCTGTCCCTCAAACTCACTAGGAATACTCTAAACTCAGAATCTTTACATATGATATTTCTCTTACACAGAATTACTTTTCCCCACAGATTTGCAGCTTACTCTATGAGGTCTTCAGGCCTCTGTTGAAATTGATAGTCCTGTGAAGCTTACTTTAACTACACAATTTAAAACCTTATCCCATTTGCCAAATCCCAATTCTCCTACATTACTTCCTAGCTTTCAATTTTATCTCACCGTAGCTAATATCATTGAATATTTTCCATATTTTACTTATTAATTTCTTATTGCCAGTCTCTTTTCATGAGAATGTAAGTTCCATGGTGTCAGGAACTGTCATCTGCTTTGTGTACTACTGGCTCCCCAGTACTTAAAATGCCTGACATGTAGAAAATTTTCAATAAATACTTATTGAATACATTAAGATACAATAAAATTATGAGACAGATTTTATTGATTCTTGGTCACAAGATTTTTCTGCATGATTTCATTATATCCATAGCCTTAGACCTTTTAAACTTTGGGATTGCATGTAATGTTAACTGGTCTATAAGAGCTCTGTTGCAGCAGCAGCTGTAACGGGAAATGAAGACAGTTGCTCAAAAAGAGACTCACTTACCCAGAGAAAAATTTTTCCAAAGCAGGACTCCAAAGGACCACACATCACTCTGGGTTGTATACACCATGTAAAAAATGGCTTCAGGTGCCATCCACTTAAGTGGGAGTTTGGCCTAAAAATCAAAATCAAAGAAAACCCTGAAAATAGAGACCAAATGCCCATTAGAGCCAAGATCTTTTGCCTGGTGCTTTGTGCCAGGGAACTTGGAACTTACATCTCTTTTCCAGACATAGGCAGAGTCTTTGTAGATGTCTCTGGCCCAACCAAAATCACAGATCTTTACAACATTGCTATAAGCTAGAAGGATGTTCCTAGCAGCTAAGTCTCAATGAATGCACTGAAGAAAAAAGAAGGTGGCTCTTAGGGCTGCTGGGCCCTGGGATGGTACAGATTAAAAGACTTTCAACCAAAAAAAAAAAAAAAACGGGGCTGGGATTGTAGCTCAGCGGTAGAGCGCTTGCCTCGCATGCATGAGGCCCTGGGTTCGATCCTCAGCACCACATACAAAGCAATAAAATAAAGACATTGTGTCCATCTACAACTAAAAAAAATATTTAAACAAAAGAAAAAAACAGAAGTGGAAATTGAGCATGGAGTTAAAAAGGAATGGGAGACCAGAGAAAAGAAGTTTCTCAGAGGTGCCCAGCCTCAGAAAACAAAGTACCTTACACTAAAATTTGTAAAGACACAGATGAATTGGTCCATTTGGACATTTGGCCAGGTGGGCAGAATCTTCACTACATTGGAATGCTAACTCCTATTTAACTCTTACATATTTTGGTCTTTGGGCTCTGGCTGACTATATTACCATAAAGAAGATCCACTCCATCCCAGAGTATTCCACTGTTAATGCCCTGGATTACAATGGATCTTCTTTTCTCTTGTTTGGACAACTTCAATGGTCTCTTAACTGTTCTCTCTGAATTCATTCTAGCCTCATGGACTAGTCCATCACCCACTCTGGCCATCAAAATTTAATTCTTAAGAAACAAATCTGATCATGTAAAACTCCTGCTTAAAATTTTATTTTGCAGTAACTAAAAACCATCAAAGTTCATATTTTTGGCATTGCTTTCAAAGCTTTTCAGAGTCTATGCCCAACTCTATATTCAGCTTCATCTTCGTCCGGCTACAGTCACCTCCATGAATCCTATATATCTTAAAATATTCATTTCTTTATGATACTGCTGAAATATAATTTTCTCTTAGAAATCTCTACAGATTCTCCAGGACTCCTTCTATGTAATCACAAAGTACTTATGAAATAACATTTTCTTATGTAATATGTATTATGTCTTTCTTACTTGACTCTGAGGAACAACTGGATCTTTCATGTCTGTATCTCACCTTTAGCAGAAAAAACATTACAGATAATCATGGGATATTTGCTGAATAAATTCATTTCCAGTATAAAATAATGTGCACAATTCACAGATCTAAATAATCCAGTCATCTTCTAAATTAGTTTGAAAAGTAAATCCCCCAAAACTAAAGGAAGGCATATGAGTAGCTGTCTCAAAAGTGAATGCATGCATGCATATTTTTCAAAAACTAATTAGAAAGAGAGAGAAAATTAGAACACAATATAAAGTAGGACTACAGAAAAAACTCACTAACACAGACACTGTAATCCATCTCCCTTGCCTCTCCAATCAATGGAAGAGAAGGAAGAAGAATAATGGATGCTCGCTCTTCTAGAAGCAAGGAACTCCATTACTTTGGCTCCTTGGAAGCTATAGCAGATCAGGTCTTCCAAGGTAACAGTGTGCTTGAAGAGGTCATCTGAGTCTAGGGAAGAACAGAGAATGTTAGAGATAGCCAAGAGTTGATGAATGTCCCAAAATCCTGGATAGGTAATCATAGGGTGGAGGAGATACACCTTGCTTCCATGAAACCTTGGAGAAAAAGGGACAATTTTTTGACAGCGGGCCTTGGTATGGCTTACTCCACTAGGATATCATGTGTGTTTTTAAAGTAGTGAATTCAAATCCTCATGAAGGAAAAGAATCTAAAATGGTGTCTCCATTGATTTAACAGCTCATACCTTGAATGTTCTGTTGAAAGTTCTTTTGAAAGACAAAACAGGTCTGTCTTTCAAAAAATAATACATGGTTTGTCCATATTCCCTTGCCTCTTCTGAGTACGAGAGATAATGTAGATGTTTTTTAGTGACAAAGTTTGGGAATTTCCAGTAAATATCCATGATTAATGTTGACAACAGGCTTGCATTTTTGTAATCAGCATGTATACTCATCATATATATTCCAAACTCATTGCTTGTTTGCCCTCCTCCACATTTTTCTCAAAACATGCAAAGTTCAAAGAAATTGCTTTTTCGCTCTTCCTAATGTTATGCCATCCCCAAAGTATGAAAAGAAGGTCCTTTATAATGATTCTAGAACAATTCCTTCAATCATTTCGCAAGAAGGGAAACTGAGACCTATAAAAGAGTTGTGGCTTCTTTAAGGATGAATAGTAGAACAAGTAATAAGAAACAAATCAAAGGATTCTCAGGATAGTGAAAGTTCCTTCATTCCTATAAGCCAGGAAGATGCTCTACATGAAGGTCTATTTATGACCAACAAGTATGTTATGTTTTACATATTAGTATTTTGTTAAGTTATCCATATTATTTGTTAATAATTTAAATATATGTTATACAGTTTGAGTTGTAGTCAGTATTTGTTAATATTTTTTACATCATCCTTTTTTTGAGTCATAGTACTCCTCTGCTATGAAGATAAGCACCCCTAACCATGCCATTGGAAAGGTGGAGGAAAACATTCATGCAAAAGTGATTGGAACCTGTACAGGTCTAAAACAATATGAGATATCATCATTATAAGATGCTTCTGATTGCTAATTTAAGTGCAAGCTCAGCATAAAGCTAAAGTCCTCCATGGTGTAGCAATGGCTACAGAAAATGTATGGGGTATTCTGGAATACCAGTCTTTACTCTTGCCTGGCCTTGCTGATAAAAGACCTCATTTCCGCACTGAATTCCCACTTCAAACCCTTATTAGCCTTGAGTATTTGCCATAAGAAAAGGGTCTACTTGTACTTACCTATGTGGTGAGTTGTTGTGGCCACCAGAAGGTGGAAGTTACCCTCTTCTTCCTCATCAGATTAACTGTAGCTCTTGTCTTCTATAAAACCAGAACTGGTGGAACTTCCTATGCTAGCCACATTCTGCAGATGGTTCTCAGTCAGCTGAGTGAGATCACTGTCAGAATCATGAATAGTCTTCACCTTTTTCCCATATTGAGCCGGGATGGAGTGTTTAAAGACATCTTCAGTGTTTGAAAAGAATTTAAGAATCATCCAATTCAATTTACCCTGTTTTCATTAGAGAAACTGAGAACAAGAGAGGTATAATAGAGTTCCCCAAGTTGACATAGTTTGAGAGCAAGCTGAGAGTGATGACTACCAATCTAAAACTTTATTACCTATGTCAAAATGCCAGCTGGTTTATCCTTAGTGGGAGGAAATTGCTGATAGTTGACCATTTGAGTTACCTTGTCAGGGAAGTCAGAAAGCCTTTATAGGGCAAGGATATCTCATGACCAGTGGTAGTTCAAAAGGTGTCAAATTATTATATTCTTATGCTCAGAAATTGAGTAAATAGAATGGAGCCAACTCTGTTTTAAAATTATGATTACTTCCTTTCCTTTTGCTAAAAATAGACTGAAATGGAACTTATTGATGAAAATAACAAATTGCTAGCTACGTTCAGAGGTGCCAGTCAGATGGATGGATTCTAGAAGTTATTTTCTTAATTAATATACAATATCAAAAAAACTTTTCAAAATGAAGCACAACTTAATGGCCAGATGCAACACTTTGCAGTACTCTGAGAAGGGGAGACAACCAACTTTTCACTGGGAAGACAAGGACAGTGGCAGCATGTATATCTGGGGACAACAGAAAAGTGCTAACATGAGATACAATTGTGAGATATGTCTTTGACTATTTCCTTAAGGGTGGAAGTTATCCAACACATAGGGCTTCATCCTCGATTTCAAGGAAATAGAGAGCTCAGGCATGTGTATGATAACCTAAGGGCATAATGGAATCTTGGCATAACTCAACAATCTGGGCCTCAGAGTATAAGTAATGAGGCACAAAAAAGATATAATTTCAGCTAATAACAGAATGCTGAGTTACCAGTTTCAGAGGAACATCAGTGGAAGTGATTTTAGAGGTCACTGAGTTCAAACCTTTATTGGATGCATAAGTGTACATACTATTATCCCTGATTAATAATCCCCCAGAGGGGCTGGAGTTATGGCTCAGTGGCAGAGTGCTTGCCTAACATGTGTGAGGCACTGGGTTTAATTCTCAGCACCATATATAAAAATAAAATAAAGGTCTATCAACAACTACAAAAATATTTAAAAAAATAAGAATCCCCCAGTTTCTGCTTTTCCCTCCCTGCTCTTTGTATGTATCATTAGAAAATCTCCAGAAAATACTCAAAATATGGAATTGAGTGTGAGGTTCAGTTGGAGAAAGCTACCTTGGAAACAATAAAATCTCCTCTCTTTCCTCTCAGAAAATTGGCTAGGTTTCCATGTTTGCCGAATTCTACTATGATCACTAAAGGATCTGCCAATTGTAATATCTATAGTCATCTTTTCATGAAAGGCAGTGAAGGGTAGCCAACTGTTGGGCTACCTTGATCTTGGTTACCTGTTGGTCATGGAATAACCTAAAATTTCATTAAATTTCTTTAGTTGTAAACTATTTGACAGATAACTCTAACTGGACACAATGATGACTGATTCCCAAAACATGCTATGCTGGCTTTTTAAAGATGAGAAGAAAGTTTGGCAAATAGGGGGAAATAAGGTTAGCAATCCTGCTGAGATACCTGTGAAGTTCCCTAAGATGTATAACACGAAATATGAAAGAATTAGTAGGACAGTTTACACTCCAATGACCAACACAAATGTGAACACAATTGGCTGGATATTCCAGGCATGTAGTAACTAAGTTACCTTTCACACCTTGTACATTGTTGTCCTCCCACCACCATCATTATTATATTGCTAAAATTCATTTCTAAAAGTTTCACTCAATGGACTAAAGTTTTTTTGCAGGTTGCTTATGGCTTTCAAGTTTATTTATGCATGCCCACACCACAGACTATGTTTACCTTGAGGTATATTTTATTCATATTCATTTCAGCAGCACCATTCTCCAATAGCATCCTTAAGGCCCTAGTTAAAAACAGTGGGTGCTTAGAAAATGCTATTTAAATAAAGGCAAATAAAAGGACAGTGCAGTAGAATTGTCATAGGGGAACAAACAAAATGTTTTAGGTTTAGTGTAGAGAAGAAATGTGTAAATGGACAGGACATGGAAATATGCTCATTGAGAAAGTGGTTGAAATCCTCCTCAGGCTATGGTAATAAGCACACTGAAGGTAAGGCAGATGACTCAAGAAGGCTAGGGAGTACCCTGACAAGAACAAATTTTCACAATTCTTTGGTACTCAAATATCTTTTCTCCAATTATTGTGTCCAAGATATGATAGAATGTTAGATATAAACTCAATTTATTTGTATATTGTACAGTCTTCCCTAGAGCAGGGGCTGAGAACATGAGCTCTGGGGATCTTGCAAAGTGTGATAAGCCTATGTTATAAGAAACTCACATGCTATTCAGGTAGTCTTGTCTAAATAAGGGCCTGTCCTGCTTCTGAATCATGACCCCTAGGAAACAGGTCTGTCTAGTTATGGAAGTCTTCTAACCTCCAGGCTTAGTGCAAGCACCCAGTAAGTTGACCACTTTGAGGTGGTGACCAATGTGAATGAGGATCTTCAGGTCTGACATTAAAGTCTTACACTCATTGGAAGTTGCACAGTCTGTTTGAGACAAACACAATAATAATACAAAAGTATAGATAGATAGATAGATAGATAGATAGATAGATATAGATATTTTCGCCCTGAGAGTAATGATGGAGCATATGAAATACAACTTCCTGGTAAGGAATCTTGGCAGAAAAGTCTAGAACACAACCACTCAGATATCAGTATATCAGTTTGCTGTCCTTTCCAAACAATATTTTAAACAAATAATACCTTATCATCTGTTAGTTTGCCTCTACTCTGAGCTCTATGTACTATTAGCCTCAATAACTTTTCCAATTTTCCATTTTGAAACAAGTACTATTGGAAAGTAATCCTTTATGTGATAAACATTTTATCAGTTACTGTCATATAAGAGGTAATTAGTTAATTGATGCAGATTGTTTTAAATATTGCTCTATGTGAACATGTGGAATCAGAGGACCCTATTCAAATACTTAGACACATGTTTATCTATTCAAGATTAGAAACACACTAAAATTGTTGCAACATGACCACTGGAGAAATCACTTGGATTTCTATTCAATTATATATGATAACATCAAATTTCACTAATAAAATGAAATACCATGTTTAGATTCTGGTAGCCAAATGCAATTGAGGACTCATATTGATATTACCAACAATTAAAAATGTCAAGTATTTACTTTTGCATTTAAGTTGTTGTACCCAAAAGGAGATAAACAGGCTGTCATACAAGTTTTCATATTGACTGGCTCATGAAGATGGGATGATGGTAGAAGCTGGATTTATTTACTTCCTTAACTTTCAATTCATGTCTTTTACAGTCCAGTTTTTCACCTGTCCCCAAATTATATCTGTAGATGTTCCTCAATGGCCTCCAAAGCTGTAGAAACATTACATTTTAGCATCTTCACTGCCACTATTTTACAGGCTGAAGCTATGTCGATGCCAAAGACACAAGCTTCTATTACTTTACCAAAGGCAGCATGACCCAGGATTTTGCCTGAGTGGGCAAGAAGTGAAAGTCAGCAATAGTGAAAGACCTCAGAAAGAAGTATACATTTGGGTTCTTGTAATGGATACCAGCATCCCAAAAACAAAGCATTCACAAGGAGGCCTTGCAGACCACCCTATGTGAAATTATAATGCTGTTCCTCTCCTTAATTTTCTTCCATAATACTTAACTACTAAATAATATTATATTTATTTATTATTTATTGTTGTATTTATTTATTATTAATCCACCACATTAGAATGTAACTTCAATGAAGACTGTCTTGTTAATCACTATATCTTCAGTAGCTAGGATAATTCTTAATGCATAGTAGGTACCCAACAAATGTGTGTATATGAAATAAGTGAATGAAAGGGTATTCTACATCAGCCATGGAAATAAATAACTTTGTGGGTTGAGGAAGATCCATAATGGCCTATTGACACATACCAGTTCAGCAGGTACAAGTGTTACATACTTTTAAATGTTGTAAGTCTCCCAGTAATATACTTCAATAGTAATCACACAAATTACTGGAATTTTGGATATGAGTTTATAGTAATTTAAGTGCAATTAATTATGGAAAAAATTCTGTGCCTCCTATAACCCAATAAATTTTTTAAAAATATTTTTAGTTGTAGATGGACACAATATCTTTATTTTTATGTGGTGCTGAGGATCAAACTCAGTGCCCTACACATTTGAGGCAAATACTCTATCACTGAGCTACAACCCCAGTCCCAGCCCAAGACATTTTTGTCAAAGAGACTCTGTCATAAATCAATCCCTACTATTTGTGAAGTACTTTAAATTTGTAAGACACATTGGCAAATGTTATCACACTGTATTCCCACAATAGTGACAGAAAGTAAAAAAGATACACATCAGTCTTAATTTCTTCCTTTTATAGATGAGAAAAACAGGTCTCAGAGAAATTGACTTCTCTTTCCTAAGTTTACCTAGCTTGGATATCAGAAAGTTCCCAGTCTCATGACTTGTGTACAATAACATTCTGCTACCCTAATTTTTAATTTCTGTTGTGTTTACTATCACCATATTTGAAAAATATTCAATTTGTCTAGACCCATCATGAATGAGGTTGAATAGTACTGCATACAATAATATAAGTACAACCTTAGAGAAAGAGATTGGTATATACCCAACCTTAACCAGTCCCAAGGAAATTCCCAGTTACTGTTATCATAGGAAAGTCTGTCACATTGTTGATCAAATGGCACCTCTCTAAGATCCACAATAATGGAAAAGTGGCCAGTTTTGATTTCTGAAGCACTGGGCTGCAGAAATAAAAGGGATAAAACACCTTACTCCATTTTCCTTCTCTTCTGATGTGGTATAAAGCTTCTGAAGATCACCATTTTACATCATAAGGAGTTTCATACAATAAGAAATATGTACAAGAGAGTAAAGATAATAAAAAGCACAATATGAACACAATTAAAATTAAATTGACAATTTGGGAGAACAGTTGCAACAAACCTAACATATAAGGTTTAATATTCATGTAATTAAAAACTATTAAAAATAAAAAAATAAGATGTGATGTCAATTAAAATGGTACAATAGGAAACTCTAGGGTTATGTGCCTCCCCAAAAGAAGCTAATGAGGTGGGCTAAGTGATCAGAATTATCTTATATGGAAATATGGAATTGATTCAAGAACTTACGACAACCAAGGAAAGACCTATTGAAAAAAGAAGTGACTATTTTATGGTAAGACAATTCTATGGCATTTTACATTTCCTGCTGCTCATCACCAACATCCCATATGTATCAGTAGCAGTCATGACGACATGACTCATGATTCCTGGTGCGATTGTTAGTACCAGAAGGAACAAAATGACATTTATCTCAAAAACATTATGGTTGTAGGTCTCAATCTACATGGAAGTATCCATAAGGACAAGTAATAGGCCAACTATATATTTCACCCACCTAAGAGCATAATCAAGGGATATACACACAGGCAGCTTTGCCAAAAGCACTTACAGATTCAGTTTCTGAAAAAACAGACTACAAGAAGCCACAGAGCTTGGAACAAATAATAATTGAGTAACGTGAACAGGAAAATGTCTGAAAAGAATATATATGAGGGAATAAACATCTTTAAAAAACTCTGTATATACAAAAAAATAAAAATGATAGGCATATCTAGGATGGGTGATACACTCAGATATTTTTCATCTATGGTTGGATTTGTAAATAGGAAGTGAAGGTTAAAGAAAAGCAGAGCAATAGTCTGCTTAAGAATTTTCTTCTTTTTTATATCTTTTGCAGGTTCTAGGCACATAAGGTAATGATTAAACTACTAAGATCAAGGAACAAAATCTTCAGTGAGCACAAGTGACAATAGATTCAGACTTCTTAAAAATAATTTCAAAAATGTCATAACAACCTATTGCAAATAATAACTACAAACCTCAGAAATGGGTGTAATCTGAATTTCCAAGTTTTCACATTATCCTATTCACAATATCTAGTGAACATAAAAATATTAAGTATAATAATAATATTTGGCTTATTCATAAGAAAGAAATTCATAAAAAGCTATCCTTAAAAATGCCAAGAGTCCAGCCAAGGGGAGATCAGAGACTGCTATCCATCAGCCACAGGGGATCCCACACTGACACTAAGAGTCACCACAGAGACCCCTATGTGAGGAGACTCCACCCAAGTGAGGCCTAGGCCTGCCCCAGTTACACTCCAGAGTTCCTGCAGAAAGGCAGGTGGCCCAAAACCGACCTCAGAAAACTCCATGGGTGTTCAGCCAGGGGGAGACAAGAGACTGCTAGCCACCAGACACAGGGGAGCTCACACCCCCAGTAAGAGTTGCCACAGAGACCATTGTGTGCGGATGCCCAACCCAAGTGAGGCCTCGGCCCACCCCAGTTCCATTCCAGAGTTCCTGGACAGAGGGCCCAAAACTGCCCTCAGTGAACACCAGGGGTGCCCAGCCAAAAGCAGACCAGAGCCTGCTAGTCTCCAGCCCCAGGGGAGCCCAAACCAATGGTAAGGGTTGCACACAGACTCTCCTGTTTGTGACCCTGCCTAAGTGAGGCCAAGGCCTGCCCCCAGTTCCATTCCAGAGTTCCTGCTCATGGGTGGAAGCACAATAAAGTGCCCAAAACAGCCCTCAGGGACCACCAGAGGAGCCCAACCAAGGTCACTCACACTGCACTCTTGAGATACATACACTACCTCCACCACCAACTTTAGTGACAGTAGTATCCATCTGGGACTCTAGGGGACCAGAAGTAGCTCCAAGACGAGATACAGGTAATCTGGAGTGTCAATACAAGATTATCAGATAGAAGCCACAATACCTCAGATCAGCATTGCAAGAAAGGAAGATACACAATCAACATGAAAAAACAAGGGAAGAAAGTGCCCCAGGTAAACCTCGATACCATAGTAACAGAATCCATTGACAACACAGTTGATGGAATATCAGATAAAAAATTCAGAATGCACATAATTAAAATGATCTGCAAATTAAAGAATGACATAAGCGAGCAAATACAGGCAAAAATTGCTCAATCCAACAAAAAAATAAGAGAGCAAATAAAGGCAACCATTGATCACTCTAGCAAAGAGATAAGAGGGCAATTACAAGTAGCAAAAGATTACTTTAAGAAAGAGCTAGAGATTGTGAAAAAAAATCAGAAATTCTTGAAATGAAGGAAACAATAAACCAAATAAAAATCTCAATAGAAAGCATCACCAGCAGACTAGATCACCTGGAAGACAAAATCTCAGATAATGAAGACAAAATATACAATCTTGAAAATAAACTTGACCATACAGTGAAGATGGTAAGAAATCATGAACAGAACATACAAGAAATATGGGACAGCATCAAAAGACCAAATCTAAGATTTCTTGGGATAGAAGAAGGCACAGAATTTCAAACTAAAGGAATACACAATCTCTTCAATGAAATAATATCAGAAA
>CM053417.1:77685913-77703957 GCA_028644305.1 Xerus rutilus | reverse complement strand
TGCCTGGAGATTAACCATGTAAGCTTGTGTGGTGGGTGGAGTTGGGCGAAAAGCACTGAAAGGAGAGAAGTGAGTGGGCAGGTCACAGGCAGACGAGACAAGGTAGGGAGGATGAGGAGTGACTGCATCGGGCGCTGAAGGCAGGGTATGGTAAGTACAAGGGGTGTCAGAGGCAGAGAAATTTCAAAGGAAGTTGAGGACAAAGGATCAGGGCTATGTAATTGATGTTCAAGCTTTAAGTTCAACTTAAAAAAAAAGTCATAGATGGGCAGAGTGAATTAAAGAAGAACACCCAAATATATGTTGTTATCAAGAGACTAATCTTGCAGGCAAACACAGTCAAGGATAAAATTGGAAGGATGGAAAATGATATTCCATGTGAATGGAATGTGTAGCAAACAGGAATACCTACTCTCATATCCAACAATTCAGACTTTAAAACAAATTTTATGAGAAAAGACAAAGAAGGTCATTGTTCCTGGTAAAGGGAACTCTCATAAAAATGTACAATGATAATTATATTTTTGACACAAATTCAGTGACTTAATTATGTAAAACAAAATTTACTCAATATAAAAACTCATACAGGACCCAAACAATAATACTGGGTGACCTTAATACAACTCTTTCATCATTAATAGGTCACCCAAACATAAAATCTTTATACTCATTAGACCAAAAATATTATAAATCAAATGGACCTAACAGACATCTGTAGTAAATTTCATTTAACAACAGCTGAATTAACTTTCTTAGTAGTTGCTCATGTAACCTTCTCCATGAGCATATTTTCAGTCATAAAGTAAGTCAAAGCAAATAAAAATGTATTTACTCCCTTGCATCTTATTATCCATTCATAATGGTATGAAATTAGAAATCAACCAAGAGAAAAATAATAGAAAATTCATAACACATGGAGATTGAACAGTATATTTATGAGTGATAAAGGAATGAAACATGAAATAAATGGATAAATTCAAAAAGTATAATAAATGAGAAAAGATATACAATCTGCCACATCCTCTGCAATATTAGAAAGGCAGTATTAAAAGGAATAGTTAGTAGCTATGAATATATATATTAAAAAATAGAAAGATCCCTGATAAACAACTTAATAATGCATCTCAATGTCTGAAAAAAAAGCAGAAACAAACCAATTGCAAAACTGATACCAGTTTTGATAAAGAAATAATTCAGATTAGGGCCAAATTTAATGAAATAGAAAAATAATGCAAAGGATCACTATAACAAATAGGTTCCTGTAAACATCAACAAGATTGATAAAACCTTAGTCAAAATGACCAGAAGAAGGAGAGAAGTATCAAATTAATAAAATTAGAGATGAAAAAGGAGATATCACCACAGACATACCTACCAAAATTGAACCAGGATATAGAAAACAATAACAAGCAATGAAATTAAAGCATAATAAAACCTTTCCAAAACCAGAGGGATTCTCGGCTGAAATTTACCCAGTCTTTGAAGATCTAATACCAATACTTGTCAAGATATTCTAGGAAATAGAAAGAGGGGACAATCCCACACTCATTCTAGTATGCCAGTATCACCTTAACACCAAAACCAGATAAAGACACATCAAGGAAAACTACACATCTATATCCCTTATAAACATATATACAAAAATCCTTAATGCACTATTATGAATTTACATTTAAAAATAAATTAGGGTGTTTGTACTTTATAAACAATCTGGTTTCATTTCAGGAAAGCAATGAAGGTTCCATATATATTTATAGCACAAATAGAATGAAGGACAAAAATCACATGATAATCTCAATAGATTCAGATAAAGCCTTCGACAAATATCAGTGCCCACTCATGTTATACACAAAAAAAAACCAGGAATAAAAGAAACTTACTTCAACATCATAAAGGCTATATGTGACAAAATCAAAGCTAACATACTGAATGGGCATACCTTGAAATCATTTCCTCAAAATTAGGTAACAAGGCAAGGATATTTACTCTCACAACTCCTATTCAATGTAGTCCTTCAAGTTGGGCACAGTGGTTCACACCTGTATTCCAGTAACTCAGGAGGCTGAGGCAGGAGGATCATAAGTTCAAAGCCAGCCTCAGCAACTTAGTGAAATTCTTAAGCAGCTTTGTGAGATCCTATCTCAAAATTAAAAAAAAATAATAATAAAAATGACTGGATGTTGCTCAGTGGTTAAACACCCCTGAGTTCAATCCCTGCTACCAAAAAAAAATCAAATTATCCCTGTTTGCAGATGATATGATCCTATACGATGAAGACACACAAACAAACACACACACACACAAAAAAAAAAAACACCAAAGGCTTCTGGAGATGATAAATTCACCAATGCAAGATACAAAATCAATAGTTTTTCTAGATATGATAATGTATCTGATGAAAAATAAATCAAGAAAATAATACCATTCAGAATAGCCTCAAAATAATGAAATACCTAGGAATAAACCTCTCTAAGAAGGCAAAAGACCTCTACAATGAAAATTTTGAAACACTGAAAAAAGAAGTAGAAGACATCAGAGGGTGGAAAGACCTAACATGTTGTAGGTTAGGAAGAATTAATATTATCAGTGGCCATACTGATGAAAGTGATACACAGATTCAATATGATCCCCATCAAAACACGAATGACATTTTTCACAGAACTAGAAGACAGTCCTAAAATTCATAGGGAATGATAAAAGACACAGAATATCCAAAGCAATTCTGAGCAAAATGAGCAATGATGAAGGCATTACAATACCCTCTTTCAAATTATATAGAGAGCTGTGTTAAAAATACAGTTTGGTACTGCCATAAAAATATACAAATGGATCAGTGGAATAGAAGACCCAGAGACAAACTCACAGAGATATAGTCATACTTTACAAAGAAGCCTAAAACATATGTTGTAGAAAAGACAGCTTTTTTAGTAGATGGTGCTGGGAAAATGGTATATCCACATATAAAGGAATTAAACTAGATCCCTGTTATCTTACCCTGCACAATAGGCAGATCAAAGTGAAAAAAAGACCTAGGAATTAGGCCAGAAACATTGTAACTGCTAGAAGAAAACATAGGGTCAACACTCCAACATATCTGCACAGGAAACAAATTTTTAATAAAAAATTAAAAACTCATTAAATAAAACTAAGAATTAATAAATGGCATTCCATCAAATTGCAAATCTTCTACACCACAAAGGAAACAAAAGCAAAAGTGAAGAGTGAGCCTATAGAAAGAGATAAAAGATTTAACAGCCAAACTTCTATCAGAATATTAATACATAGAATATATAAAAACTTAAAAATTTTAACACAAATATAAATAACCCAATTAATAAATGGACAAATGAACTAAAAATTTATGAAAAGAAAAAATATAAATGGCTAAGAAGCATACAGAAAATGTTCAAAATCTTTTTCAAACAGGGAAATGCAAATGAAAAATACAATAAGATTTATCTCACTCCAGTTAGAGTGGCAATCATGAAGAACACAAATAATACTAAATGCTGGCAAGGGTGTGGGGGAAAAGGAACACTTACATACTGTTGTAAATTGGTTTAACCATTATTGAAATCAGTATTGATGTTCTTCAAAAAAGTAGGCATGAAACTGTCATGTGACATAATTATGCCACTTTGTATTTATCCAATAGAATAAAAGTCAGCATACTGTAGCAATACATGCATACCCATGCTCACAGCAGCACAATTCACTATAATCAAGTTATAGAATATGTTTAGATGTACACCAAAAATGAATGAATAAAGAAAATGTGGTGTATATATCAAATTAAGTTTTACCTAGCCATAAGGTAGAATCAAATTATGTCATTTACATGAAAGTTGATGGAACTGGAGAACCTCACACTAAAAGTTATGTAAGACTCACAATATCTAGTGTCATATAATTTCTCTTATATGTAAAAGCTACATAGAAAAAAGGGGGAAAGTATATAATAGAAATAGAAGGGAGAACAGTAGAGTAGAGGGTAAGGATTAGGGGCAGGAAGTAAGAGATAAAAATAGGTGGCATGAGTGTATATGTGAGACTAAATTCGGGCTGGAGTTGTAGCACAGTGGTAGAGCACTTGCCTAGTATGTGTGAGACACTAGGTTCAATTCTCAGAAGCACTTATAAATTAATTAAATAAATATCCATCAACAACTACAAAATATTTTGTAAAAAGTCTAAATTTTCTGATGTGAAGGTACAAATATATCACAATGAATCCCAATATTATATATAATTATAATTCACCAATAAGAAAATCAAAGGCTTCATTCTGGTATTCAGTATTAGCTAGGAAAAGAAGAACAAGGATGTTGCCCTATTCTATAGACAGGATGGAGGTGAGTCTGTGAAATAAATAAATTAGGTCTCATCATTTAAAAAAGAAATCCAAGTCCCTGAATTCTGAAGAAAAAAGAAAAAAACCAGTGAAAGCTAGCTTATTCTGTTATTGAGATTTGTCCATAGAGGCTTAACAAGTAGAAAGTTTGGGAGTTGTATCAACCCCTGAAATATCTATCATAGTTATCCATTAGGTCAACCTAGGTGTAGTGTTAATGAATTTCAACAAGAACATCATGCCTGACTCTTCCTCTTATTTCTCTGCATCATTGATTAGGAAATGAAATGCACTTAAGTTGACACTTTTTAAAAAAATTTCCCTTCTAATATTTTAACTTTCAAATTATGGAGTTCTTAACTCATCAAAAATGTCTTAAAAAAGCAGTTGTAGCAACAAAGTAAATATAAGCTCAGTAACCATTTAATAGAGATTTAGCTGTAACAATCATATGGTATTCCATATTATATAGCAATAGGTCACAATATTCCACATTCTATGGCAATATAGAATATTAGTATAACATATATATCCTATTTTATATATATAAAACATATACAAATTTTATGTATATGGAATTGTTATAGTTTAGATGCGGTGTGCCCCAAAAGCTCATATGTAAGGCAATGCAAGAAGTTTTGGAGGAGAAATGATTGGATTACAGCCTTAACGTAATCAGTGGATTTATCTCTGATGGGCTCAAGTTTTCTGGACTCAAGTTTTCCATGCAATATTATTCATATACCCTCCCAATGAAAGCAGGTATATTAAGGAATGTGTTTTAGATTACACCTATATTCAGTAACTGAATGATAACTGGAGGCAGGTGGGGTGTGGCTGGAGGAAGTGATTAATTGGAGACGTGGCTATGGGGTATATATTTCTATGTGGTGAGTGGAGTCTCTCTCTTTCTCTCTCTCTCTCTCCCCTTTCTGATCACAATGTTATCACAGTCTTCCACCATGATGTTCTGTTTCACCTTGAGCCCCATGAATGGAGCCAACCTCCTATGGACTAGGGTCTCTACAAACCGTGAGGCCTCAAATAAACCTTTCTTCCTATACAGTTGTTTTGTCCAGGTCCTGTAGTCACAGCAGTGGAAAAGCTGACTAAAACAATAATTTAAGTGCAAACACACACACATACACCCACACACACACGTGCACACAGATTTGCTCATATCTTCTGTTGCCTGGATAAGTACTACCATCTCTCAAGAGACTGATTTGAGACAAAAAAATTGTAGCCACTGCAGCCTTAAAGACTTAACTATACCTGAGCAAGCCCCAAGGCCCCAAAATATATGTTTTTCTTACCTTTCTGAGTTTGCGAATGACCAGAGTTAGTAGAAGCCAGAAAGGGGTAGCTATCAGGCCAGTACAAACAAGAATGATGATTTCAATATTGGATTTTTCATCAGAGCCTGTAGAGTTGAAGACAGAACTTACTAAAGGCAAAATATTTCACCAGAGATTCAGAGAGAAAACAGGAGAAATGTACCACATTTTACAGAGCATGTTTAATTTCCCAAAGACTAATATCAGTATATCCCATTCTCTAAGTGTGTGTGTGTGTTTTAAATTTTGATAGCATGTGAGCTTTACCTTATGAGACTTAGAGAAACAAATCTTTGGTAATTATACTGAATGCCTGGTATTCTAGACTCAAGTTTTCCATGCAATATTATTCATATACCCTCCCAATGAAAGAAGATATATTAAGGAATGTGTTTTAGATTACACCTACATTCAGTGTCCTACTATACTGTGCTTCCAGAACCAAATGCCTTTTTTTAAATTCCAACCAAACTCCACTACTGATTATCAATGTAGCCAGGAATTTCCAACTTACCTTCCATGGTGATAAGAGCTGCTGTGTGAACTTCTCCCAACTCATTGGTTGCTTTGCACAGATATAGGCCCTTGGCATCTTTTTTGGCTCTTTCAATAATTAGTGTGTTATTCTCAAAGAAGATTTCTGCAATAACAATGGCCCTCCATTTTTATGTGAAGTATTTGTGCTTAAACCCATCTTGAGAATATGTGAAGACCACATATCATTACGACAACAAGGATCTTATTTCCAACTCATGACAACCCTATGGAATTGCACCAACTAAGGCCTTCTTGATGGGTTTACATGCTTGGAAAGCAACAAACAAGATTTCAGACTCACCCAAAGCAGAGATAACAGGAATTCCATTTTTCAACCAGTGGATTCATGAGCATGGTATTCCATTCACTTTGCAATCCAGCAAAATCTTGCCACTGAGGTTGATCTCAATATTGGTGAGATTCTCAATAATGAATGGGGCAATCCTTTCGGTAGAAATCAGGGTAAAGGAAGCCAAAATTCTGAGGCAGGGTACCAAAAATATGACATTGGATACTTATCCCACCCCACATATTTAACTAGATATCTAGATGGTATTGTCATACTAAGAAAAAGGGAGTAGAGATAAGAAAATTTAGGTAAAGTGTGTAGTGATCTGCATTTGTGTCCTTCAAATTATTCCTTTATCCTCACACTTAGGAAGGCCATCTTGAGCTACACCAGGGAACAGAAGTGGCTTTCTAAGAGTTTTGACATCAAGACTACAAAATTCTATCACTAGATTTTTCCATAACTAGTTTACCACAGACTCTAAAATTCATGAAATCTTTTCCTTATAATGCCTCCAGAAGGCTTCAGAGAAGAAAAGGCTGATTTAATCAGTTTCTAAGGAATATAAAATCCAAAGCCTTATACTGCTTCAGAACCCATCCAACAACTGGCTGAAATTCTAAGAGGTTATGGAAAGTCCCTCCAATTCTACCTCTAATAAAGAGCAGAGTGTTGTGCTGCATCATTTTGGTGCTGTTCTTCTGTACCCAAGCCTCGCACTTATACTGCACTTTATCCTGCTGAGTCACATTATTAATCACCAGTGTCAATGAGATGGAGTAGTTATTTCTGAAGCTTTCAGTGTCTCTAACAGGAATCTTCTCCCCTAGGGGACTGAACCAAGCAAGTTGATTGTAGATATATTTAGCTGCCTTGCATTGGAACCAAGCATCGTAGCCTTCAATCATTGAGATTAGAAGTTCTGCCTCCATGAAATCCACCACATCTGTATGGGTGAATATAAGCAGACAAATGAAGCTATTATATAGCAAAATTCTCTCTTCCTTGCCAAATTGAAGAGGTAAAACATACTCCCTTGATAAGTGCCCAGTAGCAAAGACTCAATCAATTTAAGTTTTCAGGATCACTTTCTGAGTTTTGGTTTTTAAACTGATCCATTAAAAACATGAAAATCATACATATTACTAGGGTACCATGTGATATTGTGATATATGTATACATATGTAATGGTTAAACTAAGTTAAACATATCTACTTAGACATCTATCATTCTCCAAGTTGAAAATGTGCAAAATATTTTCTTCTAGCTTTTTCAAGTATACTGTATATCATATTTATCTATAATCACCTTTTAAAAAATCAGCAGAGATTCTTACTTTAATCTAACTGTAACTTAGTACTCATTGATTAACTTATCCCTATATTTCCCTTCTCATCATTAATAAGCACAATTTCCCTTTCAATTTATGAGATCTACTTATTTAGATTCCACAACTGAGTGAAATCATGGAGTAATTGTCTTTGTGTGCCTGGCTTGTTTTGCTTAACATACCAATCTCCATTTTAATCCATGTTTTCAAAAAAATGACAGAATTTCATTCTTTCTATGGTTAAACCATAGTTCATTGTATATACTGACATATTATTTATTCATTCAACAGTTACCGGGTAATTGAGTCAATATTTCAGCAATTATGAATACTATTGTAATAAATTGAGGGTACAGATAACTCTTTGAAATACTGATTTCATTTCTTTTGGAGATTGATTAATAGATCTATTTATATATCTATCTATCATATATTTAGGAAGGAGTAGAATTTCTGGATCACATGATAGTTCTAATTTTATGAGGAATTCCCATACTATTCCTCATACTGGGTGTACTAATTTACATTCCCAACAGCAGTGTGCAAGTCAGCCTTTTTCTATATATCCTCACCAAAACTTGCAATCTTTTGTGTTTTTAATAACAGCTATTCTTACTGGAGTAAGGTGATATCTCATTGTGATTTTGATTTGCATTTCTTCAATTTGTAATGTTGAACTAATTTCCTGTACCTCTTGGATATTTTCAAGTATTCTTTTCAAAAATGTCTAGGTCTATTCCCTATTATTATATGAGACCACTTTTTTGCTATTGAGCTTTTTAGTTCCTTATATACTCTGAATATTAATTCATGTTCAGATGTATACTTTACAAATGGTTTCTTCCATTCTGTCCCTTCATTCCGACGATTGGTTCCTTTGATATGAAGAAGGTTTTAGTTTCTTATGTTCTCCTTATTTTCTAGTTTTGATTTTGTTTCCTGAGATTTTCAGGTCTTGTCTAAAATATCCTTGTCTAAAATAAGACAAGATGATAAACCCTTAGGCAAAGTAACCAAATGAGAAAGAAGACCCACATTTATAAATTAGAGATTAAAATGGAGGCATTATAACAGACACAACTGAAATCCAGAAGATTATTA
Source organism: Xerus rutilus (assembly GCA_028644305.1). NCBI lineage: Eukaryota > Metazoa > Chordata > Mammalia > Rodentia > Sciuridae > Xerus > Xerus rutilus. Next base: position 77,695,012 of record CM053417.1, on the reverse strand, counting down.
GGGACTATTTTAAAAGTGTATATTCCAATAAATTGGAAAATTTAGAAGAAATTAAGAAGTGTCTAGACATGTATAATTTGCAATAACTGGACTAAGAGGATTTAGAAAATCTAAACATACAGTTAATGAGCAATGAAATTGAAGTACTAATAAAAAGTCTCCCAACAAACCCAGGACTATATGGATTCACAGTTGAGTTTTACCAGATCTTTAAAGAAGATCTAATATCAATGCTCCTCAAATTATTCCATGAAATCAAATGGGAGGAAACATGTTCATAATTATTAAATGAAGCCTGTATCAGATACCAAAACTAGGCAATGACATTTCAAGAAAAGAAACATATAGAACAAAAATATAATTAATGAATGTTGATTCAAAAAATCATCAATAATATATTAGCAAATCAAATTCATCAAAATAATAGAAAGATCATGCAATATAATCATTTGGATTTAAATCAATATGCCTCATAAATAGAATCAAGGGTAGAAATCATGTGATTATTGCAATAGATGCAAGAAAAAACCTTCAACAAAATTCAACACCCATTCATGATTAAAAATTACCCTGAAGAAACTATAGATAGGAAGAACTTACCAGAACAAGATAAGGATGTCCACTTTCAAAACTACTATTCAAAATAGTACTATAAATTTAGTTAGAGCAAATATTCAAGAGCAGGAAATATAGGAGATACAAAATAGGAAAGGAAGAAGTCAAACTGTAACTGTTTGAAAATGACATAATTCTATAATTAGAAGACCCTAATGATTTTCCCAGAAGACTTCTAGAGCTGATAAACAAATTCAGTAAAGTAGTAGGATACAAAATCAACATATAATAATCAATAGCATTTCTAAACCCCAATAACAAATTTACTGAGAAAGAAAGCAGAAAAATAATTCAAGTCACAATAGCTTCAAAAATAATCAAAAGAATAGGAATCAATTTAACCAAGGAGGTGAAAGATCTCTACAATGTAAATTATAGTACACTTAAGAATGAAACTAAAGAAGGGACTAGAATATAGAAAGACCTTCCACATTCACTTACAGAAAAAAATTAACATCATTAAAACAGCCATATTACCAAAAGCAATCAATAGAAACAATACAATCCCCATCAAACCACCAATGAAATTATTCATGGAATTAGAAAAAAAGCTGTAAAATCCATATAGAAGAACATAAAACTCAGAATAAGAGAAATGTTTAAAGCATCTCAATATCTAATTTTAAATTATACTACAGAATCATAGTAGCAAAAGTAGCAAAGTATCTGCATAAAAACAGACACATAGACTAAAGGAACAGAATAGAAGATAGAGATAAACCTACAGACCCACAATTGTCTGATTCTTGACAAAGGGGCCAAAAGCACACATTGAAGAGAAGACAGCCTCTTTAATATTAAAATATCAAACAACCCAATCAAAGTTCATATGTGAATGAACTGAACAGACTCTACTAAATAGAAAGTACAAATGGTGCACAACCATAGAAAGAAAATGTTCAAAAAAAGTAACCATCAAAGAAATGTAAATCAAAATTGCATTGAGATTTTTAATCTTACTTCATTTAGAATGGCAACCATAAGTAATAAAAATAATAATAAATCTGGCAAGGATGTTGGGGGAACAATAAGATTATACATTAATATAACCAGTATAGATATCAGTATGGAGATTACTTGAAGGCTTAAGAATAAAATATGACCCAACTATACCATAACTCCTTAATATTTCTTCAATAGAATAAAAGTAAAAATATTGTAGTGAAGGAACATCCCAGGTGCCTGTCAGTAGATTTTAAATAAATAAAATATTATACAGAGAGAGAGAGAGAGAGAGAGAGAGAGAAAGAGAGAGTGAATGGAATTTTACTCAGCCATTAAGAAGAATGAAATTTTTTCATCTGCAGTAAAGTGAATAAAACTAAATAACATCACATTAAGTGAAATAAACAAGACTCAGATAGTGAAGGGTCATATATTTTCTCTCCAATGTGACAATTACATAGAAAGAAGGGAAACTAAAGAGGAATCTCATTAAAAGAGATTGGAGACCAGCAAAATAGGGGAAGAGGATCAGGGTAAAAGAGAAAGAAAGGGAAAGAGGAGGTACTGGGGAATGAAATTTATCAAGTTATGTGGTGTTCATGTACAGATGTACCAAAATAAATTCTACTATTTTGTATAATTATTATGCACCAATAAGATTTTCTTAAAATGAAACTTGCAAAAGAATGACTTCTTTAAAAATTAATACAATTGGGGGCTGGGATTGTAGCTCAGCGGTAGAGCACTTGCCTCGCATGCGTGAGGCCCTGGGTTTGATCCTCAGCACCACGTAGAAAGCAATAAAATAAAGACATTGTGTCCATCTACAACTAAAAAAAATTTTTTTTAAATAAATAAAAATAAAAATTAATACAATTAAGTTCAGTATTTACTTGGGAAATATCTGTTTATAGATGGTGTGGGTGTATATTGCCAAAGATTCTACTAAAATATTATTAGAACTGATAAATGAATTCAGTTACATTGTAGGATACAAAATCTGAGATTCTTTATCCATTCATCTGTTGAAGGGCACCTGGATGTACCTGGAGACTATCATGCTAAGTGAAATAAGTCAATCCCCCAAAATCAAAGGTCAAATGTTCTCTCTGATATGTGGAGGCTAACACACAACAAGGGAAGAGTGGGAGAATAGAAGTTCAGTTTATTAGACAAAGAGGAATGAAGAGAAAGTAGGGGGATAGAAATAGGAAAGACAGTGGAATAAATCTGACACAATTTTCCTATGTACATATATAAATGCACCAAAATGGAACTAGGGTTGTAACTTAATAGTAGAGCCCTTATCTAGTCTAGCATGTGTGAGACATTGGATTCGATCCTCAGCACCACGCAAAATAAACAAACAAATAAATAAATAAATAAACTGTGTTCATCTATAACTAAAAACTATATATAGGGCTGGGGTTGTGGCTCAGTGGTAGAGCACTTGCCTAGCATGTGTGAGGCACTGGGTTCAATTCTCAGCACCACATATCAATAAATAAAATAAAGGTCCATTGACAGCCCCAAAATTTTTTTTAATTATATATAAAAAATAAATGCACCAAAATGAATATCCACATCGTGTACAAGCACAAGATTAGGATCTAATTAGAATAAGATATATTCCAAATTTGTGTAAATACATCAAAATATACTCTACTGTCATGTGTAACTAAAAAGAACAAATAAAAATATTTGAGTTTCATTTTAAATGCTAATGGCAGAGAACACTTTGGCCACACACTGGGCACAGCACTAAATTAATTTCCAGGTGAGTATGAGAGAGTTTTAGGATATTTATATGTAAGGCTCCTATTATAAAGGAGATAGCAAATGAAGATTCTTGACTGACATGGCTAGGTAGAACAGTTTCCTTGACCACACATGTCTTCATCTCTCCAGTATTATCACCAGAGTACCAAACACTCTAACTTTCTGCAATTACTGATTGCTAATATATGTAGTGTCCAATTTACAATGTGTATGTACAGCCATTATCTCAAGTTAATTCTCATGAAAATCCTGCGATGTAAGAAATATTATCAAATTCTTTTCAATGATGAAAAAACCTACTCAATAATTGACAAAAGCAACACTGAAACCCTAAGTACATTTATTTCATTTTGTGTTTTTCCATTTAATGCCACCTCTTCAGTGACAAGCTGTTATTTTAAAATTTACACTGGGGAGGTTGGGGTATGGCTCAGTGGTAGAGCGCTTGCCTACCATGCGTGAGGCACTGGGTTCGATTCTCAGCACCACATATAAATAAATAAATAAATAAATAAATAAATAAATAAATAAAGGTCCATTGACAACTAAAAAATATTTTAAAAAAAATTTACACTGCGGGCTGGGGTTGTAGCTCAGTGGTAGGGTTCTCGCCTCACAAGCATGAGGCACTGGGTTCGATCCTCGGCACCACATAAAAATAATTAAATAAAATAAAGATATTCTGTCCATGTATAACCAAAAAAAAATTTTAAAAGAAAAAAAATAAATTTACACTGAGGAGAGAGTTTTTTGTTTTTTATTACATGATGTCTGTAAAAAAAGACAATTGCCCCTAGGTGAGAAGTACTACAGAAGCTCTAAATCAAATAGTAACACTCAGAAGTTTACTACAGATGTCATTTGGGAATAAATAAAATGGCTCTGTCAAAATTAAACTCTGAATACCCAGGTTTTGCCTTGGAAAATAATATGCAGACCCAGTTTTAATCTTTTTCTGTTTTCTTGCACATATAATTGTTATGAATTGTAAAGAAACAGTTAATTACCATTCCAATATTCATTCTGCCAAGATATGCACTGATATTCACATATAGTGCGTATACACACAATTCTACACATGTTTTATTTTAAATGAATATCCAAAGTATGGAGACACTAATTGTTGGGTAAAAATTACTGGAGATGCTGATCCAGACCTATGGATTTCCGGCCATTGTGCTAGTGTGCGGGAGTCAAAAGAAACTGAAGGTCACCTTGTACTCAAAGCCTTAATTACTAAAATAAAATGATTAAAATAACCTTCCCTGTCACATCATTTCTTGGGGATATTTACAAAACTTTAATCTCCCCAAGATCTGCTTAATATTCTTTCTACCAATACTTATCTTGGTAAAGTCTACTTATTGATCAGTCACAAAATTGATATTCTTGATTGCTGAATATGGCTGATCAGTTGAGCGAACAGTTGCCAAACCTAGCTCATTAAACAATTTAACTTTATAGCCATGGACACCAGCATCAAGTTGTTAATGCAGAAGGCTTAGCCAGGCTTGTGTGAATCATTATTGGGTATGTGATAACTTCCCCAATTCCCCTAGTTTCTATTTGCCCATGGCATAACTCTCATTTTGGATTTACTTTATTCTCTGTGGCAAGTCGGAATTTCCACTTACCACACTGTCAGTTGCCTTCGGGAAAATTCCCAGCTGAAGATACCAACAGTATGTCAAAATTTTAATAACTAAATAGACAAGCAACCAAAAATCACTTAATCTTTTTCTTCACAGGCCAACAGTTCCTTGAACTTTTCTCTGGTGGAAGATAACTTTTAACCATCACCAAGGATTATAATCTCAAAATTACCTTTTATTCTTTTCCTCACCTTCCACATTCCACTTTCCATCAGTTACCAAGTGTTGTTTATGAATTTTTTCTTTTCCATAACTTATATTTCACCCTTCCTCTCAGTTTCCACTATGCAGCCTCCCCAATCTGGGAAGGCAATATTTTATGTCTGGACAATTAAAATGTTTCCCTAATGAGGCTTCCCTCTTCCGTTATCACTATATTCCAAACTGATCTCCACTCTCAAGTTCATTCATCTTCCCAAACCACAGCTTTGACCACAAACACCTCTTCAAAGCCTTGGATATGACTCTAAAAGCACAGGCAATAATAAGAAAAAGTTGAGAAATTAGGAGCAAGATAGTAGTTAAGTGAGATGTTCCAGCAGTTATGTCTCCATAGAGAAACATATTCCCATACCAGATTACTTTCTCAAAATTTAATAAGGTCAGGTAAGAGACTCCATTTCCTGATTTTCATATAATAATAATTATAATTATAATAATAAAAAGATTCACTGAAAAGGCAGGGAGGATTGTCTATATCATGCCTTCCTCAACTCCAAGTAACTCAGTGAAGAGACATCTGCTTTGGAGAAGGAGATGGAATTAACCCTGGCCTTAAACTTGAAACCCAATACCAGGCCCTTCACAGTGAAATCTAGTGCCAAGGAGAGCTCCACAGCTACTGCCGTAGTCAATACTCAAACTGAGCCCTTGGACCCTACTTATGTAGGCAGCTAAGGGAATACCTCTATCACGCTAAGGGAATACCTCTATCACTTCTCTCCAACCTTTAACAAAAAGACTCCATCCACGGAGGAGTAGGATAGAGAAGAAAACACTGGACTTAGCTTTGGTGTTTAGTGCTAGCAAACACTGTGAGACGCAACACCAGATGGAGACCACAGTCCCCTATATTCAAGGCAGTGCTCAGGAATGAACCTCTAGACCTGCCTCATCACCAGGCAGAGACCCAAGCCCCAGTGGAGAAGACTCACGTTTTGAACTGCATTACCACTAGCCATGGCATGGGCTTGTCATTCACCTTGAGACTGTGCAGATCCCTGTGCTGGAAGACTCAGGTAAATCCTAGCTAAGCATTAAACTGGGTGGCCAAGGGACAGTCACTATCACCCTTCTTCTATACCTTGGCACTACAATGATAAGGTAAACTCCTCCCACCAGGTGTTAGGCCATTAAAGTGAGCACAGGGCTGTGTCTTGGGTCTGAGTGCAAGGAGACTGAACCTTAACAATATGAAGATCCTAATGGCCCTTGTTCCCAGCCTATTATCTACAGTTGGAGCCTCTGGACCTGACCCAGTTTCAATAAGCATAGACCTCACTGATTGAATTTCTCTTCCAGTGAGCATCACTAATGGCTCATTGGAGTGGTCCTGGGCCACAAGTCTACCTCAGCAATGGGAAGCAAGCATCACTAAGGAAACTGATCCTGCCCATGTGCTATAATGGTCTCAGTAGGCTAAGGGCTCTCAGTGTGACACACCATTGCTGCATTGCTTGCCATAGGACAGCCCACATAATTCTTCCATCAACTCCAAGCAGCACAACATGGGGTAGGAGAAAGTAGGTAAGTGCCAATTTGTTGTATAGGAACCTGGGGCTGGTTCCTCTGTGGTGAGGCCTATAACGAGGCAAATCAAGCAGCACCTGAATTCATACCAGTGACCATGGATGAAGTCTCTAGGACTACTGTAGATTCAGGGAGAGTCTTGTGAGGATGGACTACCCATTTTAAATATAACCCCATTCATTCTGAACAATATACCAAATGTGGATTTCAGAACACCCTGGGCTTTGATCTCCATCTGGTGTTGAAATAGTGACAGGACAGTACTGGACAAATGGCAAATCTGGATATAGGGTGCAGTTGGTTGCTGAAATAAGAAAAGGCTCACAGCTCCCCCAACACACACACACATAAAAGGACAATTTCTTAGAATTTCTGGAATGACAAACACAAAACGAGATTATGAATATGAAGTTTCCTCAAAAGGCCTGCAATGGGACCATCATATGACCCAACTATATCACTTCTCAGTATCCAAAAGAATGAAAGTCACCATACATTATTTTTTTAAATATTTTTTAGTTGTGGATGAACACAATAGCTTTTTTAAATTTATGTATTTTTATGGGGTGCTGAGGATCAAACACAGTGCCACACACTTGAGAGACAAATGCTGTACCACTGAGCTACAGCCCCAGCCCACCGTACATTATTGATGCATACATACTATGTTCATAACAGTGCAATTCAAAACAGCCAAGTTATTGAAAGAGATGATGTATCCACCAACAAATAAATGGATAAAGAAAATGCCATATACATACAAATATATATGTATATATAGATATATATATACACACACATATATATGTATATATATATACACATATATATAATGAAGTTTTACTCAGCCATTAAGAAGAAGAAAATATGTCATTTAGCAGAAAATGATGGAGACAGTCATGTTAAGTGACATAAACCAAACTCAGAAACTCCAAAATCATATTTTCTTTCATATGTGGAAGCTAGATATAAAAACAGTTTTAAAAAAGAACTCATAAAAATAGGATGGAAACCAGTAAGGTAAAGAAAAGGGACTGAGGAGAGGGAAGAGGGGAGGTAAAAGGAAGGAACAATACTGCATAATGAAATTGACCAAATTGTGTTATGTGCATGTATGAATACATCACAATGAATTTTACTATTATGTATAATTTGCCAATAAAAAATATTAAAGGTCAAATTATGAGGGCTAAATAAATACCTAATTCTTCAATGAGCAGATGATGAAGAATGCCAATACAAATCAACATCTTCACCTAACAAACTAAGGCATCAGAAAATGATGATACAACAATCAATATCTGCAAACTCTCAAAAGTAGAATTCAAAAAAGCTATTCAAAGGAAATTCAACAAATTTCTAGAACAGACTATAGAAAAATGATTCTATAATTCTATAATTCTATAATAATAATTCTATAATTCTACTTTAAAAGAGAAACTTAACAATTTTAAGTAATTTTTTAAAAATCAAATTATTGAGTTTAAAAGAAAACCAAACAAAATTAAAACATGATTGAAGGCATCGATAGCAGAGCAGATCAAACAGAAGAAAGAATAAGCTCAAAGGCAGGCAATTTGAAATAGTCAGAAGAGTAAAAGGAAAAAAGGATGAAAAGGAATGCAGAAATATTATGGGTATATTGTGACAACATTAAAAGAGAAGAGAAAATATTTGATTTGTTGATGTTCAAATAGTGTTGCCTCCAACCCACACCTCTCCCCAAGAAGTGCAGCCCAGACAACTCTGCAGAAGCAGCAAAGTTTATTGAGGAATTAGGCACACAGGCCAATCAATTGGGGTCAGCTCTCCTTTCCTTCAGAGAGTGAGCCCGAAGTGAGGGTTTCAGAGGTTATTATAGGGTGAGCTACTTACATGACTCAAGAAAACATGATTTGGCAGGTATTCAACCTATAGTTATTTACAGTTCAACTGTGACAGTGCCTCCTATGTCCCCTTTCAGTTCCTGGAACTTTAGGTAACTGGCCAGGGGGTCTGGCAGCCTGTGGTTTTGCCCCCCCATCCGTGAGAAGCAAGCATAGCAAAGCATTAATCACAGAAGCACAAAGAGCATGTTAGCTGATACATGCAGGCCTGAGCCAGAGTGACTCCATTTTGAGTTTGGATTTTACATTCCCCCCTTTTCTAGTGAATAGAGTCAAACCTTTGACTCATTATCATCTATCGGGAGGGGGTTATAGGATTGGAGTACCATGAGTTTAACAGCACTAATTCTCTGTCTTATATAGTTAACTAGACAGTTAATAATGTAGGAGTCTACTAGAAATCCCAAAAGCAATAGTATGAGGGGGCTTGAAATAGCAGATATCCTGTTAATCCTAGTCCCATTAGCAACAGT
>CM053417.1:77610160-77685813 GCA_028644305.1 Xerus rutilus | reverse complement strand
GCATTGATGCAGAGAGTTATTTCTGATAAACAGGCAAACCAAATGTCCTCTGGAGCCACATAGAAATTAACCAACAGTCCTGAGTAACATTAGGTTTTGTCCGATTAGAGGTAGAGGTTGGACTGACAAAATATGTGGTTTTAGCAGCTCATATCTTATAACATTTTTTTGGACCCAAACCAGCTTCCATTTTGTGAATTGACTCCATTACACATTTACATTGATTGTATTTTCCCTCTAATTTTAGGGAACTCCTACTGCTGTAAGGAAAAGTGCGATGACCGCTCTTGCTGCTTCAAGTTGAGAGGGGGTGATGTGCAGTGGGGCAAGCAGTTTGGAGTCCCTTTTTATAAATTGGGTCAAGGGGTCCATGATGAAAGTCTGATTCAGGAAGTACAGGTTGTTAATTCGTCTGGGGGTGGTGCTTCTATGAGAGAAAAAAAAGACATGAGCACTGAAATGAGATCAATACATAATAAATGTTGTAGCATCTGGAACATGTCAATGAATATCATGAAGATAATAGAAATCAATAATCCCTCAGGTGTAGTAATCCAGCAGGTGCAAGAACTAAGAAGTTATTCCCATAACAAGGCCTAACAACGTCTAATAAGGCCTTTATTTGGGAATGTAAATCTTCTGTATTGGCAGAGTTATCAGGAATGTATACACAACACTTAGTTGTTACTTTCCTTAGGGCTAGAGAATCATATTAGTTATCATATACTAGTAAACATTGACTGAACCTACATATTTTGGAGGTTAGGAAGATCTGTAGGCCTTGAATTAATGATTATAAAACTGATCATCATAAGGTAAAAGTGATTTGCCTAAGGTCACTTGGCCAGTGGTGACTGAAGACAGACTATCTAGGTATGAGAATTGGTTCTAAGCCTATCATTGCCTTCTCTATGTGCCCGCCTGCTTGCTAGAGTGATAAGTGATAAACCTTAAATAGCAGAGATAACAAAAATCTCCATAGTACTTATCTCAGTGTCCAGACCAGTAAACACTTAACTATGACAATTATGGTGGTAATGGTGATAGTGCTGGTTAATGATTTTAAATGTTTCAAATTTATCTATTTTTTTTATATTAGAAGTCCAGTTCTATCAGAAACATTCATTTGTAAGAAAGGATAGACAAATGACAAATATGGTCTATGATCAGTACAAAAGAAAAATGCTATACTAGTTTTCAGGAAATATTTCTCCCTCCCCCAATCCTCACTCTTTGAAAATCAGTGGTATTGACAAAGGAGGGATAAAGAGGCATAATCTTAGAGCCAAATGAAGATCCAGCAGACTTCTCCTCCTTATTTTGGTCTCTAGTGAACCAACGATTAAAAAAAGAGAAAGGACCATCCTATCCAAGAATGACTCTTATCCCTCATGGACCCTATCATTTCCTACCTCATAATCAGAAGTTCACAGGTGAAATGTAAGCTAGGCAGATCATAAGGGCTAGAAGTTCTTTTGCTGAAATACAGTGCATAGGCAGATTACCAAAAGAGCCTGACTTGCCACTCTGATAAGCTAAAACCATTGGTTTCAAGCCAGATCACAAGAGCTATGCCAAGAATCTAATGATATTATTTTGTCTTACCATTGAGGGAAACTGTCAGAAGTGGCTCTTAGATGGGCCATGGTAGAGAATATCTTTCTCTCCTTCAAGACATTTTTAATGTAGAGAAATGGGCACTGAGATGGATTTTTGGTTCTCCCTACCTCAAATAATATGTTCTTAATAAGAAGATGCCCATTTTGAGGGTCTCTGGTAACAAAGAAAATGACAGATAATTAAGTCATCTGAGCTCTAAAATTGCTATCAGCATCAAGTGCTCAGCAAACACTCTAGGTAACCAACAGACACTTTTAAAACCTCTGTCTCAGGGCTGGGATTGTAGCTCAGCGGTAGAGCGCTTGCCTTGCATGCGTGAGGCCCTGGGTTCGATCCTCCGCACCACATACAAAGCAATAAAATAAATACATTGTGTCCATCTACAACTAAAAAACTATTTAAAAAATAAAAATAAAAATAAAAAAATAAATAAAACCTCTGTCTCTGCATAGCTGAGGTAGCTACTATCTGATTCTTACATTAAATATCTTTTCTAATAGCATCAAGAAAGGAACCTGGAGCTGTTGCATAGATCCCAAATCCCAAAAACTCACCATTACAATCAGCTGTATGGTGGTATTTTTGTAGAGGCCATGCTTGGTATTGCTCAGGGTAAAAGTGTAGTTCCTGGAATGCTTTACATTCACTTCCAGGATTGTGAGTCTGTAGTTTAGAGGGTCCAGCTGGAAGGTATGGTTTACTGGGAGTGGTTTTTCATCTTTGAACCTATAAGGCATGAGAAAGGAATGGTAAATACAGTGCTGGCCTCTAGGACATACAACCATTTCACCATAGGCATTACACTCATGCGTCATCATGGTCAACAAAGAGAAGCAGGGCAATGGAATCCATTTCATCAAATTTCCTACCTGGAGCTGGACACAGTGACACACACCTATAACCCCAGTAGCTTGGGAGGCTGAGGCAGGAGGGTTGTAGGTTCAAAGCCAGCCTCAGCAATTTAGCAATGCCATAAGCAACTTAGTGAGACCATGCATAAATGTGTGTGTGTGTGTGTGTGTGTGTGTGTGTATGGTGGGGGATGTTGCTCAGTGGTTAAACCCTCTTTGGTTTAATTGGCTGTACCAAAAAAAAATCCTGGTTGGAGCATCTTAGTACAGTCACACTGGAAGTAAAAAATAAAAACTGTCTCTTTCTCCTAATGGTTAAATCTTTGTATGGTGTTCCCACACATGCATCCTATACTTCCACTTCCTCATTTTCCATCTATTCCTTTATACTGTAAAATCAAATTCTCCTCCATATCATTATTTTGATATCATCTTGTCCAAGATATCCAATATCAAAAATATCAAAGCCAGTGGCCTTTTAGCATTCATGACCTTCAGAGATCCTAGGATATTTGACCTCAGAGACCAAGTCTTTCTCTCTTAGCTACTTTCTTTTTATTTTTCTTTTATTAAAAATGGACTGCTTCATGATTTGCATGTCATCCTCGTGCAGGGGCCATGCTAATCTCTGTATCATTCTAATTTTAGTATATATGCTGCTGAAGTGAGCACTCTCTTAGCTTCTTGAGACTCTTCTAACCATTATTTATCTCTTCTTCATTGACTTGTCTTTCATGTACTTCCCTTTTTAATATATGTGTTCCCTGTAAACAAAATACTTCAGCAAACAGATTATATAAAGAGTGCACTTGAGGTGTTGAGATGGGAACCTACAGGTTCTGCTAATAAGTTGGATTTAAGGTGTTGTGTAAATATTTTTCAGTAATTAATAGTAGGGGCATAATAAATGCTTATAATTTTCCCCAGGTATGCATGCATGTATGTATAGATAGATAGGTAGGTAGGTAGGTAGATAACTGATACTCTGTATTATGTCTTTGGGCTCTTTCTCTGGGTATTCTGCCTAAATGTATTTATTTAACACCTATTGATGACTCTCAGTTTACATCTCCAGAACCTAGCTCTAGACTCAAGTTTCCAAATGTTCCTGGAGGAAATTCTTTAAATGAACTTATCATGGTGTTCCTTTCCTACACCTTCACACTAGATTTTTATCCAAATGAAGCACAGGCTGTTAATAATACAACCACTCTTACATTTCACCTAATGTGAAAAGTGAATTACCTCATATCCTTGGGCTTAGCTTCACAAATCTAACTGGATACTAATCCATGAGAATTCTGCCTCTTCAATTTTTCCCAAATTCATTCATTCTTATATTCTCATTTCTTCCAGCTTGTAAATGTCCACAGCAATGTCTCACATAACTCTTATCATAAACCCCTAGAGCAGTAACTATTTCTCTTAGCTTTTCTCCATTATCATTGTACATGCATAAAGCCACATTAATCTTTCTAATGCTTAGCTTCAAATCTATCCCTCCTTACTCCAGAACTTTGATAGTTCTCCATTGCTTACTAAAGTAAGCAATAGAGACAAATATAATACATATTTCTTGTTTAATCCTCAGAACTGTTGTATAATATAAGTATAATCACTCAGATTTTATACATGAAGAAACTGAAACTTAGAGAGTTTAATATGTCTGGTAACTTGAAAAAGATTAATTCATATGTCTGCCTGGTGGAAATTCCCATATTGTTTCCACCTCACCATTCCTTACCCTGATGTTCAAGAATCTGTGCTAGGCTGGGTAGATCATCTTTAAGACTCCTTTAAAACCTTAAGATTCTGTAATACAATAATGACCTTGGGTATTTTTCCAGACTTGTTCTCTCTTCTACTTTCAGAGAGCAAAACATATTTTCCCAAACACAGGGGATATGAAGAGTAGGATAAGAAAATAATCAAATAAATCCATCTCTTTTTGGGAACAAGGAGATAAGCCCTAGTTTCTGAAATTGGGAGTGCCCTTTTGGGTAGGGTTAGGATTAGTGTATTTTCCAGAGTGGGTATATTCATGAGTGCCCAGTGCCCAACTAAGGGTCTTCTGTAAGGGTGTGTGGAAGGAGTAAGTTTTAAGGTGAGCAGACACAGGAATGGAGAAACCTAGGAAAGAAGGCCCACTTACCAAGTCACATTGGGGTGAGGGAAAGCATCCACTCTTATCTCTATTTTGAGTATCCTTTGCCCAGCTATCACCTCATAAATGTACTTTCTTTGGTAATTCACATTGAGGAATAATTTTTTCTGGAATCAGAATAGGTATGGCATCAGAGGAAGAAAGTAAATATGAATGTTAACTTTGTTTTCTCTTCTTATGAGCAGCCATGTTCTTCCAAGCCTCAGGGAATAAAATTTTAATGAACAAATTTTGTTGTTTATTAATATGGATTAGCATTTTAGATGGGACAATTCTTTGTTATATAATACAATTTTTCACTCTATACCATTAATGCCAGTAGCGATCACCAGTCATTTTGGCAAAGAAAACATGATCCATTACATTTCCAATGCCTCCAAAAGATAGTATTGCTCCCAAGTTGAGAATCATCTAATCATGTTGGCCTTGTCCCTTGTGAGATGATTATTTAAACATGTGCAAGTAATAGATTTCTGACCAATGAGATAAGAGGGCAAGTTAGCTAAGAAAGTTTGTACAAATTCTTTAAAAACAAATGGAAGTCATGAATTTTCTTCTTTCCCCTGCCTTTAGACACAATCATTGGTATATGTTTTCTGGGACTTTGGCAACATGCAGGGTACTTTGAAGATAATGAAAATTGAACTGACTGTGCATGCATGGAGTAGACTGACAGTGCTACAGCCCCCTATCAACCAACTGGTGGCTATTTCAGCCTACTTCCATCTAGAGACAACAGCCCGGATGAGAAGACCATCCCTGAGATCCCCACAGGCCCAGTTATACCAGAAGTGAGGTATTTGTAACCTGCAAGGGCACTACAAGATTATAAGGTAGAAGCTGTAATACCTCAGATCAGCACTGCTAGAGGGGAAGACACATGAACAACATGAAAAAACAAGGGAAAAATGTCCCAATCAAACCAAGATGCTACAACAATAGAAACCATTGGCAGCACAGTAGATGAGATGTCAGAGGAGTTCAGAATGTACATAATTAAAATGATCTGTGAAGCACAGAATAATATAAGAGAGCAATTAATTACAGGCAACAATTGATCACTCCAACAAAGAGATAAGAGAGCAAATACAGGGAGCAAAAGATTAATTCAAGAAAGAGAGCAGAAATCCTTGAAATGAAGGAAACAATAAGCCAAATAAAAAACTCAATAGAAAGTATCACCAACAGATTAGATCACATGGAAGACAGAACCTCAGACAATGAAGATAAAATATATAATCTTGAAAATAAAGTTTACCACACAATGAAGATGGTAAGAAACCATGAACAAAACATCCAAGAATTATTGGATAATATCAAAAGACCAAATCTAAGATTTATCAGGATAGATGAAGGCACAGAGATACAAATCAAAGGAATGTACAATCTCTTCAATGAAATAACATCAGAAAAATTTCCAAGCATGAAGAATGAATTGGAAAATCAAACACAAGAGGCTTACAGGACACCAAATGTACAAAACTACAACAGATCTACACCAAGGCACATTCTAATGAAAATGCCTAACATACACAATAAGGATAGAATTTTAAAAGCTGTGAGAGAAAAGGTTCAGATTATATACAGGGGGAATCCAATTCGGATTTCAGCAGATTTTTCAACCCTGACCCTCAAAGCCAGGAAATCCTGGAACAACATATGCCAAGCTCTGAAAGAAAATGAGTGACAACCATGAATCTTATATCCAGCAAAATTAAGCTTCAGATTTGATGATGAAATAAAAACCTTCCATGATAAACAAAAGTTAAAATAATTTATAGTGAGAAAGCTTGCACTAGAGAGAATTCTTGGCAAAATATTCCATGAAGAGGAAATGGAAATCAACAATGAAAATTGGCAAAGGAAGGAACTACACTAATATTTGCATGGACTTACTATTTTTCAGACAAAATATTAGCTCATGTAATTCTCACAACAAGACTATGATATTGTCCCATTTCACAGATGCAGTTCAGAATAGATACCTTTCCCAACTGATGTTTTGTTATTGTGTTGAATAACAAAGACTTAGGTCTCTTCTATTGGAGAAGTTAAGAACCAAAAGGTCCATGCTAAGATCCATTCAGTCTTCTTTTGAAGATAAAAGAACACCAGCTGTCAGTTTCCCAGGTTACACTCATCAAGACCCCAGATATTTATCAATACTCTGTTGATATGGGCATATGCTTCAGGTAAGAGCATGTGCAAAGACTTAAGGAATCTATTGTACTGCATGAAGTCTATGCCTAGTACTTTCATTAATTCAATAATTCATATTAATATTTAATCAAGTATGTGTTCTGTGTCTAGTACTGTACTAAGCATTAAGGACCTAGCTTCAAATAGCACAGACTGACTGCCTATTCTCAGCTAGTGTATGTTTAAACAGGCTTGGATTACTAAATTTCATAATTTGTAAATATAAAAATAATACATACTATTTTAACATTTTTCAAAAATACCAGAGAAAGCAAAGAAAGAAATAATACTAACCTATAACCCAGATATAAATAGCTATTGAAAACAAATGAGACATATGTACTTAGTCTGTTTTCTATGTATGTATGCATTGACACTTAGTCATGCTTAAACTATGAACACAATTTTAATCTTGTTTTCCTATTTAACATTATATTATTAGCATGTACTCATATAATTAAGTTTTTTCATAAAATATAAAATTTTTCATTAAATATAAAATTTAATGGCAATATGACATCAAAGGAGGATAAGCAAAACCATGAAATCTCTGGAAGTCTTATGATATAAGGAATAGTTGAAGAAAAAGGAAAATTTTAGCCTGAGGTAGAAAAACAATTGAGGAAAGAATACGGTAGATAGGATTGGTGATTGGATTGGGGAAAGAGCTCAAAAGTTCAATCTTTCCTAATATATGAAGAGCTATTATTTGAGAACTTGAACTTTTGAGTATAACTTCAGAAGGCAAAATGTGAACTGTGAGTGAAAATCGCAAGAATGCTGTGTTGGCTTCATAAAAAGATAGTAACCTCTGTCACTGAAATCATCCAAATAGGGAGGATGACTATTTGTCCAGGAGGCAATAAAGAAATTTTGTGTCATATAGGAAATCTCTTCCAACTCTGAGGTTCTGTTTTATAGACTACTTGTTTAGTTTTCTTATTCTCCCTAATAGGGATATACTCTGAATCTTCTTTTCCTTAACTCTACAATAGGATTATGAACCTTTACCTAATAACAAAAAATTAGGGTAGAAAATATACTACATTTCTTTTTAGTATAATTGTTTATTTTAAACATATTTTTTATTAATCTTTTTATATTTTCACATTTTTAATGGATATGGTTGTGTCAAATTTAATTACAATTAGTCACACCAAGCATGTCTTGCTTACTTGATTTTTCTTTATTGTGTACATGTTTCTTTTTTCTTTCTAATTTGCATTATTATAATTATTATTGCATACTGATTGCACAAGTTAATGGGTTTCATTTTGGCATTTCTGGACATGTATATATTGTGATTTTTATTAACTTTTAAATTAAATTGAAAATATTTAAGACTATTTTTAAAAACTACTTTTCAACAAAATCTATTGGGCCTCTTTGTGAATTCCTCAAATCATAATTAATTTCATCATAACCTAAGTGTCCTTTACTACCAGATACTAGGTTCCCAGAGAACCCGGCAATGGAAATAGCATGAAATAAGGGGATTGCAAACAACACATGGAGACAAAAATATAAAATGGCTGAGAAAATAGTTAAAATTAGTAATGGAGGAGGTCCGCAAACCTGGAATATTTTCCATGCTTCTACAGCAATTTAGTGTTTCAGGTAAATACAAAAAAATTCCACAATCTGATTACAGAGTTAAAAGGAAGAACTCTGTGTCCTTATTCTTCTACAGCGCTGAGGCTTTACTCAGTGCTAAAAAACTTACTCATTCACTTAATTAAGCTTACAGGCCAGAGCATCTCAATGGGAAGAAGTAGGTTCTCCTTATAGAAACTTTGGCAATGTCTGGAGACATTTTTGGTTGGTGCAACTGAAGGATGTTGACATTAGTATCTACTGGGTAGAAGTAAGGGAAACTAGTAAATATCCCTGAATGCACAGGATAGCCCCATGCAACAAATAATTATCTAATCCTGAATGTCAATTGTACTGAGGTCAAAAAAGCCCTATTGGATTCTACTTCCAAAATCTCTCTATCTTGCCCCTTCCCTTCTCCCCTCTCCTAAGTTATATCATCATCTATAGTAGACACTTGGCATTTTGGTTACTTGTAATAGGATCTTCCCCTTGTTATTGTATTTATTCCTTCTTACTAACCTTGCATACCATCCTTATCCTCACTCCAGAACCATGTACTTTATGTGGTATTTGTGTATTATTCTTGCTTCTCTGGCCACAGTGATTAGGGTAAATGTGGGGAGTTTCTCATTGGAGTAACCAAAGCCTTTCCCTGGGATTATTTTCTAGTTTGGGGTCAGATAGATAATACCACTCAGTTTATCTCTAGGAAGGACAATTTAATGAGCTATAGATGGGTACAGATAATTTGTGAAAAGAGGACTGTGATGTTAGAGAAACGAGCTTAAGGTGAACACACTTCCCTGAGACTAAGCCACATTATTCCACTTGAAATACATTTTACATTTTGCCTAAGTAAATTTGAGCTCATTAGAATTTGATTGAATTTTTGTCATATTCAACCAACAATTGTGACTACTACTTCATTTTTTCATACTACTATTTGTGTTCCTTACAAAATTCTTCACCTAAGGTGCTTCTACTTGTCATCAGCCCCAGGCAGTCAGTCCCTTTCTCTTCTATATGCTTATTGTCTCTTATGCATACAGATATATAATAAAATATTTAATCAGGCAAATAAATTATAAAGCACAGTATGAAGTCTCCTAAGACAGACAGAGACACACACAAACACACACATACCACATCACACAATGAAACCAAACTACTTGGAAAGCAGATGTTTTCATGATTGAGCTCCCTAAAAATATCAATTGTGAAGAGTAAATAAGATGATGCAAGAAAAGCTGTCAACAAGAGTGTATCGTACTATTAAAGGCCAATGGAGAGTTCAACAGTGGCCTCTCAAAAGATATATATAAATGGAACCTGAAAATGTGACATTTGGAAAAAGAATCTTTGCAGATTTCCAGAATAAAGCATCTTGGATTAGAGTGGGACTAAAGTCCAATTGTACATGTCCTTATAATATAAAAGGATTAATTAGAGACAGAAGGAAAATATTATGTAAAGAGAGACAGGCATTAGAGTTATGAAGCCACTAGCCAAGCAAAATCTGAAACTACAAAAGCTGGAAGAGGTAAGAATAGATTCTTGCCTAGAGCCCTCAGGGGGAACATGGCCCTGCTGATGCCTTGATTTCAGACTTGTGAACTCGATTGTGAATGAATAAATTTCCAGAGCTTTAAGCCATCCAGTTTGTAGCAATCTGTTATTGCAGCACTAACAAATTAATACAGGCCCTAAAAATGGTAGCAGCCATTACTATTTGAGCAATGAATGGCACAGAGTAGATCTGATAAATATGTTAGACTAAATAAAATTCCATTACATTTTACCTCACAGTGAGTTGTTGTTTTCCTCTTCCATGAAGTTAACTTTAGTTAATCAATTACTATGGGGAAAATGCCCTGGATACACTGTTCGTTTGCTTACTTTTGTTGGAGCTATACTTCAGGACAAAGAGAATCCTTCAGGCTGGGACTATAGCTCCGTGGTAGAGCACTTACATAGCACATGTAAGGCCATAGATTTCATTCCCAGCACTGCAAGGAACAATAGGGACATTTCTCCCTCCTCCACCTGCTGAGTGACACTGAAACTCAGCTACAAGACTGCAAAAACAAAAAGGCAACACAGCAAAAGCAATATTCCTTGCATAACACTGCCTCCTTCTTGGAGCCAAAGATTTAGGGCACCTAACTTCTCCCTTTAGAAAAAGGTTGCTAGAAGGTCCCAGGAAAGAGCTGGTAGAGGGCCTGAGCTGGCTGCTTAGAGAATGAAGACTTCATTGTGGTCATGGGGATTGTGACACTGAGTATATAATGGCCTGTCAAATGACCTTATGTAACAGGTTGTGTATTTCAGATCAGGAAATTTGAAATATATAACCAATACATCTGACACCAGCTCTAGTGATCATAATTATTCTGGTACTTTTCACCTGTACCACCTATTTCATTTTATAAACCATAATTCACAACTGTTCTCTTAACTAACTAACTGATCTAAGATTATTATACAACTTGAACTTCGGGTTTCCTCTTTCATAGCTCAAAATTTTTCTTTGTGGACTCACAGAAACTAAAGGATGCCCCTCATTTCCATGTTTCCTCTAAATACAATAGTATCATAATAAGCTAACTTGAATCATGAGGACTTTTGATGAGTTATAAAAGAAAGTGGTATATTATGGTTGCTGTCTTGGAATCCCCTTTGGATGGAAGGGGAAGAGTTCTAGATCCCCTGAAGTTGATTGATCTTAGTTGATTGATCCTTAGGGGAGATGGTAGCTAAGGCCTTAGAAAAGCAAATTCTGGCTATACCTCTACTAATATTCCTAGACAGCTGATATTATGGAGGTGAACTGGTTGTCTAGTATGGTTTAATTTTAGAAAAGGAGGCTTGTAATTAGTCAGGTCAGTCACTTCCCTATTTCATGCTTCCTTTTGACATAGCACAGAGACACCAAGTCTTGCCAAGCATTTGTTTGAAGGAGAAAAGGAAGCTTGGTGAGTGGGCCAGGTCATTCTCCCTGCATATTAGGTGGAGGGAGGATGAAGAAGCCATCCAAGCATATAGACTCTACCACAAACCCCGTCTTTCCCTCTCCACCCTTCCTGAAATAACACTGTCTCCTTCTGGACTATGTCCTAAAGATATGGGACACCTTCTTTTTCCTTTAGAAAAAGCTAATAGAAAGCCCCATGGAAGAGTGGGAGGAGGGCATGAACTGAGTTCTCACAGAAGAAAGGACTTAATTGTCATAATAGAGACTTACATAGTGAACATATAATGACCTGCCTAATGACTTTAGGAACAGATAGAGCTAGGAAGAGGAGCACTAAACAATCAAGATAGTGTGGAGTCTTCAGGGAGTAGCTAATTGACTACCAAGATTTTATGGAGTCTGTTAAAACCCTTATTCCCACGAGCTTGGTCAGCACCCGCATTTATCATATCAGCTGGTGCTGCAAATACACAATGTCCTGACTGCCCCACTCTCAGCCTTCACAGCTGTATTGCAAAGAAGGGGAATTGGGGAAAATCCTGACCCTCCTTTTATGGCAGGAGAGTAAGAAGATCATTAGCTTTGTCATTACAGAAAAGTTAGAAAGAACCTAGGAGCATAAGAAGAATGTAATCAAGAGAGGAGTAGATGTATATGCCTTCTACACTGAAGGAAACCACAAAGACAATACCTAGACAAAGAATCAAGACATCCAATTTTCACTTTTGGCTATGACCTTCTAAAATATGGACTTAGAGCAAGTTCTTCCTTTTCTCTAAGCCAAGGGTCCCTCATATATAAAATGGAAATAGTAAAGCCAGCTCCATTCACCTTAGAGGGTAGCTATATGAGCACCTCAATGGAGGTGATATATATAAATATATTTTAAAAATTGTAGTAGTGTTATGCAATTGTGGATGCTGAGACCCTCAGGAATGTTAAGGTGATCTGTCAGGGATGTATTACCTCATTCATAACCAATATAGGTTTGACTAATCAAGCTACATGTGTAAGTTACTCCTTCCTCTCTTGTACTCCTCATATGTCCCACCTCAAATTTTCCAGAATTTTCTTTCTATTTAAGAAAGACATGTACTCTAGCCCTAGAGCTCTGGACAGACGTTATATGAAGTCTACACAGGCCATTACACATGCAGAGCTAGTCAAATTCAAGAAAGCTCTTCTAGGGGCTGAGGATATAGCTCAATTGGTAAAGTTCTTGCAAGCATGCACAAGCACCACACACACAAGAAAAAAGATAAGTACTGTTAAGTAAAACAATGACAGGAGGCCATTGTTTAAAAAATAAGAAAGCTCTTCTACAAAATGGTTCTGGCTTCTGGGAAGGGGGGAGCTTTCTGGAATGGCCTATAATGTAGATTGAGGGCAATAGATGATCACTCTCTTTATTATTCAATAGATGATCTCCTTCCCTCTAGTTTATGCAATCCTCTTGTGAAAGCACTAGTTCAAGGCAAAATAGTAGCATATGTATATTTTTATGTTCTGCTCCAAAAAGGTAGACATGGCACAGTTAGGGCCAGGACTGGACATGGAACTGAAACACTCTCCCCCAGTATCTTTATACTTCCTACACTGGAAAGTGGCAAATCCCTGAGACCCTGGAAATGCAACTTACCAGTTGAAGCTTAACATCAACATTAGTGGAGGGCTGGGATTGTGGCGCAGTGGTAGCGTGCTCGCCTAGCACGCGGGAGGCACTGGGTTCGATCCACAGCACCACATAAAAACAAAGATATTCTGTCCACCTAAAACTAAAAAATAAATAAATAAATATTTTAAAAAAAAAAAAAAAAAAAAAAAAAAACATTAGTGGAAGTGACTGGGCATGATACAAGTATCTCTTGAGTGTCAGTAAACACAGTGATAACAAGATGTATATTGTCATAGGCCCACACAAATGTCTGGTTGTCACCTACAAGAGTGAGAAATCACACTAGAAATGGGATTGTCATCAGGATAAGATTTCCTATTTTTCTTGTATATAAAGGCCCTTAAATTTCACTTTAACTACTTTTCTTTGTTTTCTATAGAGAGAAATTATGGCTTGGAATATTGAAAGAACTCAGTAAGGACACAGCCAGAACTTGAGCCGAGGTATAATGCCTCCATCCAGGATTTTCATCACAAAGACCAGGAAAGAATACAAGTCTTCTCATAAATGTCTGTAAGAGAAAAAAATTATAATAGTCTTGCTTTCAATCTATTGGGCTACATGGAAGAAGTAAAATCTCTCATCCGCCTCATGGGCCTTCTGGCATATATCTAAAATCTCTAATTCTTTTTCATGTGAAATATTTTAAATCACATGGGTTCTCTAGCACTTGAGCCAAAATTCATAGTAATTAATAGATTAGGCATATGATGTTTGTATGGCAAGGATATTATTTAAATATTATGTTTCTCATATATGCCAAATAAAATCATTGTTAACTTTAATACATGAAAATGTATTAAAATATCCATGAATGTTCTCATTTCAGTTACTTTGCCTTCCCACAGGACTCAGACTTTTTTTAATTGGATACACACTCTGTATCCCATATGGTAAAAAAAAAATACAATGTTAGTATGAGAATAGTGATACTTCAAAAAAGTGAGCCTTTGGTCATGTATCTTAAAAAATGATTTTGGTTGCCCCATATTCCTACTATTTCAGTTTTCTCCCTTCAAATGGACCTGATATGAGGCCATTTTTTTTATTCTGTACTATTTCATTCCTCAAGTATCATAATGAATGGATAAGAACTAAAGTCATTTCCTCTAAAATCAATAACAAAACAATTGTGTCCACTCTAACCACTAGAGTGGCTAGGTGAGCCACTAGCAATCAGTGGCTCTGATTGCTAGTCAGAGCTATCAAGCAAGAGAAAGAAATTAAAGGAATACAAATAGGAAAAGAAGAGGATAACTTATCTCTGTTTGCTGATGATATGACCTCAGAAGATGGAAAGACCTCCCATGTTCTTGGGTAGTCCTAATTTTGTCAAAATGTTCATGTCATCAAAAGCAATATACAGACTCAATGCAATCTGCATCAAAATGCCAATGGCATTCTTCCCACAACAACAACAAAAATTAGTTCTAAAATTCTTATTTAGGAATAAAAGACAAAAACAGCGAAAGCAATACGAGGCAATAACAGTGATGCTGTTGGTAGCACAGTATCTGTTCTCAAATTATACCAGAGAGATATAGTAACAAAACCAACATGGCATGAGCATAGATACAGACATGAAGACCAACGAAATAGAAGACACAGAGACAAATCCACATAGAAATTGTTATATGATCTTGGTAAAGTTACCAAAAACATGTTAAAGAAAAGATAACTCTTTTAACAAATGGTGGTAGGAAAACGGGATACCCATATTTAGAAAAAAAACTAAATCCTTATCTCTCATCCTGAACAAAAATCAACTCAAATTGGATCAAAGACCTAGAAATGAGACCAAAATCACTGCAACTGCTAAAAGAAAACATAGGATAAACACTGCAACAGAGCACTGCATGTACCAACTTACTTAAGATGACTATTAAAGCTCAAGAAATAAAACAAAGAATCAACAAGTGGATATCATATTAAAAAGCTTCTGCACAGCAAAGGAAGAAAAAGTATTAAGAGAGAACCTACAGAATGGGAGGAAATCTTTGCCAGCTATTCTTCTGACAGTTTAATGTCCAGAATATGTATAGAACTCAAAACAACTTATAGTCATTTCAATTGAGGCAATAAAAGGCATTTAATAAAATTCAATATCCATTCATGATAAATCATTGAACAATCAAAACATATAAAGGATGCCTCTCAACATAATAAAGATCATCTATAATAAGCAAACAGCTAACATTTATTAATGGGGAAATGCTAAAGGCTTTCTCTTTAAGATTGAGAATAAGACAATTATGGTTAATTCACCAATTTTATTCCCAGTAGCACTGAAATTCTTATTTAGATCAATAAGTCAAGAAAAAGAAAAAAAGAACTCCAAAACTGGAAGAGAAATCAAAATGTTACTGTGTGCAGATGACAATCTTATATGTAGAAAATCCCCAAAACTACATCAAAAAACTATGAGAAACAATGAATAAATTCAGCAAAGTTTAGGATACAAAATATCCAAAAGCACTGGAGTTGCTACATGTCAATATCAAATTTTCCAAAACATAAATCAAGAAAGAAAATACATTAAGAATAGGTACATGAGACATGAGAATTGTGAGTTCAAAGCCAGCCTCAGCAACAGTGAGGCACTAAGCAACTCAGTGAGTACCTGTCTCTAAATAAACACAAAATATGGCTGGAGATGTGGCTCAGTGGTCCAGTACCCCAGAGTTCAATCCCTGGTACCAAAAAAAAAAAAAGGAATAAAGTTCATCCAAAGGGGTGAAAGTTCTCCACAATGAAATTTATGAAATATTCATAAAAGAAATGAGAACACAAAATTGGAAAGATACTTATTGTTCATGAATTAGAATATTCAATATTGCCAAAATGTTCATACCACTCAAATTTACAAATGTAAAGCAATCCCTATGAAAATACCAATGACATTCTTTAAAACTAGAAAAATCAAATCTAAAAATTTTATAAAACTGCAAAAAAGGCCAAAAAGCCAAAGCCATTTTCAGTAAAAAGAACAAAGCAGGAGTAATTATACTACCTAATTTCAAAACACACTACAAAACAGTAGTGGTGAAAATAAATGGTATAGTATGGCATAAAAACAGACATATAGAAAAATGGAACAAATAAGATAGACTAGAAGTAAATTTACACATCTAAATACAACTCATTTTTGACAAAGATTCTTAGAACACACATTGGAATAGAATGGCAATTTCAACAAAAGTTTTGGGAAAAATGAATATGCACATACAGAAAAAAAATGAGTATATATATCCAGAGAAAATAAGATCAGTATGTTGAAAAGATATCTGCATTCCCACATGCATGGATGCATTATTCTCAACTGCCAAAAAGTATAACTGTGGAATGGATTCTGGTATTATTTATTAATATTATCTAAGAGATGTCTTGGGAGTATGATTCAAGATAGAGAAACTAACCCTAATACTCCTCTTCCCAAACCTTCTCCCCATATCCTCCCACATCAGCTATTCTCATCCATTCACTTCGTCTGAAGCAGGTCTCCCAAACATCTTTGTATATTTTCTTACATTATTCTCTTTCCTATAAATTTCCTAAAACCATTACAGTTCTTTCCTCACTAAGATCACAAACTCATACATTTGTTTTTAAAATGTTTTTGATTCATTGAGGTATAAATGTCAATTAAGAATTATGTGCGTAAATATATATATATAAAACTGTGTATAAATATATATAATTATATATGCATATTATGTATGTGTATGCATGTGCACATGTGAGCATGTGCACACACGCCCACACACACACACACACACACACACACAAACATTCTGTATCTGTATTTGTCCTGGAAAGGCAGTGCAAAATTGCAGCTAATTAAGAACCTCCACTGATCATCTCTCTACAGACACATGAAGTTGAACAGCTTTTCATGCACCAAACTACCTTCACCAGAGCTATCTGCTTTTAGTATATGAAATGAAAATAAATAGTGAAGAAGACATAAATAAATGAGTTGCTTTTGTTACACTTCCTCACACCAAGAATCCCAGTGAGGAGAGAACAGCCACCAGGTTTAGAGAAGGAAACAGAATTAAGTCCACATCTTAAACTTGAAGGCTTGTATCAGGTCTACCATGGTGAAACTCAGTGCTGGACTAAGCCACACAATCTCTACCAATGATCCAATACCCACAGACTAAATCACTAGAATTATTTTGGGCCAGGAAGCTGACTGCCTCTACTACCCCTCCATCAATCTCTGGCAGCAGAGCAGGGAACAAGACTCCACCCATAAGGCAGAAAGATATTAAAGTTATCACAGGGTTTTGTCTTGGAGCTCTTCCCAGGCCTGATGCAATTAGTACAAGGACCTGGTAGAAACTGAATTCCTTGTATGCAACCCAGAGTTTACAGAAAGAATCTCTAGATGGGTGCAAGGGTCAGGCAGAAAACTCTTAGTGCCAATGGGACAGAATCAAGTTTTGGCTTGCATCATCATCACTCCCAGCCTTGTAATAGGCCTGGAGCATACTCAGGCCCTCCCTTTGCCTGTGAGCCTCAGGTGCCACTCGAGAGATAGCTATCTGGCAGCTTAGGGACTGTTTCCACCCTCCACCATCCAACTTCAGAAAACACAGTATGTCAAGCCCATATTTCCAGTTCTACAACTGCTCCTGCATCAGGCAGACTTGTGCCCAATTGGGACAGACTCTTGCGGGTAGGACAGGGTGATAAGCAAAAGGCCTTGTTCTAGAACTTGGCTCTGATCTGGCAATACCTAATACTGGGAAGATCCTACTTGGTACCATCAACAGTCAGGCCTAGGGAGCCTCTGGATCAGTTCTAGTACCAGGGGAAGACACACAACCCTAGCATTATCAGGCTTCTCTATTCCAGATAGCATTACCACTAATTGGTTGCAGTGCTCTTGGGTTACTAATTCACCTCAGCAATAGGCAACCCCATAGCAGTGCAAACCTTGGATGTACCCAAATCTGTGCTAGTATTAGCAGGATGTGCAGTAAGGATGTCACACAGGTTGGTGGCATTGGTGGCCACAGACATGAGGATGGTTCGTTAATGATGACTCTATATGGAGCAGGGTTGAATCCTATAGGAACTGACCATAGGCTGATTACTGTGAACAAGGAATCCAGGTCTACTCTGGCCCAAGTGAGACTCTTATGGGAACAGAATTATTTCTTTTTTTAAAAAAATTTTTTTAGTTACACATGGACGCAGTGTCTTTATTTTGTTTACTTATTTTTATGTGGTGCTGAGGATCAAACCCAGTGCCTCACATGCGCAAAGCAAGCGCTCTGCCACTGAGCCACAACCTCAGCCCGGACAGAATTATTTCTAGGTATTTTCTTGGTTCATCCTAAACAACACAAACACAGTGTGTCTGGGACAAACCTGAGATTAGGTTATCCACTAGTACTGAAACAGTGGTAGCATGCCAACAGCAGATGTTTTGCTCTTACAGTTTATATCTTAACTGCCTTCTAAAAGCTTATGTGATAAAGGCTTAGCTAATGCTACTATTGGGAGGTGGTGGATACTATAGGAGGTGGGGGCTAATTGAAAGAAGAATGTCATCAGGGGAATGCCCTTAAGGTCTACATTGAGACCCTGCCATTTCTCTGACTCTTTGATTCCTGGCTGGTCGACACGAGATGAGCAGTTTTGCTCTACTCTGAGCACCTCACAATAATTTTCTACCTTGCCACAGACACAAAATGATGGAGCAATGTGTCCATGGACTGAAACTGTTGAATCCTTGAACAGAAATAAATCTGTCCACTGTCCAATTTTGAAGTGACTTAGGTATTTTATAACACCAACAGAAGATTGCCCTAAGAAGTGGAGTCATTGCTACAACTAAACCTATTAATGTGGTTCAGAAGTCTTTGGAATTGGTTTGAAGGAGGAGTTGGAATAAAGGAGATTGCAGATGCATGCTAGAGAAACTCTAGAATTTCATAAGAAGTGTTTAGAGGGTGATTCTGACAGAAATTCAGAAGACCAGAAAGCTGAGTGGAATGCAGGCAGTAAAGGCTATGCTCAAGAGATTTGAGACAAAAATGAGCACTCTGTTGGGAATTGGACTACAGGCTATTTGTGTTACATTCAGATAAAGAACTTGTATGCATTTTGCCCATCTGTGAGACTTTGTGGGAGGCTGAGTTTAAAATTGTGGAAATTCTGCTTGGGAAATTAAAGATGGAGGATTAGAGGCACCTGGCACTCAATTTCATATCCAGGATATAGAACCTAAACAATAGCAATATAGTTTTGAGGTGGGAAACAATGGGAGAACACTGGAATTCAATAGTACAGAGATGGAAACTTGGAGACCAGAGACTTTAAATAGTGGATAGAAGTTGAAACAGAACACATTATCACTGATCACACAGCACTGTGGTAGATGGTTAAGGAGTAATCACTTATCAGGCTTAGAGTTGAAAGAGGGAAAGTTTCAGTGAGCACCCCTAGTTAATAATTCAGTATCCTGCACAAACATGGTCTAAACAGACAAATGACTTTTGGTATAGAGAGCAAGCTGGCTCTGGAGTTATCTGTACTTCCTAGCATATTCTAATGGTGCTATAACTGGGATCCATTGTGAAAAAGGCCCTATTGTCTGTGATTACTCTTCTAGGAGCCAAAGTGCCCTGCATGACACCATGTCTCCCAGACACCATGTCAACATCACTGTACTGGTTTAGAGGGATATTGCCCCAAGAGTTTGTCCCATGGAGGATAGTGACATAGACACGCTGAGAATTCTATGCAGTGTGAAACTGGCCTGGCATATTGAGGGGAGCAGAAGGTGCTTGTCCTTAAAATCAGCAGTTCAGAAAGCCAGCTGTCAGAGTCCAGGAGACTGAATAATCACATGTGATTTCATGCAAAAGCCAACCCTGGGAACACTGTAGGCAGAAGACTGTACAATTCTATTACCACCCTCACCTCAAAACAGACATATTTGACTCCATTGCCACTCTTTGCCCCCAGAAGCATCTGGAAAAACACTGTAAAACTGGTGTTTCACTTTCCCTCAGACCATATAACACAATAGGCTCTGGAGAAAATCTTGGGGGAGTTCTGCATTCTGTTCCAGCTTGTTGACACAGTGAATCAAAGGTGTTAGCCTCAAACTTGGGGCATACAGCCCCAAAAGATCTGGAGAGATTCTTTGCCAGACAAGCTCCACATTCCATACTAGCATTTTGACATGCTAGTGTAAAAAGTAGTATCCACAGCTACCCTGCTCTTAGAATGCACAGCCCAAAAAACTCTGGAAAAATATTTAACTGAAGAGCTCTACTTTCTGCCTTAGATCATTCTAGCATGCAAAACAGCTGAGATGTACTCCAACTATCTCCAGTCACAAGAATCCCTCTATTCATCTGGTGTTCTTGAGGGAAAACAATAAGAGGGGATGAATAGATCTTGCTCTGCTCTGTCCATAGATCATACAACTTTGTGACAAGCTTTGTCATCCTATCTTGCAATCAATTCTTACCCACTAATGTAAATACCTCACTGAGGAGGAAAGTATTAATTTTATTAATGATTTTATAGCTGTTACTATTATTTACTTGTTTCTTTTCTTCTTTTTAGATTGTCATTTTTTCTTTATTTTTCTCATTTTTAAACTTTTATTTTTATCATTTCCTTTTTTCTCCTTTTCTCCTTTTTTCAAATTTAGTTCCTTTTTTCCATATTTGTGAAATTTTTTACTTATTTTATGCAAAATGTTTCCATTTTACTAATTTTATAACTTTTTATTTTATTCTATATTATTTTCCTTTTATTTTATGTTGTATTTTTGTTGCTATTCTTATGTTAATTTGGTTATTACTTCATTTCTTTACCTGGATTATTTACTTTTTCTTTTTTGCAGTGCTCAGGATTCAGTCAAGCATTGGGTGGGTATTCTCCCACCGAACTACACTACTAGCCCAGCTGAGAAGAACTGCACCTTTCTCCAGTCACAAAATACTCCTGATCAAACCTAGGTGGGTAGTTCAACTTAAAGAATAGGGAGGAAAAAGTTCCCACCCAACAATCTGTCCCCAAGTGGGTATCACTTGGGGGACATTGAAATCTCACTTCTGGATACTCACTACAATAGCAACAAAATACAGAAATAATACAACTAATGTGGACACCACACATACAAGGACCCTCAACATCAGTCACTCACATACCCTATCAAATTGCACATTGCTGGTAAAATTGGATGTGAATACCACAAAGGGGAAACTGTGATGTCAAGACACTTTGTCTACCCATGAAACACATGGATTTGTGCCAGTGTCTAAATAGAGGATTAAAATATTAGGCCCTATAACCATGATTAGCACAGTCAGTATCAGAATTGTTGTCAAATAATAGTGTCAATATCAACAGAGCCTGAAGAAACTCCTATCAACTGAAAGGGTCTTGTATACCTATTTTAGGAGTAACCACAGAATGAAACTCATACTGTTCTCCCTTTACTGCATCTGTCAGCACTATCAAAGGAACCCCATTCTTGAGAGACCTAAAAGAAAAATGGGTTTCTCAGGTTCTGACATAGTATTCATTGTGTCAAAACACACTAATCAAAGCCAAAAATACTTCAGGAAACTACATAGTGAAGTAAAATTGAAATTAATTAACCCTACAAAACACACTAATATTACAGTACACATCATCAAGAGAAGGCTGCTCACTAAGAAATTTGTCACATAAAAGTGAGAAATCCATCCTTATAGACACACAAATCTCAAAGATGAAGAAGCCCAATAAATATGAAAAAACAGGTAATATGACATTCTCCAGAGTTCTACACTCTCTAGTGACAGATTACAAAGATAACAAAGTAGATGAAATGCAAAAGAGTAAATATATATATGTATATATATACATATATATTTATATATATGTATATATATATACAACCATATATATGTATATATACATATATAAATATATATAAATATTTATATATATATATATATATAAAGTTCAATGAAATACAAGAGAATGCAAATGAACAACTGAATTAAGAAAGACACTGAGGGAAATGAATGAGCAATTCAACAAAGAGATAGAGATTTTGATAATGAACCACCTAAAAATACTGGAAAGTGCAAGGCACAATGGCTCATGCCTGTAATCTCAACAGATTAGGAGGCTGAGGCAAGAGGACTGCAAATTAAAGCCAGCCTCATTTGCAGGTAAATGGATGGAGTTGGAGAATATTATGCTAAGTGAAGGAAGCCAATCTCAGTAAACCAAATGCCCAATGTACTCATTGATAAGTGGATGCTGATCCATAATGTGAGGAAGGACATGGGAACAATGGAGGAACTCTGTTCACAGGGGTCTAAGGGGGGAGGGGGCATGGGGACAGTAAAGGTGGTGGAATATGATGGTCATCATAGCCCTAACTTTGTGTATGACTGCATGTATGTTGTGATTCTATATCACTTACAACCAGAGAAATGAAATGTTATCCTCTAAAATAATAATAATAATAAAATTTTAAACTTTGAAAAAAAATAAAAAATAAAGCCAGCCTCAGCAAAAGTGAGTTGCTAAGCAACTCAGGGAGACCCTGTCTCTAAATAAAACACAAAATAGAGCTGGGGATGTGGCTCAGTGATCGAGTGCCCCTGAGTTCAATCCCTGGAACCTCCTCCCCAAAAAAATTACTAGAGATGGGTTGGTCACAGTGGAGCATACCTGTAATCTCAGAAACTCAATAGACTGAGGCTGGTGGATCTCAAGTTTGAGGCCTGCCTCAGCAACTCGGCAAGGCCCTAAATAACTTAGTGAAATCTTGTCTCAAAATTTAAAAAATTAAATAAAAATGTCTAGGGATGTGGCTCAGGGTTTAAGCACCCTTGGGTTCAACCCCCAGTAACAACAACAACAACAAAAAAACCTTCTTAAAGCTTAATAATTTTAAATCCTCAACAATAGAAGATTTTAAGAGCATAAAGAAAAACCAGCCAAAATATTATTTTTGGATAACAACGAAGAAAAAGTGAAAAAAAATTCAGAAAACATAGAAGATATTTGGGACACTACTTTCTAGATCAAACATCCACATAATTGGCAAACCAGATGGAAAGAGTTATATGTTGAAGACAAAGGAAATCCATTCAGTGAAACAACAACAAACAATCTTTCCAAATGATGGTAAAGACATAGAAAAATAGGTTCAGAAACATTTGAATCTGAAAGAGGCAGGACCAGAAAAGAAACACTCCACAACATAATTATAATTGAACTGGCAAAAGTACAGACTAAATAAAGAATATTAAATGCTGCAAAAGAAAAGTGTTGAGTTACATTTGAAGGCACCCCCATCACAGTTACAGCAGAATTCTCAAAATCTCTGAAAGCCAGCAGGGCATGAAATGATGTATTTCAAATCCTGAAAGCAAAGAACTTCCACTGCAAATTATTTTTCCTAGCATTGGAGAATATCATGCTAAGTAAAGTAAGCCAATCCCAAAAAAACAAAGGCCGAATGTTCTCTCTGATTAATGGATGCTGATACATAAGGGGGTGGGGGTAGGGAGCATGAGATATATGGAGGAACTTTGGATAGGCAGGAGGGAGGTGGGGGATGATATGGGGAAAGGGAGTAGCAGAAATGGTGGAACAAGATGGACATCACCACCCTAGGTACATGTATGAAGAGAGGAATGGTGTGACTCTATCTTGTTTGCAACCAGAGAGATGAAAAATTGAGCTCTATATATGTACTATGACTTGAAATGCATTTAAAAAAATGGATTGGGCTGGGGTTGTGGCTCAGTGGTACAGTGCTTGCCTCACATATGTGAGGCACTGGGTTCGATCCTGAGTGAGCTATCCTCTACAGTGAAGTTGTTAGTGAATAATATTGGCTTTGAAAAATATTAGAAAGGGTAATTATAGATAGAAATAGGTAACAGAATTAGTTACACAGTTTGTGGGGTATATATTGAAATAATCTGATTGTACATTCCCTATTAGATAGATAGATAGATAGATAGATAGATAGATAGATAGATAGATAGATTTCTCTAACTAAAGAGTAACATCCTTAGAAGAGATTATTTTTTTGAAAAAAATCCCCTCAGAACAGTGAAATGTGTTTAAAAATATGGTAAAATTTTATATAGAACAAAGAACACATGGTCACAGTTTACTTCAGGAAACCTGTTCTTGTATTTATGGTGTGGGGGATCTCAATCTTGACATACTGGAACCTAGTTGCATCTTAAAAAGTTAGAAGGAAATTGCCTACGTGTTCCACATTTTCTGTGTCTATAGGTTCCATATTTATGGATTCAACCGTGTGAAGATTAAAAATTTTCTTTTGAAAAAAGAAAATTATTCTTCCTAGCAAAATGATCTTTCATAATCAAAGTATAAAATATACAACTTCCAAGATTAGCATAAACTAAGGGAATTCATGATCACTAGAGCAGCATTACAGAAGATAGATAAGGGACATTGTTCCACATAGATAAGGGACTGTGTTCCACATCAGGAACAATGATTAATACAATCATGAGAACAAGGGAAAGAATAACTCAGCAAAATAGTAGACACAGAGTAAAAAATAGAAAAGAATCAAATAATATTGATATGCTAAAACATAGAGTCTAAGATGAATAAGATAGCAAGAAACTGACATAGGATACTACAAAATATGAATAAAATCAACAAAATGACAGTAACAGAGCATTCATTTCAATAATAATACAGAATGTAAATGGTATTAATTCTCAAATGAAGATAAATACTGGCTAAATGGACTAAGAAATAAGACCCAACAATATGTGGCTGTAGGAAACTCACCTTGTATGTACAGGCATAATCAGACTAAAAGTAAAAGATAAAAAAATTATATTACAATAAATGGAATTCAAAACCTAAAAGAGTAGCTATACTTATGTCCTAAAAAATGGACTTAATACAAAATCAGTTAGAAGAGACCAAGGTCACTATATATTGATCAAGGAAACGATCAAGAAGATATGATGATTATAAATGCATATGCACAAAAAAATCAGAGCTACTCAAATTTATAAAACAAACTTATTAGGCATAAAAGGAGATATTGAGCCAATACTACATTGTAGATGAATTAAAAAAAATAATGTAGATGACTTCAATAGCACACTATTACCGATCAGCCAGCCAAGGAAACATCAGAGTTAAATTGTATTACAGATCAAATAGACTTAATGGACACAGATTGTTTCACCCAATAGCTGCAGAATACAATTTCCTTTCATCAACACATGGAACTTTTTTCTAATAGACTATATATTAAGCCACAAAAGAAGTCTTTATTTTACAAAATAGAAAAAAAATTCCTGCATCTTATTTGATCATAATGGAATTAAACCAGAAATAAGCCACAAGTGTCTGATCATACTGAAATGAAACTATAAAAAAAACATTAAAAGAAACTTCAGAAAATAGATAAAAACATAGACATTGAACAACATACTTTGAACAATCAGCAGATAATTGATGAAATTAGGAAAGAAATTAAAAATTTTCAAGAACTAATTAAAAATGAAGCAGGACATACCTGAACCTATAGAAAACAGTACTAAAAGGGAAGTTTAAAGCAATGAATGCCTACATCAAAAAGTTCTCAAATAAATAAAACAATGATGTATCCCATGGTCATGGCAAAAAAGAGCAAATCAAACAAAATCAGTAGAAGGAAGGATATAAGAGCAGAAAAAAAAGAAATAGTCTAAAAGAACAAAACAATGGCTCAATTAAACAAATAACTGATTCTTTGAAAATATTAAAAATGACAAATATTTAGCTATATTCATCAAAATGAAGTGAGAAGACAAAAATAAATTAGTTGAAAAATAAGGCTTTACAAAATATACAAATTTAAAGGATCATTAGAGGGCGGGGGTTATGGTGCAGTGGTAGCGTGCTCACCTAGCATGCGTGAGACACTGAGTTCGATCCTCAGCACCACATAAAAATAGAATAGATATTCTGTCCACCTACAACTAAAAAATAAATGTTTAAAAAATAAATAAAAAATAAAAGATCATTAGAGATATTTCATAAACTATGAATAAATTGAAAAATCTAGAAGAAACAGACAAATTTATGATCATGTAACAAAATTAAAACAAGAAAATGTTGAAATTCTAAATATATTGATAACAATAAACTAGATTGTAATGGTAATAAAACTTCTCCCAAAAAAGAAAATCCCAGTACCAGATAGATTTACTGCTGCATTTTACCATATTTTAAAGAAGAAATGAGAACAATGCTCCTCAACCTATTCCATAAACTAGAAAAAGAAGTAATTTTTCCAGGCTCATTCCACAAATCCAGTATTACTCTGGTTCCTAAACCTTATAAGGAGAAAACAAGAATTAAAACTATATACAGACATCACAGATGAACAGAGATTCAAAAATCCTCAATAAGAATACTATCAAATCAAATTCAAATGAACCTTAAAAAGATCATACAACATGATAAATATGATTTCATCCAGGGTTGGAAGGAGAGTGTGGCATATATAAATCAATAAATATAATATGATGCATAAATAAAGATGAAAATCACATGATCATCTCTGTAGAGCAGGAAGTCTTTGATAAAATTCAACATCCTCTCATAACAAAATTTATGAATAAATTAGTTAAAAAGGATTATTTGCTAATATCATAGAGTCTATTATATGACAAACTGCTAGTCAACATCGTTCTGAATGGGGAAAAAACTGAAAACAGTCCCTCTAAGATCAAGAAACAAATTAGGGCATCCATTCTCACCATTCTTATTGAATATAGTACTAAAAATTTAGCTATAGAAATTAGACAAAAAGAAAGAAAAGCGATACAAATAGGTAAGATGAAGTCAAGTTATCCATGTTTGGTGATGATCTGATCCTATAAGTAGAACACCCTAAAGACTCCATCAAAAATCTTAGAACTTACAATTCATCAAATAGTGGAATAAAAAATGAACATGCACCAGCCAGTATCTTTTCTTTACCCAACAGTGAGATCACTGAGAAATAAATCAAGAAAACAATCCCATTCTTGATAGCCACAAAAATAAAATATCTAAAAATAGCTATAATGAGTTTAAGAAAATAATGGAAGAAAATAATGGAATATTGAAGAAAGAACTTGAAGGAGACATTATAAGGTAGAAAGACTTGCCATGTTTTTAGCTTGGGAGAATTTATATTATTAAAATTTACATATTACCAATAGCTATCTAGAGTTTCAATGCAATCCTCATCAAAACACCAACAACTTTCTTCACAGAAATAGAAAATAAAAACAATCCTAATGTTCATGTGCAGGCACAAAAGACCTCAAATAAACAAATAAACAAAGAAATTATGAGCAAAAAGAACAGTATTGAAGGCATAACAATACCTAATATCAAAATGTACTACAGAGCCATAATAACTGAAACATCATGGTACTGGCATTAACATAGATATATATAACATAATAACAGAAAAGAGAACTTAGAAATAAACCCATAAATCTATCATTGACTGATTCTTAACAAAGGGGCCAAAAACACATATTGAAAGGGGAAAAAAGTCTTTTCAACAAATGGTGCTGGGAAAATATGCAGAATATTGAAACTAGATATATATTTAGACATCTATATCTTACCCTGTGAAAAATAGAATCCATGTATAAAAGACTTTTACATAAAATCTGACATTCTAAAATACATTAGAAGAAAACTTCAGAAAACTTGAAGATATTGGCATAACCAACAATTTCCTTAATAAAAACCTAATAGCTCAGGAAACAAAAGCAAGAATTGACAAATGGGATTACATCAAATTAATTTGCTTCTGCATAGTAAAGAAGACAACAGAGTGAAGACACAAGCTATAGAGTTGGAAAAAAATATTTTCCTGTGATTTGTTTGACAGAGGATTAATATCTCGAATCCATAAATAACACAAATAACTTCACAACAAAAACTAATCTGGCCCCAAAACGGGCAAGGGATCTGAAGAAGTTCTTCTCAAAAAATATATATAAATGGCCAATAAAGTATATGAAAATGCTCAATATTTGCCATCAGGGAAATGAAAATAAAAAATTTCACTGAGATTTCATCTCACTCTATTTATAACAAAAAACACTAGTAACAAAAAGCACAAATTCTGATGATAATGCAGGAAAATATGAACATTTGTATACTGTTAATGGGAATGTAAATCACTACAGTCACAATGGAAATCAGTATAGAAGGTTATTTAAAAAGCAAAAATAGAACTATCATATGACCCATCTATACATAGGTATGTATCCGAAGAAAATGATGTTAGCATCAAAAGAGATACCCACATACCCGTGTTTATTGCAGCACTATTCCCAATAGTTGAAATATGAAATCAGCCTAGGTGCCTGTGAACCAATAAAGAAGATATGGTATGTGTACACAATGGATTATTATTCAACCATAAGGAAGGATGAAATAATGACTTTTGCAGGAAAATGAATGGAACCAGAAGATATTATATTAACTAAAGTAATCTGGACAAGAGGAAAAGAGAGGGTAGAAGGAAAGGTAGACATTTTCAAGGTATGAAATGTGCATATATGGAAATGTCACAGTGAAAAACATTACTTTTATAAATAATATGTTAATAATTTGTAATTTTAAAAATTTTAAATGTGATGGAATAGTTTGTCTCATAGAGGAAATTTCAAAGCATCTCAGCATTCACACAGTGGCATGTATATTGCTGGCAGCTTTTAACATGGGTTATGGTGATAATCAGGAACAATAAAAAGTATGCAATGATTCAAAAAATTTGCAGTTTGGCCAGTAAAGTGTAAAAATGTAATATTGGGGCCAGGGAACATGTGATTGCTGAAAAGATTAGCATAACTAAAGAGAAGCCAAGTACTTTACACCTGGACAATGGGATAGTTGTGTGGAGGGCATACCAGGAATCTGGAAGACTCCATCTATCCCAAGGTCAAGGTTGTAAAAGTCTAAACAACTTTGGAAGATTTTGATTTGATAAAGGAATTCTTGCTCACCCTCTTCACACAGGGCCCCCTAGATTGTTTCTCCAGGATTTTTCCCCATGTTCAGCAGTCCAGGATCTCAGATGATGCTCTATCCATGGTACAACAAGGCAACCAACTACTGCTTTTGTTGGATAAATAGTTTATGTAATGCCAATTTTCTGGGCATGGAGAATGGAAGAGTTACAGGGACTTCAAAGCCTCCAGTGAAATTTCAAAGGAATGTATAGAAGACCAGAAAATGTGTGAAAAGGTCAGATGTCCCTGCAAGCAGCTCCTGACGAGGTGATGCATGAAACTGTGAGAGTAAGCCCAAGTTGCAACAGAGATCCCAGAAAATTAGATATGGCATTAATGTGAAATGCCTGCCAAGAGGAGCTACAAGCAGCAAGCAGAGACCGCTCAAGTGAGGCCATGTGGGCTGAAGATAGCAAGGATGTAGGGCTAGGGTTTACAAAGTCTTTTAGAACTCGTATCCCACAACCATGTAATATGGTGCTGGATATAGAGCTGTAGAATTTGTTAATTTCCTAGCTGGGTTTCAGTCTTGCTTTGTTCTTATCTCCTGCTTCAATTTCCCTACTGCTCCTGATAGCAAACTAAATGAATTCCCAGCATGGAGCTGGTTAGGTGAGGATATGAACTGCTTTTTTTAAGAATAATATATAATTCATATAAAAGAATTTCAGGTATCTCAGCACCTATAAAAAGAATATAAATCTTTATGATCTGAATCAAATCAGGATCCTCATCCTAATTCTCAAGTCTGAGTGAAGAGGTCAAGCCAACAAAAAATGCTCTAAAATTTTCCCAGCCTAAAGTGAGGATTAAGGAATAAGGGGCATAGTATGAGGCCTAAACCCCTCTCTGGTAGCTTAGAGCCTCCCCAGTTTGAACACAACATCTCTGTCTCTGCTTATTTACCTACCAATTCCCTGATCTAATGGCAGGTTGGTCTTCCCCTGAATCATAAACTTATCTGGATGACTACATATTCCCAAAATATTATTTCCTTTCCTCTCTTATCATCCATTCATCATTTACTCTACCATTCATCACAGAGCAGCTGAGGTTATTCTATCAGAGATGAAACAGTGACAATATCTCACCATTGCATTTGCATGACAATATAATTTACAAAGTATTTTCATATATTTTATTCAGTGTCTACTAATTGCCAGGCACTTGACTAAGACAGTTTGTACACATTATCACTAATTCTTATGAAAAATCTGCATTTAAATGATGTTTAAATCAAGAACCAGAGAGATTATGTGACATGCACAAATCCCTTAGCTAAGAAGTAGTGGAACCCAGACTAGAATGCAAGTTTACTAGCCTAGGGCTACTTCCATCTCACCATAATCCCTCTTGTGATACCCTAGACCTGCTTAAACTGTATCTTGAAGTCCCAGACAATTGTGGATTGAGATTCAGGTCTTCTTCCGGGCCACACTTTCTGCTTTATGGAGATTTGGGCTGCCATTTAATGTATAAGGAAGTGAGTACATGGCTCAGATATTCCTATGTATAGGAAGAGAGGGGTGGCAGATGAGTAACAGCCACCACATACTGAATGCTCCTTACTTGAATCACATCAACAGTTACTGAGCTGCTGGGAGCAGAGCTGGAACCCAACTCAAGAGAAATAGTGATTAGTAGAGCAAAGTAATAGCTTTATTGTTTTGTTTTGTATTAGAAAAGTAAGTGTTGGGTGGGGAAGAATAGTATTCTACACCACAAACAGGCACTTGGTTGCTCAATGGGGCAGTTGGAACCTCCTTCCGAAATGATGGGAAAATAAAAGAAGAATCATAAAGGGCTCAAGAACCTCCAACTTCACATCCCAAAATGCATTTTGAACAGAAAGGAGATTTAAATACAGCACAACAAACCAGCAATGACTCGGAACCAATATTACACTTCCCACTGGAGATGGTGAGAGCTGGGACCAGGATCCATCTTAAAAGGGGTGCCTTTGTGTGCATGGAGGAACAGGGATCTCCCAACTATTTTCTTCTATGTTTTGTGTATCCTAATTTCAATATCCACAAGATCCAACAGATTCCAAAAGTGTCCATCTCTTTTTCTTTTCTTCTTTCTCTCTCATTGGAATTGTTGTAGGGACAGACAAGACAAGACATCAGATAGGAAACAGGAAGCAGGTTTATTTGACTGCAGTTGGTTCAGAGAGTACAGCTTTAGCTGTAATCAATTAATTCCCCTGAACCCTGAATTCAGGCAGTTTCAGCACTTTATACCCAGCATGTAAGGGGAAGGTCTCAGAAGTTCACAATCTGCAGAAGTTCACACAAAAGCAATTTTTTCTTTTACTGTTCTGGGCAAGTTAACACTTCAAAGATACCACCTGAGAAGGGGAGAGCTGCTTCTCCTCTCTTTACTCCCCTTGACAGCTGTTACCATGAAGCCCAATTAGTAACATCTTTTCTTATTTCTAAAATGTAAACATCTCTGTGAAGCTCAGGCCAAAGGCCAGAGGCCATTTTATAGGATCTGTCCTTCTTGTTACACTTTGCATTTACAAATCCACTTTCCACTTAAAAAGATTTATAAACCATTATATTGTTAATACACTAGATAGTCCAAAAATGTTTTTGAAAAACTAGTAAGGGGGCAGTCAGCACCTGGAGTGCTGATCTCTTTAGGCTGGTGGCCAAGCAAGACAGAGCAACAGGAAATAAGAACTTTAACTACATTGAACTCTTCTAGAGACTCTTTTGCTGATAGTCCTAAGATCAATTATGGTGAATATTTCTGGAGAAGCTTAATAAAGACATTCTGTGGAGGAGGGGGTGCCACTACAGAATGGCAGGTACAACACCACTGGGAGCTTTGCACTGCAAAAAGCTGAGAGGCTGAAGACAAGAACATAGAGTTGGGGGCTGGGGTTGTGGTGCAATGGTAGCGTGCTTGCCTAGCACGCGGGAGGCACTGGGTTCGATCCTCAGCACCACATACAAATAAAAAAAATAAAGATATT
The DNA here is from genome assembly GCA_028644305.1 of Xerus rutilus. Lineage (NCBI taxonomy): Eukaryota > Metazoa > Chordata > Mammalia > Rodentia > Sciuridae > Xerus > Xerus rutilus. Next base: position 77,653,705 of record CM053417.1, on the reverse strand, counting down.
CTGTCCACCTACAACTAAAAAATAAATATTTTAAAAAAAAAGAACATAGAGTTGGGTGCCAGATCATCCCCAAGTGCATCAGCCACAGTCTAGCAGTTTGGAAGGTCCAAAGTTCAGAGTTTGAGTGGAAGAAATTCTCCTGGGACTTTGAGAGCCATACTGGCTACTGAGGAGAGGGCTGGAGAGAGAACAAGAGTGACTATCAAGTTTAAGGTACCACTGTTCACCCACCATGCCCACAGCAACTCATAGGGTGGGATTTTTAGAACTGCTTACTGTGGGCCATCTACCATAGCAGTGTAGTTTAATAGTTCTGCACATGGAAAGACACTTGCCACCACCTGCCTAAAATTAAGTATTTGGTGACTCCCAGACCCATTCTGATGTCCCTTAGTAGTACAAAGCAGCAAGCTGAAGCTTAGAATAACCAGTTCTCACATGGGGCTAACAGGGTCATATGAGTAGGCTGTTTGTCCTGAGGAAATGAGCTGAGATTTACCAAGTATTTCATAGTCATGCATCCCCCAAGCATCCCCTCCAGGATAACAAATCACCTTCCTCAGCAGCAGAAATTCAACCAGGTGAGTCTCTTAGACCCAGGAGAACCACCTGCAAGAAAGGATAGGGGAGCATTTTGCTGTTAGCCCCCAGTACAAGTCATTTAACTAAAAAACAAAGCTCTTCTTCCAACCTGGGAAAGAGGACACAACAAAGCTAAAGACACTCTGGAGGTTCTATCATACATTTAAGTGACCAGAAATGCCATAAAACTCTGTAACCACATAAGCTTATGCCAGAGACAGACAGGAGGCTGGCATGGAGAAGTGTAAGAACTTGCATGTAGGAAAGTCTTTGAGGTAAAATCCTGATCTAGAAACGTCTAACATGAACATACTGTGGAGTGGACCAGTGCAGTTTGCTGCCCTACCCAGATTAAATCTGAGGTTACACTGTGGAGGCTTGAATGTCTACTAAGACACCTAATATCAGACGTAATCCCTAATCCAAAACAAGAAGTCTCACTAACTACTCCCTCCACCTCAGAAATATGAGTAATGAATAATTTTGACTCTTTAATGTTAATCTTTTTTATTTCACTGCATTTTGTGCATTAATTTGATAGAATCCCCCACTTAATTGGAAATTGTAAACCACAATCCCTTTTTATGCATTTTATCCATAATTTATAATGTGTTAATTGGGGATATTCATGCTACTATTCTTCTCTATTTTGATTAAACTCTTTTTACCCTGTTTGTCTCTCCTTGTTATTACTTATCCTGTCTACCTTCTTTCCCTACTCCCTTTGTTTTTTTAGTTTCCTCTGTATTTGTTTCATGATTATTGATTGCTTTTTGTTTCATTTTGATTGCTGTAGTGCTGGAAATCAAACCCAAGGTTACTCAGTCACTGAACTGCATCTCCAGCCCCTTCTGCTTCTTGTGTTGGGATAGTGTCTTCCTAGATAGCCTGAATAGTTCTAAGCCCTGTGATCCTGCTGTCTTAGTCCATAGAACAGCTGTAGTTCCAAATAAGTGCCTTTATCATTGACTTTTCCTTTAATTCACGTAAAAGTTTCTACTGTTTAGACATATCCGTTCTGTTTCTCTTCTCACAATTTTCAACACCATCTTATACTTTCACACCCTCCTCACACATTGCTTTTCCATATTTTGCCTCTAACTTTGCTCTCCCCACAGACTTATTTTGGGGTTTTGTGGGTTATTTTTTAAGTGTATGTGTATGTGCATTAGCATATGTGATTTTTCTGAGGGCAAGCCTAAGTGGGTTCTGCTTTTTGGTTTAGGTTTTTGGTTTTTTTTAAACCAGATTATTCAGGTTTCTTGTTTTTGTTTTTGCTTTGTTTACATTAATTCTTTATATTTTTATATTTATTTAGTTTGTATGATGCTTTGTTCTTAGTTTTTCTTTTTAGTTTGGTTTGCTTGCATGGATTTTGCTTTTTTAATTTTTATTGGGAAGTTGTTTATCAATATCTTCTTTAGGGTAAGATGTAAATCAGATGTATATATTACAACCTTTACTTTTTGTATGTTCTTTATTTTCATCCTCTCATTTTTTACCTACTCACTTTTCCTTCTTCTGCCTCCTCCTTCCCCCACTATTATTTTTCTCTTTTCTCCTCTTTCTTTTATCCAGTCTCATTATTCTGCCCTGTATAGTACAATAATTCCACTTCTTTAATACCACTATATCTTCCAGCCACATCCTTGTTACATTTCAGAAGTATTGGAGTTGTAGAAAAATATTTTAATAAGTTTAAAGACATACTAGCATATGGTTTGCTCATAAGTATTTGCTATTACAGGTGATGAACAGCTCCACTTAAAGGGCTTTATGTGATTCATCAAAACACCAAGAACACGTAGACAGGACCATTTGACCCAGAGATGTCACCCTGTTTTGGAACACATAGTAAAGTGAAAATAGCATACGAATGAGTTCTCCAGTCAACAGTGGGAGAGAGAGTCATTCCAGTATATTTGTAAAGGTCAACATAAAAATACAGAAAATATGAGAAAACAAGGAAACAAGCTGCCTCCAAAAGACTATAATCCCCACAATAACTGAATTCTCAGATATGAAAGTGGATGAAATACCAGATCTAGATTTTGAAAATTGATAGGTAAAATGAATAAGGTGATGTAAGTGGGCTGCAATTGTAGCTCAGTGGTAGAGTGCTTGTCTAGCATGTGAGAGACACTTGGTCTGATCCCTAGCACCAATAAGAATAAAATAAAGGTATTGTGCCTATCTACAACTAAACATATTTTTAGGGGGCTGGGATTGTAGCTCAGCGGTAGAGCGCTTGCCTCGCATGTGTGAGGCCCTGGTTTCGATCCTCAGCACCACATACAAAGCAATAAAATAAAGACATTGTGTCTATCTACAACTAAAAAAAATATTTAAAAAAAATTTAGGGCTGGGGTTGTAGCTCAGTGGTAGAGCCCTTGCCTAGCATGTTTGAGACACTGGGTTTGAGTATCAGCAACACATATAAATAAGCAAAAGAAAGGTCCATTGACAACTAAAAATATTTTAAACATATGTATGTATCTAGGTAATGAAGTATGAGAGAAAATATAGAAGGTGAAAGATCATTTAAATAGAGATAAATATTCTGAAAAAGAAATAAACAGATATCCTGGAAATAAAAGAATCAATAAATCAAATTAAAAATTCAAAGGAAAGTATACCTGATAGATCATGTTGTTGATAGATTTTCAGACCTCAAAAACAAGGTAGATCATCTTGAAAACTTAGTGACAAATTGAAGATGATTAGAGACTATGATCAAAATAGGAAATCTGGGACAACATTCCAAGATCAAATCTAAGGATTATTAAAAAAAATAAAAAAGTGAGATGCAAACTAGAGGCATGCATAATTTTTGAGTGAAATAATATCAGAAAATTTTCCAAACCTTGGAATTCAGGTGGATTTCAAATGCAGAAGGCATTCAAAACTCCTATAGATAAGATGAAAATGATCATCTTCAAGATACATTACAATTAAAATATCTAATATATAGAAAAAGCATAGACTTTTAAAAGATGCAAGAAAAAATGTTAGGTCACATTTAAAGGGAAATCTATATGAGTCAATGCTGATCACTCAATTCAGACTTTAAAAGCCAGGAGGACTTGGAATAATATATACCAACCTCTCAAAGATAACAGATGACAACCAAGATTGTTTTATCCAGCAAAAGTAAGCTTCAGAACTGAAGAAGAAATAAAAATACTAACCTTCCATGATAAGATTAAGTACAAGAATTCATGACTACTAAACCAGCACTACAGCAACAACTTAAAGAAGTACAATATGTAGAGAAAAGTAAAACAAACTTCAAAGAGAGCAAAGGAAAAATTCTCCCTGGCATACTAGTAAAAGATCCAACTCTGATTAAAACATTAAAAATAAATTCAAATGAATGGAAATAATCATCTCTCTATAATAACACTGAATGTAAATGGTCTCAACTCTCCAATTGAAAGACAAAGACTAGTAGAGTGGATTAAGAAAACAATCCAACCATATGTTATTTTAATGAGACTCACTTCATAGGCAAACACATTTATAGGGGAAGTTTAAAGGTTAGAAAAAGAGATACCATGCAAATAGAGACCTAAAGGAAGCAGGAGTAGCTACTCTTAAATGTGAAAAAACAGACTTCAAGAAAAAACTAATCAGAAGATGAAAAGTAGGTCACTTCATACTGGGTAAGAGTTTTATCCAAAAAGAAGATGTAGCATTTGTAAATAATTTTAATCTGAATGTTGGTGCACCTACTTATATAGAACAAATACTAATAAACTGAGATGATGATGATGGTGATAATAATAAGTGGTTTCAACACCTTTCTCACTATATATATATATGTAATTAAGACAAACTGAGTAGAGACTATTCAGACCAATTATAGTATCTATCACATGGATATAACATACAACTATGGAATATTTCATCCATGAACAACTGAATTAACTTTATTCTCAGTTGCACATGGAATCTTCTTCAAAATAGGTCATATTTTAGACACAAAGCAAGTGTTAGAAAATGTAAAACAAGTGAGATAATTCATTGAATCTTACCAGATTTTAATGAAACGAAATTAGAAATAAAGAACAAGATAAAAACAGAAATCATTTTTAAACATGGAGATTAAATAATACACATTTTAAAGAGGAAAAAGAGAAGAAATCAGGTAAGAAATAAAAAATTAGAAACAAATACAAAGAGACATAGAACATATCAAAATCTCAGGGACAGCCTGAAAGCAGTTCTAAGGTGAAAGGTTAAAACATTGAATGCCTACACTAGATAACCAACAAAAAGATCTCAAAGAAAGAATCAAATGCTACATCTCAAGACCCTAGAGAAGCAAGAACAAACTAATACAAAAACAAATAGAAAACAGAAAATAATTTAAAGCCAAAATTGATGAAATTGAGAATAAAAATTACACAAAAAATAAATGAGACAAAGTGTCAGTAACTGAAAAAATAAATAAGATCAATAAAACCATAGAAAATATAAACAAATTAAAGACAAAGAAGACCCAAATAAACAAAATTAGAAATGAAATATGAAATATCATGACAGACATTGTTGAAATCTAGAGGATCATTAGGGGCTAGTTTGTGAAATTATATTACAATAAATTAAAAAGTTTAGAAGATATTGATAAATTTCCAGACACAGATAACTTACTCAAATTGAACCAAGAGGATATAGAAAACCTAAACAGACCAATATTAAGCAGATATTGAAGCAGTAATAAAAAGTCTCCTAACACGTGTGAGGCACTGGGTTCAATTCTCAGCATCACATATAAAGTAAAATAAAGATCCATTGACAACTAAAAAATATTTAAAAAAAAAACTTCCTAACAAAGAAATACATGGATTCTCAAATGTATTCTATCATTATTTTAAAGAACTAATGCCCATACTCAAATTATTCCATAAAACACAAAGGGAGTGTTTTATCAAATTCATTCTATTAAGCCAATATAATCCTGACACCAAAGCCAGAAAAAATATATCAAGAAATGAAACTATGGACTAATATATCCGATGGAAAAAGATGTAAAAATTCTTAATTAAATATTAGTAATCTACATTCAAAACCATATTAAAAGGATTGTACACCATGTTAATGTTGATTTCATTCCAGGGATGCAAGATTGGTTTAACATATGTAATCAATAAATGTAACCAATTACATAAATATAATTAAGGACAAAAATCATACAAACATATCAATTGATGAAGAAAAGGCCATCAACAAAATCAATTACCCTTTCATGATTAAAACACTGGAGAAACTAAGGATAGAAGAAATTTACCTCAGTATTATAAAGGCAATATTGGACAAACCCAAAGCCAATATCATACTAAATGAAGAAAAAGTGAAAGTGTTTCCACTTAAATCAGGAAAAAGTCAAAGTTGTCCACTCTCAACACTCCTATTCAATAGTTATTGAAAGTCTCGTCAGAGAAATCAAGAAAGAGAAGGAAATTAAAGTGATACAAATAGGAAAAGAAGGCGACAAATAATGTGGTTGATGATGTTGTGATTCTATATCTAGAAGACACAAGAAACTCCACCAGAGGACTTTTAGATCTGATAAACAAATTCACTATAGTAGCAGGATACAAAATCAAGATAAAAAATCAATAACTTTTCTATACTCCAATAATCCATCTGCTGAAAAAGAAATAAGGAAAACAACCTATTCATAATAGCCTCAAAAATAATATATTTCAGAATAAATCTAACCAATGAGTTGAAAGACCTCTATAGTGAAAATTATAGAATGAATAAAAGAAAGAAATCAAACATGACTTTAAAAGATGGAAAACTTACCATGCTCTTGAATAGGCAGAATTAACATTGTCAAAACAGTCATATTATGAAAAACTATCCACAGATTAAATGTGAATTCCCTCAATTCCCAGGACATTCTTCATAGAACTAGGAAAAACAGTCCTGAAAAAACGGTCCTAAAATTATTATGGAAGAATAAAAAACTCAGAGTACCCAAAGCAATACTGAGCAATAAGAGTGATGCTGGTGACATCACAATACCTGATCTTAAATTACACTATAGAAATATAATAACAAAAACAGCATGGTATTGGCATCAAAACAGGAAGGGTTACTAATGGAAGTGAATAAAAGGCAGAGACAAATACACATAGATAGTATCATCTGATACTCACAAAGGTGACAAAATATGTGTTAGAGAAAAGAGCATTTTGAACAAAGGGTGCTAGGAAAACTGGATATCCCTATATAGAATAATTAAACTAGATTCCTATCTCTCACCCTGCACAAAAACCAACTCAAATAAAAATGGATCAGAGACTAATGAATTAGATCAAATTTACTACAACTGCTAGAAGAAAACATAGGCTGAGCATCCCAACATATTGGCACAGGCACATAACTTCCTTAATAGTTCTAAAGCTCAAAAAATGAAACCAAGAATCAATAAGTTGGATAGATTCAAATAAACAAGCTTCTGCACAGCAAACAAGAATGTGAAGAGTGAATGGGGGACAAGCTCTGCCTGCTAATTTTCCAGAGCAGATTAATATCCAGAATATTATACAGAACTAAAAACGTTAACAGCAATAAAAGGAAAAAAAACAATCAAAAAGTGAGCAAAGGAACTAAACAGATATTACTCAAAAGAAGAAATACAAATGGTCAAAAATATATGAAACATGTTCAACAGCATTATCAATCAGAGAAATGCAAATTGAAACTACATTGAGATTTTATCTCATTCCAGTAGAATGGCAATCATCAAAAACACAAAGAACAATAAATACTGTTAAAGATGTGGAAAGAAGGGGCTGGGGTTGTGGCGCAGTGGTGGCGTGCTCGCCTAGCACACAGGGGGCCCTGGGTTCTATCCTCAGCACCACATAAAAGTAAAATAAAGCTATTGTGTCCACCTACAACTAAAAAATAAATATTTAAAAAAAAAAGATGTGGAGAGAAAGCTACACTCGTTCATTGTTGCTGGAACTACAAATCAGTTCATACACTTTGGGAATCAGTATGGAGATGCCTATAAAGATTAGGAATGGACTCACCATTATGACCCACCTATCCCATTCCTTGATATTTATGAAAAGTAGCTATAATCATACTATAGTGCTGCCTGCATACATATGCCTGTAGCAGCACAATTCATAATATCCAAGTTATAGAACCAGCTTAGGTTCCCCTCAATAGATGATTGGATAATCAAAATGTGTATTTATACACAATGGAGTTTTACTCAGCCATATAGAAGAATGAAATTATATCATTTGCAGGAAAATTAATGGAACTGAAGAACATCATGCTGAGTGAATAAGTCAGATTCAGAAAATCAAGAGCCAAACGTTTTCTTTTATATGTGGAAACTAGAGAGAATCAATCCCCAGTACCAAAAAAAAAAGAAAAAAAGGAAATTTTAAAAAAGGTGACAAATCTCATGAATATAAAAGAGAATATTGTAGTAAAGGAAGGAAATGATGTGTAAGGAGTGAGTAGAAGGGATCAAAAGGGGTGGAACATCAGGATCAAATTAACCAAACTATATCATGTACATGTATAAACATACCAAAATGAATTCTACTTTTATGTATAACTGTAATGCACCAATTAAAACAGAAATCAATAAAAAATTAAAAACAAACTCCTGAGAAATATCCACTGTGCAGTTAAAGAGGTAATTCAAACTCCAAAGGAGCAAATTTCCAGCCCCAGAAACATGATCTCAATCCTCAGAGGTGCTAGAGAGGTGACCTAGACAGAAATAGTTTTTCCTCATCAGATATAGAGGGAGGAAGAGCAAGGTAAGCTTAACCGTGTCTTGTCAGGGACATCTGTCCTTCCCTAGTCCCTCCTTCTCACTCAACACTGGAAATTGCTGAAGTTTCCAGGAAGATCTGATTAAGGAGTCATGACTCTGGAGTCTCTCAGAAGGAAGCAACTGCTAATGAAAACAAGACCAGATCCAGCACTGGCCATCTGACATCTTAAAAATAAGAGGAAGAGGAGAAGGAATATATGGTATACAAAGTGGTACACTTTTCCCATCAGCCTAATGACAGGGCTGTGCTGCAAGCTCATGCTAGCCCAAGCAGGGTTTAAACTAGTATCTCTAGGAGTAAGGTTTAGGGATCTCAATACTAACAAGCTATCCTGTTAGAATTAGCATGTTGATTATAATTTGATTATATGTAATATTGTTTTACCTTGAATTCAAGAAAAGTTTCTATATTCCTAGTTTCTGTCTACCTTTTAGAAATAATGACTAAGAAAAGGATCCCATCTCAAGTACTTGGTAGTACTTGATTAAAGGTGGAGTATCTCAGCCAGGCGCAGTGGAACATACCTGTAATCCCATCACTCTGGTAGGCTGAGACAGGGGAATCACAAGTTCAAAACCAGCCTCAGCAATGGCGAGGCACTGAGCAACTCAGTGAGATCCTGTCTCTACATAAAACACAAAATAGGGCTGGGGATGTGGCTCAGTGTTAGAGTACCCCTGAGTTCAATCCCCAGTGCAAAAAATAAATAAATAAAGTGGAGTATCTCCTACTGGATTGCTTTCATCCAAATCCTGGATACACTACTACATAGTATATTGACTGAAGCAAATTACTTGACTTTTCTGTGCTTAAGATTTCCCATTTGTGGAGTATCTTAATAGCACTGAAACTATGGGATATCTGTGAATATAGAATGAGGTTCAAAATACATGATGTGCTTAAAACAGTGGGTAATGCATCTTAAGTAGTATATAAAGATCAGCATAATAGCTAACATGAACATAAACCAGACTGTCTGGATCTTGGTCCTGCCACATGTCAGATGTGTGATTTTACACAAATTATTTAACCTCTGTATGGCTGTTTCCTCACCTATAAAATGGGTAAAATTAAAAGCTACTTCACAGGATTATTATGAGAAACAAGTGAGTTAATACTTGTAAATCTCTTAGAACAGTCCCTACTATGTGGTAAGTCCTGAAAAAGTATTTCTTGTCTTTATTAAAAGTATTACTGGAAGCAACTAAGATCAAGTTCATATTGGTTTTCTTGTTTCCATGGATCAAAGATAAAGAATGCTATCTTTGTAAAGTATGAAGCTGTGCAGGAAAACCATACAGAAGTCAAAAATCATGAGTGTGTCCTTCCTTTATCAAACTCTTCCTTTTCCTTCCCTCCGCATAGAAAAATATTCCAACTTGTTCCAAAATCACCTAGGGATATATGCATCTAGATGTACAGAAAAAAAAATGCAAAATCCTTGAATCCAAATGTAAGAGGCACCCACTCATCTTTGACATACGCATACACACTGGCCTTGCTATCCTTGGTGTCAGCAACATCTTTGTAACCACATGTGAAGAAACCAGTGTCACCAGTTTCTGTATGGAAGATGGTGAGCTGGTTACAAATGAAAAGGTGGCTATCAGAGCAGGGATGTTCCAAGATGTGGGTCCAACTCCCTTCAAGTCCGATGCCCCAGGTCCAGGTCATAGTAGCCAATCCTCTGAGAACACAATGCAATCAATCAATCAATCAATAAATAAAAGAAAGAGAGAGAGAGAGAGAAAGAAGGAAAACAAGCCATGTCAAAGCAGGTCTAGAAAGGATAGTGCAGAAGTAGCTATACTCCAGGCCTCTAACCTGGGTTCTGAAGGGTTAACTGTAGCAAATAGCTTCATGCACCCTAGTAGGGGTGCTTTGAAATTTGGGGAAAATAACATAGAAAAGTGTAAGAAAATACTAAATTAAGTCATTTTTGATATCCTTTCTGGCTCTACTGTTTCCATATGGCAAATAAGAATATAGAAGCTCAGGAAGACAAATGCCTTACCCAGGAATTTGCTCATAGGGCCAACATTGTGTAAGCTAGATCCCAGTCTAGACTTTTTTCCAAATTTATTTTTTCACTAGATTTTAAAATCTCTTCTGAGAAATGATTTGAGCTCTGAAATGATAAGCATCTGGATGACATTCCCTGCATTCTATGAGAAAGCATTAGGGACAAAGTTACATTTACTTCCATTACAATTCTTCCATATGCAGACAAAATGAATGGAATCTATCTCCTTCTACCACTGTTATGGTTGAGGATATTGGGTGTCCCCCAAAGTCTCATGTGTGAAAAAATTCAAAAAAATTGGAAGCAAAACGATTGTGCTACAGGAGCCTTAACTCAATTAGTGAATTAATCCCCTGATAAGGAATTAACTGAGTAGTAACTGAAGGCAGGCACAGTGTATCTGGAGGGGGTGGATGATTGGGGATGTGCCTTTGAGGAATATATTTTGTCCTTGTTGAGCACAGCTCTCTTTCTGCTTGCCGGAGCCATGTCTTGATCTGCTTTCCTCTACCACACCCTGCCACCATGATGTGCTGCCTCACCTCAAGCACCAAAGAATGGAGTCAGCCATCTATGAACTAAGACCTCTGAAAATATGAGCCTCCAAATAAACTTTTATTTCTCTAATTGTTCTTGTCAGGTCTTTTGTTTATAGCAACAAAAAGCTGACTAAAACAACCACCAAGGATAATTCTCACCTCCTTCACCATTTGCACAGCAAAAACAAACATTGTAATAAACAAAAAAGTAGGAAGGGCAAAGAACCTGGATATTGATTCTCAGTATTACTGCTGTTTAATTATATGATCTTGACTAGTTACTTAAGCTTATATTGCTAATCTACAAAACAGGGACTGTAAACCTTCTCTCCCTCTGGCGGTGTAAAGATTAATTGAGAAACCTTTGAAAAGATTTATCAATGGAAACAAACCACATGTGTGGAAGGCAGTGGGAGTGTGGCAAGCTAGAGCCAGACTTGATTCCAGTTCTCAAGTCAAAGGCACCTTTCCCCATATTGTATCATAGCATCTGTAGTATTAACGTATTTGTTTGACCACTGTATACCATGGCCCATAATTTTACTGAAGTACACAAAAAGTAGAACATGAAAGAATGTGAGAGACAACTGCTCATCTCAAGCACCTTCTACAACTGCAAATTACTTTCATCGTTTTGAAAAGATAATATGTTGCCATGATTGTGGTTCAGACTGTTTTTAAAAATGGGGATTGTTATATATATAATGTCATGAGAAAGCAAGGTCAAGAGATTGGTTAAAAAGCAACATTGCGAACTTTGCTCCCAAGAATCTTGTACCCTGAAGCTTCCACTGTAAGTGGGAAGGAAATGAATTCAGGTAATAGCTCCTCAGTCAGACTCCTGTTTCTTCTTTCCACTGAAGTCTCTACTCCCACTGGAAGCATGGCCTCTATAAGGTATGTTTTGCCAAATTATGGGGTCTTTGAATAAATCGAGTTCCCTAAAAATCAAATATCCTAAGAGAATTCATGCCAAACCACTATGAGGGTCTGAATCATATAACCCCAAAATTCACATTTTGAAGTCCTATCCCACAACACATCAGAACATTACTGCACTCAGAGGTAGATCTTTTAAAAGGTGATTAAGTTAAAATGAGTTCATTGTTGTGGGTTCTAATCCATTTTGATTGGTCTCCTTGTAAGAAGAGATCAGGACATACAGAAAGTCCTGGGATACGTGCTTACAGAAAAGACAAAAGGGAGGGCATCTGCAAGCCAATGAGTGAGAACTCAGGGGAAACCAGTCCTGCTAACACCTTATCTAGGATTTCTAGCCTCCAGTACTATGAGGAAATAAATTTCTGGCATTGAAGTCACCCAATGTGTGGTATTTTTTTCATGACAACTCTAGAAAACTAACACACTCCCTGAATTAGTTAGAGCTGCCATATTAAACAAACATTATTGTTGATCCTTGTATTCCATAAGAATTTTTTCCCAGTGTTGCCATTTCCTGATTCCTTCTTGCCTTACCTGACTGTAGTCTCAAAACTGACCTTTAGAGCTAACAGAAGATACTGCTCTTCTGGATTTCATCCCTGTCTATGCAGTACCTCTAACTGTTCTTGGTAATGTCCAAGTCCAACCCAAACTAGCCTGTGAAATCCTCACCCAGTAGCAGCCCACATAATTTTTCCTGTCCTTGGACACAAAGAATTAGACAAGCAGACAGAATATTGGATTCATGGGTAGGCAAAAGTTTTCCTTAAAGTTCCACATAAATATTTCAGTCTGTGCAAGTCTCTATCACAAATTGTACATTTTTATGACTATTTAACAATGTAAAAGTCATTCTTAGCTTATGGAGCCCACAAAAATTGGCTGTCTATGCTATGATGTGATATGCCTAAAATCAATCAATTCAAGCCCCTATTTGATGCTTGAATTCCTACCACAGAATTCCAACTTCAGTTTCAATACCTACGGTAGTGAGAAACTCACACTGTTGTCTTTCCCTTCAAGGTATGCCATTATGTCACCAATGAGATCTCTGACAATTTTGGCATCAATATAAATAATAACTTTGTTATTAATGGACAAAGTTCCATTTCCTACAGAAAAAGTCTATGGTAATATGCCATACCATAAAAATCAAGCATAAGTTAAACACACATTAAACTAGAAGATTTATTGAAAATGGGGCACATGACTAATTATTTATAGTAATGTGGAGGGGTGACCAGGATATGAGGTTCTTTAGGAAGAGCAGTCCTTGATAGGAGAGCAAGGACAAAGGACTTGGGTTTATAGGCCAGGGAGTGGAAAGGAAGAAGTTGGCTGAGTGTGTTTATATGCCATATCTCTGATTCAGAATCATTTTCAATCCCCATCACTTAGGTTCTGCCAGTCACCTTCCTGGATATTTGGTTGATTTTGAGTGGACACTTCTACAAATATTAAAGGAAGAATACTATAATAGAGTCTGGGTTCTGAAAACTCTGACAGCCAATTTTCATGCCTGACCCTTAACAGCTGGAAGCATGGAATGACTAGGTAGTTACTCCCAATAACTTCTGTGGAGAATCACAGTCTAGAAGCTTGGACTTTATCAAAGTATAATTTATTTACCTTATCCACCTTGTACAAAATGTTGAATTTGCCTGTCAGACCAAAGGTTTGCAGCTTATAGTTTGAGAACTTAAGCAACTTGCAAAAGGTAACATTACTAAATCCCACCTGAAGAGTAACACAACACAAACACAAAGAAACATGAAAATTCCAGCCAGAGCTGGACAAAAGAATGTAAGCCCAACTTGCTTCATAGAATTTCCAAGCCTAAGAAAAAATGGAGAGTTGCTGGTACATTGGCACAATTGAAATTCCATTGGCAGTCAGGAGGCCTTGGTTCTACAATTGGAAACCTTAAGTGTCTTCTATCTAGGCCTTGGTTTCCTCATTTGTAGAGTTGATAGAATCTACCTCACAGAGTTATTGTGGCATTCCAATGAGATGATGCATGTAAAGTGCTTAGAACAAAGTCTGGAACAGACTACAGTACCCTCAAAATGATAAACATTATGATTATCAGCATTATCAGTCATGAAAATCAGCATTTAATCTTATTACTGTCTGATATTCCACTTCTATATAATAAAATCCTGTAGGATCTATCTTCAAAATATATTAAGATAATATATTAAGATAAGAACCTGACCTCTTCTTATCCCCTCCACTGTTGGCCCTCTTCATCTCTCACATAGATCATTAAAGTAACCTTCTATTTCTCCTATGAACTATATCCCCTGTAGCAGTCAGAGTAAACTTTTTAAAGGATGTATCAGATCAAATCATTCTTCTTCTTAATTCCTCCAATGGATTCTCATGATATCAAGAATAAATTCACAAACCTCCTTATGGTCTACAAGATCCTGCTAACTCTCCAGTCTAATCTATCTTTCTCCGCATCACTTACTTTTTTTCCATTTATGTCATCCTTCTTTCTGTTCCTTGACATATCAAAAGTACACCTATGTGTGTATCTTTGCATTTTTTTCTGTGCCCTCTGTCTGGAACCCTCTTCCTCAAGATACCTGCATGGTTCTCCCTTTTACTTCTTTATGCCTCTGCTCAAATGACACTTCTATCTGACTAAGCATTTTGAAGAAATAACTTATTTTCATTCCATCACCTTGCCTTGCTACTATCTCAACTGCACTTATCATCTTCCAATATACTCTACAATTTCTTGTTTGTCGTATTTATTACCTGGTTTTCCAATTGGTATTTCAGGTCCATGAGAGCAGATATCTTTATACCCTACACACTATTACATCTTCTGCACTTAGTGCAGTCTTAAATAAATATGTGTTGAGTGAATACATGAAGATAACCATGCCTGCTTCTTCCTACTCTGTGGGGCTCGTGTAGGGCTAAAATATATCAAGCACTTGAAATTATCAAGCACTTGAAACTTCTTTGAAAGATAGTCCAACTTCTAAGCCTTCACTGAGCTTATTCCTTTTTACCTAAATATCCTCCATTCCAAATATATCCTGAAATTTCCAGTTGAGAGTTCTTACTCCTTTCAACATCCCTTTTGAGGGTGGCTGTCTTGTTCATTCAACTGTAAGGTGATCCCCTAGAAAGCAGAGAATATACCCAGTTATGCATATGTGGAAATTCCCAACATCATACAAAGCTTTCTTCTACTACAGCAGACAAGTAGTGAATTATTATTCTAATCAATAATTTATTTACATTTTGATACTAAGGAGAGGGATTACAATTTGCCTTCATCAACAAAATGTTTTCTATACAGCAAATAAATGAAGGATTATTTACCTTTATATACAACAAATAAATGTGGGAGCCCCTTATAGTTCCCAAACTTCTGAGAAATCATTTGTCTTCAGAAGCCATACCTCCTTCTTTTTATTCCTACCATCACCTCAGGCCCTATTGACATGTTCCCCAAATTAGCTTTCTTTGGATCCTTCTAGAATTGACACAAATCTATCCTGAAGTAACAATCAATCACCCATCCAGAGCCAAACCTGTTTTACATGCATCAAATGGGGTTAGTTGTTTAAAATTAATAGTTAATGAGAGAACAGTGGTTTATTTATTATTTATTTTATTTATTTTATTTTTAATTTTTTTTAATATTTTTTAGTTGTCAATGGATCTTTATTTTTTTATTTGTATGTGGTGCTGAGAATCCAACCCAGTGCCTCACACATGCTAGGCAAGCTCTCTACCACTTAGCCACAACCCCAGCCCGAACAGCAGTTTATGAGGCCCAGAGAAGAGGCCTTGGAAACAATTACAACCTATTGGAATATGACAGGGAAAGGCACATGCAGGCAATCACCAACAGCTCCTCTAATTGCTGTCTAAAACCACTGTCGATTTGGATTTTCTATTGCATATGTCCAATCTTATTTTACTGATACATTGGGCCGTAGGTTATCTTTAAAAAGAGAGGGATTCTGCCCTTTTTTTCAGTTTGATTCGACCCAATATAAATTTATTGAGCACCTGCACCTACATCTATCACAGAATTTGCCTATTCTTTCTTTCTTGAAACTCTCCTCTACCTTGGTTCTCCCTCATTTCTCCTTTCTATTCATTCTCCATGCATTTTTCCCAACTTTGTTCCTGCCAATCCTTCCCGTAAGTACAGGGTCTCCTCAGGATTATGACCTTTACCCTTTTCTCTCCTCACTTCACACACTCTCTTATTAAGCTCATTTATTTATAGTTTCAACTCCTGTCCAGTTTCTGTGAATGATTCTTATATTTCCAACACTAGCCTTCCTAATCTCTCATATACTCATTCCTATTGTTCTTACATTAAGAAATTCTAGTTAGCTATTTCAAACTGAAATTTCCCTCTTTCTTCTAGAAGTGTTATCTAATTCACTAACAGAAAGAACATGAAAGTAAAGATGATGGTGACCAATTATATATTATTTAGATATGTTTTGGAAAAATGAAGTTCTGCATTTGGCTACATACATGCACACCTACAAGAAAGGTGATGCTTTGATAGAGAAGAAATAGGTACAATTAATTTCACTAAAAGGGTAGCATTAATTTCACTACTACCAAACCAAGTCTATAGTGTCACAAACCATGCTATTGGTATTATTCAACACAAAAAGAGCATGATTCTTTTCAAGAGAATTAATGCACACATTAGGCAGATAAAAGTTAAAGAAATTTGTGAAATAAAAAGGGAGCCAAGAAGAAAAGCACCTGGATTCAACTGAAGAACTAGGCTGCTCCACCTTGAAGAAGTCCATTTTTGTGGAGAATAATATCAATAAATCTTACTTTCCAAAACCTATTCTCTATGGTTATAAAATAATTTTTAAAATTTATAGTAGGAACAAAACCATATTAATGTAAACTTCCTACATGGGTATTTTAATTACAACAAAATAAAAAGTCTTGATATTATTACCGGCAAGTAATGGCAAACTTTCCACCAGTCTGGATCACCACTTCATCTCCAAAAATGCTCAGTTTTGGTTTCATCAGGGTCTCTTCACTAATAAGACCTGAACCAAAATAAAATTTCTTGTCATTAGAACTTTCCAAAATTTGTCTTCAAATACATCCAAATATCATTCCACATGTTCAAACTGATGTGTATAAGAAATCAATTACTACACTTTTTATAACAGCAAATAATTAAAAACTACCAAATGCCCATAGAAAAGAGATTGATTAAATTATAATATATGCACATGGTGGGCTACATAACTGTAGAATAGTAATAAGTAACTTTTTATATATCAATAAAGGACAGTCTCCAAAATAATTCAAATGAAAAGCAAAATATAAATCAGTATGTATAGTATTTAACCATGTCTGCAAAAAAATAAAATAAATGTATTCACATGTATATATAACTTAAAAGCATATGAAATTTGATACAGCTGATTGTTTCAAAGCAGGGAAACTAAGAGGATAGGTAAGATAATGGCACTTTTCTGTGTGAATACCTATGGTAGACTGAATTGTTTGCAATTATTGCTCAAAACTACTCATGAGAGTGAGAAGAGTCTAACAGTCTCATTGATGTTGAATTTGAATATGCTAATTGATTTTAACCATTTAAATAGGAAAATGACAGTGCTTCACTTTTGGTGTGAGGTTTTGAGACCTTCCACATTTCTGATTAATTTATTCATCTTATTCTGTTATCATGAAAAGATCTTGACCTAGTTAGCTTGGTGTTTTAAGGAGAATTTAAGATTACTGGAGCATTTGGTTCATAGGCTGGGACCAAATCTAACAGAATTCAGATTGTATCACCACGACCACAGAGTTGCATAAGTAAGATGCAAATGTTTGTTTCCCCACACTGTTGGGGATCGAACCCAGGTCCCCTCATACATGCTAGGCAAGCACTCTACAACTGATCTACATTCCAAGTTCATAAATGTTTAATGTGCTATACAGACACTGGAGTTCTTAAAAATAACTTTATTAGGTATAATTGAATTACAACAAATTGCACAAATTTAGTGTAAAATGTGATCATTTAAACATATATGTACACACATAGGAAACCCTCACAACTATGGAAATAATGAATATATCCATCACCCCCAAATTTTCCTACAGACTTTTATTTTTATATTTTTTTAAAATACCCCATTTGTAATCCATCTGTCCCTGCTCCCTGATCTGATTTCTTTCAATATATATCATTTTGAAATCTCTACAACTTCAAATAAATTTAGTCATACAGTGCATACTCCTTTATGTCTGGTTTCAATAACTCAGAATAATTATTTTGAAATTCAGGCATGTCATAGCATCTATCAATAGTTAATCAATTCCTTTTTACTAACAGTATTCCATTGGTTGGATATATCACATTATGTTTAGCTATTCATTTGTCGGTGGACATCTGGATTGTTTCAAGTTTGGGCTAGTGTGAATAAAGCTGCTATGAACATTCATGTGGTAAGTATTTGTGTGGACATATATCATCACTTACCTTAGATAAACACACAAGAGTGGAATGATCACATGGTCCACATGGTAAGTCTATTTGCATTTATTTAGCCTTTTAAGTACCTAACATTTTTCCAAAGTAGGTGTACCATTTTGCATTTCCACAATCAAAGAAGGAGAGTTCCAGTTGACTCATATTCTTACAAATATTCAATATGGTCTTTTTCTTGGCAATGCTAGAAATTGAACCTTTGGACTCCCATATGCTAGGCAAGAGTTCTATCACTGAGCAATACCCCCTACCTGGTATGATAGAGTCTGTTAAATTTTAACCAAATTAATGAGTATGTTGAGGTATTCCATTGCAGTTTTGATTTGCATTTTCAAAATTACTAACAGGTGCATACAAGTTGATGTGTTTTTTTCATCATTTCTTTTGAGAAATATCTGTACAAATCTTTTGCCCCTTTTCTCGGATTTTTAAAAATGTTTTGAGTTGTAAGAGTTCTTTGGAAACTCTGAATAGAAGTCCTTTGTTTGATATATGTGATACTGGCACTGGGTTTTGGACTGGTTTGTTACACAATATTGTGGGGAACATAGGTGACCTATAAAATACATTTACATAAACTTTCAATTATATACCATGAGAATAAATCTCCTACTAGAAATAAGTAAACATAATTTAAATAAACAAGCCAAGAAACAAATATTTATTGTCAATCATTTCAAGTGAAATGAAACTAATATTGGGTACCTATTACATATGCTAATAGTTATACTTGCTCACTACATCACCATACAACCCTGTCAGTAGATGCAAGGATGAAAATCAGAAAACTGAAGCTAAAAATATAGAAACTGAGGTTTATAATCAAATTTGGTTCTATCTACCTTCAAAGTATGTGCTATTTCTCAGTAAGCTTTGCTGTTGGTATTTATAGAATTTGGGTCATCTTTTTTCTCACATCCAGTGTTAATGGCATAGTGCCAAATTACTCAAGCAAGGTGCTAAAACTTAATTGTACTCGGATATGGTATTATTTCACATTTCATTGTATACCAATGTTCCTCAGGATATTTTTTCTCTTTTTGTTCTTTTCACATGTTGTAAGGTGCAGTGTGATAATTTCATACATATATTCAATGTGTGATAATCGAATCAGGATAATTACATTTCCATCTCCTTAATCATTTATAATTTATTTTTGCTGAGAACCTTTAAACTCTTCTTTTCTTTATTCTAGTTCCAATGATTATTAACTGATAGTTTCTCTGAGATTCCAGCAACAAACTATGATACCATAATTATACATCTTATTTCATTCTGCTTCATGGAAGAATACCATGTGTCCTCTTTTTGACCCTCAGAGATTGAGAGCAAGACCATGTTGGAGACTTTTTTATTTCTCAGTTTACTCCCTACTTTAAAATATCCAACAGAGTCTGTCCCATGATGAACTCAAGGTATGTGCCATATTAACAGGTTACATGATACAAGTGCATGATATGCCTCCGATGTGGTCGTTGTACTCAGTCTACTGATAAAACCAAATGTCAACAAATGATTTTATTGAATTTTTTAAAGTACTACAAAAGGTATGAAAAACAGGTATGGGAGCTTGGACAAGGAGTAATTGATTCCATATATGTTCACTGAATAAATATGTGGTGTATTTTAAACAATTTTAATAATTCATCCCATCTAATGCAGAAGCTGAGAACACAAACTGTGAAGGCAGATAATCTAGGTTTATGACACATTTCAATCATGTATTACCTCTACAACAATTGTCTTATGTTTGTATATAATAGAAATAATAATAGAAACTAATACATATATTTCTGGTTACATCAAAAACATTATTTGACCAGTATTATATTATTATTATAAAATAGCAGTATTTACCTTGATTTTCTGCCTCAGTATCTATAACTTCCACCATCAGTATCACTACTCAGAGCTAAGAATGTGCCTCCTAAACTTGGATTCTGCCTGGGAATAGTGTGTATTTGAGAGAGAGTTGGAAGTAGTTTCATGAGCTCTCAGAGCTCTATTGTTCATTATAAAATTATAGATCAGTGCAACTGTCAGTTTTAGTTTCATGTTTATAAAATGTGTTTAAAACTATAATTATTCAGTAACACTGTTAATGATCACCAACTCCCATTTTGTGAAGGAATTTGTGTTGTCTGGTAGGAGAAGTTCTATCAAATGATGAGCCAGGTATGCCTGGAACATGATCTGTTAGATGCAAGGAAGACTTTACCACAAAAGTGCAAGTACACTCACATGTACATGCTCACACATACATTTTTTTAAAATTTTTTTTAGTTGTTGATGAATCTTTATTTTGTTCATTTATTATTTATATGTGGTGCTGAGGATCAAACCCAGTGCCTCACGCATGCTAGGCAAGCACTCTACCACTGAGCTACAGCCCCAGCCCCTCACATATATACTTTCAACGAGAGAGAGAGAGAGAGAGAGAGAGAGAGAGAGAGAGAGAGAGAGAGATAGATCACTACTGTTATCTCTAGGCTCCCGGGAACAAATAATTAGGACACTGATTCTAGAATGGGATGGGCTAAGGAATCAACATAAGTTAGTGATCTACTTCAAGTCTGTCTGAGATAAATCACTAATTTTTTAAAGAAAAACAGACACTAAACATACATACAAAAAAGTTGGAAATTGGACGAACCTACTAGTCAGGTAAAATTCAATTTCACTCTACAATGGCCCTATTAAGTCCTTCAGAGGACTAAACAAGCAGACTATGGCTCACCAGCAGCAAACAAGTTACATATTCAGTCATGTACAGAGAAATAGGGTGGAATTGAAGGATGGGTTTAAAGGAAGGATCCTGTTCTTTGTTTATTGGCTTGACTAGTCTCACTACTGAAAATCCCGGAGATGTTGTGAGCCCTTACAAGCACCTTTCTCCATATAATTTGCAGGTTTGAAACCCTCCGCCCAACCACATTCAAAAGACAACAGTGACATTTAGTGTATTGCTTTCCTCTCTAACTGGATGTATAACTTCCAGTTTTTCTTCTGTGTTGTCCTGATTCTAGAATAGGATGGGCTGAAGAATCAACATAAGTTAGTGATCTACTTCAAGTCTGTCTGAGATAAATCACTGAACTTAGATTACAAACATTGTTATATCTGCTTTTGTTCCTATTTAAAAAAATAGAGAGCTACAATTTTGTAGCTCTACAAGCTACAAATTATACAAATAACTATAAATAAATAATTATACAAAATTATTCATTTGTATAATTTAGCAACAAAAGGTGAGCTCTACAAGAAGCTTTTGTCTTTGAAACTTCTTGTAGCTCTATAAGATAGCTTCTTGTAGAGCTACAAGAAGTTTCAAAGAGAGTAAGAGAGGCCCTATATACCTTATACTCAGTTTACCTCAATGGTTAAAACTTAATTATAGAACAATGTCCAAAACAGGAAACTGACATTGGTACCTGTATAGGTTACACAAACACCACTGTAATTAAGATACAGAAGTATTCTATCATCATAAAGATCTCATTTACAGTCATACCCATTGGCCTTTTCTTTCCACCTTCAACATCTCTAACCCATAGCAACTACTAATCTGTTCTTCATATCTACATTTTTTAACTGTGAGAATATTATAAGAATCATATAATATGTAATATTTTGGAATTGGCTTTTTTCACTCAGCATAATTCTTTCAAGACTCATCCAAATCATTGTGTATATCAATAGTTGGCTTATCTGTATTACTGATTGGTATTCCATGGTATAGATATGTCACAATTTTTTTTAACATTTTGTTTGCTTCCAATTGGGAGTGATTATGAACAAAGTTTCTGTGAACATGTATAAAGGTTTTTGAGTGAACATTAATTTTTATTTCTCTGGAATAAATATTCAAGAGGGGAAATGTTGGGTCATAGTATAATTGCATTTTTAAGTCTCTAAAAAATTTCCGTACTGATTCCCAGAGTGCCTGCTCAATTTTAAGTTTACACTAAAAATTTATGTGATAGTTTCTCTGCATCTTCAACGACATTTGGTAGTTTCACTATTTTAGACACTCTGATAGATATATAGTGGAATCAGGGTCTTAGCATTTCCCTAATGGCTAAGAATGTTAATTTTTTTCTTTTTATGCACTGTTTACCATTCACATAAGTTCTTCACAGAAATGGCTCCTCAGCATATCTGTTCTTAATGAAATGATTTCTTTATTCCCTTGAATGACTATGGTCTCCATTAATGGCATGCTAAAAGATGCACATGCTTTTTGTTAACTTATTCATTTGTATAATTTAGCAACAAAAGGTGAACACTCATGCAGTTTGTATCTCTGTTTGTGGTTATTTTAAAATTGTTTTTACTATTGATTGACACATAATAATTGTACAGATTTATTAGGCCAAATATGATGTTTCAATACATACATACATTGTATTATTGTTGAATTGTGTATCATTTTGATAAGCTACCACCTCCTCTCAAAACAGTAAACTGAAGGTAGCCAGGGTTGGCCCATCTTGCCCATATTAGTGACTAACATTAGCTGGCTCTGGGGCTTTAACTATGATGACTCAAGATAAAACTCTGCATCTGGACAACTCATGATAGTTTAAAGTACATTCCTTTCTATTGTCATATAATCCTTTCAGCAAGCTCTAACACTTATAACTCTTCAAATAATTATAGCTAAAGGAACTGAGGCCCAGAGAGAGAAAGGAACTAGAGAGACATAGCTTAAAATTATTAAAAAACACATTTAGTTATTTTACATTTCAGGACCTTCTCCATTCCATCCTGAGGCTCAGAATCCATGAGCTAAAAACATGAGGAGGAAAAAAGGAAATAAATTATATGAGAGGTGTACAGAAGGGATAATAAACCAGAGTCTGGTATTCTGTTCCCTCAAGCCTCCAAGTGAGTGTTTCTCTGAGGAAAAGAAGAGGGAAATAATGAGCAGTCACATTGACACTGTTCTTTAACAGCCAGTCAAAATGTGCTTTGACCATTGTTGAAAAAGATAGAAAAACAGATAGGAAGCTGTTCCACTCTGCATTGCCTCAATGGAATCCTGGACAATTTAGGTCTACTACTTCTCTAAAACAAAGGAAAAAACACCACTTCTATAACAGGGGAGGTGCTAACTTCCTTCTACAGATTCTAATTAATTTGTATTTTACAAGTATTTGTGGGATAGACACAGTGATAGTGATGAAAAGAGGGAAAAGACATGGAAAGAGAAAAACTAGATTTAAAATCACAGAAAACTTTGGTGCTGACATCAAAATGTGATTGTAACCAAGACTGTGTTTCCTCTTTCAAATTTCTTTTTTCTTCTTTTTTAGTTCAAGAGACATTTTTGCTATTGGGGAAGCCAAACTAGTTAATATGTTTTTGCCTGTTGATTTTTGCTTTGATTTTGGTTTTGTTGGTTTGGGTATTTGCTGTTACTTTTTAAATCAGAACAAACCAACCCCACATTCTTAAAAAGTGAAGATAAAATTATGGGAAAATCTGCAGAGCTTCTCTATTTCATTTCTCATCATACTCCAATCTACCTCTTCCTGCCAATATTTCTAATCCCAATCCCATTTCCTGTGTTTTTTGTCTCCACAGCACTAACCACCTTCTAAAATACTGTATAATTTATTTATTGTCTTAATGTCTGTCTCCTTCTGACAGAATATGATCTCGATGAGGGTAGTAATTTTATGGCTGACCACTATAAACCTAGGGTCTGGGGAAATTACAGGCACATACTAGACACTCACGAGATATTTGTAGAAATAATGAAAGTCCTTTTTTCTTCACTACATAATTCTAGGGCCTAAGAGCAAGAAGATATTTGAAACCATTTGTTTACTACCTTATATAATATAAAATGTATGGAGAACTTCACTATTTAACATGAGGCTGGAAGATTTCTAGTTACATAGCTGTTGAAGTTGTAAAGCAGTCCATGGGGTGAGACTAAGAAGTCTATCACTGCCCAATCCAGGAAGCAAGCAGCTGTCTGTCTTCTAAGTTCAACACTAACTACATTAGTTTGGACTATCGTAGTTGAACCAATTTTCCTTATAGCTAGAGACATTCAGGAGTTATAAGACTAGGAAAAGAGAGAGTGTCAGGAGCTATTCCTTCTGGTCCCTTCCTGAGCTCATCAACTTCCAAATACTGTCAACTATTTTTCATAGTTTCATTATCTAGGGAGGGGATGAGCTTTGAGTCTTCTCCCTCTGGCTTGCTGCCCTTGTGAACCAAATTAATGTCTATCAATACTTCCTCCAGAAGAAATCATCAAGAGAAATGCAAAATGAATCTCAAATTTAAGGTATTTTGCTCACTTTTCACAGCTCTGGTAATAAGTGGAGGGGAGTGATAGTTATTATTCCTAGTGAGGCAGACAGATCACCTGTGTATTTGCATTATCCGAACTTCTTGTCCCCTATGATCAAGTGAGAATGATTACAAGCTGAATTTTAAATATTCATAGGTTGGGATGGAAAAGTACTATTATTTGCAATGAGACCTATCACTGAGTTAGTTCAATTAGATGCATAGATATATGTAGGTTATTTATCAGTGGGTTTTTTGTTGTTGTTGTTCATGCAATAACAAGGAAGGTCCTTAGAGTCCATCTTGTTCAATCACTTTATTTAATAAATAAAGACATCAAAGCCAAGAGAAGTAAGGTCTAAATTAAGGTCATACATACAGCTAGTTAACATCAGAATCGAACTTGTCCTCTACTATTATGCTTTTCCCACTGTACTCAGTTGCCTTCCAAAAATTATGCCATAATTTACAAAAGAGAGGAAAAAAGAGAACCAGATGATAGTACATAAAAAGAGTCTATATCTTCTGACTTTTGAAGATACCATATTTACATTAAATCAAATATATAAAGATAAAAATTGATGCAAGAGCCATGCATGTCATTTGCATACTGGTGAGGCCAGGAAAACTCAGGTTTATAGTCTCTACATGCCATTGACAAATCTACTCATACTCACAGAATGGGAAGGGCATGTAGACCTTTAGAGAATCCTACTAACCCTATCGCTATTCTATCATAAGACATCAAAACTGAAAATATAGAAATAAATGCTCATTTAAGAAACCATTTGGAAGGTGTGTTTTATGTGTGGTCAATGAGATTTCATACCCTAGCTCTTTTCAAGAAAGACGACTTTGGGCCCTTCTTCAATTGAAATATTGCTTGGTTCTCCTATAGGCAAATCTGTGGCTAAATCCTTCCTCAGAAGTCTTATCACGTTGCATAGCAGACATTTTTAATTCTCTTCCCAATATGCATTGCCTCCCCTTGACTTTCTAGTAAGACTCAGATTTGCCTTCAGGCCTTTCTTTTTCTCCCCTAAACAATCCATGGAATTCAGGGGGAAAATATCTCAACCCTATCTGTCAGTCTTCACAAGTAATACCTAATTTACATAAGCCAATTTGCTCATTCCATTTCTCTAACTACAAATCATTGTTTTCAGTAGGCATGTAATCTACACTGGCTTCTCAGGATAAATTTTATGACTCTTATTAGGAATTCCAGGAAAAAATCTATTTTCCTAATTGTGACTAAAAATTATGATTCAGGCACTCTTGGCAATGAATGGGAACATGAGGGGTGGCCCGTCTAAAAATGGAAACCATACCTCAAGAGATAATAGAAACATAAAGGAACTACATCTTCAATAGCACCACTTTACTCTAGAAGCAAACCAACACAAACGACCATTCTACCTATGGAAACTTCCTCTAATTGTGAAGCAATGAATGCACTCTATTGTTTTAAACTAATTAGAGTGTGGTTTTGTATTTTTTGCATTATGCTATTCTTAGACATTACCATCTGGAAGAATAAACATGAGAATCATGTGTTAACATGATTCATAACAATGCCTGTTTTTTATTATAATCACAGAGATATGAATTGTACAAAAATAAAAACTATTAGTTTTAAAATAGTTACAGTCATTACAGCCCCCCAAAAACACCATTAGTATTTATCCTCCTTTTCTTCCCAAACTTCTCAGCATTGGACCATGACTAATATAATTCTTCTCTCTATAGATTTTCCTATCTGGATATTTATCTTAAATTTAACCATAAAATTTGTGGACTTTTGTGACTAGCTTCTTAAATTTAGCATGTTTTCAAGGTTTATTTATGTTGTAGCATGTGTCATTATTCCATTTTATTAATAGCTGAGAAAGATTTCATTGTATACATAAACTACATTCTGCTTATCCATTCATCATTTGATGGACATTTGGGTTATTTTCACTTTTTGGCTATCATTAATTATGTTGTTATGAACATTAATATACAAAGTTTTGTGTGTATATGTGTTTTCACTTCTCAAGGGCATATGCCTTGTAGTGGAGTTGTTGGATTATCTGGTAATTCTAAGTTTAATTTTTGTGGAAAAAAGATTCCAATCACCATTTCAAATCCCCACCATCAGTATATGAGGGTACTTATTTGTCCATTTGTTAATATCTGTTTTCTTTTTCCGATTATAATCACCCCAGGGATATAAAGAAGTATTTTATTGTGGTTTAGGTTTCCATTTTCTTTTTTTATTTGTTTGTTTGTGTGATTGCTTTATAGTATTGGGGATTAAAACCAGGGCCTGGTGCATGTTAGGCAAGTATCTATCACTGAGTTATACCTCCAGGCTTTTTTTTTTTTTTTTTGATCCTGGGGATTGAATTCAGGGGCACTCGACCACTGAGCACATCCCCAGCCCTATTTTGTATTTTATTTAGAGACAAGGTCTCACTGAATTCCTTAGTGCCTCACTTTTGCTGAGGCTGGCTTTGAACTCATGATCCTCCTGCCTCAGTCTCCTGAGCCACTGGGATTACAGATGTGTGTCACTGTATCTGGCTACCCCAGGACATTTTTAAAGTTTATTTTGAGACAAGGTCTCACCAAGTTGCTAAGGCTGTCCTATACACTACAGTATAATGTGTGCTAAACCATGATGTTCAATGGCCTATGTGTATTAAAAACATTTTCAATGTACAATGCTTTAAACACATGATGGTTGTGGGGTGTAACCCAATTATAAGTCAAGAAGCATCTGTACATAGAAAGACAGCCTGTGTTCATGGATTAGAGGAACTAATGTTAAAATATCCACACTATTTGCTATGGTTTGTATATGAGGTATGCCCTAAAAACTCACAAATTTGCGAGAATGTTCAAATGTGAAATGTTTACATTATGAGAGCTTCAGCGCTTTAATCCATTTGATGAATGAAACACACTACTCAAAAAAATCTGTAGATTCAACGCAATCCGTACCAAAGTTCCAATGATATTTTCCACAGAAGTAAAAAGAAAAATTCTAAAATTAATTTGGAACCACAAAAGGTTGAGTAGTCAAAGTAAACGTGAGCAAAAATGGAAAAGCTGGAAATGATATCTTATCTCACAATCTATTAGAAAGTTATAGGAATCCAAACAGAATGGTAATAGCCCCAAAGCAGACATATAGTCCATAGTGTAGAATAGAGAGCCCAGAAATAAATCCACATATTTATAAACAATTGTTTTTGACAAAAATGCCAAGAACACACAAAGGGAACACTGTCTTTTCAATAAACAGTGTGTGAAAAATACACACATGCAAAACAATGAAATTGAACATTTCTCTCAAGCCATATACAGATATAAATTCAAAATGGATAAAGGATAAGACCTGAAATGTGAAGCTATTAGAAGAAAATACAGGAAAAGTTTCATGAATTTTTTGTACATGAAACAAAGTGCACATCAAAAGCAAAAATAAAGAAATGGGATTATATCAAACTAAAAAGTTTCTGTGCAGAAAAGAATGAAGAATAAATCTATGAAATCAGAGAAAATATAGCAAATTGTACATCTGATAAGGGGTTAAGATATAAGAAATTCAAAAAGTTTGATAGCAAGAAAACAACTTGATTTTTTAAAAATGGGCAAAGAACTGCAATAGTGTTTCTCAAAAGAATATATACAAATGGCCCTCAGTTATATGAAAAGCTGATCAACATCAATAACCATCATGGAAATGCAAATAAAAACTATGAGATAATACCTCATTTGTGTTGGGATGGCTATTATCAAAAAGATAAGTATTTGTGATGTATGGTTGTAGGAGAAACTTTGTACCCTGTTGGCAGAAATGAAACTTAGCACAGCCATTATTGAAAACAATAGGGAGTTCCTAAAATAAATATTTAAAATAGAACCACCATATCTTTCAGTATTCCCACTTCTGTTTCCATAAAAAAGGAAGTGGAATCAGTATGCCAAAGAGATCTTTGCACGCCCATGTTCATGGCAGCACTATTCACAATAAACCAAAATATGGAATCAACCTAATTCTCCATCAGTGGATGAATGGACAAAGAAAATGAGTCATTCCAAATTAAAAAAATAAATAAGTAGAAGGAAAACCAGGAAAGGGAACAAGAGAATGAGTGAAGGGAGGGGAAAAGGAAGTACTGGGGACTTAAATGAGCAAATTATATATTATGCATGTATGATTACATCAAAATGAACCTCACTATTATATATAACACTAATGAACTATAAACCATTTAAAAATAAAATGTGTCATTCAAACAACAGAAGAACACTAATCACAAACATCAAAAGAAAATAAAACCTATCATTTGCAACATGGATGAAACTGGAGAGCACTATGCTACTTGAAACAAACCAGGCAAAGAAAGACAAATACTGCATGATCTCACTTATATGTGGAGTTTTTAAAAAACTTATAGAAGCAGAAAGTAGAATTAGAGGAGGCAGAGGCTGGGGTAGAAAGACGGATTGTGGAGGTGTTGGTCAACAGACACAGAATTTCAATTAGAAATAAAAAATAAGTTCAAGAGATCTGTTGTACAACACAGTGATTATAATTATTAGCAATGTATAATATATTTGAAAATTATTAAAGGAGTAGTTTTAAGTGTTCTCACTGCAAATAATAATAAATATATGAGGTAATGGATATATTAATGGATATATTAATATTAAATCAACAAATCTCATTGTTGATTTAATTAATCAACAACACATAAAATTTTAAACATTATGTGGTATGCCATAAATGTATGACATTTGTATCCACCATTTAAAAAATAAGTAAATACATAAGTAAAGAAAATCACATTTGTGTGCTATGCAAAATGCACAATATGGAGACTCGTCTACCCAATTTGAAAGTAATTTCCTAAAAAAAGGTTGTTACCTTCTTCTGTTTTCCCTGTGGGTACCTAGATCTGGGCATGATTAGGTCCAAACATTTTAGTAGATTAGAAAGCTCCAAGAAGTGAGCTTGTTGGCATAAAGGATTGGACAGTTCAGATACCTTTTCAATTCAACATGATTCTACTGTGTTGCAGGCCTGTGCTCAACATTGGAGGTAGACAAATGGGAACACTAGTCCATACTCAAACATCTCATCAAGGAAAACCTTTTACCTATTACCTATCCCAAATCAGTGGTAATCAAGAATCATGTTTCAAATTCAATATTCAAATAGCTCTCTTCATTGGCCTAACTCAAATCCTCTCCTTCTTTTGTTGGGTGCCTGTTCAAATTGACTGGAAGAAAGTGGATGCATGTGGAATATATTATAAACAAAGGTTGTCAAATGACCTTCAGTCTATTTACTACTTCAAAAGAAAATCTTATGTCATAACCATTTTTTCTCCCTCTCCCAACAAAAGGAATAATGTAAAGAATTCCTTTGTCTTTCAGGGGCTTCACTGCTACTTCTTCCCTAAGTCATCAACAAGGGTCTTTCTTTCTTAGCTAGTCACCAAGACCTGCTTGACTTTAATGATATCCCATAAGACCCAACTTGGAGCCAACATTACAAAAGAAGCAGAACAATTTCTTTCCAAGCTGACTATTTTATTCCTCAAGGTGAAAATACACAATGGATAAGGAAAACCAACAGACATTGTCCTCTATCTCCCTAGAATATTTGACCTCTTAAAACATTTACTTCTTTATGTTTGATTTTTTTCTTTTTTAAAGACTAATCAAGAAGCACTCATTAGTTCTCCTCTGCATTGCTTCAGAATGCTGTTTGGTTTTTAATGAAGAAGGCAAAGTTGATGGCTCTTATTAAAATCAAATGTCATCTTGTTAACCATTCTACCCTCTGGAGAGGGTTGCTAATGTACTCAAGCTATCATGAAGGAAGGATTCACACAATGCTGAATACAGAAGACATTTTTTTCACTCCTCCCCTTTAACTGAGACTCTCTCCCTCAGAGCTCTACTCCCACCCGTATCTGTCTAGTCCTTGTTTCTAGATTTCACATTCCAAAATCCTCTAGATCAACTAGAAGACAAGTTGATTTTAAAAAAAATCTAATATCACCCTCATGTGATTCAGTCCACCTCACCACGTCACCTCATGTGAGGCTGGTCTACCTTTCTTTTTTTTTAATTTATTCTTTTTAGTTATACATGACAGTAGAGTATATTTTAACATATTATATATACATGGAGTACATATTATTCTAATTAGGATCCAAGTATTGTGGTTGTACATAATGTGTAAATTCACTTTAGTGTATTCATACATGTATATAGGAAAGTTTTGTCAGATTCATTCTATAGTCTTTCCTATTCATGCCCCTCTCCCCTTCATTCCTTGTCTAATTTGCTGAACTTCTATTCTCTCCCCACCCTTATGTGTTAGCATTCACATATCAGAGAGAACATTCAACCTTTAGTTTTTTGGTATTGGCTTACTTCACTTAGCATAATAGTCCCCAGATCCATCCATTTACCATCAAAAGTCATAAAGTCATATCTTTCTGATGGGGCCTGACATGATTATCCCCTGCATGAGTACTACTTCAAACAGGGAGCCTCAATTTCCATCATCACATTCATTCTTGATTTCTTACTTTTGCTTATAGGATTGTAATCATACACATCATTCAAAATAGACACAGCTCTAAGTCAACCAGATGTATATTGTTTGTTGCTAAAAAGTGTGGCCACCACACATTTCCTTCCTGATTGCCTTGCATTGCATTTATTCTCAACCACATGGTGCACAATTATATTCTGCTTATACTGCCTCTGACTTGTTCTTATATTGTAAAATAGCTTATTCTCTCCCCCCAAAAGACCAGTTTTTCCATTTCTGCTCCTAAGTACAATTGGTAAACAGCATTTTTTTTTCTGTCAATGTCAGATTTGAAACAGGATTATGCTAGTCTATTAGAACTAGTTGTAAGGGTTCTGTGCTTGGGATTGGGGTCTGTGATGACTTCATGACTGTGGCATGCTTGGTATCTAGCAAATCCTATACAAAGTATAGGATGCCTAGCTCCTGGAAAGGTTCTTGTACAAAGTGCAGGATGCCCATTGACTGGGAATATTTCTATGCAAAGTGTAGAAGGCTTAGTTGCTATAGCATTGCCCTTCGTGAAGAAGCTCTGTGTTGGAGCCTTATCAGCCCCGACTTAATCACAGGAACATGGCTCCTGGGAATGAAGAAACTTGCTTGCTAGATAACTACAATGTTTCAGCAAGCTCTGCTGCTCAGGGACCTACTAACAGTAACTTCAAACAACAGACTTTCTGGAGAGCTACACAAAGCTCATAACATTGCATATCGTAAAGACAGACGTAACTGGGAAATAAGCTACATATTGTTGCTGATTCTGTAAACTGCCTAATAATAAAATGAACAATAATGTACTAACGATTTCAATGACCTATTGATATAAATAAAGCGAGCAGCTCAGATGAGCAGCTTTCTCTTTGCCACTGCACTTTGT
This sequence comes from Xerus rutilus, assembly GCA_028644305.1. NCBI lineage: Eukaryota > Metazoa > Chordata > Mammalia > Rodentia > Sciuridae > Xerus > Xerus rutilus. The sequence continues at coordinate 77,621,492 of CM053417.1, read as the reverse complement.
ACCAATGTCTCCCTTTTGATTTATTTACGCTAGATAGGGTGATTTCCATCTTTCTCACCTTTTGAACATTGTTTAATATAGACTTGCATATAATTATATGGTCTTGTCACATCCTCCAGGTTTTTCTCTATATACCTTGATATTTTTATTTTAAAATAATTTTCAAGTATAAAATATAGAACTTTGCCTGTTTTTTTTTTTTTTCCTGCATCTCCCTTACATGGAACTAATGCATGTAGCTGACACGCTGACACTTAATTGAAAACTGTCTTTATTGAAAATTAAAATGAGTTCCCTGGCTTTTCAGTAAACATTTCCTGGTAAGGATAGAGGAATATTGATGCCTCAAACACCTTAAAAATAAAATAAAACAAAGAAGAAGAAAATTTTGGAAAGAAAATTACGAGAATGAAACAAAATGGTGAGTAGCAGAGAAAAGCTTTTATTATTAACCTTGACTTACTTAAATATAGCAATATATTTATGTGTATATATTGCTAAAAACAGTGTTGTTTCTGGTTTCAGAGCAGGCTGTGGCTCTGGTGTGGGAGAGGAACCGTCTCTATGAATTAGGAACAACCTCTCTAGTGCTAGCGACAATAGCAGGATACATTAAAAATATCATGGAGCTGAATCAGGTGTTGGAACACTCAGTTCACAGAGGACAATAAATAAATCTACTCTTGCTCTTGTGTCCCATGTACATTATTCTCCATTCCTAGCTCCAGACAGGCACCCCGATGTGTCTCATTCCAAATCTCATTAATATATATTAATACTAATGTTGATAATAATCTCTTATATGTGAATTATGCTTTAAAATTTACATAGAACTTTTCCATTATCATCTTTCAAGAGATCTTTACCACAGTCCTCTTTGAAAATTTGCATTACTTTTTCAATTAGCTGTGTGTGGCTCTGTGAAATACTTCAACCTCCCTGACTCCTCATCTACTAATCTGCAATTAAAATCCACTACAACTCTCATGAAAATTAAGTTAAATAATGGATGTAAAAGGCCTTTATAAACTTTAAAAAAATAGAGATCAGGGATGAGGATGCAGCTCAGTGTTAGAGCATTGAAACAGGATGCACAAGGACCTAGGTTCAATTTCCAACACTGGAAAGAAAATAGAGATTTGCTTGAAACAAAGGTACAAAGCTGCCCATAGTTGAAGGAGCTGTAGTGGCCTAACCAAGAGATCTGTGGACTATATAGAACAAAAAGATAGATTGTCCAGTTCTCTGGGGAAAGGAATGCACCCCATGCATACCACTGCTATGCACTCTATCATGATTCTCTTTATCTTATATCATCCTTGCATCATCATGGGAAGTGGAAACTGAATGTAATTTTCACAGAAGCTACCAGTGAAAAGGGAGAGAGGGTGAGTTCAGGTGGTCCTGGGAAAGGGATGGGGAGAATAGAGATTTTATGTAATAGAGAGGCTGGAAAGTAGAAAAACTACATTCCAAGGCTCCTTGCAGGCTATGTTTCAGACCATTTAAATTCCTCCAGTCAGTTCAACTAGCTCATGATCTAAATTTGTAACTGAGTTAAGTGGTGAAAATGGCAGCAATATGCAAGGCATTTGTTTTTGCTGATATGCATTTAGTAAGCATGTATGGCTCTGGAACAATATTCCTGGAAGAGGATGTCTGTTCCCCAGGCCAGAACAAAAGTGCAATGATAATTGCAACCAGTACTGAGGCAGCAGAGTTTTTTAATCAAAGTCTCCTGATCCTGGATGACAAAAAATAAGCAGTTGTTTTTTCTTTTTTTTTTTTGTGGTGCTGAGAATCAAACTCAGGACCTCATGCACAAACACTACCACTGAGCAACAGATTTCATGACAATTATGGAAGTCATCCCTTGAGACAAGATTGGAGTCTAATCTACCAGCTTTCAATAATTTTGGAAATATTAAATTAACTGTATTAAATATCATTTTTCTTTAAATAGCTAGAGCAGTTTATATTATCAGCAACTGAATTTTTAATAATAAATAGTTCAAATAGAATAAATGAATACAATTTCCATTATTTCTAAATAATAATTGTCTGCCTATATCCAAGTCAATCAAATAAACAACTATTATAATTCAATAGACTGAGCAGATATGATCAATACAGACAATCTAAAAACTTTTCTATACAACAAAAAACAATCAGAAAACATAACTAGGGAAAATGTATTTTTCATAATAGGTACAAAAATGATTAAATTTCCATGGATAAACCAAATGCATGTGTGACATTATTTTTAAAAACTATTTTACTGAAAGATCTAAAATACTAACCTGTATAAATTAAGATATATTTCTTTGTTCCATATTAAGACATTTATTACTATAAATTGCTAATTTTTCCTGACATATTTATCATATAAGTGCAATTCTAGTCAAATTCCCAAAAGGATGCTCTATGTAACTTGACAAACTGATTGTAAAGTTCTTCTAGTGCAGTATTTTTCACAATTGCCAAGATATGAAATCAACTTGCGTCCACCAATAGATCAATGGATAAAGAAAATGTGATGGATATATGCACACTGGAATATGATTCAGCTTTCAAAAGAAGGAAAACCTATCATTTGCAATAACACAACTAACACTGGAGGACATTATATTATGTGAAATGAGTAACGTATAGAAAGATAGATACTACATGATTTCACCTATATATAGAATCTACAAAATTTGAACTTTCATGGGCAGAGAACAGAATGGTGGTTATGGCAAGGGTAATGGAAGGAAATGTTGGTCAAAAGGTACAAAGTTTCTGTCAAATGAGCGAAATAAGTTCTATAAACCTATTGCATAGCATGATGACTATATAAAATGTATTTTAAATTTGAAAATTGCTAACAGTAGATTAGACATGTTCTCACAACAAAAATGATAATTATGTGTAAAGATAGGTTAATCCATTTAGTATGGTAATTATTTCACACATACATACATCAAAACATCTGGTGTATATCTTAAATATACATTATTTTTATTTTTATGCCTCAACTATTCTCTCATGAGAGGATTTACCTGGATAAGAAGCACACAGTTTTTTTTAAATATTTTTTTAGTTGTAGATGGACACAATATCTTTATTTATTTATTTTTATGTGGTGCTGAGGATCAAACCCAGTGCCTCACTCATGCGAGGCAAGTGCTCTACCACTGAGCCACAATCCCAACCCCAGCACAGTTTTTTAACAAAAAGGAAGTCCTTAATAGTTAATACTTCAGGTGTCGGTGGTAAAGAGTTTTGCAAAAGGAAAGAGGTGAGTTTCTCTGAAGCTCTTCAAATCCCACCAAAAGTTTTATTGATGATAAACAAAGGTAGGAATGCAGAGCATAGTCTGGTTGGGCTTATGAGAGGTCAGAGCCGAGCTTAAGAAAACAGTATGAAAGCATCATCATAATGACGGGGAACCTCGATTTTAGTAATTTTCTGATGTCTTAGGCTCATTCGGTCTGTTATCTCACTTACTCTTTATAGCAAGGCTATTAAATAGGTATTATGACTACCACACCACCACCTACCCCTTATTTTACCTAAGTTATTTCAGCTAATAAGCTAAGTTATTTCAGCTAATAAATAACTATTTAACTAATAAATAGTTATTTCAGCTAAGTTATTTCAGCTAATAAGGAGCAATGGCAGGACTTTCAGCTCAGATTTATCTTATATCTTGCTCCAAAATCCTGAAGCACAAGTACTAGATGGGAAATTCAAGCCATATCATGTGAGAAATAAGGTTAAAGGTTCACAATTGCTTAGTTTGAAGGGAGGACTCAGGAGAGCCATGACCAATTTCCTATTTTGCTGTTGAAAATTATACTTCTTTATAGGTTCTTTAAAGTCCCTGCTAGCCATTACATCTTGTTGTTCTGCAATTCCATGAATATTCAATATTAATCTCTTCTCAGGCCTATAAGCAATTTCTTTGGCACTTACTTGGATATTTTCCTTTGTACCTCAGTGCTGCTGTTACAGACAAGACTAGCATATTTTTCATATGTGAAGAGTGACTTACGTAATCATTCAAGCATGAGACATCAAGGGTCCACAGTAAGTAAGGTCACTGGCAGGTAGAAGCCTCCCATTGTGCAGATATTATAACTAGATGCAATGGAAGCAGCTTAGCAAGAACAACATTTCTTTCTATGTAGAGGCAAAAAAAAATAGTCTCTAATTCTTAAGACCACAGAGTTGGGCTTCTCTTTCTCTTCCTAACTTTTAACACAGAACAATATCCAATCCAAATTTATCCAAACTTTCCATTCCTATCACATCATACTCCTGGAGTCAATAACAATAAAATCTGCCAGTGAGGAAATCAAAGCATTTCATATACTGCCCGTCATGATTCTTGAGAAAATCCCATTAGGTCACAATCTCTTCATTTTCCAGTCCTCTCCACTCATGCTGCCTTGGTAGTTAAAGTACATTGTGAAGGAAGAAAGGAATGATCACACAGGATGCCAAAATTGCCTTTTCTTCTATTACAATTGAAGAAATTGAGGACCAGGGTAACTTAATGATTAATCTGAGGTAATTTATCCTGAGACCACATGAATATGACAAACTGACAACCTTGCCAAAGTCAATGTATAAAAGTCAATGTGATTCACATTTTCCCAGGGCGAGGAAGAGACCTACCGCAGAAGATCCAGATGACAAACTTTGTCAACGAGACAAAAATAGTTCATCTATGTATTACTGCCCTGAAGAATTGCTCCCTTTCTTGATCTCTCATATGTTGGGGAAATAAGGTTGGGAGGAGATTCTCAACTGCAAAAAGGATCTGAGGAAAGATCCAAAAGAATTTAGATATGATCTTGAAGTCAGTGAGGAACCATTTGTGGCTCTTGATATAAGAAGTGACATGGTGAAAGCAATGATTCCAGATTATTAATATGGTTAAAGTATAGAAGGCAAGATTAAGAATCAACTGTAAACATGTGATATATATTCAATCTTAAAGCACATAATCTGAGTAGTCATTGTGTACCCTCATAATGTTTGAAACTAAGAGAGGCAGATGTGGTTTTCTGGTGAGAGCTGAGATTTATATTCATATTCTCAGGCTTTAAGCTCTAACACTTTCCTAAGTATATCAACCTAGGAAAACAAATCACTAAACCTCTCGACTCTCAGTTTCCTTTTATTTAAAATAGAATTAAGGACAAAGTATAATCATCTTCCCTCTTAGAATTGTCATGAGGGGTGCTATGTAAATGATGAAGAACTAAACAATTGGTGGCTGTTATCCCTCTATTCTACTTCTACCCAAAGAAAAATGAAAATACTGAAAAAAGTAACTTGCCATCAACCAAGACATAAATTTCCTGGCTCCAGATCATCTGCAAGGTTCATCATTATCTGTGGGTTAAAATAAATAATTGGATTTTGTTGATAATAAAAAACCCGAGCAAGAAAACTGAATTTTTCTGTTACAGACAAGTAACTTAAAATCCCTCTTCTCTTTATTTCCTCTTCTTCTTCATTTCCGAAGTTAAAAATCAATATCATTCAGGTTCATGCCTCTCAAACTGGGAGACTCATGCCACACACAAAACCCCATTTCTAGAACTTGATGTGAAAAGGTGAGATGAAGGCAAAATTTAAATTTAAAATAAAACTTAATTTATTAAAAAATGTATAAACATAAACATCATCAGCAGATTATTAATCTTTAATGTCACTCAACATTATTTGTTCTTTTTTTGTTGTTTTTTGAAAGAGAAAGTTTATGTTAGTGTGCGGATACGAATTCTGGAAACTCTGTTGTGAAGCAAGCACGTTTTATCTATATTATTTTTGTAATAAATTACAAAATAGATGCATTTCAAATTGTTGTTTTTAAATACAATGGGACACTACATAGCAATAGGAAAGAAAGAGCTACAACTATCCATGACAATTTGGATTCATTTCCAAGAAGAAATACAATAAGAACATACATTGGTTATCACTCAATTTATGTAAAATACAAAAACTAAATTATTCCATGTTATTAGAAGAAAGGATAATAATTATATTTGGGAGAATTGTGTTAGTGGAGCACAGAAGAGGCATTCCTGGGATGCTAATAATGCTGTTTCTTTATATAGGTGCTGGTTTAATTCATAAAAATAATATCAAGTTGGATACATCATGATCTCTGTGTATACTTTTCTGTACATGTTATATGTCAATAGAAAAAAAATTAAAGATATTTTAAGCTGAATACCAGGTCCCTAGATCTCCAGGAGATACAAATTCATGTTCTTTGACTATTAATGATATTGAGTTAAAAAGAAAAAAAGCAATAGTCCAGTTAGCCCTGCATTATGGGACCAAAGGAAGCAATACCTCCCAAAGACATGAGAATGATGGGTTCCAAAGCAATGATAAAATTCAGTTTAATTCATCTCACTTCTTAGAATGCCAGAATTGAGGTATGATCAGAGAAATTAAACTAGGTAGAAAGGAGACACAAAAGATGGACAAGAACAAAATTTTAAAAAAGTAATTCAGAAGTTCTATAAACTTTTCCAGACCTGTCACTCCCTAAACCAGGCTTTCTCCCAGGAGTGTCATTCCCAAATTTCTGGAAAATCTTTAAATCTCCTTGTGTAATGTTAATTAGTCCACCAATAAATACATTATAGGAGATACAACATATTATGAAATCTTTAATTTAGGAGACTTTCCAGTATTATCTACCAGTTAGATAATGGAGCTCACATTAGCCTAAAGATTCTGAGAATGACCACACCACTATAAACCATCTTCAGATCATCAGACTTACTTTATCTGTGCAAACTTTCATACCTGCTCCTCACCATTTACTCTAAAGGAGTCATGAACTCCCTAAATTCATCTGTCCCTCTTTAAATGGCCTGCATTCTTCCTTGAATGTGTATCCCTTGCTTTCCTAAATCAATTTCTGTGCCTTTTTCTGACATGTGCTAAAATTGTTTTCTATCACATATGTCAAGGATCTCACTTGTCCTGAGTTGAGTTCCACCCACCTTCTCCCTAGGAACTCCCTCGAACCCTTTACCTGGACACATCTCTTCTCCCGTGACAGAACCATGTCCTGTCCAAGCTTGGAAAGAGCCAAGTCTCCCTTCTTAATACTAGAATATAAACATGGGTAAAATAACTTACTTCCTTTCTCTAGGCTCTAAGACAAAAACAAATGAGCAACAGTCAGACCTAGAAATCAGTATGCTAACTCTCAGGCTACTCTTCCTTTCTACTGCACTAAATTAGTTCCAGAATGTTGCCTGCACATCAAATTTCAGAATCCTATTGATGCAAGGATGGAAATTGCCTTTACACACTACACAAAACTGGAGAAAAAGCTCTGTCTACAGAAATTATAAAGATCCAGTCAAAAGATAAATGCAAACAGGTTTGTTTTCTCACCTACTCATTCCTCCCCAGCCAAAAAAAAATTAAACACAGAAATGATTAAGTGATCATGAAACATACTTTAATTAGCAACCTCATGCTAATCGGACCCTGGGCTTCCAGATCTCTGCATTGTAATTAAACGTTGAAACAGATGCCCTCGTGTACTGATTTGTAATTCCAGGACCCTACGAAATGTCATGGACAAGAGCTCAAATCAAAATTGTTTGCATTGTTCTTACAAAAGAGACATACTACCCTGTGTTCTTCATATCCCCATGTCCTCCCATTTACCCACATGTAGCCCCACAGTCTCCCAAACTTTCCAGCTCCCCAACCCACCACTTGGGCCTGTATTCAAAGAACCCAATGAACTTTAAAGTAGGGCTATATGGTGAAACAAATATACAGATATCATCAAGAATGGCCAGCTCAACAAAACCTTAGAGACAATCAACTGAAAATATGTGGCCCATGTATAAGAGTGAGTTACCTGATTTCCTTCATCCCTAGCGACTCACAGTGGAGAAAGAACTGTAAAATAATACTAATAATTATGATAAACTAGATTATGAAAACTGATTTTGTAGACAAGTGTGTGAATATTTTTAAAAGGTGATTGGCTTATCATTTGACTCATTTTTATTTAAATCATATTTGAAATAATTCACAAAATATTTTCACAATTTACACTAAACTGCAACTTTTGGGTTTAATACCAAAAGAAGCAAACAACTCAGTCTCCTCTTGTTTAGAACTATTGGGACCATTTTTCCTGTCATGTGCTACTCCAGTTCAAAACTCGTTGCTTTTTTCCAGCATCTTGTTATCACTGGGGTAGTTTGCTCACCACAGAAGAAAAGATTAATAGTCCTGGAGATTGACAACTATGGGACAGACATGGTCTTGAGCCAAAATGACAGTGGCAAAGCAATTCCATGGTTCATTCATGGCTTTCTGTGGTCAAACTAACTGAAACAAACATGATTTTCTTAGCCACAGACAAGCAGCCTTTTTCTGTACCAAGCCTGGGATATGGGCTACTTAAAGGCAGCATTTGCCAAAGGCTTTCTAGCTCCTCAAGTACGTCCAAGAGGGGCAAGTCTGAAAAAGAATAAAACCTAAAACAAATTATTTTTGTATCTCCAAAGGATAGGGAGCTAAAAGTGTATGTTCTTCAGGAATTAATTTAATGGGATATAGGAAACCTGAGCACATGCAGAGCATACTCTGATTTAAAAAAATAAAAAAAAACTCTTACAACTCAATAAGATAGAATCTCTGATTAGCAAGAACACTACTTAAAATGCCACCTCCTCAATCACCTTTGGGACTAGACAGTTATTCACATACTTTTGTAGAAGAGGCTTTGAATTTTATCTAGGCTTTGGTGTCCTCTATAATATCAGAATAATTCTTATGTCACAGAAGTCTTGTGAACATAAACAATGTAGCATATATGGGAAGCTGAACATTTCATATCTATTATTCTAATTTATCTTACTAGAAACTAGATTATAAGATCTGTGAGGAGCCGGGCATGGTGATGCACACCTGTAATCCTGGCACTTTGGGAGGCTGAGACAGGAGAATCACCAGTTCAAAGCCAGCCTCAGCAATGGTGAGGTGATAAGCAACTCAGTGAGACCCTATATCTACATAAAACACAAAATAGGGCTGGAAATGTGGCTCAGTGGTCAAGTACCCATAAATTCAATCCCTGGTACCAAAAAAAAAAAGAAAAAGAAAAAAGATCTGTGAGGAAAAGACCATGCATTATATTCTTAAAAAGAAACAAAACAAAAACACTGCATGTAAAGCATGGTGACTTGTATACAAATGATATTCATAAGATGCAGGTTTATTGACTATGTGTACAGGAATAAAATGGATCCATCTGCAGCTGTAATAACCCGATTTATAGGTACATAATTTTCAATAAAATATATGATTTAGTTGCTCAGTTGTATATAATATCCATCTAGTGGAAAGAATTAAGTCAGGGGACCTAGGTTCCCTGAATTCCAACTTTGCCAATAATCACCTAACATTGAACAAGTTGACTCTTCACTTTAAGTCACAAACTTCTCCATTAGAAGAAGTCTGAGTAATTACATATATTAAATTAGCCTTTTTATTAAGAATATACTATGTTCCAGGTATTATGATTTGGCTGGTAAAAATTTTAATAGATCCATGCTTTCTTCATTATCTAGTGAGTGTATTTTCTATAATTCTCTGATTCTAAGACAATAGTTAAAAACTTCCACTTATACCTACAGAGGATTAATTACTATAGGAATTGGCCCACCACTATGAAGAACTATAAAGCTAGATAAAAGCTATAAAGCTACTTTTAGAGACATTAGGTAACAGACAGTGCAAGGCAATAATCCTAGAGAAATGAAATAAATTATACAAGCTCTAGGAATGCAAAAATCCTAGAATATACAAAATAAACTTATAAAACAAAAAGTTGAAAGATTTATACTAAATGATTTCAAGAATTATTAAATCAAGGCAGTCTGGTATTATAAACCAATGGAAGAGAGTAGGGATTCCAGAAATAGACCCACAAGTATATGATCAACTGGTCTTCAGGATGCCAACATGTCAAGAAAATTCATTAGAGAGAGGATAGTCTTTTCAAAATACTGCTGAAATAATTAAATATCCATAGGCAAAATAAATAATCATCAATCATTAATTTACTGGAGATTAATTACACTAACGAAAAATAAGCATAAACTTAAATGTAAAATCAACAACTGAAAAACATCAAAATATTCATAATTGTGTGTCATCAAAACTTCTTAGTAAACAAAAAGCATGAAATATCAATGTAAACATTGTTAAATAAGACTGCTTGTAAAAAGACACCATTACCAAACTATAAAGGCAAGCCATAGAGTAGGATCAATATTAACAATACATATATTGGTGAAGAAATTATAGCCATAATGTAGAAAAAATATCAATACAGTAAGATAGTCAACTCAATCAAATATGGGCAAATATTATATTTACTGCCTTACAAATAGAAGGCAGTAAAAGGCAAATGAGAACATGAAAAAAACTCATCATCAGAGAAATTCAAATAAGCACTGCACTAAACTACCACCACAAAGGCACTAGAATTTTAAAAATTACAAACACAGCAAAAAGTGTTGGTGAGGACATTTGAACTACTGGAACTTTCATTCACTTTCTGGTCAGATTGTAAAATGGTACCATATGATCCAGAAATCCCACTAATGGATATATATGTAAAGGAAATTAAATCAGCATGTCAGAGATATCTGTGTTCCCACACATCTGCATCACTATTCACAATATCCAAGAAAGGAAACAATCATCCATTGATGAATGATAAAGAAAATGTGGTGCTTATACACAATGATTCACCCATAGAAAGAATAAAATTCTTTCATTTGTGACATCACAGATGGGATTGGATATCATTATATTCAGTGAAAGAAGCCAAATACAGTAGGGCAAGTACTCATTATCTCACTCCTATAAGGAATTTAAGAGTTTTTCTCATAGAAATTGAGAGTAGAATATTGGTTGTTAGGGGCTGGGGAGAGTAGGGAGTAACAAGGTATGGAAAAAAATTGATCAATGAGTATTAAGTTATAGTTAGCAAGGAGTAAGAAATTTTAGTGTGCTCTTTCACAGTACAGTGACTATGAATATCAATGATTTTCTGTATATTTCAAAAAATTAAGAGAAAAGATATCACATGTTTACACAATAAAGAATTAAGTAAATGTTTGAGGAGCTGGAAATATTTAACCTGATTTAAATATTTAGCTATGTATATAGATGGAAACATTACATCATACTCTATACATATGTATAATTTTTATTTTTCTTTATCAGTTAAATATATTTGAGTTTAAAACATTGAAAGAGCAGGTTTGATCAT
>CM053417.1:77595160-77605160 GCA_028644305.1 Xerus rutilus | reverse complement strand
TGCCTCAGGCCAAATGCATATCTTCATTTTACAGAGAACAGTAGGAAAGCTAGTAGAAATTGAGGAAACATCTACAAAGTTGGAAAGTCTGGAGCTGCCAAAAACAAGAAATATATAATGGACTTTGAAACCACATACCATTCCAAGCCCCTGCCCCCAATTTTCATTTTCTGAATAGATTTACCATCCTTTCCTTTTGTAACCTTGATAGAAAGGCAGAGAGTTCAATAATTTAATTTCAGCTGAATGTTGAATATTACATCATTTTCCCCTTCTGGTTAAGTTCCACTAGAGAAAAGTGATTTTTTTTGAAAGTTTCCAATTAGAAACCTGTGTCAGAACCACCTTAAATCAGATGTTTCTTCCTACCATCCTGAAGTAAGCACCTACCTTTGAGAACCAGCTAGCTTTTATCTTATCCTTTTGAACTGGCACAGGATAAGATATCTGATGAAACCACAGGTTTTTGCTCCACAAATTATTCTGAACTGGTCCCTGGTAATTTTATTTAGGAACTTCTTTTCTGCTCTCAATCCTTAGTAAACTCTATGTATATTCAGCAATTGATACTTTATAAAATCATAGAATCCTTGGCTAACCAATATCAAATACATTTGAGATCATGCTGATCTTCTCCTGGATCTGTGTTCCTACAATATCTTCCATCTTAACTCTTCCCCATGATAGTCAAAGAGCTTAATATGGACCAAGAGTTTGACCAGACAATAAGAATACTTTCTGATTTTTTTCTTGGCTGAGATCTCTTGTCCTCTAAATTTCAGTGAGCCATAAGTAAACAGAATTATACCAAGAGAAGAATTATTGTTACAGAGAAATTATTCAGAACTATGTTATATGAGAAGAACCGAAGGGTGTGGGATAGTTTAGTTTATAGTAATGAGATGCATTTAAATATCCTGAAGACTATCAAAGGGAAGATATAAGAATCTTGTGCAATGAGAAATTTGTACTTCTTTCTGAACAATCCCAGTGATCCCCAAGTCAACCTATTTCATTTGGAGCAGCCAAAGTGGTCACAATATTCTTGCATGTGAAAAGACCCTTTAGATACTTATAGACAAATTTCAAACTCCCTTTAAAATTCATCTCCTTGAACTTTTTTTTCCTAGCTAAATGTATTAATATCCTTTGCTCCTTATAAAACAAAGTTCAAGAACACTCTCCATCCTGTTTAAACCTCTTCTTCAGTCTGTCTGTGTCCCACAGAAAATGTGAGGCCCAAAGTCAGGCTACATCATGTCAGGTATAGTCTGATCAATGAAGAAGAAAGTAGAACTAATAGTTCAGATACTATACAGTTAGGATAAACTAAAAATATATGTGTTACCTGCCTATAAATTCAGTACAATGAGCCGGGCATGGTGGCTCAAGCCTGTAATCCCAGCACTTAGGGTGGCTGAGACAGGAGAATTGCGAGTTCAAAGCGAGCCTCAGCAATAGCGAGGCGCTAAGCAACTCAGTGAGACCCTGTCTCTACATAAAACACAAAATAGGGATGGGGATGTGGCTCAGTGGTTGAGTGCCACTGAGTTCAATCCCCAGTACCAAAAAAAAAAAAAAATTCAGTACAATGATATAAATTCAAATCTAAACCAAAAAAACAAACCTACCTTTTTCAAACCCTCATACCTATAAGCCATGTCTTCCTCATTCTGTTCTTAGAAGGATAACTTCACCTTTGTATTGTTTTTTTGGAGAAGGTGTACCTAAAGTTAAGAGCTTGCATTTGTGATTATTAAAATTCATATTGCTCTTTTGTATACTAATTATGTAATTGACTCTATTTCCTTTCTACTTTTAATCTGAATATTTGATTATTAATACCATTGATATCATTCTCATATGTAAGCATAAAAATATGGAAGAGGATGAGGCCAGAATCAAACTATATTTTCCTCCTTTAGATGTTGTCCTACAGACACTCCATTCTAAAATCCTATGGCTTGTGTACCTTCTAATCAATCAGACAATCCTATGGTTTGTGTATCCTCTAATCGGACAGCATACAAAACATTCGCTAATCCTCCTAAATAAAATCTCCAAATTTCTCCATCCTTCCCAGAAAGATAGGAAAATGAACTACCCAATGATTCAGCAGACCCAATATTCTATGTCTCCAGCATTCCCTTTTGTTTCGACTATAGAAATCACATTTTAAAAGAAACTGAGCTATTCTGGCAAGTTCTGTCTACCAGAAACCAACACAAGTTCTAATGATTGTGGATTCCTCTTTTTAAAACCTCCAAAACCATTATGTCTATATGTAATTCCAGAGTATAGTCATCAACATCAACAACACAGGCATTTTTTTCAAAGCCCTCTCTAGTTGTGTGGCATCTAAGTCCCTAGGGACTGTTTTCATAGGTTCTGCAGTTATACCCACATATTCCCTTAGTTTAATACCTTGTGGGGGCAGAATGTCCTTGAGAGTTGTAAACAGCAATGCATCTAAAATAACTATATCCAAAAAAGTAAGTAAATTAAATCTTGAAAATTTAGACTATCTTCTTTTCCCCTTTTTTTTCCTAGTTACACTTTCCAAAACTCAGTGAAACAGTGCACATGTGTCTTTTTTCCTTTAACTATTCTACTTTTTAAACTTTTAGGCATGTAGTTTGTGCACAACCTAGAGGCTCTGTAGAGAGGTCATTCTTGGCTTTGCAGTTAAGGCCAGAAGAAAGAAGGGAAAGGGAAAGCTTGGTAGCTTGGAAAAAATAAAGAAATCCTCATCAGAGGGAAATTTTTGTTTTGATGTCTGGCAGAGAGTGTGTATTCCCTGGGAAGGAAGCAAGCCAACAATTGCCAAACACTCCATGTGGAAACTCTTGGGTAGACTTGGCCACTCTCACCCCAGGGGCACTCAGTTGGCCACTCTGGATGATTTGCTTTACCCTTTCACCCCTGACTCTTATACCTTCCAACCATAATTGTCTACAGAACTGGGCTAGGAGGTCTGCCTAGCAGGCCATACATCAGAGAAGATTATTCATTATCTCTCCCAGTGCCCCTAACCTCTCTGTTTTGAGTCTTTGTGTTGGAGGGCCAGTAGGGAACACGGTGACAGGCATCTGAGGCACTGCATCACTTACCTGGAGTTGCAAGCAGGACAAGCAGGAAGCAGAAGGCCAGGGAACCATGGCACATCACAAGCATCCTAGAATGCTGAGTGAGGGCAGAATGGTGCTTTTGCTCCCTCTTATGTTGTCTTTGCTCCTTGATCCAAGAAAAAGGCAGGACGCGGGGATCAAGAGTGTGTCCTATCATCTCTCACCTCTGAACTCGGGTCTACTGCTCCTCCCTTGCACCTGAATTTTTAGTCTCTGTCTGGTTTTTCCCCAACTCTGAACTCCTCCTAGAGCCTCTGAAGATACCCAGCTGTTCCATGAGTTCAGCAGAGACTAAGAAATCTGGACAAGAACTCTTTCTCTCTGCCTTCTACCTCTGCACAGGCCCCAGTTCCCTGATAACCTTTGATGGAGGGTGAGCTGTTAAGGTTCCTCAGGTGCCTCTACTCCAAAATGGCAACACTACAGGTGTTGCTCAGCTCCTCTGAGGCACTCCCAACTTTCTGCTGGAAAAAGTTTAGAGGAGGCTGCAAAGATTGTCCACAGGGAGGAAGTTCAAACAGCCTGTCTCAAGACCGGGAAGCGGGGGTGCCTGAGGGAAATATGGAGGAAAGAAGCCTTCCTGCAAAGTCAGAAGAGGCTAGTGCAGCCAGCTTGGAGGGCAGGAGGAAATCCAGAAATGAGTGAGGGCCCTAAATATGAGAGCTGCACTGTTCTAGGAAAGGAGCACGTCATGGGATGACATTTCCCTTCTCTCCTATGCAGAGGCCACCAGACCCTCCCCCAGTATGATTTTCCTTTGGCTGATAAGTGGGGCCAGATCCCAGGGAGTGTGGGGGCTTCTTTCAGGAAGGAGAGGAAATACAGACTTCAGCTAGAGTGTGTTCCAAAAAAGAGTTCTGGAGCTAGGCTTTAGCCTTCAGTGTCAGAGGCTGAGGTTGTTTGGGGACTGAATTACTGAGATGCAGATTTTTTAGAGGAGTGCTAGGAAGTGTGAGGCAGGTGGGTGTTGGAGACTATAATTGAGTGGAAAACCTGGGTTAAAAAGTAGGAAACAGGTCCATGGTAGTCATTCACCTTTCCCTAGGTTAATACATAGGTACAGAGTGAATGCCTGAATGTGGAAGCCATATTTTTTTTATGTTTTCACTCCCCTCTCTTCTCCATGAAGGCAGGGACTTCAGGTACATATGGAAAAAGAAGTAGAGTGAAATACCTGAAAGACCTTGAGGGGAAAGAGGTTAAGCCCAAGCTGACACTGTAATTGAATCCCCCTCTGCCTATCCTCCCTGGAAAACAGGAAAGAAAATCCAGGAACCCTTTCAGTGTCCTCTCTCCCATTCTCAACCTCCCCCACCCCAGCTAGATTTGCAAGACCAGAATTCCACTTCCCTCATCTTCTCCACAGGCTGCTGGCCAAGAGAAACTAAAGCAGAGGAAGAATAAATAATTGATCCTACATCATACAGCTAGGAAGTGGTGAGACCAAGATGCATACTCAGATATGTTTGATGCCAGACCCCAAATTCAAAACCATTAGATTATGCGTGTGAAAATGCTTCACTAATGTAAGGGAGTAATAAATCAGAAGCTCTTTCAGGAATTTCCAATCTAACCCTCCACTTTGTATAAATCTATAGAAACAGAAGTACAGAGAATGGAAATAACATATCCAAGATCATACAGTGTTCATTCTCAAGACTAGTACCTATATAATTTGAGGGATAGTCCAGGGTCTTTTCCATTTTAACATGCTTCAATTCCCATCTTTGGCTCTCATAAAGGAAATAGTTGGACAGTAATCAATTCACTTGGAACCATTTTACAAATTTCCATTCTGTTGGTTACATTAGAAAGTGGTGGACACAGAGGGATTGTGTAAAACTGGCTAGATTAACCAGAGAGAAAATTACTTGTGGAATTATAAGAAAATAAATAATTGATCATAAAAAGTGAATAAAATCCATTTGGATTTATTTCAATATATTATGTTATATATTTTATCTATAGATAAAATAAATGTAGTCTGAGAAGGAATGGAAAGCTATGACAGGATGAAATGACATCTCCAGAAGATCCAAATACTTATCCCAGGACCAAGAAGAAACTTGTCTTTAACCCCAAGAGATGTCCCTGGGCTATGACTGTATTTGTATCTATAAAGTCATTTCAAGATGATACTCAAAGCAGGAAAAATTTGGAAGGTTAGTGCCATAGAGATCATGAACTGTAAGCTCTTGGCCATCAAGAAGAAAGCAAATGGTAAAGTAATTCTGTAACAATAACCATTTTGAAATTTAAAAATTCAGTATTCAGTTGTCCAATGACCCTTCTGATTTTGAGTAACAGCCTTTATTAAGGAAATCTTTCCTGAGCAACTCCTAATTTCTAATACTAGGCCCAGTTATTACCCTAATGATCTAGAGATAAACATGATACAATGTTAATACCGGAGATGCCATTCAGTAGAATCAGGTAAAACTATTTATTCAGAATTTTTCTGCCTTCTTACACAATAATAAAGATTTAGCATGGCACATAGGATCACAGAATAAAAACTACATTTCCGAGTACCTTATTATGTAGCTTGGGGAACTGTGTAAACAAGTTTAAGACAAACAGATGTGAAGATTGATACATGCAGCAAGTATTGAAATCATGCCAAAAAAGAAAGAAGTATGCCCTCTTGTCTCTCTTCCTCATCTGTCTGGCTGCTGAGCTGTACTGATGAGTCATTCAGATGAGAGTAAACCCCTAGAGATAGTAGAGCCAAAAGGTGAAACAATGAAGTTATGGAGAAGGCCGCCCTACTAGCTCTGGACTGTTTATGACTAAAGTAGGGTTTCTCAACAGTGTCTTTATTGATATTTATGTTAGATACTTCTTTGTTGTACATTGTAAGATATTCATTATCATCCCAGGCCTCTACTCACTAAAGGTCAGTAGAACTTCCACACTTCATTCCCTCATTTCCCTTCCCCTCATCCTAAATTGTGACCTTAAATCATCCTTGATTGATAACCACTGGCCTAGACTATTATATAAGAGATATATTCAACTTCTTTCTTATTTAAGCAAGTTTTAAGTTTGGTTCCTTTAACTGCTGAACCCATGTCCAAACAACTACAACCTTACAAATATATCATGACAAGACAATGTGGTGGATCTCACATTCTTCTTTGAAATTATAGGTCTGGTGCCTTCTGCAAAACTGAGGCAGTACAGATACTCCCTCTTAAGACCCTGATTCTTGCAACCATGCCGGAAATATTTCAGATATGTTGCTCAGAGTACCAGACATGAATTTATTAGAAGGGATAAGAAAGGAAAAAAGGGGACACTCTCAAGGGGGAAAGTGGGTCCTCTCAGAGAGCAGAGGAACAGCATGCCTCTACTGCCATCCAGTTTTATTGGGAGTCCCAAGGAAGTTTCTAGGGACTCCTGTCCAGATCCACCTCTTGACTTTTGACTGACAGAAGGATGACATGACACATGCAAGTCTCCACTGCCATGACAACTCTAGTTCACTTGGCCCATACTGACTGGTTCTAATTAGAATCTGTTCTTAAAGATGACATGGTTAGAGCCAGGCATGGTGGCACATGCCTATAATCCCAGCAGCACACACCTGTAATCCTAGTGGCTCAGGAGGCAGAGGCAGGAGGATCACAGGTTTAAAACCAGCCTCAGCAATTTAGTGAGGCTGTAAGCAAACTAGTAAGATCCTGTTTCTAAATAAAAACTAAAAAAGGCTTGGGATGTTGCTCAGTGGTTAAGCATCCCTGAGTTCAATCCCCACTACCAAATAAAAAGATTACAGGGTTAGGAAGAATTATCCTTATCTCCCTGAGTTCTGGGATCCAGTCTATGAAAGGGTCACAAAATATCCCACTTCAGGGTAACTTGTGTTCTTCTTATCATGGGCATTTAAGGCCTGCATTTATTTTGTAGATAACTGGTAGTTTGCTGAGGATGTAACATATCTTGTCAAATTAAGCCAGGCAGGGCTGTAGGTAAATCAGTTTTTAAAAGAGAAAACAGAGCTGAGGTTGTGGCTCAGTGGTAGAGCTCTTGTCTAGCATATGTGAGGCACTGGTTTTGATCCTCAGCACCACATAAAAATATAAATAAATAAAATAAGGTTAAAATAAATAAAAGAGAAAGCTTGTGGGGGTCAGCATAGTAGGCCTAGTTTAGAGAATCATTCCCTTAACTTCATATTTCCACTACTCATGTCTATCCGTTCCCTATCAGAAGGAAGCAAAATAAACTATATATTTTAATATGATAGCACTAAAGTAGAGGGATAAATGAAGTATTGCCTGAGGAAGTCAGGTATTTAAAGTCATTTGGGTTGCTATAACTAAATATTGTAAACCAGTTGGAAATTTATTGTCCCCTTTCTGGAGGCTGTGAAGTCCAATATTAAATCAACAGCATATTCAGTGTCTGTTGATGACTTATTTGCCCTTTCAAATAATAGTGCCTTCTCTCTGTGACCTCACATAGTGGTAGGGAAACACAACTCTTTGGGTCCTCTTATATAATGACACTAATCTCATTCTTGAGGGTGGAACCTAATCACTTCCCTAATACCAACACCATCATCTTGTGTTTCAACATATGAATGATGACAAATGCACAAACTTTCAGATCATTTCATTTGGGAAAGTTTCAAAGTGGACATGGTCTTTAAACTAGGGTTTGAAGACTAAACAGTAAAGAAAAGTTTATCAGGCAAAGAGAACAGTGAATGCAAAGGCAAAGAAACCTAAATTTCAAGATATATTAGGGAAATTTCAGAAGTTGGAAAATAAACAAGTGGTTCTCAACCCTAGATTGTTCATTAGAATCACCTGGGGAGCTTTAAAATGTATTTCTATCCATAACCCACCCTAAACAAATTATGAGAATCTCTGAGTTGGGCTCAGTCATTGTTTTTTCTAAAACTTTTTTGTAGTTGTAGATGGACAGCACACCTTTATTTTATTTGTTCATTTTTGCATGTTGCTGAGGATCAAACCCAGTGCCTCACATGTGCGAGACAAGTGCTCTTCCATTGAGCTATGCCCCCAGCCCCACATTGTTTTTTCTTAAAAACCCAAGTTAGGACTGAAAGATAATAAGTATAAATGACATGTGAAGTGAAAAGTGGATGGAAATGAAGCTAACATATTAAGGTGGAGATAAACTAGGCAAAAATGGTAATTTTAAAGCAAAAAAACAAACAACAACAAAAAAAAAGAATTGTTTTAAGGCTGTCCACTCTTAGCACAGCAGAAAACAGGGACAAAGGGGAAATGATATCTCAAGAGGGTGAAGCAACAATCTAGGTTAAGAGAAGCCATATCAGAGAGTCATTTTTAAAACTAAGCCACATAATTTAGTGAAAAATTGAAAGTGTCTAGTGAGAGGTTGAGAGCAAATCAGTGCAGAAAAATAGTACAGAATGACTCTGAAGCATCCAGTGCAGCAGATGACTGATGATAAAAACACTCACTGAGCTCAGTTTGAGGCAGGTTGAGCTTAGATGAGGCAAAGTACATCTAACAGAACCCTGATTTCACTACAAAATAAAGCACATGGCATTAAGAAAGTCAGGGGGCTGTCTTTAGTACTATCTCTGTTACTTTCATGGCCTATCCTTTCTCTACCTCTTATTTTACTCATTCAACAATACAATCTACTTCTTTTTTTAATTGCATTGGTCCTTTTTTGTCATAAATGACCATAGAATCAATTTTGATATATTTATACAAACATGGGATATATCTTATTCTAATTCAGACCCCACCCAGTATGTCTCCTTCCCCTTCCATTTCCCCACCCCCTGCTCCTTTCCATCTATTGATCTTTCTTCCATTTAACCATAGTTACTTTTCAGCCTCTTTAAAGCAGCTACTATGTGCCCGACCTCGTGTTTGGCTTTATTGTTAGTAATAAAAAGAAAATCATGATGTCTCTCAAGATATTCACAGCCCACTAGAGGGCACAGTCATATTAAAAAGAGAGAATTTAATATGATAATCCACATTTGATCAAGTACAGTAAACTAATGAAGCATAGTAAAACATATTTTATATCATGACCCAATACATACATACATTTATAAATAATTGAAACAGAAGTATACAAAATAATACTTAATGTTTACTACATACTAAGGACCATGATATTTTCAGTTTTATTCTGTTATTTATTTTTGCAGTACTAAGGATTGAACTCAGGGGTACTCTACCTCTGAGATACATCCTTAGCTCTTTCTTATTTTTTATTTTTTTATCTTGTTAAACATGTTTAATGTTAGCATTTAATGTTGGATATTTTATTTATTCATTTATTTTTTTCTCTCAATTTTCTTTTTTTCTAGTTATAAGTTGTATAGAATCACAACATATATGCAGTCATACATAAAGTTAGGGCTATGATGAGTATAATATTCCATCACATTTACTGTCTCCAAGCTCCCTCCCCCTTAGACCCCTGTGAACAGAGTTCCACCATTGTTCCCATGTCCTTCCCCACGTTATGGATCAGCATCCACTTATCAACGAGTACATTCAGCATTTGGTTTTCTGAGATTGGCTTACTTCACTTAGCATAATATTCTCCAACTACATCCATTTACCTGCAAATGCCATAATTTTATTCTCTTTTATTGCTGAGTAATATTCCATTGTGTATATATACCACAGTTTCTTTATCCAGTCATCTATTGAAAGGCATCTAGGTTGGTTCCATAGTTTAGCTATTGTGAATTGAGCTGCTATAAACATTGAACTGGCTGCAGCACTGTAGTATGCTGCTTTTAAGTCTTCTGGGTATAGACCGAAGAGTGGGATAGCAGGCTCAAATGGTGGTTCCATTCCAAGTTTTCTAAGGAATCTCCATACTGCTTTCCAGATTGGTTGTAC
>CM053417.1:77536548-77594660 GCA_028644305.1 Xerus rutilus | reverse complement strand
GTATGGTTCCCTTAAGAAGTATGAAATGACCTTCTTTATCTCTTTTTACCATCTTTGGTGTGAAGTCCACTTTATTTGATATGAGGAAGAAAACTTCTGCTTGTTTGTGGGGTCCATGTGAGTGACATGTTTTTTCCCACCCTTTCACTTTCAGTCTGTGGATGTCTTTTCCTGTGAGATGAGCCTCTTGCAGACAGCATATTGTTGGGTCTTTTTTTTTTTTTTTTTTTTGGTCCAGTCTGTCAATCTATGTGTTTTAATTGGTGCATTTAGGCCATTTACATTCCGGGTTATTATTGAGATATGATTTGTAATTCTGGTCATTTTGGTTTGCTTTTGCTTTTTACCTTGAGTTGTTTTCTCTTTTGAACGGTCTTTCCTTTAGTGAAGTTCCTCTCTTTGTAAATTTTCATTGTTGGTTATCATTTCCTCCTCGTGGAATATTTTCCAAGAATGCTGTGTAGTGCAGGCTTTCTTGCTGTAGTTCTTTTAATCATGGAAGGTTTTTATTTTGTCATCAAATCTGAAGCTCACTTTTGCTGGCTATAGGATTCTTGGTTGGCATCCACTGTCTTTCAGGGCTTGGAATATGTTATTCCATGATCTCCTGGCTTTGAGAGTCTGGGTTGAAAAATCTGCTGAGTTACGAATTGGTCTCCCCTTCTATGTAATCTGGTTCCTCTCTCTTGCGGCCTTTAAAATTCTATCCTTATTCTGTATGTTGGGCATTTTCATTATAATGTGCCTTGGTGTAGATCTGTTGAAATTTTGTACGTTTGGTTTCCTGTAGGCCTCTTGTATTTGATTTTCCATTTCATTTTTCATATTTGGGAAATTTTCTGATATTATTTCATTGAAGAGATTGTGCATTCCTTTGTTTTGAAATTCTGCACCTTCTTCTATCCCAATAAATCTTATATTTGGTCTTTTGATGCTGTCTCATATTTCTTGTACGTTCTGTTCATGATTTTTTACCATCTTCACTGTATGCTCAAGTTTATTTTCAAGATTGTATTTCTTGTCTTCATTATCCAAGGTTCTGTCTTCCAGGTGATCTACTCTGCTGGTGATGCTTTCTATTGAGTTTTTTATTTGGTTTATTGTTGCCTTCATTTCAAGAATTTCTGATTGTTTTTTTTTCACTATCTCTAGCTCTTTCTTAATGTAATCTTTTGGTACTTGCAATTGCTCTCTTATCTCTTTGTTAAAATGATCAATGGTTACCTTTATTTGCTTTCCTATTTCTTTGTTGGATTGGTCAATTTTTGCCTGTAATTGTTCACGTATGTCATACTTTAGTTTGCTGATCATTTTAATTATGTACATTCTGAATTCTTTCTCTGACATTTTGTCAATTGTGCTGTCTATGGATTCTGTTACAGTGGTATCCCTGTTTATTTGGGGTACTTTCTTCCCTTATTTTTTTATGTTGATTGTGTATCTTCTTTTCTTGAAATACCAATCTGAGGTATTGCGGCTTCTATCCTATAATCTTGTATTGACACTCCAGATTACCTGTGTCTCACCTTGGAGCTATTTCTGTTCCCCTAGTGTCCCCAGATGGGCACTACTGCCACTAAAGTTGGTGGCGGAGGTAGTGCACATACCTCTAGAGTGCAGTGCAAGTGGCCTTGGTTGTGCTCCTGAGGTGACCCTTGAGGGCTCTTTTGCCCCTCTCTTGCATTCCTACTTGTGAACAGGAACTCTGGAGCAAAACTGGAGGCGGGCCCAGTTCTCACTTAGGCAGGGTCAAAAGCAGGAGAGTGTGTGTGCTACCCTTACAGTGAATGTGAGCTCCCTCAGGGCTGGAGGTTAGCATGCTCTGGTCTGCCTTCAACTGGGTACCCCTGGCATTCCCTAAGGGCGGTTTTGGGCCTTCTGTCTCACCTGACCATAGGAACTCTGGAGCTGAACTGAGGTGGGCCCAGAGTGCACTTGGGTGGGGCCTATTAACGCTGGGATCTCTACAGGCCACTCTTACCCAAGGTGTGCCTTTCTCTGTGGCTGGTAGCTATCAGTCTCTGGTCAACCCTTAGTTGGACACCCATGGAGTTTCCTGAGGGTGGATCTGGGACCTCTGTAGCTCTTGCCGGACCCGAGGAACTGTGGAGCAGAACTGGCATGGACCCATGCTGCCCTTGGGTGGGGCTGCCTTGTGCTGATGTCTTGGAGCAACTCTTGCCCTGAATTTGGGCTCCCCAGTGGCTAGAGTTAGCAGTCCCTGGTCTCCCTTTGGCTGGACAACCATGGATGTTGGGCCCTCTGTGGCTCCTGCCGATCCACAGAAAAGCTGGAGTGGAACTGGGGTGGGCCCAGGCTGCCCTTGGGTGGGGCTGCCTCACACTAGGGTCTCTGCAGGGACTCTTACCCTGAGTTTGGGCTCCCCAGTGGCTAGAGGTAGCAGTCCCTCGTCTCCTGTTGGCTGGGCACCGGTGGAGGTTCCTGAGGGCGGATCTGGGCCCTCTGCAGCTCCTGCCAGTCCACAGGAACTCTGAAGCGGAACTGAGGCAGGCCCAAACTGCTCTTGGGTGGGGCTGTCTCCACTGGGGTCTCTGGAGTGACTCATACCCTAAATTTGGGCTCCCCAGTGGTTAGCAGCTAGCATTCCCTGGTCTCCCGTTGGCTAGACACCCATGGAGTTTCCTGAGGGTGGATCTGGGCCCTCTGTAGCTCCTGCCAGACCCCAGGAACTCTGGAGTAGAACTGGGGCCCTTATTTTTTATTTTAAGGCAGGGTTTCACTAAGTTGTCCAGGTTGACCTTGGTCTTGCAGTATTCCTGCCTCAACTTCCTGAATATTTAGGATTACAGGCATGTACCAGAGTTCCTAGCTATTCCCTTTAGTTTTAAGCTGAGCCTCAATCTATTAAATTGATTGATAATCTATAAAATGTAGTCAAAATCTATACAGTTCATTAAATAGCATCAATTAACTAATGTTAAGGCTGTGATGCACTCATTACTGAAGAAGAAGAAGGGCTTAATTCTGCTAAATGGAGGCTCCAGAGGAAAAGTTTCATTTTACTGAAATTTGAATGATGAGTAGATAATTGAGCAGCACAAAAGGAATTTTTGGAAAACTCAAGCTCAAAGGCATGGACATTGCAAAACATTCTGGAAAAGAGGATAAAGCATTGTGTTACTAGAATAAGGGTAGTAACAAGAGATGAACAAGATAATTTACCTTGGACCATTTTGTAATTAGCCAGAATTACAAACTGGGAAGTTTAGACTCAGACAAGGAGGTCAACTTTGAGTTACCAGTTAAAACCAATGATCCTCATATTTGTTTTCTGTTGTTGTTTGGGGGGTTAAACATGCTTGTTGTTATGACTGAATCATTTTCTCTTGAAGCATACATTTGGATGACTTTCCATATGGCATACATTTTCCAGTTCTCACATTCATTTTAGCTCATTTCTTTCACCTTCTTGGTCCTGTGAGCATTTAACTTTGCAGTCCTCAATAGGCAAATGCACATTTCTTGAAGGAATTTAATTAAGGTACAACAATCAAATAGTATATTTTAAGTATAAACTGTTAAGGGGATAATAGAAAGCAGAAAAGGCAATAGTCAAGTTGTAGATTTTCAAATGAGATAAACAGAACCAATATGCAGTGGTGCTAATAACGGTTGAGAAGCACATCTTACCAGGTGCATTGTGTTTGTTTGTTGTTTCATTAAGTGGAATTAGTTAAGTTGTTCAGTTTGGGTCATATCAACTTTGAGAAGTAATAGGTACAATCCCTTTGCACTTTTTACATTACCTTGTAAAATTGAACAATTACATACCCTGTGACTCAGTAATAGTACTCATAATTAATTTCCTCAAATATACAATGCTCTTAGTTCTATTGTTTGTAATAGTAATGAACAATTAACAAAAACATCTATGGAAAACACTAGAAACAATTCAAACGTCTACCCACAGAAGGATGAGTAATTAAAATAATAAATTCTTTCAAGAGAATATTAGAAAGAAGTGATGAATGAATTACAGCTACATGCCACAATGACTTTTTTGTAATCATCATCATTGCCCATGTCTGCTAGCCTATATACAACCCAAATTTCTCTCCTCTAAGATCTCTGTCCATTTAATTCTTTGACATCTCCAAAGGAATCCTATCATATCTTTGGCATTTAATGGCCAGATGACCTCGGGAAAATTACTTACCCTCTTTATGACTCAGTTTCTTCATTTATGGGATGAGGGCAAGAAGATCATCTAAGTCATAGGGTTACTGTGAAGATTAAATAGGTACATATAAGGTTCTTACACAAAACCTAATACAAGAGGAAGACTGGATAGTATAAGCTTTTGCCATTAAGTGTTCTCTTTCTTATGTCACCACCATCCACCCAATCTCTCATGTTAGAAAACATAAGGTCATCTTAGACTCCCATTCTCTTTCTTACCATCCTTATCCAGACATGTTGGTTCTACCCCTAAAATTCTTTCAAAGTCATCTGTTTCTCAGGAATTGCCACAAGAAAGAAAAACACCCAGTGGGTATTACATAGGCATTTCACTACTTTCTACCAGTGTGACTTCCCTTCAATAGGTGTTATACATCAGGAGTCCATGCAAGCTTCTATTTAAAGAGAAAACAATGAATCTTCAAAAAAACTGAAAATAAGTATAATATATCAAAATGCATTCTGTTATGTAAAAATAATTAGAACAAATAAAAAATAGAAATAAAAAATTAAAAACATGAAAATACGTTAACTTTAAGATAAACTACTGGCTCCTTTAGCAAAGTATAAAAGTTCTTCATGGCTTGGGCCTGGTCCTGACTCAAATTTCATCATGCCCTATACTTAATCTTGTCTGATGAACTCCAAATTTCTCCCTGTAGAGGGTTATGCAATTCCAAGGAGGTCTTACAGTCTTTTTGGTCTCAGCATATGGTAATCCTACATGCTTGGTTCCTTCCCATCTCTTCACCACTTGAGTAACCCCTACAAGTCCTTGTATGACTCATCAGAACCAACATCTGTTCCATAAGATCCTCTGTCTTACCTATCATAAAGCAGAGTTTTACATGTCTGTCTTGTACTCCCAGAGCATCCTGAGCGTATTTTCACTACATTTAGGAAAATTTTAAGGGCACGGATATGACTTAGTTTTTTATTGTCTGTGCATTGATTGTCAAAGATTAAGTTCATTGCATGTCTAATGACTTAAAGAAGGAAGAAAGAAATTAAGGAAGGCAAGAAGGCATAAAGGAAGAAAGCAAAGGAAAAATGGACAGCTATGATTATGGTACAACTTCTGAAGTCATACTGGCATACTCAAGCAACATAAAGAATGATTTGGAGAAAACCTCTGGCTCTGGATTTAACTCAGTGACTATAGCTGGCTTTTCTTCAAATCATTGCAAGCATGTAAAAGACAAATATTATGAAAGGATAACTTTGCAAAGTGGCAAAGTATTTTGGTATTTTTTATTCATAGAGACTGATTTTGTTCATATTTAAGTGATAGATGAATTAGTCCCTACACAGTTTTCCCAGAAGCTTTAGTAATGTCAAAGGATAGTTGGAGGTAGGCATTAATCCCTCCCCTTCCACATATTACACCAGATCTAATCTTTAGCCAATGACCTCCTTTATTCTTTTTCTTCTTTCCATATGGACATGAACTTTTATTTCAATCTAGTATAATTTATGAATTTGAACATCTTTTGAAAACTTTGATATTTTGATATTTCTATAACATAAAATCTAAACAAAAAAAGTATGCCTGATGAAGAAGCATGGCTTCAAAATAATCTTAGAGGTCACTCCTGTAGGGGACAGAAAAACCTATATATTCCCATCTTTGGGACTCCACAGAGATAACACTGGCTTGGGGAAAAGCTGCTTCATGAACTCATCTTGGCCCAGCAGAATAACTATGAACAGGCTGGGTTTGTGGTTCAGTGGTAAAGTGCTTGCCTGGCATGTGTGAGGCACTGGGTTTGATTCTTAGCACTGTGTATAAATAAATAAAATAAATGTCCATGAAAAACTAAAAAAAAAAGAATAAGTATGACTTAAGCCCACTTCATGTCCTATAATATAGGTCTCTTGAGACAGAAGAGAATGGAGGGTGGTACCCTTGAGAATCAAAATATTGGGATGCTTGCCCTCTAAGACCAAGGGTGTGGCCATCACATGTCTGGAATCACTGTGCCAGCACTGATGGCAGGTGCCCACATAGTTCCCACTGCTTTTCCCCATTGTGCCTTGCTGAAGTGCCTGCTAGTGACAGATTATAAAGAGAATATTGAAGTTTTCACTGCTCCCTTACACACATGGATGTGCTGAGCGATCCTTGAACAACTTTGTAGCAACAAATATTACCCTATCCCAGATATTCATGGCAAAATGGGACCCATATAAACTTTCTCTTGCTTTGACACCAATCCTATACCTGGGCAAGCATTGTCATTGAAAAGGAAGGAACGCCATGGTTCTTCCTGTCACATCCCCTACATAGTTCTTGCCACCACCTCACCTTTGAAACTTGTGTGGCCAACACTGCTGTCAAGACTGGGTGTGAGTGCAACAAAGAGGGTACTGTGTCTCCTGCTACTACTGATACCTCTGCAACATCTGGAACTACCTCACTGACTGGTTGTGGGACAAGTGCTTCAAGGCCTCCTTCCTGCTAAGGCCACCAGCACCAGAATCCCTTGTTAGTAGCAGAGATAGCATAAATATTGCTTAAGGAAGCCCATATTACCCAATAAGGTAAGATACTCACATTTTGGGAGCAGCTACATATTAACCACCCTAAGCCACTGCTGTCTACACTACACATACCTGAACTGGTAGAATAATCTTAATCTTACATGGATCACAGAGTCAGTGATTCTTTCTAGTTCCAAAATGATATTCACTCTGCCCTGTCATTAGTAATAGGCAAACGGGCTACAAGAAGACTACACTGTGCAGACTAATTAGAATCAATGCAAAAAATGCACAAAAAACTAACATTTAAAGATATTTTGAGGAGAAAGATACTTATATGCCAACCATATATGCCAACCCATAAAACTGGTAGAGATATCTGATCCAACACATGGCATGAATTGTAACATATGAGCACAAGACATATAAAAAGATAAAATTACACTTCCAGATGAAAATAATAATATCCCCAAAACCACTGAAATAGAGGAAATGCCTGATAAAGAATACAATGATGCTAAATGATCAATGAGATCAAAGAGAATTCAGATAAACAGCTAAATGAAATTAGAAATACAATGCAGAATATAAATGAGAAATTCAGCAAAGAAGTTTCAAAAAACGACCACAAGAATCTTGGAAATTAAGAGTTCAATAAGTCAAATAAAATTACAGTTGGGAGCTTCAACAAAAACCTATATAAAACAGAAGGAAGACTATCTAAACCTGAACACAGATCTTTTGAGAAACTCCAACCAGGGAGAGAGAACAAAGAATGAAGAAAGTAATCAAGACTTTTGGACATCATTAAATGAACAAACATCCACATTTTGGAAATATCTAAAGCAAAGGAGAAGTTTAAGGGCATGGGAAATTTATTAAATGAAATTATAGCAAAAATAATTCCTACTCTTGGGAAAGATATGGACATCAATGTACAGCAGCTATAGGACCCCATATAAACATGACCAGAAAAGATTTTCAACATAGTATAGTATAGTCAAATTGTCAAAAGTGGAAGACAAAGAATTTTAACATCTGCAAGATAAAAGCACCAGGATGGATGTAATATCACTATTAGACTAACAGCAGATTTATAAGCAGAAACATTGCAGTCTAGGAGGTAATGGAATGATGTGTTTTGAAAGAAAACCCAAATGACTATTCCCATCAATACCCTTCAAAATGAGGAAGAAATTAATATTTTCAAAGACAAGCAATAACTGAGGAAATTTGTGTCCACAAGGTGAGCCTTATAAAAGATGTTTAAGGAGTCCTATATTAAGAAGTAAAAGAGAATTGTCATCATGAAAGCATGTGAAACAACACATACACACAAAAATAGAAAAATATCAAGCCTTATCCATATAATAAACAATAAAAGCACAAAGATGATTGAGAGTTAGAAAAGAGCAAATATTTTTAAAAAGACAGGTATATGTAACTTTCAATAACAATTTTTTTACATTTTAATGGTTATTTTTAGTTATACATAACAATAGAATTTATTTTCATATAATTACAGAAGCATGGAGTATAATTTGTTCTAATTCAGTCCCCAGTATCTCTACATTCTCTCCCTTCCTCCAACCCAGTTCCCTTCCCTCTACTCCACTGATTTTTCTACTATTTACTTATACATTTTTTAAATGAGTATCTTGTGGATGTACATGATGGTCAGATTCACTGTGGAATATTCATATATGTGCAGAGAAAATGTTAGGTCAAATTCATTCCACTGTCTTTCCCTATCCTATCCCTTCTTTTCTTCCCTTCATTTGAGGAGGAGGCAGAGGAGGAAAAGAACTACTTCCAATATAAATAAATTTTCCAATCAAAAAATGCAGACTGGCTGAATTGATAAAATAGTAAAATCAAATAATTCAGCAAATAACACACTTCACAAGTAAAGACCACAGAGGTTGAAAGCAAGAGAATAGGAAATGATATTCCAAACAAATGGGAATCTGAAGAGAACAGGTCTAGCTATACTTATATCTGATAAGATAAGCTTTAGGACAAAGAATTTTAACCTTTTAATTTTAACCTTTTAATTTTATATTGTAACCTCTTGTATATAAAGAGACAAGAGGTTACAATATAAATGATCACAGTATAAATTCATTGAAAGCTAAAACTATTACAAATATATAAGCACCAAGTGTCAGAGTGCCCAATTTTATAAAACAAATGCTAGTAGAGTTAAAATAGGTATAGGCTTCAATTCAATAATAGTGGGGGATTTAAAAACCTTACTGTAATTGCAAAGATCATCTAAACAACAACAACAACAACAAAAGAATAAAGAAAAAAACCTAAAGCATTATACAGATTTAATGCAATTCCTATTAAACTCTCAATGACATTCTTCATAAAACTAGAAAAAGCAATCATAAAATTATTTTGGAAAAATAAGAGACCCAGAATAGCCAAAGCAATCCTTAGCAAGAAGAGTGAAGCAGGAGGCTGTTAAGAGTCATGCATGGACTATGCGTAAAGACCTTTTCAGCATTGGAGCCATTGAGTGGAATTTATAGCAGCAATCTCTATTAAGATCACCCATTACATATGTATTCCCACTCAGCTCTGCTCACAAAGGTCCCACACAGGGGCTGAGGTTGTGGCTCAGTGGCAGAGCACTTTCCTGGCATGCGTAAGGCACTGGGTTCAATCCTTAGCAACACATAAAAATAAATTAAAAACTAAAACAAAGGTATTATGTACATCTACATTTAAAAGTAAATTTTTAAAAAATTTTAAAAAAGGTCCGAGACAGCACCAGAGATGGGGTGACCTGCTGTAGCCACACAGACTCTCAGACATGGGTGTAGCCTGCCAAGATGCCAATCAACCTGTTGACTGCAAGACATCATGAAGCAAGACTCCATCCCTGAAACCTTATCCCTCCTTTTGATATACCCCCTTAAATAAACCACCAGAGCCATTTTTTAACTGTTCTAATCTAGCTCCCACCAGGACTGGAAGAATCTATCAGGCACTCCCTTTAAACTATAATTCTGACTTTGTCTTTTATTTCTTCACTAATTATTCCAGACTTTATTTTCTCAGATGGCTTATCCCCTTCTTTTTTTTAAAAAAAATTTTTTTACACAATATCTTTATTTATTTATTTTTATGTGGTGCTGAGGATCGAATCCAGTGCCTCACGCATGCAAGGCAAGAGCTTTACCACTGAGCCACAATCCCAGCCCCGCTTATCCCCTTCTTAACAGGAAAAACTACCCTGGCAAGGTGCTGGCTGCCTCAGTTAACTAGCGCCCAAACCTGTGGCCTGCTCAGGAGGGAATACAGAAGAAGGAAAAGGTCAGGTAAGCCACTTCAACCCTGCCTCAAAAGTAGAGGGTGCACTAGAATTTAGAAATAGAGACTAGAGGGGGAAAGTGAATTTGCAGATAGCCTGATATTAACCTGGAGGAAAACTCTGAAAAACAAAATTTTATGTAACTCTACTTAAAATCCTTATCAGAATAGAAATTAAGGGAGAGGAAGTGCACCCTCTATGGTTTTCAAAACTGTTTGCAGACCTGAGCGATTCAGACCAAGTGGGCAAATCTCCCACCACAGCCACCTCCCAATGCATCTTTGTATTAAGCTGCAAGAGAGCAATCTAACTCGAGAGCACCAACTAAAGCTAGCTAAGTTAATTACAGGAAGTTAAGACACCAAGACAGAGTAGTCTAACCACAGATTCAGGCAAAATCTCAGCCTATGAGAGGAAATTATTGACAAGTTTTGTAATAAATACGAATACCCTCACTGCCACTGGCATTTCTTTGTCTCTGGGAAAAACAGCAAAAAAAAAAAAAAAAAAAAAAATGGCGGTACAACCTAACTTGAAAGGAAGCCACAGCCTAGCTGACCCTTGCTGCCCTGTGATTGGTCTTTTGCTAACTAAAGCCTCCCTTTCGGGCAGAAATTACTTGGTGTGGAAATCAAAACTAGATAAAATAATGCTGGGAACATCACCTGCCCAAAACAAACATGGCGACTCCTGGCCTAATAAAACCCCGCCAGAGCCTCTAGTATTCTAACTCCCGGCCAGTGGCTAAGGCCACCAGGGAAGCCCAGAGAGAAATAATACACAAAGTAAAGGCCCTAATACTGCCCTCAGCATTTTGGGTCACACGTAGTACACAAAGGAAGAGCTGAGATCACACTGCATTCACGGAGTTTCCTTTAGCCCTCCCTCCCCCACACCCCGCGGCCACAACGTAAGCTTTCCAAACAAAGGAGATTTCACTTTACATGCAGCTCACAGGGCTTCCAGCCCCCCTCCCCCCTACTCCACCGCCTCCTGAGTCTCTTAAAGGAAACCGGTCAAAAAGGGGGGGGGGGCGGGAAGCTAACTTTTCTTTCTAATCCCATAGCACACATCGACAACCTTTTCTTTTACTTTTAACTTAGCACTCTTTAACGAAAAGATATCTTTACAGGCAGAATCCGAACCAACAAACTCATGCTTCTTCGCGGGCGACTGTCCTTGCCTAACATTTTTATTGCTAGATGAATAAATCTGGCATTAAAATAAATCACAATTTCACCAACAGATTTCGCCAAGGAACTTAACTTCCTATTTTCTCCCATTTTTTCTACAGCTAACTGCTAATCAGAGTTACAAAAAGTATTCTAAAGTTAATAAGAAATGTTCTAATTATGCTTTTTAATAGATTAGTTTTGGTTTTAGGGATGTTATGTAAAAAAATCTGACAATTATTAAAACAAAAAGCCAGCATCCTGAAATATTTTATTTCACAATGTTTTCATAATTGCTAGATTTTATTTTATTCATTGAAACAGGCAGGCCTTATAATTACATGATATAAAAATTTAATTACATTATATGCAATCATAATTAATATAAATTAGTGACTGCATTTGTAATTTGAAAATAAAATAAAAATGGATCCAAATACTTTTTCGTGTGATTTAATAAAAATAAAGATTTTTTAACATTATTAATGCAAATTTTTCAGCTATTTAAGTAATTAACAAAATGTACTAATTTAAAGTTTATACTCATTTACTTCTAACAATTTTCAACAGGAAAAACATAATTAATATTATTATCTAATCCTGACTTCTGCAATTAGAAATAAATATATTAATTTAACATAAATGGAATTAATTATATAAATTTTTATTACAGGAGATACTTATTGAGTTACAAAATTAAGATACTGATTGAATGCCATACAGTAACATATTTAACATTATTGAAGTTTTCATAAATAATAAAAAAGGAAAGGTTTATAATTGTTTTATACCATCACTAAAAACAAGATTACTATATACTTAAGCATTGTTTATGTTTCCATAAAAGGGTAAGCAGATATAATTCTATATACAAAAGGATCCAAAAGTTTTAACTACATTTTGGGCTGGGGATATAGCTGAGTAGGTAGAGTTCCTGCCTTTCATGCACAAGGCCCTGGGTTCAATCCCCAGCACCATTAAAAAAAAAAAGTTTTGACTACATTTCAATTGGAATGTTTTTTATTAAAATACCATAATTTGTCTAGATTCAAAGATTTACAGCGATTGTTCTAGAATATAAACAAAAAGAGGATTCTACAGATGAGAAAGAAAGATTAGAGAATTCTAGAAGGGAAGAAAGAGAATGTTTCTAGGTGAAAAAGTCTTTATGTGATGGAGGCTTTGGTGGTAGGAAGGAAAAAAATTTTCTAAATGGGAAAATCTTTGTATAGTAATATGCAGGAGGGTCTAAGTAAGTGATAAAGAAGGTTTGTGTAGGTAAAGAACAAGTTTATATGCAACTAAGCTGGTTATGAATAATTGGAACAATCAAATAAAATATTTGAGGCTTTTTCCTAAGATCAAATATTGATGTGCTAATATAAACCAAAATTTTAATCTATGCATTGAGATGATAAGGATGTTTTAAAATATTACTCTCATTTCCATAGAACAATTTTTTATATCTGGTAAGTTTTATTGTTCAAAAAAGCTAATTTTAAACAATTAAGATTCTTACAATTTGGATTAAACTATTATTTTTAAGTAACACCTTAAATTCCAGATTTTAAACTTTTCTTTAAAAGCTAAACTTCATTGATTTGAAAACATCAAAGTAATTATGATAATTATTACTTTTATATATCAATTGTATCTGTTTCCTAAATATATGTATTTAAAGTATAAGGTTTAAGAGAACATTTTATTAAGTTTTATACAGTGTCTCCTGCAAACATATAAAAAACAATTAATTAAAAATTTATATAATTTAATATTACAATTAAATAAATATAAGTTATAAAATGTTTATGTTACTCTCTACACTGAAAAGTAAACTTAACTATATTTCTAATAGACAGTTAAGAGACACTAGCTTATTTAAAGGGTAGCAATATGAGATATAAAAATGTTTTAACACCTTCCCTCAAGAGGGAGTTAAAAGTTCTCTTGACTTGTCTGTTTCATGTTTTGGATATAACATTAAATTACATCATCTAACTTATTTTGATCCAAAAAAGTACATACAAAAGCTTATAAAGTAATATTCAAATAAAAAACTGAGATTAGTGTCAATATTAAGACACCTAACTTTTGCCAAGAGATGCATTGTTACAAAAATTAAGAAGTATATATAAAAATCTTTTAAAATTCTACTGTCCATAGATAACTACTATTAACATCTAGTACATAGCCTTCTAAACTGTTTTCTATACATGTATACATACATATTTCATAAATATAAAATCATACTAATATTTTTAAAACTTGTAAAATCTTTTTAAGTTACACATAGTGTTTGTGTACAATATTATTTTTAATGCCAAATTTTTTATCATATAGTTCTTTTATCCAAAAATTTATGTTGGATGTTTAAATTATTCTTACAACCTTAAAAACAGAGTTGTTAAAGGTATTCATACAGCTATATCATTATACATAAAAATTATTTTGGCATAAATCCCTTAAGGGGTCATTGCTAAATCAATGCTATATAAAATTCTAAGTTTTAAAATTAGTTTATTGTTACTATCCTGAGAGATACTAATGATTCACTTCTACCCATCAATATTTAAAAGTACTGATTTCCCATACTTAGGTCAACATTAGATTTGATGATAATGATTTTTTTTCTAAATTGATAAGTAAAAAGTTATTTGTTCTTCTACTTCAGTTTTATTATTAGTAACACATAAAATATTTTCCTATAGTCACTAAACATATATAGTTCTTATTATGAAAAGGTGTCTATATATGTCTTTCATGTTCTTTGTAACACCTTGGGAGAGGACACCTCTCCCAAGTTTAATGTCTGCCTCTCATCTCATTCCAAGTTAAGACATTCATTCAAGTTCATTTAAAGTTTGGTTAAAAGAATAAAATTTTATTATACAACTTACTATATTCTTAAACAAAAATACTATACATGGAGATTGATTATACAAAATATTCCTTAATTCATAACTATTATAATAATTAAATATATTTTTATTCTTGTTAATTTTATTGTATTTTCCCTACAAACCTTACAACTATCATTTGTTATTGTCTGACACAAGTATCAATTCTAATATAACAACTAAAATTAATTTAAAATAATAAGGCTATTACCTATAAAACAAACAAATTGAAAACTAATTTTCAGTATCTATACTGACTCCATTTTAAAATTGTTTGCTCAGCCTATTGCTAGAGAGAAAATCAAATCATACATTTAGTAAAAATTAGGCTTTCTTTTACTGAAATGCTCTTTTCAGCTCAATAACATTGACTTTCACAATTTTCACATGCCTAAGAAGTAACTTTTGCCAATTTTCTTGGCCAGGCAAAAATATCAAGTCAGTTACTGCTTAAATACTTGTACAATGCCAGGACATTGTCTACAATTTAAGACTAATAATGCTTCGACTTATATCTACTTTTTTCTTCAGTTTTTTTTTTATTTTTTAGTACTGAGGACTGAACTCAGGGGTACTCGACCACTGAGCCACATCCGCAGCCCTATTTTGTGTTTTATGTAGAGACAGGGTCTCACTGAGTTGCTTAGTGCCTCACCGTTGCTGAGGCTGGCTTTGAACTCATGCTTCTCCTGTCTTAGCCTCCCAATCTTCAATTTTTAATAATAAAAAAGATGGAAAGCAGAACCCTACATAACCCCACTAAATCTCACAAAATTATTTTTAATATTTTTCTTTAAATTTTGATATTAAAAGCCTCACTGCTGCTGAGCAACACATGGAGCAATAGAATAAACAGATTCTATAGGATAGAGGCTATACTTGTCTATTTCCAGAAAAAACAACCTGTCATTGACACAACTGAAAAACCTAACACTTCAAGCTGAAGAGATGGCTCAATAACAGGAAGGTAATAAGATTCTAACGACAATGTCCATATCCATGCTAATTTTGTTGAGCTGTCAGGTAAGTAAAGTCCATAGAGAGATTTATTAATCCCATTTCTCATATTCACATAGCAATGTAAACTGGGGAATCCATCCTAGTATTTATTAATGATACTTACATGATAGAGATTTTACAGATACACATTACACTCATTCATGCTACTGAATTTAATTACACTGGCTACAGCGAGGAGTTAACTATATGTTGGTCCCATGATGAACATGCTGGCTATTTAAAGGTAACTTTAAGGAAACGACAACATAGGAAGGACCTGAACCAAGCAATCATACTGGTCCTTAGAACTTAAGATTATATGTCTGGACAGTTATTAAAATAGGACAATTATTGAAACGGAACTTTCTTATAACATAGTAATTTCCATTTTTTACAAAAAATTTTTACCAAAATTTTTTCCAAATTTTCCATTTTTTAAATAATTTCCAATATTTTACTATCCTAATCATTCTGCAATAGAATTTGTCATCATTCCTAAATGAATAAAATATGCAATTGCTGTGCCAGTGCAACATAATATCTCTAGGGGTGATAGATATCTTTTGGACTGATGTTCAAAAAATTGATAAAAGACAGTCATATATGGCACACTTCCTACAGAAAGTCCAAAGCCAGGAAGGCTTGACATGGAAGCACTGCCACTAAATGCATTTTACTTTTACTTCTTAAAAGGAATTTTCAGGCAATCAAATTTAATTTAAATTCTTAATTTAGCAGAACATATAAGAAGCTAGAAATATAATTAAGTTATCTAGAACTATTTTCAAAGTATGAAAATAAGATTAGATATACAATCATTCTGATTCTTTTTTTTTTTGGTACTGGAGATTGAACTCAGGGGCACTTGACCACTGAGCCATATCCCCAGCCCTATTTTGTGTTTTATGTAGAGACAGGGTCTCACAGTGTTGCTTAGCACCTTGCCATTGCTGAGGCTGGCTTTGAACTGGCGATTCTCCTGTCTCAGCCTCCCTAAGTGCTGGGATTACAGGCTTGTGCCACCGCACCCAGCTCTTTCTGATACTTTAAAAATCCATATGATTTAAATTACTCCCTATTGTTTAGGTATTACTTTGCAACCATATAAGGAAGGTCAAATTAGAGCCTGGCAAACTGATTAGATGTTACATTGGAAATATCAATAATTCAAATTTGGATTTATAACAGTTATTTCTTATTTCATCATAATTTGTATCCTATATATCTTTTGAGGGGGTATTGGGGATTAAATTCAGGGGCACTCGACCACTGAGCCACATTCCCAGCCCTATTTTGTGTTTTATGTAGAGACAAGGTCTCACTGAGTTGCTTAGCCCCTCGCTGTTGCTGAGGCTGGCTTTGAACTTGTGATTCTCCTGTCTCAGCCTCCCAAAGTGCTAGGATTAGAGGCATGTGCCACTGTGCCTGGCTTTGGTCCTATATATCTTAATGTA
Organism: Xerus rutilus; assembly: GCA_028644305.1. Classification (NCBI taxonomy): domain Eukaryota; kingdom Metazoa; phylum Chordata; class Mammalia; order Rodentia; family Sciuridae; genus Xerus; species Xerus rutilus. The sequence goes on along the minus strand of CM053417.1, from coordinate 77,578,135 downwards.
TTCTTTTAGACTTCTGTTTCCATATTCACTATATCTATGGATATAACCCATTTTGTCATGATGCTATGAGCCCTGGGATTTTCATTTGTAATATCCTCACTTTCAGGGAAGATAATATTCAAAAAAAGATCTAGTGTATAATTGCAGCCTCAGATTTTCTCCATCTTACAGATGACCTCATACCTAACTTTATAAGCAGAAACTACAAGCAAAGTTTCTGCTATGGCCTGCAAGCCTATATTCAATCCTCCCATGTTTTAATTATTGGAAATGTAAAAATAGGCAAAAATGGATGACAGATATATAAATTGTAAGAAATGTAATCTAACTAAGCTTACTTTCTTAGTAATTTGGTTAAAAATATTTCCAAAGCCCTATACAATTAGGTAAGTGTTGATAAAAAGATTGAGACCAAATTAAATACTCTAAAAGCTATTGTTATAAATATTGATAATGAATTTTCCACTCTCAAATTTAAACAAAGGCTTAAATGCCATGCTAACTATAAGTATGCCTGTGTTACTGCAGCCAAATTTCATGCTTCCCAATAAAATTTACAAAACTTGGAAATCATCTAATGGATGTTTGACATACCAATAATAATGACTTGAACCTTATGTAGATACATATCCACCCAGGATATTCAGAAAAGCAGGATCAAACTCATAGATCTTGCATCTCTAGCTGATCAAATACTTCATAAATAAATTGTCTCTCATCCTGAAAACATATTGAATCATTCTACGTGGTATATTATTGAAATGATATGTTTGCTACTAATTCTTTTTATATCATAATAATAGTTTATGGTGCCCTTAGATCAAGAATCCAGTGACTTAAAGTAATTACCCCTCATTTGCATTTAAAAATTAAAAGGAGGGAGATGTGGAGAGCTATCTGTGGATTATGCATGAGGACATTTTCAGCATTGGAGCCATTGAGGTGTAGGTCTGGTATTTGGGAATTTATAATGGCAATCCAGCTATTAAGGTCACCCATTACATGTGAATTCCCACTCAGCTCTGCTCAAAAATGTCCCACACAACTCTGGAGATGGGGTGAACTGCTGTAGCCACATAGCCTCTCAGACACTGGTGTAGTCTGCCAAGATACCTATCAACCTGCTGACTGCAAGACATCATGAAGCAAAATTCCACTCCTGAAGCCTTATCCCTGCCTTTGATGTACCCCCTTAAATAAACCACCAGAGCCATTTTTAACTATTCTGATCCAGCTCCTACCAGGACTGGAAGAATCTATCAGGCACTCCCTTTAAATTATAATTCTGACTTTTTCTTTTATTTCTTCACTAATTATTTCAGACTCTATTTTCTTAGCTGGCTTATCCTCTGCTGAACAGGAAATGTTTTGCTGGTGCGGCACTGGCTGCCTTTCAACAAATGGTTCTGTGAAAACTGGAAATCCGTACATAGCAAAATGCAATTAAACTTCTATCTCTCACTCTGCACAAAAATCAAATCAAAGTGAATCAAAGACTTAGACACTATAACAGAGACCCTGGGGTTAATAGAAGGAAAAAGTAGGACCAAACCTCCACCATGTTGGCTTACAAACTGACTTCCTTAATAAAATTCCTAGGGCACAAAAACTACATTTAAAAATCAATAAATGGGATAGACTCAAACTAAACAGCTTTTTCTCAGCAAAGGAAACAATAATTAACATGAAGAGAGAGCTTACCAAACGGGAGAAAATCTTTACCACATGCACCTGAAATAAAGCACTAATTTCCAGGATATATAAAAAACTCAAAAAAATGTAACACCAAAAAAAAAACAACAACAAATAACTCAATCAATAAATGGGCTAAGGAACTTAGCAGATACTTCACAGAAGAAGAAATACAATCTATCCACAAACATGAAAAAATGCTCACCATTTCTAGTGATTAGAGAAATACAAATCAAAACAACTCTAAGGTTTCATCTCACTCAATTCATAATGGCAATTATCAAGAATAAAAGCAACAATAAATTTTGGTGAGGATGTGGGAAAAAAGGTACACTCATACATTGCCGGTGGGACTGCAAATTGGTGCAACCACTATGGAAAGCAGTATGGAAATTCCTTAAAAATCTTAGAATGGAACCACCATTTGACCCAGCTATTTACTCCTCAGTTTATACTCAAAAGACTTAAAATAAGCATACTATAGTGATGATGCCACATCAATGTTTATAGCAGCTCAATTCACAGTAGCAAAACTATGGAACCAACATAGATGCCCTTCACCAGATGAATGAATAAAGAAACTGTTGTATGTATACAAAACAGAATATTACTCAGCCTTAAAGAAGAATGAAATTATGGAATTTGCTGGTAAACAGATGAAGCTGGAGAATATGCTAAGCATAGTAAGCCAAATCCAAAAAACTAAAGGCTGAATGTTTTCTCTGATAAGTGGATGCTAATCCATAATGGGGAGGGGGTGAAGGAACGTTGGATTGTGTAGAGGAGAGGGCTATGGAGATGAGAGGGACAGTGAAATGATATTAATACCATATATACATGTATGAGTATACTACTAGTGTGATTGCACCATGTTCATCCAGAGGAAAAAGAAGTCATGCTCCATTTGTGTACAGTGTGTCAAAATATATTCTACTGTCATGAATAGCTAACTAGAATAAATTAAAAAATAAAAATAGAATTTCCATATGATACAGCAATCTCATTAATGAACATCTTCACAAAGGCAATGAAATTAGTATGTCAAAGAGAGATCTTCACTCTCATGTTTGTTCTAGCATTTTTTACAAGAGCCAAGACCTATAGTCAACCTATGTCTCCATCATTGGATACATGAGGGATAAAGAAGATGTGGTACATAAACATAAGAAAATATCATTGAGCCATATAAAAGCATGCAATCCTGTTACTCGCAACAACCTGGATCCTAGAGCACATTATGTGAATTAAGACAGGCACAGAAAATCAATACTGCATGATTTTCACTACAAATAGAATCTAAAAAGTTGACCACATAGAAGCAGAAAGTAGAATGGTGACTACTGTAGTGTGGCAGGCAGTATTGCATATATGTTCAAAGGATACAAAATTTCACTTCAAAATGTGGTATAAGTTTAGATCTATTGCAAAACAATAAAGTTAATAATTTATAGTATACTTAAAAGGTGCTTAGTAGATTTTGTTTTCTCACTACAAAAATATATATTTGAGGTAATCCATGTGTTAATTTGTTTTAACTATTCCACAATATGCATATGTCACATCATCATGGCGTTCACCTTAAATACATACAATTTTGTCAATTATGCCCCTCCCTAAAGAGGAAAGGAAGCAATATGATGAGGGTGCTCATGCTACAGAATGTAGGTAGGCCACAGAATCTGAAAAAGTGATGCAGCCATGTCAGTGTTTATAGCATGTCAATTCACAATAGCTAAATTATGGAAGCAACCTAGATGTCATTCAACAGATGAATGGATACATAAAATGTGCTATATATACGTTCTGGAATATTACTCAGCATTAAAGAAAAAAGAAATTATGGCATTTGCAGGTAAATGGATGGAGCTGGAGAATATCATACTAAGCAAAATAAGCCAATCCCCAAAAACCAAAGACCAAATGTTTTCTCCGATATGTGGATGCTAATTCACAATAAGGGGATGGGGGCTAGGGAAGAATAGAAGTAGTTCGTATTAGGCAGAATAGAGTGAAGGAAGGGGAGGGGGTATAGGAGTAGAAAAGATAGAAGAATAAATCGAATATTATTATATTATATTATGTGCATATATAATTACATGATTTGTGTGATTCTACATCATCAGAAGAATGAGTAGTTATACTCCATTTATGTATGATGTATAAACATGCATTCTACTGTCATGTAAAACTAATTAGAACAAATAAAAAATGTTGAAAAACTGGCAGTATCTATTAAATCTAAACACAAACTTCCCCTAGGACCTAGTAATTTCACATTTGGGCATACACTCAAAAATCGTGTATAATACTGTTATATCACCTTTATTTTTGAAATAACTCCACTGGAACTATTTTGTGTAACATGTAATACACATTTATCAATTCCACATGTCAGAGATTTTTAACAATTACCAAACTGTACATTAACTACTATGAATTAGTCTTAGAATATATGTCTATTGTCTCACTATCATCATTTATTAACAATTATTCTTAATTCCCATTACAGCTTCTGTTCTTGCTATGAGCACTACTTATCTACTTTCTGTCTTCATAACTTTGCCTTTTCTGGGTATTTCATATAAATGCAATCATACAATGTGTAGTCTTATACATCCAGTTTCTTTTACTGAGAATAAAATTTATTGAGGTTTATCTATGTCCCCCCCAAAATTAACTAGTTATATAGTAATATATACAATTATATATTGTTTATATATATATTGTTTATATCTATGGATTTTGTTTTACTTTACTGTGTATACATAGTGTATATAAAGGACAAACAAGCCCTAATGTATGTCTAGTCTCTCTAGATGTTAAAGAGTTTGCCAGAATATGACAAAAATAGAATTAGCCAGGTGCAGTGGCACACGCCTATAATCCCAGCACTTGGGAGGCTGAGACAGGAGAATCGCCAGTTCAAAGCCAGCCTCAGCAATGGCGGGGTGCTAAGCAACTCAGTGAGATCCTGTCTCTAAATAAAACACGAAATAGGGCTGGGGATGTGGCTTAGTGGTTGAGTGCCTCTGAGTTCAATACCCAGTACCAAAAAAAAAAAAAGAATTAGTAAAACATTTTGTATGTTTTGTGTTAAAATTCTTAGGAAGGACTGTCTTTTAAAAATTTGAGAATTATAACCTACTGGGTCAGTGAAGTGCCATAAAGCTCATATTTTGAAGACATTTTCAAATTAGAACTATTATTACCTGTGTGCAGTTTATTCAAGACTGCCATAGACATAGTGGAGAAATTAAGTTCTTACTTGAAACATCTAATATGTCTAGATGTTTAGAAGTGCCCCAATGTATATTAAATGTAGAGGTATTGAAATATCACTTTGTAAATACGATTTTGCTAAAATTCATATGAAATGTAATCTTTGGGTATGGAACTGTTAAACACCTCTGTGAGCAATATAGTACTTTCTGTACTTGTTCAGTGATCTGGAGAAGATTGGAGGGAAGTAATTGTTAAAGGTAAGGTTAGTGTGTTTATACATGGATATTTTCAGACATCAATTTTCAGTATGTTTTGTGCATTTGGTTTTGCTATGTATATTGTGTATAAACTGGGAAAATGCATCCCAATTTTGCAACATCTAGTCTCTAGATGTTAGAGAATTTGCCAGTGTATGACCAAGTAGTTATTAAAATTAGCACATTTGTACATTTCATGTTGAAATTCATAGGAAAAGTCCTCTGTAAGTGACTTTTAGATATAGATTTGTTCAACCATTTCTAAGCATTATATGTGCCTGTACTTGTCCACTGGACTGAAGGTAGAGAGAAGAAAGTGAGGAGAAAAATGTTTAAGGACAAAACAGTCATATTAGAAGATACCTAAGATAATAAGCATCGCTATGTGTGTAGTTTTATTTACCAGCACTAGTGCATAGTGGACAGGTTCTTATGTGAAATATCTAGTCCTTCTATATAGTTAGAGGTGTTTAATATATTTAAAAGTAGAAGAAGTAGAATAAAACCTTTTGTAAATAGCTTTTAAAAACTGATCAGAGGGCTGAGGTTATGGCTCAGTGGTAAAGGGCTCACCTAGCACAGGTGAGGCACTGGATTTGATACTCAGCACCATATAAATGAATGAAGGAATAAAGAAAAAATAAAGATATAAAAAAGCTGATGGTAAATACTGTGTTTGGAATTGTTAAACCACCTCTGAACAGAACGCTGTCTATTTGGTCATTTGATTGAGGAAAGAGGGAGGGAAGAAGTTACAAAAGGTGTTTTATTATAGCATGTTAGAAAATTTCAGCTTACCCATTTCTCTATAATATGTGTTTCATTTAACTTTGCTCTACTGTATATATTGTGTATATACTGGACAAAGGAGTCCTAATTTTATGTCTAATCTCTAATATTAAAGAGTTTACCAAAGTACAACAAAACTATTTAGTAAACTGACACATTTTGTATACTTTCTGTTAAAATTCATAGAAAGGCAGTCTTCTGAAATGGAATTTTGGAAGTGAAATTGTAACATCACAACTGAATGACACATTGCCATATCACATGTGACATAGGAGAATGAAATAGAAGAAATGAAGGATTCTAGGCCAGAATGATCCTACTTAGAAGATACCTTTATATATAATTATTGTTACATGTGTGTAGTTTATTCAGCACTACTAGGTACACAGTGGACAAACTTAAGTCCTTATTTGAAACATCTAGTCTTCCTAGATGTTTAGAAGTACACAAACTATGTTAAAGGTAAAGGTAGTAAATAAAATGTTTGTAGATAAAAAATATATCACTGTCATGAAACATAAGGAAAGGTTGAGGAATTGTTTCAGATAAAATAAACCAAATAAATGTGCAGACTAATGGAAACCTGAATTTGATCCTGAATTAGGAAAAATTATTGTAAAAGAGACTTTATTAGAACAATAGGCAGTAAAAAATTAGGTATTAATAAAATGATAATTTCCTCAATTCTATAATTGTATTGTGATTACACAAGAGAATGTTCTTAGGAGATACAGAGTAAAATATTTAGGAGATAATTGTCATTATGTCTCAAACTAAATCTCAAATCACTCAGAAAAAACAAATGGTTATAGAAATGAGGACAAAGAAATCAAATGTACATGTTTTTAATCCATAGAAAAAAGAGGGATTGAGGCAAGAGGGGCATTGTTTATGTCACATCTGCTTTAATATTTACAGGCAAATAGAGACAAAATGAGAATTGTTATATGGTGAGGCTAGAAATGTGGCTTAGTGGTAGAGCATTCACCTAGCATGCATGAGGCCTTGGTCTCTGTCCCCAGTACTGCAAAAAAAATATGTATGAGTAAATGGTTAAAACTGGTAAATTTAGGTGATAGGTGAATGGGAATTCATTGCACTATTACAAATTTTCTGTAGGTTTGAATTTTTAAATGAAAAATGGAAACAGGATGTAAATAACCAAATTGAATCCTAGACACAATTAAATAACTGTTTTCCTGTCAAAAATAAATAAAGCAGAGGAATAGAGGACAACCAAAGCAATTCACATTGAATAGATGCAAGAGAACATGAAGAATATTGTCAAAGTGAGATAATATTTTAATCGAACCTTAACATCATGTTCATTACATTCTTGGCAGTGGCATGGCCTAAGGAATGGAAATCAGTCAGCATTGGCTGATTGTTGTCATTCTCTGGACCACAAAATACCTATCTACAAATGCAATATTTCTAGGAAGAGGGTGAAGAAACTATAAAGCTTCCAAGTTGCCTCTAAGTGAGTGATTAGTATGGAAATATTGATTCTTAAATCTGGCCCTCTGAAACTCTAGCTGTTAGCAGCCTTTTCTATTTACTTTATAATGTCATGCAAAATTCTTCTTGTCTAAATGTTATACAATATTAAAATATAACATAATAAGGGTAAGGAAGCTATCTTTACCATATTCATTGATAGAAGTATTTCTAGAAATCACATTCATTTGGGGGTTATCTGATGTTTTTAATCCATAGAAGAAAGAGGGATTGAGGCAGGAGGAGCATTGTTCATGTCACATCTGCTTTAATATTTACAGATTGGGTTTGATTCTAGCATGGACAGTTCATTTTATTCCAATTATCCCTTTGCTCTCCTGAAATAAATACAGGTTAACTAATTAATTAATTATCAGTTAAAAGGACTTTGGAAATCTAAAAATAGAAAGTCATTGCACATCAAGTATGTGTGTTGATGGAGAGCCCAGACATCCTGTGAGCTTGGCCTTAAAATAAAGCTCATAAAACAAACATGGTATCTGGTCAGGCAAATAGCTCAAAATAAATAGGAGCTAGGTCATCAGGAAATCTCACCCACCAGGGACCCGAATGACACTCCCTTTGCTTTCTCCCTCCTATATACTCATAAAACTAATATTGTTTTTAGTTCTTAAATATGTAAGCAACCACCATGATACATCAAGTGGCCTCTTTTGTAACACTGAATTCCAAGATCATTTGGGCTATTTTTATTTTTTTTATTTCCTAAATTCATGTAAGACTCGTGCATACTCATAGTATATGTTGATTAACATATTTTTAAGGATTGAACATTCTATCCATATTTCTAGGAAATAAAGCTGCCCTAACAACTCAGACTAAGAAATATTGTCATACCCCACGATAACACTCATTTGTTTCATCAATTCTTTGTATAAACTACTTTCACATTAGTCTGATTACTTACTATAACCCTTTTAAATGTGAGAAAGATCAAAGTTTCCCAAAGTTTTTAGGTTCATCTTTAAACATTCCATCCAACCTCCTCAAGCTTTCACTTGGATGTCATGTCTATGAGGACAGAAATTTTGTTCCTTTTATCTCATAGTTCGAGGAACATGGTAGAGCTTATATAAGTATCTGTTCAATAAATGTTCCACATAGGGAAACTGAGCACCAGACGAAACAGTGTATTCAATGTCAACTAGTTATTTTATCTCAGACCCATGACTCTTGACTCCCATACAAGTGATTTTCACTTTTCTAGAACCTGTTACATAGTTGATGATCAATATATAAGACCGAATCTACACTTTTTGATTGACTCCCACCCCAACTGCAAGTCACATGTAAATTCATTTTTTTCTTCTTGATATGTATTTTGTGAACATCTACAGCTGCTTCTGAATGCTTAAAGAGAATAGATAGAAAAACACTAAAGGCATTAACTCCTTTCCAGGTACTGGTTTTTGATTCAATATCTCTTCCACAGGTCTTTGTAAAGCCTTTGGAAGTTTTAAATTGATATTGCTAAAAATATAAGTCCACTGGTATGAAGTATGCAGAATTTTGGAAAGCAGAATTTTAGAAATAATCCTATAATACTTATAGTTGGAAAGATGAAGGCAGAGAATATACAGTGAACGAAAAGTAAAAATAATTTTTAAGTCTTAAGTTCTTATCTATCATCTGTCAATGGTCTCTCCTCATCATTTTAAGTCCTTTCTCCCTCTGTGCATCACTTATTTGAGTTCAGAGACATTTATCTTCTCCTTAGCCTCTGCCCCCACAGTAAATGGCCCTTTAGTTTGAAGAGCAGTGTGGTTTAGTAAAATGAACGTAGATTTTGATGTCACCTTCAATTTTGATTAAGTGATTCTGAGAAAGATAAATAACCACTCTGGGCCTCTATCATCTCAGCTGTAAAATTGGAACAATAAGACATGTCATGATTACTCCTCAGAATATCCTGGGGCTCAAAAGATAAAAGGGATTTCAATATATTTTGCCTAGGGAGATAATAACAATTATCACAACTATGTGGTATTTCATGGTTTAGGAAGCTGATGGTACATGCTATGAATGGAGATTCAGCAATTTTTGGTAAAGGATTTGACAAAATGGAGCAATAGCAGGTAACTGGTGTCCCTGTCTGCTTACAATTTTAGCTTTTAGGGGGAAACAATAAATGGATTTATCTCTGGTCACACTGAATTAATTTGCTGACAAGAGCATGACCTTTTGAAAGGACAGCTTGTTTTCCCAAAGGCTACAGACAACATAACATGGCTCTTAGGATTCCATTCACATGTTCCCCTCTCCCGTCTCCAGCCCCACTCTGTAACAGATGAGCCAGCTTGGCCAGGTCCTCTGGGTTTCTCTGTTAACTTGGGGCATTGGCTGAATTCCCAAGATATGCCTGGTTACAATGGTGATAAAAGCAATAAGCATACTTCTACTTCTCTGAGATTTGGGTAGGGCCATTGTTGTTAACGTCCTCCTCAGAGTCCCTACGTCTTAGAAAGTATTCCTTGACAACTTGTTGCATTTACTAGGTGCCAAGCACTGGAAAAACTGATTCATATACAATGGTTCATGTATTACTAACTACAACCACCCTGTTTTACAGAGGAGGAAACTGGAGCACAGAGAATAAAAAGGTGTAGAGTCAGGATTTGAAAAAAGTTTTGAGCTCCTACACTCTACTGCCTTCTTTATAGATGAGAGTCTTACATGGAGATGGGTAAGTCTAATATTTCCACATATATCAAAACCTGTTCACATTGCCTCTCTAAAGTCTTTAGGAATTGTCAGTTCCCATCTTCTATGGAGCTGGCATCAATATTCCCTTGTACAGACTAGATTCCTTGGTCAAAATGCATCTGCAGTATTAACAGCCACAATGTCTCTAACTGTACCTTTCTCCCAATCTCTAGGCAAAAACTCCTAATTGCCTCTCCCAATCTCAACCGGGATCACTGAGGACAGAGTTAGTACAGGTGCTATGCACCTGTGCCAACCACATTCTGTTAAATGGCCTTATAAATAACTTTTATAAGTGCCTTTGCCCTCTTGTTTAGGTAGAAACTCAAAGGCCATAAAGATTTCCACTAAACAGTACTTGAGCAGAGGGAGATGTAAGGCACAGAGAAAGGAAGTTAACAGCTGATGCAACACACAAACACACACCATCAACAAAAGATCTCCAGCAGGGGCAACAGGAGATTAAGGAAAACACAAAGACATTTTTAAGCAAAGCTGGGGCCAGGTGGGACACTGCCCTCTGATGGAGGAAGAGTGACTCAGAACTAACTCAGCATGTTTATTATGTAGAGTCTCATTATCAGGAATTTTAATACAGAGGCTTTGTAAATTGTTTTATGGCTTTTGAGTTATCAAGAGTCTTCTTTGGTACAAAAATTACAAAGCTAGAAAGATTTTTGTAGCTATCCTTCTGTGCCCAGAAAACCCATTGTACTGGAATGTCTTATAATGATTGAGGTCAGAGTCCAGTATAAAGGCTGTTCACATCCTCACCTTTTGGCAAGGAGTGTTTCCCAGGCTTGGCTTTGCCTGCACCACAGGATCAGCAGATTACCAGGGCTCATTTGCTCTCAACAAACAGTTATTTCACAAAGTAACCACATTTAATCCCCACAATAACCCTATGCAGTATGGATTATGCCATTTTAATTTTAAGGTACCCACTGCTTGTTAGAGTCAAACAAATAAGCCCAGGTCACTCAGTGGCAGGACTTGGGCCCATCTTTAAAATTTAGCATTCTCAGCCGGGCGCGGTGGCTCACGCTTGTAATCCCAGCACTTAGGGAGGCTGAGACAAGAGAATCGCGAGTTCAAAGCCAGCCTCAGCAATGGCGAGGTGCTAAGCAACTCAGTGAGACCCTGTCTCTACATAAAACACAAAATAGGGCTGGGGATGTGGCTCAGTGGTCGAGTGACCCTGAGTTCAATCCCCAGTACCAAAAAAAAAAAAAAATTTAGCATTCTCTGATCAGATAATATAATGTTCCTCCCTAATTCAACATCAACCCATTTAGTTATTCTTTGCATCATTAGTCTTAATCCTTTTAAAAATATAACATTTGTTAGCCAGGTAAGGTGGCACACACCTGTAATCTCAGCAGCTCAGGAGGCTAAGGCAGGAGGATTTCAAGTTCAAAGTCACTCTCAGCAACTTAGTAAGGCCCTATCTCAAAATTCAGAAAAAGAAAACAGACTGGAGATGTGGTTTATTGGTTAAGTGGCCTGGGTTCAATCCCTTGTACTACTACTGCTACTACTACTACTACTACTAATAATAATAATAATAATAATAATGTGCTTACTGTTAGCTAAAATTAACTTCTTTATGTTTTGATGGTCTGTCTTCAACTTCAGAATGTAAGTTCCATGAAAATACAAATCATAGTGTCTAGAACTGGGTCAGGACCTGTTCAATAGATATGTACTGAAAGAAAGAATGAATGAATGCTGATATAACCTCTATATTCATTCCCTTTCTCTTAGAAGGGAAAACCAACTATTGACAGGAAGAGGAAGGCTCAGCTTTTTCTGGTATATTTATATGATACCTAAACACTTCCACAAGGATCTTCAAACACAACTAGATATGCTGAAAAAGCACTAGACTTTGACTAAGAGCTGAGATTGAACTTTATACACATAATTTATTGAATATTTTAGTTTCAGGGGTTTTTGTTTGTTTTGGTACCCAGGATTGAAACCAGGGATGCTAACCACTGCACAACAATATCGCCAGTCCTTTTTAATTATTTTTATTTTGATACAGAGTCTTACTAAGTTGCTTAGGGCATTACAAGTTGCTAAGGCTGATCTTGAACTTAAAATCCTCCTGATCAGCCTCCTGAGTTGTGGGGATTACAGGCATGCACCACCACACCTGACAACTTTCAGGTCTTAATCTGTGTTAGGCCCCTCTGAGAAACTGTGATGCTATTTGCCATACATAACACACAACTTATTGTAAGGAATAAAATTTTAAAAAAGAAGTATGAGAATTGCAGAAGTTTTGTGTAAGAATGAATAAGTCAACCAGATTGGAAGAAATCTAGAAAATGCAGTAAAGTTAAACAATACCTTATAATTTCTATGACTCAGCAATTTCTTAGAAACATATCCTACAGAAACTCTCACAAGGACAAATGCACACATCTCTTTTCCTAACAGCAAAATAAGCACATAATATAAAAATCAAATAAAATAGGAACAACCCAAATGTTTATCAATGGGAGAAGAAATGAATATATTATACAACAGCAAAAATGAATGGAACAGTTATTTATATCAGCATGAATGTTCAGGAACATAAACTTGAGTAAGAAGGTAAGCAATAGAACAAAAACATTTTACCTGCTCTCTATCTGAACCCAAATGAAAAGATAATATTTTAATTTACTTAAGGCATTCCAATTCCTTCCAATGGGATGGAAGAAATTGTGAAGCAATGTAGACTCTTCTTCCCTGGAGATTAAAAAACTATAGGTGTATTTAATAGAGCATGGATAAATAGTTTTAAGGGAAGAAGTAAAATGGAAAAGATGGCCTCTATGTGATTCGTAGGCTCTCAAATTGTGGTTTGCTTTATATAACTCACAGGAATTTCTGACAGTGTTCTCTACCTATACTCAACCCACTCCCCCCAAAATATCTACATGTTCTACTTTTCCTGGGATCTAGGAAGGAATACACAGTCTCCGCATGCTAGTGAGGGCCTTTGTACTAAGGTATTAATTGACCTGATTGAGTTCATCCATATATAAGATAGTGTTGCACCTTGTACCTTTTTTGTCTTCAGGAATAGAAAGTTAATAAAAGAGGTTACATTTCTGAGAAAGATCTCATTCCTATCTGTCTTGGACAAGGTCAGCCATCTAGCTATTTTCCTTGGTGTGTTTTGCTTCATCATCTCATCTCAACTTCATCTCAAATCAGCTACTCTTTTAATATTCCCCTTCCAGTATCTCACTGCCCTGGGCCCTGAGCTAGACCCAGCTAAGACACTACTCCTGTTTTAGTCACCTTTATAAATTTTGTGAGTAAAAGGCAAAAACACTTTTAGAAGAGGAAAAGATTATCTGGGAACTCATGGTTTCAGAGGTCTCATTGCAAAAAGGGCTATATTCCTCAGAGTTGGAGGTAAATCATGGAACAAGATTGTGATGGAGGGAAGCAGCTCACATGATCAAGAAGCACAGAGAGACTCAACTCACCAAAGACAAAATATATACCCTAAAAGTATGTCCCCCAATGCCAGCCTCCTCCAGCCACAACCTACTGCCTTCAGTTACCACTCCATTATTCCCCCAAGGGTATTAATTCACTGATTTGTTTAAAGATGTCATAACCAAAATATTTCACCTCTGAATAATCTTCCTTTGTCTCACACATATGTTTTTGAGGAACACATCACATTCAAACCATAAGAATACCCATCTCATACTTGAGAATCAATCTAAAAAAGAGGTGAAAGATCTCTACAATGAAAACTACAAAACATTAAAGAAGAAAATTGAAGAAGATCTTAGAAGATGGAAAGATCTCCCATAATCTTGGATAGACAGAATTAATATTGTCAAAATGGCCACACTACCAAAAGTATTACACAGATTTAACACAATTTCTATGAAAATGTCAATGACATTATTCCTAGAAATAGATAAAGTAATCGTGAACTTCATTTGAAAAATGAGAGACCCAAATAGCCAATGCAATCCTTATCAAGACAAGTGAAGCAGGAGGCATCACAATACTAGACCATAAACAATACTACAGAGCCACAGCAACAAAATCAGCATGGTATTGGCATGAAAACAGACACATAGATGAATGGCCCAGAATAGAAAACACAGAGACAAACTCACATAAATATGGTTATCTCATACTAGACAAAGGTGCCAAAACACACATTGGAGAAAAGACAGCCCTTTCAACAAATGGTGTGTGAAAACTGGAAATCCATATGTAATAAAATGAAATTAAACCTCTATCTCTCACCCTGCATGAAACTCAACTCAGAGTGGATCAAAGACTTAGGCACTGGAACAGAAACCCTGTGCCTAGTAGAAGAAAAAGTAGGACCAAATCTTCCTCATGTTGGCTTAGGAACTGACTTCCTTAAAAAGACTCCTAAAGCACAAAAAATAAATTCAATAATCAATAAATGGTAGGGACTCAAATTAAAATGCTTCTTCTCAGCAAAGGAAACAATTAATAATGTGAAGAGAGAACCTACAAAATCGGTGAAAACCTTTACTATGTGCACATCAGATAGAGCACTAATCTCCAGGATATATAAAGAACTCAGAAAACTTAACACCAAAAAAGCAAATAACTCAATCAATAAATGGGCTAAGGAACTGAACAGACACTTCAAAGAAGAAGAAATACAATCTATCAACAACTATATGAAAAAAATGTTCAACATCTCTATCCATTAGAGAAATGAAATCAAAACTAAGATTTTATCTCACTCTAGTCAGAATGGCAATTATCAAGAATACAAGCAACAATAAATGTTGGCAAGAATGTTGGGGAAAAGGTACACTCATATATTGCTGGGGGGACTGCAAATTGATGCAACCATTATGGAAAGCAATATATAGATTCCTTGGAAAACTTAGATTGGAACCATCATTTGGCCAAGCTGTCCCACTCTTGGTTTATACCCAAAGGCTTTAAAATCAGCATACTACAGTGACACAGCCATATCAATGTTTATAATAGCTGAACTCATAATGGCTAAACTATGGAACCAACCTAGATACCCTTCATCAGATGAGTGGATAAAGAAACTGTGGTATATATTCAAAATGGAATATTATGCAGACTTAAAGAATAATTATATTATGGCATTTGCCCATAAACAGTTGGAACTGGAGAATACCACACTAAGTGAAATAAGCCAATCCCCAAAAATTAAAGGCCAAATATTTTCTGTGATTTGTGGATGCTAATTCACAATAAGAGGGGGCTGTGGAAGAATAGAAGTACTTTGGATTGGACAAAGGGGATTGAAGGAAGGGTGTCAGGTCTGGTCAGGGTTCTAAGATGTCCAATTTAAGAAAGATGGCCAGCGGAGCTGCAAGCCAGATGTGACGTCACTAGTGGACACGCCTCCTGTCAATCAGCGAGTTTTCCTGACCCATCAGGAAGGACTCTGGCCTTCTCTTCCTGTTCCCATGCCCTCCCCTTCCTGACCGGGTTTTCTTGAAATTCTCTATGCATGGAAGATCCAGCGCCATTTCTCCCAACACGCTCTGATGGATTTGGTCCGAGGGCGCGCATTTCAATAAAGGCTTGCTGAGTGGCTTAATTCATCTTCTCCTGGTCGTGTGATCTTTACAAAGGGTAGGGGTTGTGGAGTTAGGAAGGAGAGTAGAATGAATTGGACATTATTGCTCTATGTGCATATATGATTACCCAACCAATGTGGTTCTACATCATGTACAACCAGAAGAATGAGAAGTTATACTCCATTTATGTATGATGTATCAAAATGCATTCTACTGTCATGTATAACTAATTAGAACAATTAATAAAAATGAATACATTTCTTCAACTGTTTGTGTCCCATCTCCTTACTGCTCTATTGTTTACAAAGTACAATATCATCAGATGTGTTAGCCACTCCTGTGTTCTTGGAAGGAGGTTGGGGATACTCCTTATTTGACAGATTTAGAAACTGAGACACTTGCCCAAAATCACATAGCTTCCCAATGATATAGTCAGAATTTTGAAATCTATGTTTCAACCCAATGACAGAGGTCAAAAATTGTTTCTCAACACATATTCTGCCATTTTGATAGTTATAGAACCCTAATATGTAACTAGAATAAAGTTTACATTTTCTAGTAAGCTTTGCATGTGTGTGGGACCATGTGCTAATGGGGTAAAAATTTAAGTGGTATGTCAATAAATGCTCCATAAACAGTGGACAATCATGCTGTTTACTTCATTTCCTTTGTATTCACTGGTTAGAACCTCAATAGCCATCTTGCTTATCCCAGATGGGACTAGAAATCAATATTGAAGCAACATAATAGAGGAAGTCAAGATCTCTTTAACTGTGGATTACTGCACAATCCTTATATCCAGATTTATTAAATATGAGAAAAAAATTATCTTGATTAAATTATCATTTTTATGAGGCTTCCATTACTAATCCTAACCAATCCAAGTGCTCAATTCTAGGCTCTTATTTTTAGCATATTTGCATTGCTTTAAAGAATAACAGGATTGACCAGGCATGGGAACACATGCCTATAAACCCAGCAACTCAAGAGGCTGAGCCACAAGAATTGCAAGTTCAAGGCTGGCCTCTGCAATTTAGGAAGACCCCATCTCTTAAAACAATAAATAAGGGGTTGGAGTGTGGCTCAGTGGTAAAGTGTCCCTGGATTCAGTTTCCAATACTACAAAAAGTAAAATGAAATGAAATAAATTGCACTGTTGAAAGAACTCTAGGATCTCATCTAATCCAGTAGTTTTCAAATATTCTCTGCTCATTTAAATTTTATGCAAAACAGATAAAACAGGAGTTTCATTGGTTAAAACTGGGGCAGGGAAGCTGGAACTCAATCCACCTCATGCCTCATGGCTGCTCACACAGTGAAACGCCTAAGGAACCCTACTGAACCCTTAAGACTCCAGAGTACAAATCTTTAAAACCAATCAAGTCTGGTCCCCTATCTCATAGTTACCCCTGACACTAACTCTCTGGATTTGAAGGTATTGATTTATTTGGCTTTGACTCTGGGTGCTTTCCAAAATGCTTGCACTTACCCTCAGTCTCTTTTCTTTCCTGTTTATAGAAGATAAAAATACCATATCATCTAGGCATACCGGGTCCACTCTGACCTAGTTTTCTCAACCAGATATTTAAAGCCATGTTGAATTTCATTTCTGCTTTTATTTTCTACCTCACTTCTCTGCATGATGCCATGTTGAATCACTTTTTCCTAAATACAGAATGCTATTTCATTCCTCTGGTCTTTTGCAAATATGTTTTCATTTGTTTGCAATGCCCTTTCCTATCTAGTTATCCCTAAAAACTCCAATTCACTTTTCGAGCCTCAACCCAAATATCACCGCCATGCTCAAACCACTTTTACTATTCATTTACTTGGATGTAAGTTTAGAGTTTTAATATTGTGTCAGTCAGGGACCCAATAAAATACAGAAGGCCCTTAAATTGGCAACCCGTAGAGAGGTAAATAAAGGATCTGTTTCAAGAGAGTGAGCAAGGTATAAGAAAGCAACAAGGAATAGTGCTACATTCTTGGACTAGAAACATTTGGACATGCTTAACCTGGGCAAGGAAAGGAAATTATTAGTTCTGGAACTCAGGAAATATTTGTATAAAGAGGATCATCTGTTGGGAATTATGGATGAAATGGAAAGAAATATGGGGGATAAATACTGCATTGTCATTTATTTCTTCCAATTTTCTTCTGGTTTTCCCCATTAGTAGGGATCTAAGACACAGGAGAACACTGATTCCTATCTATACTTCTCAGCTTATTGGAACACAGACCAAATGGAGAAGATGGTATGATTAACTTGGAGAACCAATTGGAAAATATCTAGTACAATTGTATCAGGGACCAGAGTATGCTAAATAATGTTGCTCTCCCACTTGTTTTCATTTGTCCATTTCCATTCTCACAAGGTACTGAAACAGATATCAAAACATAACAAGAATGATAGAAAAAGTGCACCCACACAATGAGATCTAGTAAAAACAAGGTTGGAGTTTCCTCTTAATGTTTTTCCTTTGCAGGAATATAAATCTTGGAACTAAAATGATGAAGAATGTTACATTACTTCTTTTTCTCCCTCATTACTCTAGCTAGAATTTCCACTATTTTGCTTAGAATGGTAGAAATAGATACCATGCTTACCATGCTTGTCTCCAGGATAACTAGATATTTTGTAGATGTTCTTTATCAAATTGAACAAGTTCCTCTCTGTTTCTAGTGCATTATTTTTAAATCTTGAATGAGTGTTAAATTTTTTTCAATATGCCTTTCTGTATCAAATGATATGATCATATGATTTTCTTCTTTTCCCTCACCATATGGTATATTGTATTGACTAATTTTTAGATGTTGAAACATTAAAAATAAATGAGTTGATCATACATTATAATTCATTTTATATATAGCCAAGTTACCTTTGTAATATTTTCATTTATTTTAGTGAATCACAGTTATCCATAATAGTGTGATTAATTTTGACATAGTCATAAATGCATATAACCCAGTTTTCTCCATTTCAATCCCCAGTACTATCCCCTTCACTCTCCTCCTCCATTCCTGATTACCTTCCTCTACCCTACTGGGTACATAGAGTCTCTAGAGTCCCATTCAGGTCATCATACAGGTACCTAGGGTAATGATGTCCATCTAATTACATCATCTTTTCAATTCACATGCCCCCTCCCTCTTTTAATGCTGAGTAATATTCTCTTGTTTATATATACAACAGTTTATTTATCCATTCATCTATCAAAGGGCATTTAGGTTGGTTCCACAATTTAGCTATTGTGAATCATGCTGCTATAAACATTGATGTGGCTGCATCACTGTAGTATGCTGTTTTTAAATCCTTTGGGTATAGACCAAGGAGTGGGATAGCTTGGTGAAATGATAGTTTTATTCCAAGTTTTCTAAGGAAACTCCATACTGCTTTCCAGAGTGGTTGTACCAGTTTGCAGTCCCGCTAGCAATGTAAGACTGTGCCTTTTCCCCCACATCCTCACCAACAATTATTGTTGCTTGTGTTCTTGATAACTGCTATTCTGACTGGAGTGAGATAAAATCTTAGTCTTGATTTGCATTTCTCTAGTGGCTAGAGATGTTGAACATTTTTTCATATGTTTGTTGATTGATTATATATCTTCTTCTGAGAAGTGTCTGTTCAGTCTCTTAGCCCATATATTGATTGGATTATTGGGGGTTTTGTTTGTTTGTTTTGGTGGTTTCAGAGTTCTTTTTTAAAATTAATTAATTAATTAATTAAAATGCATTTGAAATCATAGTACATATATGGAGCTCAATTTTTCCATTTCTCTGGTTGCAAACCAGATAGAGTCACACCATTTGTGTCTTCATACATGCACCTAGGGTAGTGATGACCAACTCATTCAACCATCTTTACTACACCCATTCCCCTTTCCCTCCCCCCACCTCCCCCCTTCCCCATCCAGAGTACCTCCATTTCTCCTATGTTCCCCATTCCCACCCCCCTTATGTCTCAGCATCTACTAATCAGAGAGAACATTCGGCATTTGGTTTTTTTGGATTGGCTTACTTCACTTAGCATCATGTTCTCCAATTCCATCCATTTACCTGCAAACGCCATAATTTTATTCTCTTTTATTGCTGAATAATATTCCATTGTGTATATGTACCACATTTACCATATGCACCATATGTACAGTTTCTTTATCCATTCATCTATTGAAGGGCATCTAGGTTGCTACCACAGTTTAGCAATTGTGAATTGTGCTGCTATAAACATTGAAGTGGCTGCGTCATTGTAGTGTGCTGTTTTTAAGTCTTTAGGGTACAGACCAAGGAGTGGCATAGCTGGATCAAATGGTGGTTCAAATCCAAGTTTTTTAAGGAATCTCCATACTGCTTTCCAGATTGGTTGCACCAGTTTGCAGCCCACCAGCAATGTTTAAGTGTACCTTTTTCACCACAACCTCACCAGCACTTGTTGCTTGTATTTTGGATAGCTGCCATTCTGACTGTGGTGAGATGAATTCTGAGAGTAGTTTTGATTTGCATTTCTCTAATGGCTAGAGATGTTGAACATTTCTTCATATATTTGTTTATTGATTGTATATTTTCTTCTGAGAGGTTTCTATTCAGCTCCTTAGCCCATTTAGTGATCAGGTTGTTTGTTTGTTTGTTTGTTTTTGGTGTTAAGTTTTTTGAATTCTTTATATATCCTGGAGATCAGTGCTCTATCTGATGTGTGTGTGACAAAAATTTGCTCCCAAAATGTAGGCTCTCTGTTCACCTAATTGATACTTTCTTTTGCTGACAAGAAGCTGTTTAGTTTAACTCCATCCCATTTGTTGAGTCTTGCTTTTATTTCTTGTGCTTTTGGAGTCTTGTTAAGGAATTCGGGGCCTAATCCCACGTGATGAAGATTTGGACCTACTTTCTCCTCAATTAGACGCAGGGTCTCTGGTCTAATTCCTAGGTCTTTGATCCACTTTGAGTTGAGTTTCGTGCATGGTGAGAGATAGAGGTTTAGTTTCATTTTGCTGCATATGGATTTCCAGTTTTCCCAGCACCATTTGTTTAAAAGGCTATCTTTTCTCCAATATATGTTTTTGGCACTTTTGTCTAGTATGAGATAGCTGTATTTATGTGCATTACTCTCTGTGTCTTCTATTCTGTACCATTGGTCTACATGTCTATTTTGGTGCCATTACCATGCCATTTTTGTTACTATAGCTTTGTAGTGAAGTTTAAGGTCTGGTATTGTGATGCCTCCTGCTTCACTCTTCTTGCTCAGGATTTCTTTGGCTATTCAGAGTCTCTTATTTTTCCAAATGAATTTCATGATTGCCTTTTCTATTTCTATAAGAAAGGCCTTTGGGATTTTAATTGGGATTGCATTGAATCTGTATAGTGCTTTGGGTAACATGACCATTTTAATAATATTGATTCAGCCTCTCCAAGAGCATGGGAGGTCTTTCCATTTTCTAAGCTCTTCTTCAATTTCTTTCTTTAGCATCTTATAGTTTTCATTGTAGAGGCCTTTCACAACTCTTGTTAGATTGATTCCCAAGTATTTTATTTTTTTGGAGGCTATTGAAAATGGAGTAATTTTCCTAATTTCTCTTTCAGTGGACTCATTGCTGATGTATAGAAATGCATTTGCTTTATGGATATTGATTGTATATCCTGCAACTTTGCTGAACTCATTTATCAGTTCTAGAAGTTTTCTGTTGGAATTTTTTGGATCCTCTAAGTATAGAATCATGTTGTCTACAAATAATGATAGTTTGAGTTCTTCTTTTCCTCTTCGTATCCCTTTAATTTCTTTCATCTAATTGCTCTGGCTAGAATTTCAAAGACTATATTGAATAAGAGTGGTGAGAGAGAACATCCCTGTCTTGTTTCAGTTTTTAGAAGGAATGCTTCCAATTTTTCTCCATTTAGGATAATGTTAGCCTTAGGTTTAGCATATATCACTTTAAAAATGTTGAGGTATGTTTCTACTATCCCTAGTTTTTCTAGTGTTTTAAACATGAAAGGGTGCTGTGTTTTGTCAAATGCTTTCTCTGCATCAATTGATAGAATCATGTGATTCTTATATTTAAGTATATTGATGTGATGGATTACGTTAATTGATTTCTGTATGTTGAACCAACCTTGCATCCCTGGAATGAACCCCACTTGATCATGGTGCACTAGTTTATTAATATGCTTTTGAATGCCATTTGCCAAAATTTTATTGAGAATTTTTGCATCTATATTCATCAGGGATATTGGTCTCAAATTTTCCTTTTTTGATGTGTTTCTGTCTGGTTTTGGAATCAAGGTGATACAACCCTCATAGAATGAGTTTGGAAGGGTCCCTTCCCTTTCTATTTCATGGAATAATTTGAGGAATATTGGGGTTAGTTCTTCTTTGTAGGTCTTGTAGAACTCGGCTGAGAATCCATCTGGTCCAGGGCTTTTCTTGGTTGGAAGGCTCTTGATGACATCTTCTATTTCCTTTCTTGTAATTGATCTGTTTAAGTCATAAATGTCCTTCTGGTTCAATTTGAGTATGTCTCTTGGAATTTGTTGGTGTCTTCAGGGTTTTCTATTTTACTAGAATATAAGTTTTCAAAATAGTTTCTGATTATCCTCTGTATTTCAGCAGAGTCTTTCAGGATATTTCCTTTTTCATCACAAATTTTAGTAATTTGGGTTTTCTTTCTCCTTCTTTTTGTTAGAGTGTCTAAGGGTTTGTCAATTTTGCTTATTTTTTCAAAGAACCAGCCTTTTATTTTATCAATTTTTTGAATTGTTTCTTGTGTTTCAATTTCATTGATTTCAGCCCTGATTCTAATTATTTCCTGAATTCTACTTCTTTTGGTGTTATTTTGTTCTTCTTTTTCTAGGGCTTTGAGTTGTAGTGTCAAGTTATTGATTTATTGACTTTTACATCTTTGAATATATGAGCTTAATGCAATAAACTTTCCTTTCCTCCTAGCACTGCCTCCATAGTGTCTCAGAGATTTTGGTATGTTGTATCAAGGTTCTTATTTACCCCAAGAATTTTTTTTATCTCCTCCCTGATGTCTTCTGTTACCCATGCATTGTTCAATAGCAAATTATTGAGTCTCCAGGTGTTGCAGTGGCTTCTTTTTTTAAAACTATTATTTATTTCTAGTTTCATTCCATTATGGTCAGATAGAATGCAGGGTAGTATCTCTATTTTTTTTGTATTTACTAAGACTTGCTTTGTAGCATAGCATATGATCTATTTTGGAGAAGATTCCATGTGCTGCTGAGAAAAAAAGTGTATTTGCTTGTTGAAGGATGGAATATTCTATATATATCCATTAAGTCTAGACCATTGATTGTTCTATTGAGTCTTGTAGATTCTTTGTTTAGTTTTTGTTTGGAAGATCTATCCAGTGGTGAGAGAGTTGTGTTAAAGTCACCCAATACTATTGTGTTGTGGTCTATTTGATTCTTGAATTTGAGGAGGGTTTATTTGACAAACATGGCTGCCCCATAGTTTGGGGCATAGATATTTAAGATTGTTATATCTTGTTGACATAACTTAAGCAGTATGAAATGACCTTTTTTATCTCTTTCCACTAACTTTGGTTTAAAGTCCACTTTATCTGAAATGAGGGTGGAAACTCCTGCATGTTTATGCAGGTCATGTGAGTGATAGATTTTTTTCCATCCTTTCACCTTTAATCTGTGAGTGCCTCTTTCTATGAGATGAGTCTCCTGGAGGCAGCATATTTTTGTGTCTTTTTTTAAATCCAATCTGCCAGTATGTGTCTTTTAATTGTTAAGTTAAGGCCATTGACATTCAATGTTATTATTGAGATATCGTTTGTATTCCCAAACATTTTGGTTTATTCTTAGTTTTTAACTTGACTGGGTTTCTCCTTTGATTGGCCTTCCCTTTAGTGTAGCTCCTCCCTCTGCAGGTTTTCATTGTTGTTTTTCATTTCCTCCTCATGGAATATTTTGCTAAGAATGTTCTGTAGTGCCTGTATCTTCCCCTCTAACAGTGCAGATCCAAGTTATTATAGTTTCTAAACTATAGACTTACAGGGTTACTGCAGGATTCCAATACCTAACCTTTAAAGGCAAGATCAATATTAACAGATTCCAATGCAAACAATATGTAGCTTTAAACCAAATATCTCCCATTAAGAATTTTACAGTATTTGTGCAATAAACATAAATTATGTGTTTGATTATTTTGTACATTGTAAACATTAGGTTTCTGTAAAATTCACACGACCAGGAGAAGATTAATTAAGCCACTCAGCAAGGCTTTATTGGAAGGCGAGCCCTCAGACCACTTCCCCGTCCATCAGAGCGGGTCGGGAGAAATGGCATCGGAGATTCTGTACATAGGGAATTTTAAGAAAACCCGGTCAGGAAGGGGAGGGGTTGGGTACAGAAAGAGAAGGCCATAGTCCTTCCTGATGGGTCAGGAAAACTCGCTGATTGACAGGAGGCGTGTCCACTAGTGACCTCACATCTGGCTTGCAGCTCTGCTGACCAGCTTCCTTATTTGGGCATCTTGGACCCTGACCAAACCTGACAGTTTCCAAAAAGATTTAGTTTCTAATGGTGGACAAACTGTGGGGAGGGGGTGTAGGATGTGATGTTTATGAGGCAAGAGATGAGAATATACAGATATTAAGTTATAGGAAGAGTGAAAGGGGAATCAAAAGAAGTTTCCTGTTGGCAATAGAAAAGAGAGAAAGATACTCTGTGGAAACAGACAAGTGAGAGGAAAATATAGAGAAAGATTTAAAAAATAAGAAAAAGAAAATTAAAAATGTAAAAATAAAAGAATAGACAACAAAACTCTAATATTCTATTTAGACATCCCAATCCTCACTAGCCTGATGCATAAAAAGCACTTGGTTTCAAAACTTTGGGGATGTGAAAGTGGGGAAAATATTTTTAAAAATATTGAAGGAAAATTGAACAATGGTTTCTGTTGCAGTTCAATATCTTCTCTGCTTACCTTCTCATCTGATATATGAGGTTGTCTAGAGTTTGATGGTATTTCCATCCTCAGGATGGTGAATATTACTACGGTGTGAGGGTTAGTCTTGGAGGTGGTACTACTAGAGGCTGGGTATAGCAATTTACGGTCCCCACTGGAAGACAGCACCCAAAGAATCTCCTTTGGGATCCTCTCATGTGATGTATAAACCTTGTTTTATCCCCTTACATCATCTGTGGACCCTGCAATTCCTAGTCTCTAATTTAGTCTCTAAACTGAATCTCTCTTGCCCCCATCCTTTTGACTCCCCAATCTGAAACCTCACCCTCTGGGAGTCCTGAAGACTGAGCACTAGGACCAGTGCACCTACTGTAAAGAGCTGTTTTGTATTGTTCAGATCAGGACCAGGCACTGAGAACTGTGATCCAGCTACATAGCTGCAAGTGCTTGTCTGTGTTGGTGGCTGGGGTTTGCATTGGTAGACTGGGGATTGGGGAGCTTGAAGGCCCTGTTGATTGCCAAACCAGTGGGACTAGGTGATCAGTTGATGCTGGATTGGGGAGGGAGTCAGGGACTGGGCTGATGTCAGGTCCCAGAAACTGCCACCCAAGTTTGCCCTGGGAACCCAGTGGATTCTGGCCTGGTTGGCTGGGCAAGCTAGGATCACACCCTCTTCCATCTTACTGACCTCATGCAAAGCTCTCTTCTGCCTCTGCAGCAAGATAGTGGCTGTTAGCACACCTAGCAGGGAGACTTCAGGTATAGCCAAGCCTGCAGGGACCTTGGTGATTGTCTTCCAGGCCCTAGTTGTTGTCTCTAGATTGAAGCAGCTGCATCCCTAGTTGGTGGTGATGGAAGCAAATCTGGATGTTCCTTGATGTTGGACTTCCAGGCCCTGGCTGGTATCCCAAGATGGAAGCTTCTCCAACTACAGATAGTGATGGCTACATTGGAGGTAACCCAAGATGGTGGTGAAGGTGTCCCAATTTGGAAGCGACCACTTTCAGAGATGGGGAAGTGAGAACAAGTCTGTGGTGCAGTGTGTTTGGAGATGAAGTGCTGTGGCAGGTGGTGCTGTGGTTGGCCTCCAGGCTGGCCCTGTCTGGTATCCCAACAGGGAGGCACTTGGGAGAGCCCCACATTGGTAGAAGAGGAGCCTGTGAAGTGAGTCCACACAGTGGTGGGGCAGGGCTCATGACATTCTTCATAGTGTTGATCTTGCTTACATAGCATCCATTGAGATTTATGAATCTGGATGACCTTATCTTTTCAAAGATAGGTAATGTTTCAGTCATCATTTCTTTAAACGTTCCATCCCTTACTATTCCTCTTCACATATACATACATTATACATTAATCATGTCCATCCACTCTTCTACAACCATCTCCCACTACCCATTTTCTCTCCCATACTATCGAACCTTTCCCAGTTCCTTGTAATCCCTCTTCTACTTTCCAGTTGCACTTTTTTAGTTCCTGCATATGTGACACTGCAGGCTTGGCTATACCTGAAGTCTCCCTGCTAGGTGTGCTAACAGCCACCATCTTGCTGCAGAGGCAGAAGAGAGCTTTGCATGAAGTCAGTAAGTTGGAAGAGGGTGTGATCCTAGCTTGAAAGAGAAAATATGTGACACGTGACTTTCTCTTTTTGGCTTATTTTACTTAGCATAATGACCTTCACTTCCATCTAACTTCCTCAAATGACAGGATTTCATATATCCCTTTGGCTGAGTAATATTTTATTGTGTATATATATCAAATTTTCTTTATTCATTAGTCTGCCAATAGGCACCCAGGCTTATTCCTTATTTTAGCCATTCTAAATAGTGCAGCAATAAACAGCTTGTTTAGGCATTTCTTTTGTCTGTTGATTTCATTTCCTTCAGATATATACCTAGGAGTGGGTTAGGTAGATCTTATGGTACTTCTATTTTTACTTATTTGTGAAACCTTGGTACTATTTTCTATAGTGACTACATAAGGGTTCTTTTTCTTCACATCTTCAGTAACATTTGTTATTCTTTGTTTTTCTTTTTTTAGAATAGTTATTCTAAATTTTGTGAGGGGATAGGGTTGTGGCTCAGTGGTAGAGCACTTGCCTAGCATGTGTAAAGCAATGGATCTGGTTCTTAGCACCACATAAAAATATATAAGGGACTGGGGCTGTTGCTCAGTGGTAGAGGACTTGCCTAGCCTATGTGAAGCACTGGGTTTGATCCTCAGCACCACATAAAAATAAATAAAATAAAGGTATTGTGCTTATCTACAACTAAAAAAATAAATTTGGTGAGATGGAATTTCATTGTAATTTTGATTTGCATTTCATTGATGGCTAATGATAATTAGCATTTTTCATATACTTATTGGCCAATAATATTTATTCTTTTGAGAAGTATCTATTCATATTTTTTGCCCATTTTTAATAGAATTGCTTGTTTTTTGTTAAATTTTGTATTTTTTTTGAGTTATGTATTCAGTAATCAATTCTCTGTCCAATGAATAATTGCAAAGGTTTTCTCTAATCTTGTATGTTGTCTCTTGACTTTTCTTTGATATGCAGGGTTTTTTAAAAAATTTGATACAGTTCTATTTGTCAATTCTTGGTTTTGTATCCTGTGCTTTGGGAGCTCAATCCACAAACTCAGTTCCTGCACCAATATCTTGAAGTGTTATCCCCCTATGTTTTCCCTCAATATCTTCAGATTTTTGGTCTTACATTGTCTTTAATCCATTTTGGTTTGATTTTTATATGGGGGGGAATACAGAGGTCAAGTTTTAATCTTCTACATATGGATATCCAATTTTACAGCACCATTTCTGGAAGAGACTGTCCTTTATCTATGTATGTTTATGGCACCTTTACCATAAATCAGTTGGCTGGGTTCTCTATTCTGTTCCATTGGTGGATGTGTAGGGTTTTATGCCAATACCAAGCTGTTTTTGTCACTGTGACTCTATAATGTATCTTGAAATCAGATATCAAGAGTCTCCAGCTTTGCTCTCTTTATTGAAGACTGTTTTGGATCTTTGAGGTCTTTTGTGCTTCAATGTGAATTTTAGCATTTTTTCTTTGTTATGTATAGAAAGTCATTGGTATTTAGACAGGAATTGCATTTAAACTGTAGGTCTCTTTGGTAGTGTGGACATTTTAACAGTATCAATCCTTTCAATTCATAATCATGGGAGGTCTTTCCACTTTAAATGTCTTCTTAATTTTTTTCAGTTCTTTTTAATTTGCACTGTGTGTGTCTTTCATATCTTTAGTTAGGATATTCTTAGGAATTTGATTTTTTGCAACCATTTTAAATGGATTGCTTCCCTAATTTCTTTCCCAACAAATTTATTGTTGTGTAGAAAATCTACTATTTTTTGTTGATTTTGTATCCTGTTGCTTCACTGAATTCATTTACCAATAGAAATAGTCTTTTGGTAGAGCATTTAGGTTTTTCTATGTATACAATACTATCATATTCAAAATGGGATAATTTGACTTCCTTTCATCATTTTTGCATTCTTTTTATTTCTTTCTATTACCTAATTGCTATAGCTAAAATGTCTGGCACTATGTAATATAAAAGCAGTGAAAATGGACACCCTTCTTTTTCCTGATGTTTAAGGAAATGCATTCAATTTTTCCATCCAGCATGATGTTGGTAATGAATTTGTCATATATAGCCTTTTTATGTTGAGGGATGCTTCTTTTTTTTTTTAATTTTTTTTTTAGTTGTAGATGAACACAATGTCTTTATTTTATTGCTTTGTATGTGGTGCTGAGGATGAAACCCAGGGCCTCCTGCATGCGAGGCAAGCACTCTACCACTGAGCTACAATCCTAGCCCCGAGGGATGCTTCTTATATATGTAATTTGTTGTGGGATTTTACCATGAGAGTTTTTTTTTATCATTTGTTTTTACTATATCTATTGACATTATCACATATTTTCCCTGGATTCTCTGATGCCATGTTTGGGCATATTCATTTGCATATGTTGAGCCATTCTTACATTCTTAGACTCAAAACAAATTAATTATAATACATGACCTTTTTGAATTTAACTTCCAAATATTTTGTTGAGAATTTTTCAGCTACATTTATTAGGGATATTGGCTTATGATTTTCATTGTGTGTTATGGCCTTACCTGGTTTTGGAGCCAAATGTTCATAGAATTCATAAGGGCTATCTTTCTTTCAATTATATGCAATATTTAAATATTTGGTGTAAAATTTGGAAAAAACTCAACAAAGAAACCATGTGGCCCCTGGCTTTTTTTAAAAAATCATGAGACTTTTTATTACTTATCAATTATCTTTGCTTGTCATTTATATTTTTGTCTTCTTGGTTCAGACTCAGTAGTTCATATATGTCCAGAAGTTTATCTATTTTTTCTAGATTTTCCAATTTACTAGTATATAGCTTTTCAAAATAATCCCTAATGATCCTTTGCATTTCTATGGTTTCAGTTGTAATGTCTTCTTTTTCATCTCTAGCTTTATTTTATTTTGAGGAAAACTTTCTCTTCTGTCTCTTTCTCTCTCTCTCTCTCTCTCTCTAACAAATGATTTGCCAATTTTATCTTTTCAAAAAAAGATCTTTTTGCTTCATTGATCCATTCTATTATTCTTTTAGTCTCTCTCTAGTTTATTTATGCCCTTCTTTATTAGTTATTTTTTTCTTCTACTGATTTGAAGTTTGGTTTGTTCTTTCTTTTCTAGGCCTTTGAGATTCATCATTAGGTTAGTTATTTGAATTTATTTACTTCTATATAGGTACTCATTGTAATAAATTTCTCTGATACTAATCCTTTTGCTTTATCCCACAGGTTTTGGTATGCTTTATTTCTATTTTCATTCATTTCAAATCATTTTTAAATTTTTCCTCTGACTTCTGCAATGATCCACTGTATACTCAAAAGTTTGTTGTGCAGTCTCTGTATGTTTATATAACTTCTACAGTTTCTAGTTTTATTCCATTGTGCCCAGAGAGGATGCAAAATATTATTTCAATTATTAAAAATTGATAACACTTCTTTTGTGGCTTAATGTATGCTCTCATCTAGAAAAACTTCATGTGATAATGGAAAAATATATTCTATAGGTCTTGGATGAAATATTTTGTGAATGAGAATTATGTCCATTTGATCTTCAGTGACATTTAACTGTGATATTTCTTTTTTATGTTTTGTCTGGATGATCTCATCTATTGGTGAGAATGGGACATGAAAGTCACCCACTATTACTGTATCAGGCTATTTTTCTCTCTTTAGATCTAATAGAGCTGGTTCTATAAAATTGGGTGATCCATCATTCAGTGCATGTGGATTTATAATTGTTATATTTTCTTGATTAACTCATTCTTTGGTTATTAAAATGACATTCTTTGTCTCTTCTTACTGTTTTTGTCTTAACATCTGTTTTTTCATATGTAAGTATAGCAACACTTGCTTATTTTCTTTTTTTTAATATTTATTTTTTAGTTGTAGGTGGACAGAATATCTTTATTTTATTTTTATGTGGTGCTGAGGATCGAACCCAGTGCCTCCTGTGTGCTAGGCGAGCACGCTACCACTGTGCCATAACCCCAGCCCGACACTTGCTTATTTTCATATTCCATTTACTTGGAATATTGTTTTCCATCCTGTCACTTTCAGTATATATGTATTTTCACAGGTTAAGTGAGTTTCTTATAGACATTTTACTGTTGGCTCTTGTTTTAAATTCATTCAGTCTGCATCTTTAAATTATAAAAGTAAAACTTCTACATTCAGGTTCATTATTTAAACATATGGACTTGTCCCTGCCTTTTAAAAATATTTGATTTATTGTAGTGAACCAAATGTCTTTGATTTGTAGTGAATATTTTTTGTTTGTACCTCTTACTCATCTTTGTTATTTTATGGTTTACTGTATTGACAATGTGATTTTAAAATATTTTTATTTGAAAATATACTCTTGTTGGGATTTATTCTTTCATGTGCTTCCATGATAATAATTATCTGTCTTCCACTTCTGGATTCATCTTTTGTAAGGCTGGTCTTATAGTAATGAATTCCCTTGGTTTATGCAAATCTTGGAAGGTCTTTATTTCCCTCAAATTCTGAAAGACAGATTCACCAGGTATAGTAATCTTGATTGGCAAAACATAAAATAAATCATTCCATGCCCTCCTGGCCTTTGTGGTTTCTGCTGAGAAATCTGCTGAATCTAATGTGCTTTCCTTTAAATATAACTTGGAACTTTTATTTTTAGGAATCTAATATTATTTTTTCTTCCATACTTTTGACAATTTACTATAATATGTCATATAGAGGCTCTTTTCTTTTCTTTCTTTTTAAAAAATTTTTTGTTTATTGTTTTATTTATTTTTATGTGGTGCTGAGACTTGAACTCAGTGTCTCACGCATGCTAGGCAAGCACTCTACCACTGAGCTACAACCCCAGCCCCATATATATAGAGGTTCCTTTCTGATCACAAATATTTGTGATTCTAAATGCCTCTTGTAGTAGATCCCAATATTTGGGAAAGTTTTTTCTATTAATCCATCAAAGATGTTTTCTATGCCCTTAAACTTTATTTCCTCTCCTTTATGTATGCAATGTATTAGTTTTGCATCACTGAGATAAAATACTTGAGTAAAACAACTTAAAATAAGAACTATTTATTTTGGTTTAAAATTTCAAAGTTTTCAATTTATGGTTGTCTGGCTCCATTGTTTCTGAGACTGTGATGACTACATCATGGTAGAAGGGTGTGACAGAGCTAAGCAATTACCTCATGAAGGCCAGGAAGAGGGAAGAGAGAGAGAGAGAGAGAGAGAGAGAGAGAGAGAGAGAGAGAGAGAGAAAGAGAGAGAGAGAGAGAGAGAGAGAGAGAAAGGGAGAGGGAGATAGGGAGAGAGGACAGAGGATGGCAGGCAAGATCTAGTCCACAAGGCCATGCCTTCAAAGATCCACTCCCTTCCATTATATCCCACCTTTTACAGTTTCCACAACTTTCCATTAGTCAATTCAGACATGAATTAATCAATGGATTCATCCATTGATAACATCAGATCTCCCATGATCCAATCACTTCCCCTAATCCCCACTTCTGAACAGTGCTGAATTGGGGATTAAGCTTTTAGCAGATTTCCCAGATCCAAGCCATAAGAGCTGACTATGTGGACATTAGACATTTTAGTGACTTCCCAGAGATCTTAAATGCTTTCTCTTCATTCCTTTTTTCCTTTTTTCTCTATCACCTTTCAAATGACCTGTCTTCAAGCTCTGATATTCTTTCTTCTGTTTGATGTAGTCCTTTGAGGCTTTAAAATTTGGCACTCACATCAAGTCTTTTTAACAACGCATGATCTGACAGAGTGCAGGGACAACTATTGCAGAGGATTCACATAAGTGTGATCTCAACAAAGTTGTCTCATTCCTCTTTGCAAGTGTCAAGAAATGGTATCTCAAACTCCCTAGTTCTTCTTATCCAAGTAGAACTTAATGGTTAGGGGCTTTTCCCTTTATTATATTAATTGAAGCATCTATAACAGTTCAAGCAGGAGTGAATCATGGTTATCATTGGGTACAACAAGGATGGAAGTATATTTAGAAAATCTCCTTGTAACATCTGAGGGACAACACCTATCCTCATATCCACAGTGTTCCTGCCATCTGGAGGTAGGTAGCTGGTGGCAGCCTGAGAAGGCTGAAGAATGAAAAAATCATCCACCAGATCTTTGTCCTATAACCTCTCCCATATCAGGCCATAGTTGGGTAGTGGTGAGTAGGCTGACGGTCAAGACATGTGTCATGTTCATTTGTATCAAATATAAGTGATCATGAAAGAAAACAAATCTTTATTGATTGTAATTTCACTGAATATGTAGATGACTTTTGGTAATACAAACCGTTAACAAGATTAATTATTCTAATCCATTAATACAGGATGCCTTTTCAACTTTTTGTATCCTCCTCAATTTTTCCATCAACTTTTTATGATTTTTATTATAGAGATCTTTCAACTCTTTGGTGAAATTTATTCTGAAGAATGCTTATAGCTTTTAGAAGTGGGACTGCTTTCTTGATATCTATTTCAGATAATTTCCTGTTGCCATGTTGCAAAAATACTAATTTTTGTATGTTGATTTTGTATCCTGTGATTTTTCTGAATTAATTCATTAGTTCTAATAATTTTTGGAAGATTTTTGGTGCTTTCTATATATATCATCATGTCATTTGCAAACAGTGATGATATGACTTATTTTCCAATGTGTATGCCCTTCATTTCTTTCTCTTCTCTGACTTCTAAGACTGGGGCTTACAGTACAATGTTGATTAAAAGTGAGGGGTGTGGGTATCCTTGTACTTCTCCAGATCTTAAAAGAAAGTCTTGAGCTTCTGTGCATTCAGCATAATGCTAGGTCTTGTCTGACTGTAAATAACCTTTATTTTATTAAAGTATTTTCTTCTATTCATTATTGTTCACTATTTTTATTACAAAAAGATGTTAATTTTTTCTGATGTCTTTTCTATATCTATTGAGATAATCATATCTTTCCTTCATTTTATTGATCTGGTTATATTAAATTGATTGAGTTGTATGTATTGAGCCATCCTTGTACCTATGGGATGAATCCTACCTGATCATGGTGAATACATTTTATGTGCTGTTGAATTCGTTGTGTTGATATTTGATTGAGGAATTTTACATCTGTGTTCATCAGGGTTGTTGGCCTGCATTTTTCATTGTGTGTGTGTATCTTTTTCTGGTTTTGGTACTAGGGTAATTCTGGACTTGGAGAATGTATTTAGGATTCCTTTCTCTTCTATATTCTTTGAATAACCTAAGGAAAATTGGTAGTAGTTCCTTAAATCTTTGGTAGAATTCAGCATTGAAACCATCTCATAATGGGCTTTTCTTTGAAGGGAGGTTTTTACTATTGATGCAATCTTATTATTTGCTATTCATCTCTTCCAATTTTGTACTTGAGATTTAATTTCACTAGAGCGCATATGTCTAGGAATGGTCCGTTTCTTCTAGGTCATTAAATTTGTTGGCATGTAGATGTGTTCACAATAATTTATAAGTGCCATTTTCATTTATGTGGTATCAGTTTATTGTGTCCCTTTTAACTAGTGATTTTTGGGGGGGTACCAAGGATTGAACTCAGGGGAACTCAACCACTGAGCCACATCCCCAGCCCTATTTGTGTTTTATGTAGAGGCAGGGTCTCACTGAGTTGCTTAGCGCCTCACCTTTGCTAAGGCTGGCTTTGAACTCGCAATTCTCCTGCCTCAGCCTCCCAGAGTGCTGGGATTACAGGCATGCTCCACGGCGCCCAGCTCATCTGTGATTTTGTTTGAGTCTTTTTCTTATTTTTCATAGTCCAGCTAAGAGTTTGTCTAGTTTGTTTATTCTTTTGAAGAACAGTTTCTTTGTTTCATTCATGCTTTGTATTGTTGTTTTTAAGTCTCCATTTGTTTCTGTTCTGATCTTTGTTTCTTACCTTCTAATATTGTATTTGGGTTCAAATTGTTCTCATTTTTCTAGTTCTTTGACATGCAGTGAAAGGTTTTTAAAATAGAAATATTTTAACTTTTTCAAAGTGAGCATTGACTGTTATAAACTTCCTTCTTGGTTGGTTATGCTTTTGCTCTATTGTCTCATAGGTTTGGGTATGTTATTTTTTTATTTTCATTTTTTCAAGAAATTTTAAATTTTTCATCTGTATTTCTTTTTTAATCCGTTGGTTGTTAAAAATAAGTTGCTTAATTTCCATGTATTTGTATATTTCCAAAGGTTTTCATCTTATTTCTACTTTGTTGTTTTGTTTCTTTATTTCTTAGTGTTATGCTCAGAAAAGACAATAGATAAGTTTCCAATTTTTAGAAATTTGTTGAGCCTAGTTCTTTGAAGCCTATTATATGATCTATCATGTGAAATGTTTCCTGACGTGAGGTGAAAAATTTGTATTCAACAGTTGTAGGATGGACTGTTTTGTAGGTGTCTGTGTGTCATAAATTTGGTTTACTGTACTTTTCAAAAGCTGCTGTATCATTGTTGATTTTCTGTCTAGATGATATAACTATTGGTGAACATATGTTGTTAATGTTCCACCTATTATTGTGTTGGATTCTATTTATTCTTTAGGCCTACTGATATTTTTATATTTATTTATGTGTTCTCCACTTTTAGGTACACATATATTCAAAATTGTTCTTCCCTCTACCTGAATTTTACCTTTCATAATGATCTTATTTGTCTCTTTTTACTGCTTCAGATTGAAATTCAATTTTATCTGAAGTAAGTAGGGATATCTCTATTTCATTTTGAAGTCTGTGTGCATGGAATTTCTCTCTTCAATTTTAGTCCATGAAGACAGTTTTGTGTAAGCATCATATAGTTAATGTGTAAGCCTCATAAAGTTGAGTCTTGTTGCTTAATCTGTTTATTCAGTGTCTTTTAATTGTGGAATATAATCTATTTATATTCAATATAATTATTGATAGGTAAGGTCTTTCTACACCCATGTTTTAACCAGTTTTCCAGGTTTTTTTTATGATTTCTTTCTTTATTTCTATCTCAAACCTTCTTTTGTAGTTAAATGATTTATTCCAGAGTTTTTTATTCATTTAGAGCATCTTCCTTATTATCTTCACATGAAATCATAGATAATATAAGCTACCAATAAAATAATTTGAACTTATTAATAGAATGAATGAACCACAATATAAAATAAATTAAAAATCATTTTATGATAAAATATTACATATTTTAACATGAAATTGTTGGAATATGACTTCAGTAGATTACATAATGAGTTAAACTGGGTGCAATGACTCATGCCTACAATCCTAGCAGTTTGGGAGTCTAAGGCAAGAGGATCACAAATTCAAAGCCAGACTCAGCAACTTACTGATGGCCATAAGCAACTTAACAAGACCCTGTCTCAAAATAAAATATAGGAAGGACTGGGGATGTAGCTCAGTGGTTGAGCTCCTGGGTTCAATTCCTGGAGCAAAACAAAGAAGATTTTAGAGTGAATTAGAATCTGTATCTTTATGTAGAATCACCATGACTTCAATAACCACAAATGTGGCCTATATACTTGGAAAGATTTGTTATCTCAGAGATCACAACAGTCTTGCTATTGGTCACATAATTTTATGAACTGATGAACAAGAATTGTTTAAATTAGGAAGCAAACAAAATAAAATCTTTCTTAAGTTTATATGGTGGCTGCATTCCTGGAAAATACAGCTTAGATTAAAATTATGTAAAATATAATCAATGTTTACATGCAAAACAAATAGAAGGATATTTTAGGCTTGTGTTATGATGAATATATTATTTTAAAAAACAGCAGTAAGTTGATTCCTTTATTTGTTTTGTTTTAGTTTGTTTATTGCAGACTTTTGCTTTCTGGTTATTATAAAAGTTATGCAAAATATCTTTTCTTTTAAAAAAATTACTCTTTTTTAAAAATATTTTTAGTTGTAGATGGACACAATGCTTTTAATTTGTTTATTTTAATGTGGTGCTGGGGTTTGAACCCAGTGCCTAACATGTGCTAGGAAAGTGCTCTACCAGTGAGCCACAACCCCAGCCCTGCAAAACATCCTTTAATTTTAACAAGTTATTTTGCAATAATGACTTTATGCCACACATTTTGAATTTGGTATCCCATTTCGTAGCTTTTTATATTGCCTATCTCTTAACATCTTCATTCATTTATTAATTTGTAATTCTTTTGTTTTTATTCTTCATTCCAAAGATATGTGTGATGGTTAATCTTGGTTACCAGCTTGACTAAATTGAGACATGTCTAGAAAATCAGTTAAAGCACAATTCTATGAGTGTCTGTGGTCATATTGCAAGAGATGATTGGCATGTAAGTAAACAAATTGAGAGAGGAAGACCTGTCCTAGAAATGAGTGGCACCATGTAGTAGGCTGAGGGACTGAATGAAAAAATAAAAAGCGAAAGAACGTGGAAACACACATATGCATATGTACTCACCTCTTCTTTATCAGGTGTGTCTTTTTTTTGCTCCAGATTTCCAGCCTTTGAATATGACTCACACCATTGACTGTACAAGCGACTTACAGACCTTCAGCCTCATAATGAGGCTACAACATTGGTCCCTTTATTCTGAGGCTTCCATTGCCTGCAACCCAGAAGCTACAGGTTTCCCTATCTATCCTGCCCAGACAGCCATTGTGAACCTCTTCAGCCCAAGATCACATAAGCCAATCTATTAAATATATTCTGTAGTAGATATGTTTCTCTAGATAACCCTGAATAATACAGATTTTAGTAACAGAAGTGATTCTAGAAAAAGTTTCAAGGATGAATTTTCTTAATTGGGTTTGTGGTTTCTGGAGTTGGCTCTTAGTTTGATTTGGATCTGTAAAGCCCCCAAATGGTCCCCAAAGCAGTGATGTTCAGAGGTGGGGTTTGAGGGACTTAAGGGGAGTGATTGGTTCCTGAGAGCTCTAATCTCATCTGTAGATTGATCTTTTAGATGAATTAATAATCTGATGGCATTATTGAAAAGTGGTGGAAATTGTAGGATGTGCAGCTTAGTTGAAGGAAGTGTGTCACTGAGGTTGTGCCCTAGAATGTTATATCTCTTCCCCAACCCTTTATTTGTGCTCTTGCTCTCTCTCTCTCTTTCTCCCTCTGTCTCCTCTCTCATCTTTCTCTCTCTCTTCTTCATGGCTGTCATGAGGTGATAATGTTCTTCTATCATACCCTTCCTTCAAAATGTTTCTTCTTTGGAGCTAGATAATCATGCACTGAAACCTCCAAAAATGTGAGTCAAACTAAGTGTTTCTTCAGTTGATTTTTAAAGGTATTTTCATAGCAGTGAAAAGCTGACTAGCACAGCTCCCTAATTTGAAAAACATAAAATTGGGCTGGGGCTGGGGCTCAGTGGTAGAGCGCTTGCCGTGCATGCGTGGGTCACTGGGTTCGATCCTCAGCACCACATACAAATAAATAAATAAAATAAAGATATTGCATTCATCTACAACTAAAAAAATATTTAAAAAAAACATAAAATTGAGGAGGACATTCCTCTTAATATGATAGGATGATGATAGTCCATGACATAAATTTTTTACAGATGTGCAAAGTAAATGTATTAGATACTCCTAATCCACCACTTGTGAGAAACAAGAAATTTAGTGACTCTATACATGATCCTTTTTAACGATTTTGGAAAACTAAGAAATATAATTATGGTAGCTAGTTGCTCTTAGTATCAATGGACAAAGTAATAGAGGAAAATATTAAGCTCAGGGACTCAAATTGTCAGCTCCAGCTGCATGTAGATAACCAAAAGTCTTTGAAATGTGTCCTGATGAAGAATATTCTCTTCTGTAGCCACAGGGCTGACGTTTCCAAAAACCAAACACAAGGTCTAATCATGTGATTGGGTGAATTACAGTTCATGTTTATATTTTAGTCTTGAAAAGTCTCTACAGTAAAAGTGAGAGCACTGACTAGCAAATAATGGATATGTGGGGAAAGACATGATGAGGCTGGAGACATTGAACTTCTAAAATCTGATGAGTTTATTTCACTAAATAAAGTGGCCTCACCACCCTGACAATAGCATCTCCACAAGCACCCACTATGGCATATTGGCCTTGCCACCTCTACCTGTGGGATCTACACCAGAATTGCCTGAGAAAACACTAATGTATATCCCTGAGGCGGGTTGCAAAGCAAGATAATGTTGATCATCCTAAGGACCAACCCCTACCACTCATTTTTTCTAGACTTATAATGAGACTGAAGTCTCAGCAGGACCCTAAACATAAAGTTCACAGTGTGACCCAGGAAGAAGTGAACTAAGTCCAAAATAATTGCTTGTGTTTTCTAATTTATATGAGCAGAGATATGGGAAACATGCTTAGAAATGATGTTTAGGGGTGTGAGACTATGATGGAAAGAACATAAGCTTGGATCAGGCTGATTTTATTGATATGGGCCCATTAATCAGAAATTCTGCATTTAACATTGTAGCTCAGGAGTTAAAAAGCTAACTGCTTATTTGTTTATTTGTATGAAATAGTCACCAAAAATGCCCACTATAAATGAGGTGGAGATGTCTGATATTGGTCTACTGTTAATGAAGGGATTGAAAGGGTGTTTGGAATGCTGAAGTAGATTTAACATATAGAACTCCACATGATGTACCCTTCAAAAATACTTTAAGAAGCATATTTGTGAAGAGAGCACCACCATCCTTGAAGATCCCTGTCATTTTTCTGTCATATTCCTGACCTTGAGTGAAAACAATGGTCATTCAACTTCACACATTAGATTTATGTTTCCCAATTGGATTATGAGGATTCTCACCTCATCTGTGGATTAATCCTTTTATTGAATTAATAATTTGATGGCACTTGGTAAAAATTCTAAAATGTGGGTGGGGCCTAGTTGGAGGAAGTGTGTCATTGAAGGTGTGCCCTAGAAAGTTATATATTGTCCCCATCTCCCTTCTTTTATCCCTCCCCCATCCTCTCTCTCTTTTAGAACTGCAATGAGAGGAGAATCATTCTTCAACATATTCTTTTTTCCATGATATTTCTGCCTTGGAGCCAGCTGACCATGAACCAAAACTTAAATTGTGGGAAATTAAATTCAGTGTGTCTGGTCGTATCCCATAGTCACAAGGACCTCATGTCAGCACTCAAGCACCAATGGCAAGTGGGTATACTTACCATAATGGACAGCAGAGGCAAAGTATCAGCCAGAATAATATTACTGATGTAGAATTATGGTGTTGGCTAGTTGATCATGGTGTTCCCAGAAGTGAAATAGAAAACCAACTAAATGCTTACTTAAGTTGTATAAGCAGAAAACATCCAGGTCAAGTGAAAAAAAGTCTACCTTGAATTATAGAAACAGAACCACAAATTCTCAACCAATTTACAGACTTGAGCCAATACATAGATTCAGATGCCCTTGAATGAAGGGGATTCCAGATCCCCTTGAGGAAAGAACTTTACATACTACCAAAAATTAACACTACCAATCTTTCTCCCATAATTCCCTGGAGGTTTATACCAGGATAACTGTGCTTTGGAGAAAAAGATATAATTAGAATTGTTGTGACTGCTGGACACTGGCTCTGGACTGACATTGATTTCAGTAAACTCAAAACATTATTGTGGCCCTCCAGTCAGAGTAGGGACTTACGAAGATCAGGTGATCAAATTTTAGCCCAGATCCAACTTGGAGTATGTGCTGTGTGTCCCTGAACCCATTCTGTGGTCATTTCCCTGGTTTCAGAATGTATAATTGGAATAGGTATACTTAGCAATGGGTAGAATCCCACATTGGTAACAACCTGTGGAGAGAGGACTATTGTGGGAAATGCCAAATGGAAGTCATTATAGCTGCCTTTATCTAGATATATGGGAAAATAGTAAATAAAAACAATATTGCATCCCTGGAGGAATTTCAGGGTCTATTGCCACTACCAAGGATATCCCCATATTGTATTTGTCCTGTTCAAAAAATGTATAAAATTGGAGAATGATTAGATTTTCAAGTGGTGACTTCAATTGCAGCTCTCTGAATGATCTATCAATTGCCCCAAGTGGGGTGTTAAGGTTCCCAACTATAATCATATTTGAGGTTACCTTTCATTTAAATCTATTAATATTTTCTATATATATTTGGGTACTCTGATATTGATTGCATACATCTATATGCATATATATGTACATACATATATAAGATTATATCTATATAAATTATTTGGTGGTGAAAATATTTATATTATCTTCATTTATTATCACTATACTGTGTCATAGAACTCTAGAACTTATTCCTCCTATCCAAATATAATTTAGCGCTCATTGGTCAACTTTTCCCCATTCCTCCCTTACCCTAATTTTCCCCAGTTTCTGGTAAACACCACTCTGCTGTCATTTTCTAAGAGAAAAAAATGTTTATATTCCACATATGAGTGAGGTCATGCAGTATTTTTTCTGTGCCTGGTTTATTTCACTAAATATAATGATCTCCATGACTATTTATTGTCACAAATGAAAGAATTTCATGCTTTTATGTGGCTTGCCAGAATTTTAATGTGTATATATACTACATTTTTTGTCCATTCATGATGTGATGGACACTAGGATTGGTTTTGGTTTCTTTTTTATTTCTTGGCTATAGTGAACAGTGTTGCAGTGAACATAGGAGTGTTGATATTTCTGCAACATATTGATGTCATTTATTTTAGATACATACCCAAAAATGGTATTACTTGATCATATTGTAGTTCTATTTGTTTTTATAAAAAACTAATGGTCGGGGCAGTTCCAAGATGGCGGCCTAGACAGTCCACTCTGCACTAGGCTCTCAAGTAACAGGGCTGGAAGTGGTGGAGGTGCCGTTTTCCAGCCAGCTTCCTGGCATCATTCTGCAGCTCAACATCCCACGCAGGACATTCGCTCGTGTATGTGTGAGTACAAGATCACCAGGAGGCAGCGGTAGCTGGGAGGCGTGGCTTCGGCGCTGGCTGGAGAAACGCGGTTGCAGCCCTGGCCTCGGCCCAGGGCTACGGCTATCTGAGACTGAGACTGGAAGTAGCGGGGTGCCAGCTTCCAACCAGTTTTTTGGCAACTCTCTGCACCTTGCCGCCCCACGCAAGAGTCTCACTCACGTGTGTGTGAGCACAGGGCCACCAGGAGACAGCGGTAGCTGGGAAGCGTGGCTTCAGCGCCCACCGGTGGAGTGCATTTGTGGTGGGGGATCCGGCCCAGGGCTTCAGCCCGGAGTTTACCCTGGGCGTGCCGGGCCTGCTTCCGCACAGGGTGCCTAGCCCCAGTGCCCACCCAACCGCGAGAGACTGCTAGCAGTTGCTTCTGTGGACTGTCTCCTGAGCGGAACCCCAGCTATTGTT